>CM037869.1:39635529-40835529 GCA_021292105.1 Anadara kagoshimensis
TCAGATTTTTAACTCGAAATTAAATTTTTTAGTGATTTTAGATAAGGAAGGGTACAAATGGAAGTGTTTCCGAGCCTATTTCCCCCCCCCCATTGGGAATGGGGCCTGAATTTATGCCCAATTCCCCATATGGATGTTGGAAAAATTCCTTGGTAATTCGTACAAAAAATAAGTCATTGAAAATACCCTTGAATTTACATTTGGAAATATCAGATTAAGCGGAAGCAGTCAAATAGTTTATGATCACATCTACAGCCCAAAAAATCAGTCCCAAAATAAGGAGATATATTAGGATCCATTCTGTATTTTGTGATCACCGTCCATCCAGAGTTTTTCTAACGGTTTGTCTTTAGAAGTGTCTATCACTTTACACACAATTTCCAATAATTCTTTGTGTAAATCATCAACGGATTTGTCTGCATCAATGACCTGAAAAATAAATAAATAAATAAATAAATAAAGTAAAACTGGTAGTAGGACTTTCTTTTGTACCAACACCAGTTAAATGTCATTTTTAAAAGATTATTTATAACAGAAATGTTCAAAAATTAAATGTCTTGATTCCATCATTTTTTAAACTTTTCCTGTCATAAATAAGTTTTTTAGTAGGAGGTTACAAACTGAACTCCTTTCAAGCTGATCCATAATAAATTTTTAATTTAGTATAAGTAATAATTAGGATGAACACCAACATCTTCAGATATTTTGATACCTTTTTATTGTAGTATGGTGCTGGTCAAGCTTTCGGCCTGGGTGGCCTTCATCAGGACCAAGAGTGAATACAAATCAACATAAAGTACAAATAGCGGTGTAGCGATCGCGATGAAATTAGCAAACATGTAATTGAAATTAAAGTGAAAATAAATAAATTAAAAACAATATCTTGCGTAAAGCTTATATTTATACTCATCAATGTTAGTAGTTGGAACTTTTCACCACCACCTCTCCTAATTTAATATAGTGTACATGACTACTGGTACAGTGTATATTGAAAACAAACTTTTGAAGACCTTGAATCTATGCCACCAGATGCAGGCCAGCAATCTGTCTATACTGTGTACATGTACCATTAACAAGTAATTTATAAGGCCTAAAAAGGTATGTTTCTGCTAACCTGACCAACCCTGAATTTAAATGCCTGAAGCTTTTATATCAATATTTTGACAAGTAGCATTAAAGTTGGCATCCTTGTCTCTTGTGGTCAATTTGCTGACCCTATTTTTTCTAAGAGTATTAGCCGAAACACACATTTTTTCTTTGGCCTAATATATGTTTTACTATTGCCATACCTTCCAGTTGTCTTCCTTTAATTTCTCAAAGTTTTCGCTGACTTTTTGTTGGAATTCTGTCTTTTCATATCTTTCTTGACCGAAGGTGCCTCGTTTTTCGGCAGCCTCCGGAGATAAAGTTAAATATATCACAGCATCTGGTTTTGGTAGTCCTACATCTGGCTGCTTACACCACTGCATATCAATTCCCTGTAAATATACCAGTAGTTTTGTTACATTTTTTAAAATCTACCTTCTGCCTTTTAAATTGGGAAAATTTAAAGTTCCGAAATACAGCAAACTGCATTATGACATGTTTGCAAAAGCTTAGGATCCTCAATAGAAAGATGTTTTAAAAATTGTTTCAATATCTAACATTTTGTGGGTAAGGGCAAAAAGACTTAATGTGCTTGTATATACATTGTTGTTCTGGGAATTTTAGTGGACAAATTGGGGAAATTTAGTCATTTTTCCTCAAGGGAAACTACCTTTATTCAGTAGTAATTTTAGGCAAAAAAAATTTTTTTTGTATACCCATACCAACTAACTGTAAAATATCTTAGGCCAAACAATATTAAATGTGTGTTTCCTGTTCGTGTATTTTCCAGTCTGGAACTGGTCGATCTGGTTCATTCTTTTTTACTAATTTTAAATCCAAAATTATAAATTCTGCTCAATTTAATTGAAACTTTTAAAGACTAATGAAAGAATGACTTTTGTAATTCTTTTTATTTTTTAATGAATGTTCAACAAAACATCCATCTGAAATTTTTTTAAACTTTATCTAAAGATATATTGTGTCTATGGTCCATAGGTCATCAGCCTATCTATGCCAGGAGATTGTGGTTACGTGTCTAAGCCTGAAGGCATACGTGCCTACCTTTTCTTAAATCTAGGAGCAAGTTTGGGCTAATTTTGATCATAAGTTTTACAAAATCAGTCGTAAGGATTCTTGTATTTGACTTGCCAATACATGCATATGCTGTATACAGTATAATTTTTTATATAATATTTTATCACATTGTTTTTTTCCTCATTTTAATTTGCAGCTAAAGATCCAGATTGGCAGCTTAAGATCGTATCATTCATGACCATGATGATAAAAAGCCATTTTTAACAAATGTACATACTGAATTCCTGTCTTAATCACTTGGACAGTATTTACACATTGCTCTTTTCTCAAATTGAATTGGGGCATTTCACTATATACAAGGACTAGAAAACGGTTTCAACTCCAATTTCCAGAAATTATCAGATTTTCATTTTAAGTTGCCAGTTTTTACTGGCAATCTTAGGGTCGTAAATTTAACTTCAAAATGGTACAATTCACACCAAAATTGTAAGGGTAGGTAAGTATGCCAACAGCATGTGTACAAACCTTGTCAAAGTTTTCTGTAAAGAATATTTACCTGTTTTGCAGAGGTGTAGGCAACACCTGAGTAGGCATATCTGTCAACTATCAGTGTCGTACCTGAACTCAGTAATGTCATCATTTTTTGACTAAAACAAAAATTAAAACACCAGATCTATACCTCAAAGTCTTTTAGCCAATAGATAAATTAAATACAGTGTTAATTGTTCAATCCTAAAATGGTGGGGTCATTCTGGACAAGGCCTTGAAGCAATAGGGGTTATGTTTTTAAAACTTCGGTCACCACAGAACCATGATTTCATGTATTTTATTTGGAAAGATCAGCATTAATTCAAAAGAAAAATATATGCGAGAAAGAGTTGAACAAATAAGACTAAAAAGATTGGTCATTTATAATTAAACTAGTTTCTGATTCTTCTCCATACTTGACTGATATCTTTAAGCAAAATCTAAATTTAACTTACACCATTTCCCATCTATTAGCTGAAAACAGTAAATGCACTGCATGGTTCTCCATTTCACATTCGTTGCGTAGGTAACTATCAATAATTTTACCAATGGGTGTTGTTCTCTCTGTATAAAAGAGAAGCAGAAAAAACATGTGTATAGGCATGGAATAGAAGTGTTTAACACTCCAAGCAAATCAGTTCTACTAATATTGTAATTCTGGAGAAATAGAAAATGAAACTCATTTTATAACCAGTTGTAATCTTTATCAAGATATTAAGTTTTTTTTACTATCGTAAATATGGTATTTTAATTTTACATCTTTTTAATGGTGTTTTACATCAGGGTGGTATATTCATGAATAGTGAATCTGAAATGCTGGAGGAAACCAGAGTGCCTGGAGATAACTATCAACCTTGGACAGGCTGATACAATTTCTCAAATTAAGATCTGGCGGAACTTTGGTCGTGAGAGGCACTGTGATCTGTAAGTTAATGCACAATTAGACCACTTAGTCAACAAACCCTCTACATGTGTTCTGGGACAAGTATAACAAAACTGTAATTAATGTATACATGGTCAAATTACTACAAGGCAAAAAGATTGATTGATTAAATCCAATCAAGAATATTTTAATAATATTGAGACGTCACCAGCTATATAGGTTACATGTTAATATGCAGCAAGTTGACTTTTTTGTCTAGTTTTTAGAATTCAGTCAATAGGACAAGAGGTTCGTTTTTAAATCACGGTATACATGTAATATCGAGTTATCCCCCTTTGACCATATAATGTTCAATGTTCTATAAAGACCTGTGGAGATTATTATTTTATGTAAAGGGACAATCCCGTTTTTTTTTTAAAATAAAAAGCTCGATATGTTATTAATACCTACAGTTTCACTGAAAATAGATTTTAAATTACAAATAAGTAACAAAATAACATTATTGCGCCAAAAATAAAAAAAGTGTCTTGGCCTACCTGGGGATCTCATAGATTCCACTGACATTCCTTTCTCTTTCATTGATGAAATCAGGTTTTTGCATTGTGTGGTCTTACCGCTGTGATCACAACCTTCAAACACAATCAAAGTCCCTCTGTTTGTTGCCATTGTCCTGATGATGCTGTTCACTGAAACAGGTGCGCTCTGTTTACATTAATGTATAGAAAAAGGTCATGGGTTCAAAGGTCATGGTCACAGATGCAAAACAGTACCGAAATGGTTAATTATCTCGAAAACTATAAACTTTTTGTATAGGCATGTATAATAGAATGTTGTAGGTATTGATACAACGATCATTTTGATGTATAGAAAAAGGTCATGGGTTCAAAGGTCAAGGTCGAAGATGCGAAACAATACCAAAATAGTTTATTATCTTGAAAACTATAAACTTTTTGTATAGGCATGTATATTAGAATGTTGTAAGTATTGATACTACAATCATTTTGATGATAGAAAAAGGTCATGGGTTCAAAGGTCAAGGTCACAGATGCAAGACAATACCGAAATGGTTAATTATCTCGAAAATTGTGTATATCTTTTGGACAGTTTATTTAAGAAAACCGAAAATCTCCACCCCTGTATTGAAACTCAGATAACTTCAATTTATTCTACTGAAAATCAAAAGCATGTTTTAGTACAAGTTCCAGATGTACAACAACAAGGGGATGGAATTGACTGTGGAATGTTTGCTATCGCCTTTTTAGTTGAATTATACCATAATGGGTATACTGGGGGAAATCATGTGTCTTTTGACCAGAAATATATGCGACCACATTTGATTTATTGTTTAGAACAAAACTATTTCAAATCTTTCCCCAAAATCTTAGCTCAAAAAGAATAATTAAAAGATCAAATTCAATTTCCTATTTAATATCTTGTAGCTGTTCATGCCGAAAACCTGATTCATACGAAGATATGGTTGGCTGTGCTGGCAAGAATGGCAGAAAAAATGTGATGTATGGAAACACAGGTCATGTGCTGGTTTGAATAATGATATAGATTGGTTGTGTGATGAACATGAACAGCTACAAAATGTGGATAAGACCTAGTCTGAATCAGGTGCTGCAACTCGCTCATAATCACTAGCTCTATAAATACAGTTTCTTTTTTATTTCTAATCATTTGACTCAAAACACAGGAATTATTTATTAATTGAATTTATCAATTATATATTCATATGACTAAAAATACAGGAATTATTTATTAATTGAATGTATCAATTATATATTCATATTGTATATTTTAACATAAGGGAAATAATTTTAAAAAAATAATTAAAAAATGAATTAAAAAAATATGGATCCTTTGAGAACCACGTCCACGCCGTAGGATCTGGAAACATGTAGAAATATTTATATATATTACTACATGGCTAAGAGTTCTCACCAGTATGAATTATCAATCTAGGACAAGAATTCATGTCAATCATATTTGCATTCATGTCAATTTAAATTCACGTCAAACAGATCATTCGTGTAAAGTATAAAAATATTATTTGTTTAAAATGTAAAATTTATATTGAATTTCACTCAAACAAATGGTATTCGGTTGACAGGAAATTCATGTCATTTCAGTTACCTCCCCTTTGACCCGTCTGACGTGTTTCATACTTCAAAATTAATTAAAGTTGTTATAAAATTTGTTTAAATATAAAAAATGATTAAACACAATCGTTATATATCGATATTATTTCATTTAATGCGACAATAAAGGAAATCGTATAAATAAATTCATGTCATCATGTCAATCCAATTCATGACATTAGGCAGGCCCGTAAGCATCCGGTTTTACGTCGGTCGCGGTGATGGAAGACGGGAGACACTAAAAGCCAGTAGCTTCGGCCGTGACGTAATAAACTGTGTTTGGTTTCTATAATTGGTGATCCCGCCATTTTTCGAGCACCAAAGTCTAATCATAATATTCGAATGATATTGTTAACACAATAAATAAATAAATAAATAAATAAATAAATAAATAAATAAATAAATAAATAAATAATAATAAATAATTTATAATTAATATCTAAATAATAGATAGATAGATTTATTAAGTCCGCAAGGGTTTAGTAGGTTCAATCTAGTGTTAATAGCATTATTACCCGAATACCTGGTATACGAAAGTCAAGAACGAAGCTCCTGGCCTCTAAATCAAAGCCAGTGGGTTCAATCTAGCGTTTTACAACGTAGGTAATAATATTATTATCCGAAAACTAAGTAAATGAAAGGCAGGAACGAAACCACTGGCCTCTAAATCAAAGCCAGTAGGTTCAATCTAGCGTTTCACAACGTGGGTTATACTATTATTACAAGAATACCAAGTATATAACAGTCAGGAACGAAACCACTGGCCTCTAAATCAAAGCCAGTAGGTTCAATCTAGCGTTTTACTACGTATTTATACTATTAATACAAAAATACCAAGTATATAACAGTCAGGAACGAAACCACTGGCCTCTAAATCAAAGCCAGTAGGTTCAATCCAGCGTTTTACTAAGTGGGTTATACTATCATTACAAGAATACCAAGTATATAACAGTCAGGAACGAAACCACTGGCCTCTAAATCAAAGCCAGTAGGTTCAAGCTAGCGTTTTACAACGTGGGTAATAATATTATTACCCGGAAACTAAGTAAATGAAAGTCAGGAACGAAATCACTGGCCTCTAAATCAAAGCCAGTAGGTTCAATCTAACGTTTTACAACGTAGGTAATAATATTATTACAAGAATACCAAGTATATAACAGTCAGGAACGAAACCACTGGCCTCTAAATCAAAGCCAGTAGGTTCAATCTAGCGTTTTACAACGTGGGTAATAATATTATTACCCGAAAACTAAGTAAATGAAAGTCAGAAACGAAATCACTGGCCTCTAAATCAAAGCCAGTAGGTTCAATCTAGCGTTTTACAACGTAGGTAATAATATTATTATCCGAAAACTAAGTAAATGAAAGGCAGGAACGAAACCACTGGCCTCTAAATCAAAGCCAGTAGGTTCAATCTAGCGTTTTACTAAGTGGGTTATACTATCATTTCAAGAATACCAAGTATATAACAGTCAGGAACGAAACCACTGGCCTCTAAATCAAAGCCAGTAGGTTCAATCTAGCGTTTTACAACGTAGGTAATAATATTATTACAAGAATACCAAGTATATAACAGTCAGGAACGAAATCACTGGCCTCTAAATCAAAGCCAGTAGGTTCAATCTAGCGTTTTACTACGTGGGTTATACTATTAATACAAAAACACCAAGTATATAACAGTCAGGAACGAAACCACTGGCCTCTAAATCAAAGCCAGTAGGTTCAATCTAACGTTTTACAACGTAGGTAATAATATTATTACCCGAAAACTAAGTAAATGAAAGTCAGGAACGAAATCACTGGCCTCTAAATCAAAGCCAGTAGGTTCAATCTAGCGTTTTACAACGTAGGTAATAATATTATTACAAGAACCAAGTATATAACAGTCAGGAACGAAACCACTGGCCTCTAAATCAAAGCCAGTAGGTTCAATCTAGCGTTTTACAACGTGGGTAATAATATTATTATCCGAAAACTAAGTAAATGAAAGGCAGGAACGAAACAAAATTATAAAAGCATGGATATGTTAAAAAAATGCCAATGAAATATATTATTTTATTTTTAAAAAATAAATATACAGTCCAACCTGCCTTAAAATATATATATATATAACTTTTTTTGTTTTATTAGCTTATTCGTATTGCGTAAAAACAATAACACATTCAAGAGAAAAAGAAAAAGAAAATTATAAAAGCATGGATATGTTAAAAAATGCCAATGAAATATACATTGTATATTATTTTATTTAAAAAAATTAGACATACCTTGCCGCTCTTTTTATCAACTGGGTATAATCAACTTATCTTGTATTAATACACAATCCTTGTTTACTGAAAGAGATAGCTACCGTGTTTTACCTATATATATTAAAAACCGGTTATCTAGTAATAGATCAAAACAAAGTGACAAATATACAAAGTTCGTTTGTGCAATGTATGATCCAAACATTTTTATTGAATGACATACATATTGCACAACATAGAGGGTTTCTCGAAAATCATTTACAATTGGGGATTTTTTAAAAACGGTTATTTCGTAATAGATCAAAGTATGACTTAAATGGGTGTTTTTAATTGAAATGTAACTCAGTATCATAAAATGCAAAAAAACTTATACATATGAGTAAGATATGATTGAAGTTTATGGCGTGTATACAGTCCAACCTGCCTTAAAGCCCACATCTATATAAATACCACCTGCTTATAAAGACCAGTAAAATTATATCCATATTATTTGAACCAGTATGAAAATGCCACCTGCCCATAAATTCCCCTTTTACTGGTTCCATTTAGTGGACTTTATAGACAGATTTGATGGTATAAAGTTATTATCAAAATTACCCCAACCATCCAATTTATGATCAATAAATTTATACGATTGTCAAATAACAAAATTAAATCAAAGCATGACGTATATAGATATATTTGATTGAAATTTAACTGGGTGTCATTTTATTAGCTCACCTTACCGTAAGGTCATGTAAGCTTACGGCATAGCGCAGCGTGCGTGTGTGCGCCGTTAACACCTATTTTCGACATCTCCTCTGAAACTTCAAGACAGATTTCAATGAAACTTGGTGATAAGTATATAAGGTCCGGTGCAATTCAGATTTGTTCGTGGCGTTGCCATGGCTACCATAACTAGGTCAATGTGACCTAGGGGTGCAAAAATCTTAAAAAATATTCTTCTCCGAAAGTATTGATTTGAGAAAAAAATCTGATGTGATATTTGGCTTCTCTAGGGTCTTAAGCCTATAGTTTGTTCATTTTGTGAAATTCGGACAAAAAATGGGTTACGCGTTTTTGCGTTTAATTTTGAAAAAAGTCGTTAAATAGCTTCTAAATGTTATAACCTGACTATTTGACCAGATAATGACATGGGGTTTTCAGTTTTGACATATTCTTGTTAGTATCTTCAAAATTAGGTCAAGGTCAATTGTTACGGTCGTGACCTATTTTTTTACCTCTGATTATAAATTTTATTTGGAAAACCATAAACTTTTTGTATAGGCATGTATAATAGAATGTTGTAGGTATTGATACAACGATCATTTTGATGTATGGAAAAAGGTCATGGGTTCAAAGGTCAAGGTCGAAGATGCGAAACAATACCAACATAGTTTATTATCTTGAAAACTATAAACTTTTTGTATAGGCATGTATATTAGAATGTTGTAAGTATTGATACTACAATCATTTTGATGTATAGAAAAAGGTCATGGGTTCAAAGGTCAATGTCACAGATGCAAAACAATACCGAAATGGTTAATTATCTCGAAAACTATAAAGTTTTAGTATAGACATGTATATTAGAATGTTGTAGGTATTGATACAACGACCATTTTGATGTATAGAAAAAGGTCATGGGTTCAAAGGTCAAGGTCACAGATGCTAAACAATACTGAAATGGTTTATTATCTTGAAAACTATAAACTTTTTGTATAGACATGCATATTAGAATGTAGGTATTGACGCATCGACCATTTTGATGTATAGAAAAAGGTCATAGGTTCAAAGGTCAAGGTCGAAGATGCGAAACAATACCAACATAGTTTATTATCTTGAAAACTATAAACTTTTTGTATAGGCATGTATATTAGAATGTTGTAAGTATTGATACTACAATCATTTTGATGTATAGAAAAAGGTCATGGGTTCAAAGGTCAATGTCACAGATGCAAAACAATACCGAAATGGTTAATTATCTCGAAAACTATAAAGTTTTAGTATAGACATGTATATTAGAATGTTGTAGGTATTGATACAACGACCATTTTGATGTATAGAAAAAGGTCATGGGTTCAAAGGTCAAGGTCACAGATGCTAAACAATACTGAAATGGTTTATTATCTTGAAAACTATAAACTTTTTGTATAGACATGCATATTAGAATGTAGGTATTGACGCATCGACCATTTTGATGTATAGAAAAAGGTCATGAGTTCAAAGGTCAAGGTCACAGATGCGAAACAATACTGAAATGGTTAATTATCTTGAAACTATTAACTTTTTGTATAGGCATGTTGTAGGAATTGATACAACGGTCATTATGATGTAAAGAAAAAAGTCATTGGGGTTCTAGTATTGATGATTTCTTGAAATCTATCAGCTAGCCATTAGTTACCAGGTAAGCGTATCAGGCCGATGGGCCTCTTGTTTTCTGTTCCGTTTTAACAATATTGTTGATAAGTAGGAAACCTTGATATCCACAATTATCCTGGATATATTTGACATCCTGTAGTTCCACGTTTCATTCATTCACAATTTTGATTTCACACGTGACAGCTGTAGCTAGCTAAAAATTTTGAAATTATGAAACATTTCTGTAAGAGACGGTCTCACTTCCACAGTGTGAAATAACGTGTTTAGCTAAATATGCTACTTTTCAATGTTTCACGTTTTTATGGTGTTTGAACACAGACCAATATATTGTTTTTGATCTAAATCTTAAAATTGTTTTCTGAAAAATGAGATGGTTTGTCCAGTGTGTATCCACAGTTGGGTTCTTATTTTTAGCCATCTTTATATATATATATATATATATATATATATATATATATATATATATATATGCCGTGAATTAAAAAAAACTTAGTATATTTCGGTAATTTTGAAAAAAAGAGTTCAAAAACAAACGTCTTATTTTTAATCAAGTATACCCTGTACTACATGATCGATCATTCCTAATAAATATTTAAATTAAAGGTCAAGCGGCAGGGTCAAACTTGACGAGCTATACAAGACAACACTTGTGTACCCGAGACTAATACATAAACGACACGGTATGTGAATCCTACAGATATATATTAAATGGCGTGGTTAAACATGTTTATGTTACTGTACTGTACAGGAAGATATCTCGGAAAATAGTCTCTTAAACAGTGTACGTTTTGTACTAAACAAAATCCCTCTGAAGAATTAAAACGAATCTAGTGTTCATAAAAATAAAACACATTTCATGAAATTGTGGTTCGATACCCACTTTAAGGTAGATCCATACCTTACAAATTGCTTGAAAAACATATATTGACATTTTGATATGTTGTACATGTCCATAAATCATTCAACATGCCAAAATTTCAATCTAGGTTTTAAACTTGCTTAAGAAGTTCTAAAACACCAAATGGTGGTCATTTTTCACGACATAAATGATCAAAGTGTGACCATTGTAATCAACAAATAAGCTTTAATAATTTTTTGTCATGCTTAGATACCAAAAACTGTCTTGCATTTAAATTCACGATTATGTTATTAAGATTATTTGGACAATTGGAATTTTACTACCGGTCACGTGGTGATTTTCTTCAGCGCCACTCTAACACTCTTTCGTTAATTTGTAGATTTTTAAAAAGACGTCAAATCAGACATTGCGACAGTACGCACAAAACGACGACGTCACCATGGTATGGATCTACCTTAAGATAGTGGTTGTCAATTGACATATCGCCGACCACGCCCACAATGTTCCGACACTGGCGGCCATCACGGTACCAAAGTAGCGGCACGGAAACTAATGACGTACTAGTGTCAGTGACGTCATTAAATGGCGCCATTGAGGCCGAGTTTTCGTTCTTTTGCGTGTAAATCAAGCATCCGGCCATTTAACGGAACATTGTGGGCGTGGCCGGTGATTCGTCAATTACTATCATGAATTAAAATAAGGCGTAACTTTGGAGAAATGTTTTATAAAGATAACTTATTTCTTATTTGTATTGGCCGTTTTATTATTGAAAGATGATTAATGGTTATAATTATGGCCAGTTACATTTTATCTTTTGTTTATCGTCGCCACCGAGTTATTGTGTCGCAATATTCAGAGTCACTAACTAACGAAATGGACATTAAGAATACATGGGTATTCCATGAATAAATTGTTTATTGAAACACTGATAACACAACTCGGCTTCATATAATGAGAAAAAGTTGTAATAAGCTTATCTTATGCTGGATCCATATTTTTCTTTTTTTATTTAAAAAACTTGTATATACCGCTACTAATATAAATCAGATAATTCAGTAATCATTAACTTAACTTAATAACACACTGAATGAATATAAAAAATAAAAGTTAGAAACACAGTCTTAAAAACTTTAAAACCATTTAAATAAAATAAATGGCACACACATTGCATTTTAAACAATTTTTGTGTTATAACGCAAAACCTTTTCGAAAGGAACGCGTTTTTACGCTAAACTAACGAGTATTTCCCCGAAAGTTGAGCGTTTTATGTCGAATGAAAATAAGATATACAAAATTCAGTTGTCAATACTCGATACTGTCATTTTTCAACGAATTGTGGTTGGTTGGATGTTGCTTAAGGTCGCATCAGCAATTTTTCAGCTATTCGCGACGAGAACTATTTTATTAATCTATATGGATTAATCTATGAACAATTTTGTGTGTGCATGTGAAGTGCGAGTGTGTTGTATGGTCTGCTTTGTATCAGCTCGCACTCAGGGCGACTTTACCGTGCTAGCTCACAGAGTCAGTACGCCGCAGACAAGCTTGCTACTCCCCCTGTCACATTACACTGATACCAAGTCAACAAGTAAAGGCCAACGGTAAGGGAAAGTCCATTTGCCACATGTGGTCTGAGCGGGACCCTGGATTTATAGACTGACGTCTTATCCATTTGGCCACTGCTGCCGCTTCAACGAATTGTAGAAAGAAATTTAGTAATCTGTGGGGAAAATGACCTGGGTATATATATATTTTTTTAATTTTGGTCTCAAGTTTCAACGTTGAAAAAGCACTCCCTGTTCAATATTCAAGTTAAAAAAACGGGGTCAATTTTTAACCCGAGTCAAAGTCTTCAATACACCGACGTGATTAAACACATACGGCGATACGCTACTTACAGCTATATGGGTTATTAATACTTGTCCGCGTTTCATGATAAACACTCTACCATCAGATTGTGGATGACCTCTTATCACCTGTATAAATTATCATTTTATCTAATCTGTATAATTATATTATCTATTGAATTGAAGAATTTTTGTAATTTTAAATTCGCACCTGTAAATAATGTGTTTTTTTGCGTATATAAAACCAAACAGTAGACCTTTGTACGTTTACTACGTGGGGTAGATATAGGCATTGCAGGAGATATTTCTGTCAGATTCTTTAGAAATTTTTAAAGAAAAGACGAAATATGGTTTAAATTGTTAATTATTTAGTGTATATAAATGTAAATGTCATATATTCTTTCCGGTTGATAAAGTCAATTAGCAACTGAAAAACAGATTGTAAATATTTTTGATGTATCTATGGTATTATACACATTCATAAGGCTGCAAATATATTACAAGTTACAACCGAACTAGGTCTAATTTTTTGCCATAGTTGATAAATATTTTGCCCATAATATCTACGTATATATCACAGTACATGTTTTATTGTTACCATGTCTATTTTGTTATAAATGTAAAATAAATATACGGGTACTTTATTGTTATAACATAATAAAGAATCAACATAGTAATCCATGTCCAATGCAAATCGCGATCCAAAAATTTTAAACCCCAACTAAATTGACTTTTACGGGGAAGTGAGATCAGGTATCCCAGAAGGTTAAGCACCTTATGGTTATCTAGCTACACCCGCCAGGTGAGAAATCTAAATTGAGAATAGAATAAGAATTCAGCATTCAGGAATAAAATCTGAAAAATAAGAATAAAATTATTTACAATACCTACATTGTATGTCAAACGTAATTCATAACTGATGGTTCAGTGTGTCTTAGAATAGTGTAAATCAATGTCTAAATCAGAATTAAGAAGCAAAGTAAAAACTTTAACAAATTAAGTTAAGTGAGACTGGGTGCTCCGGTAAAAAAGCACTATCAATTCTGTAATTAGTCTTCCACTGTTTCTTAATTAAACATGAAACCATATCATATCTCCAATAAAACTCCTATCTACTAGGTACTAATTACACTTACGTATAACCAATTTAAAAATAAATGTTTGGTTTCATAAACCATTGTACATTAAATATGATACTTTGAAATCAATTTGGTAAGATTACATAGACAAGAAGAAACGATAATTTATGTTACCCTCTTTAATTTTGAATATAACTGCGTAGTGTAATTGCACGCAAGCTATGAAAACCCAAATGCTGACGGTTTTTTTTACAATAAAATGTAAGGTCAGAAACATGATAACTCAACTGTAATCTCGTTTTCGTTATAATTGTCGTTTTAAAATTCACCTGTCTGATAGAAAATCCGTCATCCATAATGAATATACAATAGAAAGAGTTTGTGTCTATTGTTGGAATAAAATAAATAAAATAAAAAAGTAAATAAAATCATCCAATGTGTTTATGGATAAGAAGATGGTTTATTTGCCATATTGATTTCCTACTTTATTGCTTATTTCACTGTAACTTATGTTGATCAAATTTTCTAAATATAAAAATAGTTACATCTTCTGTTAATCAGTATATATTATATCTTTCATTTCAAATATTTTTGAAATGACAAGTACACACACCACAAAATATCAAATGTCCACGGAATCATATTAAGAATATGTTAAAACTACAATTACACTCAGTGACATATGTACATACACATTTAAAACTTCCTTGTTTAATGTTGTGTTAAAGAGGCTTAAAATGCAGACTTATGGTGGATATTAAGTTTTAAAAATTGTGAACGATTCGATAGTTTCCTTACAGAAGTAAGTTGCTTACCTCATATTATCATTAATTACGTTAATTGATTAAGAATAATAGTAAAACACTGTCATCACTTATGTTTAATGTTACTCTTTCGTATATTAATGTAAACATAATTTAATAACATAAAACGCTATTATATAAAAGTTCTGCTTCATATTTAGACTTATACCTGATTTATGACGCCCATAACAGGCTACATTTGAAACTTAATGACAAACGTGATGACTTCTATTTTACTATTGTCAATTTTTCTTTTCTATGCAGTAATATACTAGCTTCTCCTGCTTATGATGTATTTGTTTCCCAATAAATACACTATAGTACAGCTTGTTCCCACTACAACGACTTTGTACAACGAAGCAGGCTGCTTACAATCAAATTAGTGACTCAGGGATATTGCAGGCCTAGGCTTATAAAGGCCCTCAAAAAGTTTTATGGGCGTCATCACAGTATTGTTGATAAGTTTGATGTCTCTGTGTCCAGGATTGCCCTGGATATATTTGACCTCCCATCATAGTTCCATGTTCCTTTCACACAATTTTGATTACACACGTGGCGGGTGTAGCTAGCTAAACTGGAGGTGCTTACCCTTCCAGAGCACCCGGCCTTATTTTCCTGGCGAAAGTCTTCGTGTCTAACTGAACTTGTCAGTTCAAAAGTTTTTACTTTGCTTTTGGGTTGTGATTTGGACATGGATTAGTATGTTTCTTTTTGAATATGCCAGAATCAAGCAACATATTCACGATATGATGTAATACATGATGAATAAGATTGTACAAACGTCTGAAATAGATGTATAAAAATATAGTTTCAGAGGACTATGTTCAAATTGTACATAATCAGTTTTCAGAATCGAACCTAAAAACCTCTCAATATAGGCTAATTTATATTAATTTTGTAAAAAATATTTTAAAGGCTAATAATAATGCTAACGTCAAACCTGCAGAGTGCTCTATAGGAATAAGTGTACTTAGTCTAACAGCTTCTATCGCTCAAGTTAATAATCACGGTAGAGCTTCCTTCGAGACATCTAAGTGAGCCGTCTACAAACTCATTGTTGACTGATTCAGGAATATACAAAAAGTTATCAAAAAGTGTTATGGTCGTCATCACAAAAATTAATTATTAAAAGATTTATCTGACAAAAGTTCTGCAAAATCGGCTTTTCCCAATGTGTATTCAAAATTGAGTGAACGGAGCATGGATCTTTGGGACGTGAAATATATCTCAAGGGCAATCCTTGACACAGAGACAAAAAGCTTGCCAACAATACTATGATGACAGCCATAAAACTTTTTGAGGGCCCTGATAAGTCAAGGCTTGCACTACCCTCCTTGTTCAACATTGTTTTTTGTAAGCAGCTTGCTTCGTTGTTTAAATACATCATAGGCAGGGGAAGCAAAGAAAAAGAAAGTTGAGAATAGAAAAGGTAAAGTCATCCATTTTTCATTCAGTTTTAAATGTAGCCTTTCGTTGCCGACATAACTGAGGTACATGTATAAGTCTAAAGCAGAACTTAAGGAATCAATAGTATCTTTTAATTCAAGCTCACTAGGATAGAAAATAAAAAATAGCATGGATATATTTGGTATCCCAAAGTTTTATGTTCCTTTCATTAGGGCCCGCATCGTGATGCGGGTGCCCTATAGTAATCACCTTGTCTGTCCGTCTGTCAGTCCGTCTTGCTTTCCGCACGATATCTTGAAAAGGAATGGTGGAATTTTTATGCAATTTGTTTGTGGTATTAGGGTATAAGTCCTTCGCTTAAGTTCAATGTTTGACAAATTCCGTGCATATTTAATGAAGGCTGCTGCAATCTGATTGGCTGAGTGTTTCCTGCACGATATCTTCTAAAGGAATGATGGGGTTTCGATGAAACTTGCTTGTGATACTAAGTATATAAGCCCTTCGTTCAAGTTCAATGTTTGACAAATTCCGTGCATATTTAATGAGGCTGCTGCAAACTGATTGGCTGAATGTTTTCCGCACGATTTCTTCTAAAGGAATGACGGGATTTTGATAAAACTTGATTGTAGGAATAATGGGATTTTTATGAAACCTGTTTGTGATACTCTCGCTAAAGATTGATGTTTGACAAGTCCCATGCATATTTAATGAGGCTGCTGCAATCTGATTGGCTGAATTTTTTCCGCATGATATCTTTAGTAGGAATGGTGGGATTTTTATGAAACTTTTTTGTGATTCTTGGTACCTGCAGTTTTCGTTTTCAATTCTTGCCATGAAATTCATACCACTTTCAATTATTTACATACTGCTATTAACATATTTCAATATTGGTTAATATTAAAAAACCTCATTCATAAGTAGAAGGTATTATGCGGGACCCTTCCTCGACAATTATCTAGATTTCATAGTTGGCGGTGTTGCTAGGAGGTGCTTAAGATGGATGAAATGTTTGTTTTTGAAAATTATTATATGATGGCAATCAATTAAAAATAAACATTAAATAAATGCTGATAGTAAAATGTTCAATTTGTTAAAATCAACTTATTTGTTATTCTTGTTCAAGGTAAAAAGCTTCCGTAGTTTTATCTTTGAATGTAGAAAAGATCGATGGGACGAAAAAGTAAGCTGAACTTTTATAATACTATTTATAATAAAGACGTTTTAATCTTTATACTTTATAAAATTTATACTTTAGCTAATTTCTTCAATTTATTGTTTTAATTTTGTCGAATATCTCAATGGAAGCTAGCTACTTAGAATAGGTATATAGCCTATATTTAAAGTTGTACAATTTCTTATAGTGACAGTTTGTTTAAAAAAACCAATCATATGGCTTTCTGAATGTCATTGATTAGTTCTCTTTGTTTCTACATGCTCTTTCTTTCGTTTACATTTAATACATTTGTTGGATAACTTGCACTTAACGTAATGACAAGTTATACCTAAATACAGATTTAACAAATATATATTTTGTTTTTCAAACAATATGGCATGATTTTTATAGAAAGCAGAAAGTTCCTAAACAGGATAATTTGTTCACTTTCATATCAAAGGATGTTTCCATTTCTATACCAAATGCCTATAGTCCAAGAGATCATGGCTAAAATCCGGGTGAACGGGGCCAAAAGGTTTGAAGGTCGATTCTTGTAAGAAAATATCCCTAGTTACTGAAAACCCATTTCTTACGCGTCAAATCGTTTCCGATTTTTTTAATCAGAAACAGTTTTTGAAGAAAACACTCTGCAAATGCTAAAATTTGGTAAAAAATAAAAATTCCAGATTTTGAAGCATTTTGTGGCAAAAACAACACAAAAATGTTCATTCTATCTTTCATTGTGGACACATAATAGATTAAAATGCAAAACATCCTGACAGTTTTCCGATTTTGTGTCAAAATTTCAAAATAAGCGATAAAATCGATGCTGTAAACTGCGTTATTATCATATCTACCGTCTTTCGATTCTTGTAAATCTGTTGTTTATGCATTAAATATGACAAACTATATATTTTTATAAAGCCTTGGTAGTGCTGTAGATAAAAATGTTACACAACTTCGGAAATATGGAACCTTAATACCGTAGCAAATTATTATGTTTCCCCTACCCCAAAAATACGAAAATGTCAAAAATTCATTATTTTGGCCCATGCTTGCCGATAAGTGTTTAAAACAAATCATTATTGTTTGTTACATCTCCCGTCTGTTCCCGACATATTTATAAAACAATTATATGTAGAGTGCTTGGTGATTTTATATGAAAATTTGCACTTTTCATGTAACAATAGTTTGGAAAATGAGTTTTCATTAAATCATTTGTACTCTACTTCTTGTAATTTTGTTATATAGGCATTGAATCTCGAGATTTATATATTTCTGTATTGCCATGGTACATTTGAGTCTGACAACATAAAAAACTATCGGAAATACCGAAGTTTATAGACGAAACGGATAAATTTATTTCCCCTACCCCAAAATTGAAAAACATGTGAAAATCCATTTTTATGCAATATATGCCGATTTGTGTTTCTAATGAAGATTTCGAGCAAAAGTACCGCAACAATGATAAAACAAGCTTCGAGGATTTTAAATATTTGTGAAATGCTTTAGCTTAAGGACAGATAGGACTAACTAATATAATAAAATTGCTTATTTTCATTATTTGTAAAATGCTATAAGAAAAAAGGAGCTTTGCCTCTTGTTTTTGTTATTTAGGCATTGAATCTCGACTGTTATCTATTGACGTAATTCCTTGACATATAAGAGTCTAATAACACCAAAATCTGTCGGAAATAGCAAAGCTTGTAAATAAGGCCAATAAATTTATTTCCCCTACCCCAAAAGTGTGAAAAAAACTTTTTAGGCCATGTATGCTTTTGGTGAAGGTTTTAAGCAAGTGTCCATGCAACAATTATGTTTTAATGAGTCATAGCAAAATGATTTTTTTAATTAAGGAAAGAAATTATGAAATATTCATATTTAAACTTGAAAATCAAAAAAAACATACCAATCCTTGTCAAGATCACAATCCCCACAAAAGTAAAATCTTCCAAAATAGCAAATTTGGCGGGGTGCTCCTTAAGCACCTCCTGTTTAGCAATTACACCCGCCACGTGTGAAAAATTAAGAATACACATATCTTTTCGAAACCTAATACTATAAAATAATAATTGCAAATAATGTCATCTCTAGTGAAACATAATATTAAAATATGGTAAAACTTAGTGTAAGGCATTTCTGGTTATGGTTTTATATAAAGCTATTGGGTTTTATAAGACATATCTCCATTCGATAAAGTTCAATCAGATCCATGAGCTTTCTAAACCATATTCATTATTACCAAAACCCGTCTATCAAAGATTGTAGCCACATTTTACAAAACTTTGCAATTTATTCTTGTGGAATCATTTATTTGAAGTGACCTAATGTACATTGTCGGTCTCCATTAAATCTTATTTTAAAAAGTCTGCACACTCCGTAAAATTTTCAATTTCACTTCAAACTGACAAAATTTCTATGTCCAATAACTCCATCTTTGTATCTTTTAAAGGAATTATTAATAGCTATCACATCACAAATTGCCTGGCCATATTATAATGATAAAACAAAGTGGTATTGGACACCTTTCAACCTTAAGCCTGTTACCAGGTGCCCAGTGCCACGTTCTTTTAAGAATACAAGTTTTTGAGCAGAGACTGAAATTGTACATTAGGTCAATTCTTAATAAAATGATGGCACCAGAAAAAAGTTGCAAAGTTATGTAAAATGTGGCTGCAATCTTTGATAAACGGGGTTTTAGTAATAACAAATATGGTTTAGTAAACTTCTTTTGCCATATAATCACGAATAATAGGTAAACACTACTACATAATATAGCCGAGGTCATAGAAAACCAGAAAAAGGAGAATCACGGATATAAGAAATGCTTTCGGATTGAGAATATAAACCCCGTAGATACTTATGTTTTAGCTAAAATAAGTAGATATGGACAGCAAAGGACGGATTGAAAAAGTGAATTGCTAACATTACCGGAGTTGCAAAGATCGATGGAACAATGGGTATGATGATATGAGTAAAGTGTTCAACTGACAAATAGAAAGAGATCAATGTTATAAAAAAACATTTTTGAATTGAGGCAATAGAGAACTGATTAAATGCGCTGTGTAAATCAGTAAACATAAACACAAACATAATTATTATATCACAATAACAAAAACGAAGTTAAAAAACTGGCAAAGTTAAACACGTAAACATTGGCAGGGGAAAAATCCGGGTGCTCGGGAAGGGTAACCGCCTCCTGTCACCACATGTGAAATCAAAATTGAGAGTGAAAGTAGTAACAAGAAAAGTCATTTCAATTCAGACCGTTTGGAAGGAAATTGAACAAACCAATTTATTGTTAGAGATTAACAGAAACCAAAGAAGAGCTGATCATAGTAACCACTCTCTGCCATCCCATCAGGTACTGTTCGACAAACAGACCTGTGTCACCTTAATGTGTCTTTAATCATTTTAAGAGGAATGTAGATTTATATGCATGTCCAAGTAAATGGTTTGTAATTTTGAAGATGATTTTAAGGATTTGTCCAAAGACTGACTGACACTGCCTTCCAAATGACAAAGTGTTGATTATTTTAAATGTTTAGAGTGCGTAACACTTACACAATTATTTTTGCGCATTTCTATCATTTGACTTTTAGTCTTTTGCCAGAGGGTCCAGTCGTTGTTTTAATAGTTACGATGTGTTTTATTCAAATGTGGTTCAACATAAAATCATCAGTGCCTTTCACCCTCACTTTCCATACTTGACCCTGTATTCTATATTTGTAGTTGTGATCTAGTATGTTTCTTAACTTAAATGCGGCATTCATACTGTAACTTTTCAAGTATAGTAATTTACCGAATTGCTAGTGTTCTTCTTGTCATTCTATGAATACAGAGTAGAATTTAAACGCATGCATATGGTTCATGACATTGCTTTTTTACCAATCTGAAAACATATCCGTTCACTTACATTTGTACTATTATTTGCATACATGCCTCAAATACTAGTATACCCTTTTGTGAATTCATATGACAATTTTTTTTATATTCTTCTTCTAATGCAAAAAGGTAAGCTATGACTTCTTAGCCTGGAGAGGGTTTCTATGTTTTCATATTTTGGAGACGGGGAAATCAATTGATTCATGACAGCTACCAAAATTGACATTTCCGAAATATTTTCATGTTTTAATGATTTTAGTGTAAGCGCATTGAATCAATATCTGATATTTGAAAGTCAATGCCTATATAACAAAAATACAAACAGCGAAGATTCTTTTTTGCCATAGCACATTGAATTGAAAATGAAAGAAGTAGGCATTTTTCTATGAATAATTAGACCAATCTGCCATTGAAATGATGCATTTTGTAAATTATTTTGTATCCTTCAAGCTTCTTTTTCCATTCTTACATGCACATTTGCTTGAAACTTCCATTAGAAATACTAATTGTTACATATTGGCTAAAACAGGGTTTTCACATTTTTTGCAATTTTGGGTAGGGGAAATAAATTTATTCGCCTCATCTACAAGCTTTGCTATTTCCGACAGTTTTTGGTGTAATTAGACTGTTATATGTCAAGGAATTACGTCAATAGATAACAGTCGAGATTCAATGCCTAAATAACAAAAATACAAGAGGCAAAGCTCCTTTTTTCTTACAGCATTTTACATATAAATGAATAAAATAAGCAATTTTATTATATTAGTTAGTCCTATCTGTCCTTAAGCTAAAGCATTTCACAAATATTTAAAATCCTCGAAGCTTGTTTTATCATTGTTGCGGTACTTTTGCTCGAAATCTTCATTAGAAACACAAATCGGCATATATTGCATAAAAATGGATTTTCACATGTTTTTCAATTTTGGGGTAGGGGAAATAAATTTATCCGTTTCGTCTATAAACTTCGGTATTTCCGATAGTTTTTTATGTTGTCAGACTCAAATATACCATGGCAATACAGAAATATATAAATCTCGAGATTCAATGCCTATATAACAAAATTACAAGAAGTAGAGTACAAATGATTTAATGAAAACTCATTTTCCAAACTTGTTACATGAAAAGTGCAAATTTTCATATAAAATCACCAAGCACTCTACATATAATTGTTTTATAAATATGTCGGGACAGAGGGAGATGTAACAAACAATAATGATTTGTTTTAAACACTTATCGGCAAGCATGGGCCAAAATAATGAATTTTTGACATTTTCGTATTTTTGGGGTAGGGGAAACATAATAATTTGCTACGGTATTAAGGTTCCATATTTCCGAAGTTTTGTAACATTTTTATCTACAGCACTACCAAGGCTTTTAAAAATATATAGTTTGTCATATTTAATGCATAAACAACAGATTTACAAGAATCGAAAGACGGTAGATATGATAAAAACGCAGTTTACAGCATCGATTTTATCGCTTATTTTAAAATTTTGACACAAAATCGGAAAACTGTCAGGATGTTTTGCATTTTAATCTATCATGTGTCCACAATGAAAGATAGAATGAACATTTTTGTGTTGTTTTTGCCACAAAATGCTTCAAAATCTGGAATTTTTTTTTTACCAAAATTTAACATTTGCAGAGGCTTTTCTTCAAAAACTGTTTCTGATTAAAAAATCGGAAACGATTTGACGCGTAAGAAATGGGTTTTCAGTAACTAGGGACATTTTCCTACAAGAATCAACCTTCAAACCTTTTGGCCTCGTTCACCCGGATTTTAGCCATGATCTCTTGGACTAAACAGGTATACTAGAGGAAGAGTGTTTATTTTTGTCTATTGTTGGACTATGGGTCATCTAAGTAGAAAAATTCATGTGAAAACTATTTGGTTGAAAAACGTTAAAGAGGGGTACAATGGTGAAATTACCGTAACAGGTGTGAAGATTTATAAATATAATCATTTTACTTTGAAGTGACCTAATGTACATTGTCGGTCTCCATTAAATCTTATTTTAAAAAGTCTGCACACTCCGTAAAATTTTCAATTTCACTTCAAACTGACAAAATTTCTATGTCCAATAACTCCATCTTTGTATCTTTTAACGGAATTATTAATAACTATCACATCACAAATTGCCTGGCCATATTATAATGATAAAACAAAGTGGTATTGGACACCTTTCAACCTTAAGCCTGTTACCAGGTGCCCAGTGCCACGTTCTTTTAAGAATACAAGTTTTTGAGCAGAGACTGAAATTGTACATTAGGTAAATTCTTAATAAAATAATGGCACCAGAAAAAAGTTGCAAAGTTATGTAAAATGTGGCTGCAATCTTTGATAAACGGGGCTTTAGTAATAACAAATATGGTTTAGTAAGCTTCTTTTGCCATAAAATCACGAATAATAGGTAAACACTACTACATAATATAGCCGAGGTCATAGAAAACTAGAAGAAAGGAGAATCACGGATATAAGAAATGCTTTCGGATTGAGAATATAAACCCGTAGAAACTTATGTGTTAGGTAAAATAAGTATATGGACATCAAAGGACGGATTGAAAAAGTGAATTGCTAACATTACCGGAGTTGCAAAGATCGATGGAACAATTGGTATGATGATATGAGTAAAGTGTTCAACTGACAAATAGAAAGAGATCAATGTTATAAAAACAAACATTTTTGAATTGAGGCAATAGAGAACTGATTAAATGCGCTGTGTAAATCAGTAAACATAAACACAAACATAATTATTATATCACAATAACAAAAACGAAGTTAAAAAACTGGCAAAGTTAAACACGGTAAACATTGGCAGGGGAAAAATCCGGGTGCTCGGGAAGGGTAACCGACTTCTGTCACCACATGTGAAATCAAAATTGAGAGTGAAAGTAGTAACAAGAAAATTCATTTCAATTCAGACCGTTTGGAAGGAAATTGAACAAACGAATTTATTGTTAGAGATTAACAGAAACCAAAGAAGAGCTGATCATATATAGTAACCACTCTCTGCCATCCCATCAGGTACTGTTCGACAAACAGACCTGTGTCACCTTAATGTGTCTTTAATCATTTTAAGAAGTAGATTTATATGCATGTCCAAGTAAATGCTTTGTAATTTTGAAGATGATTTTAAGGATTTCTCCAAAGACTGACTGACACTGCCTTCCAAATGACAAAGTGTTGATTATTTTAAATGTTTAGAGTGCGTAACACTTACACAATTATTTTTGCGCATTTCTATCATTTGACTTTTAGTCTTTTGCCAGAGGGTCCAGTCGTTGTTTTAATAGTTACGATGTGTTTTATTCAAATGTGGTTGAACATAAAATTCAGTGCCTTTCATTCTCACTTTCCATACTTGACCCTGTACCCAATATTTGTAGTTGTGATCTAGTATGTTTCTTAATTATAACTTAAATGCGGCATTCATACTGTACTGCTGTAAGTATAGTAATTTACCGAATTGCTGGTGTTCTTCTTGTCATTCTATGAATACAGAGTAGAATTTAAACGCATGCATACGGTTCATGACATTGCTTTTTTACCAATCTGAAAACATATCCGTTCACTTACATTTGTACTATTATTTGCATACATGCCTCAAATACTAGTATACCCTTTTGTGAATTCATATGACAATTTTTTTTATAATTCTTCTTCTAATGCAAAAAGGTAAGCTATGACTTCTTAGCCTGGAGAGGGTTTCTATGTTTTCATATTTTGGAGACGGGGAAATCAATTGATTCATGACAGCTACTAAAATTGACATTTCCGAAATATTTTCATGTTTAATGATTTTAGTGTAAGCGCATTGAATCAATATCTGATATTTGAAAGTCAATGCCTATATAACAAAAATACAAACAGCGAAGATTTTTTTTGCCATAGCACATTGAATTGAAAATGAAAGAAGTGGGCATTTTTCTATGAATAATTAGACCAATCTGTCATTGAAATGATGCATTTTGTAAATTATTTTGTATCCTTCAAGCTTCTTTTTCCATTCTAACATGCACATTTGCTTGAAACTTCCATTAGAATACTAATTGTTACATATTGGCTAAAACAGGATTTTCACATTTTTTGCAATTTTGGGATAGGGGAAATAAATTTATTCGCCTCATTTACAAGCTTTGCTATTTCCGACAGTTTTTGGTGTAATTAGACTGTTATATGTCAAGGAATTACGTCAATAGATAACAGTCGAGATTCAATGCCTAAATAACAAAAATACAAGAGGCAAAGCTCCTTTTTTCTTACAGCATTTTACATATAAATGAATAGAATTAGCAATTTTATTATATTAGTTAGTCCTATCTGTCCTTAAGCTTAAGCATTTCACAAATATTTAAAATCCTCGAAGCTTGTTTTATCATTTATGCCGGTACTTTTGCTCGAAATCTTCATTAGAAACACAAATCGGCATATATTGCATCAAAATGGATTTTCATATGTTTTTCAATTTTGGGGTACGGGAAATAAATTTATCCGTTTCGTCTATAAACTTCGGTATTTCTGATAGTTTTTTATGTTGTCAGACTCAAATATACCATGGCAACACAGAAATATATAAATCTCGAGATTCAATGCCTATATAACGAAATTACAAATAGTAGAGTACAAATGATTTAATGAAAACTCATTTTCCAAACTACTGTTACATGAAAAGTGCAAATTTTCATATAAAATCACCAAGCACTCTACATATAATTGTTTTATAAATATGTCGGGAAGAGATGGGAGATGTAGCAAACAATAATGATTTGTTTTAAAACTTATCGGCAAGCATGGGCCAAAATAATGAATTTTTGACATTTTTCGTTTTTTGGGGTAGGGGAAACATAATAATTTGCTACGGTATTAAGTTCCATATTTCCAAAGTTTTGTAACATTTTTATCTACAGCACTACCAAGGTTTTTTAAAAATAAATAGTTTGTCATATTTAATGCATAAACAACAGATTTACAAGAATCGAAAGACGGTAGATAATAAAAACACAGTTTACAGCATCGATTTTATCGCTTATTTTGAAATTTTGACACAAAATCGGAAAACTGTCAGGATGTTTTGCATTTTAATCTATCATGTGTCCACAATGAAAGATAGAATGAACATTTTTGTGTTGCTTTTGCCACAAAATGCTTCAAAATCTGGAATTTTTCTTTTTTACCAAAATTTAACATTTGCAGAGGCTTTTCTTCAAAAACTGTTTCTGATTAAAAAATCGGTAACAATTTGACGCGTAAGAAATGGGTTTTCAGTAACTAGGGACATTTTCCTACAAGAATCAACCTTCAAACCTTTTGGCCTCGTTCACCCGGATTTTAGCCATGATCTCTTGGACTAAACAGGTATACTAGAGGAAGAGTGTTTATTTTTGTCTATTGTTGGACTATGGGTCATCTAAGTAGAAAAATTCATGTGAAAACTATTTGGTTGAAAAACGTTAAAGAGGGGTACAATGGTGAAATTACCGTAACAGGTGTGAAGATTTATAAATATAATCATTTTACTTTGAAGTGACCTAATGTACATTGTCGGTCTCCATTAAATCTTATTTTAAAAAGTCTGCACACTCCGTAAAATTTTCAATTTCACTTCAAACTGACAAAATTTCTATGTCCAATAACTCCATCTTTGTATCTTTTAACGGAATTATTAATAACTATCACATCACAAATTGCCTGGCCATATTATAATGATAAAACAAAGTGGTATTGGACACCTTTCAACCTTAAGCCTGTTACCAGGTGCCCAGTGCCACGTTCTTTTAAGAATACAAGTTTTTGAGCAGAGACTGAAATTGTACATTAGGTAAATTCTTAATAAAATAATGGCACCAGAAAAAAGTTGCAAAGTTATGTAAAATGTGGCTGCAATCTTTGATAAACGGGGCTTTAGTAATAACAAATTGGTTTAGTAAGCTTCTTTTGCCATAAAATCACGAATAATAGGTAAACACTACTACATAATATAGCCGAGGTCATAGAAAACTAGAAGAAAGGAGAATCACGGATATAAGAAATGCTTTCGGATTGAGAATATAAACCCCGTAGAAACTTATGTGTTAGGTAAAATAAGTATATATGGACATCAAAGGACGGATTGAAAAAGTGAATTGCTAACATTACCGGAGTTGCAAAGATCGATGGAACAATTGGTATGATGATATGAGTAAAGTGTTCAACTGACAAATAGAAAGAGATCAATGTTATAAAAACAAACATTTTTGAATTGAGGCAATAGAGAACTGATTAAATGCGCTGTGTAAATCAGTAAACATAAACACAAACATAATTATTATATCACAAAACAAAAACGAAGTTAAAACTGGCAAAGTTAAACACGGTAAACATTGGCAGGGGAAAAATCCGGGTGCTCGGGAAGGGTAACCGACTTCTGTCACCACATGTGAAATCAAAATTGAGAGTGAAAGTAGTAACAAGAAAATTCATTTCAATTCAGACCGTTTGGAAGGAAATTGAACAAACGAATTTATTGTTAGAGATTAACAGAAACCAAAGAAGAGCTGATCATATATAGTAACCACTCTCTGCCATCCCATCAGGTACTGTTCGACAAACAGACCTGTGTCACCTTAATGTGTCTTTAATCATTTTAAGAAGTAGATTTATATGCATGTCCAAGTAAATGCTTTGTAATTTTGAAGATGATTTTAAGGATTTCTCCAAAGACTGACTGACACTGCCTTCCAAATGACAAAGTGTTGATTATTTTAAATGTTTAGAGTGCGTAACACTTACACAATTATTTTTGCGCATTTCTATCATTTGACTTTTAGTCTTTTGCCAGAGGGTCAGTCGTTGTTTTAATAGTTACGATGTGTTTTATTCAAATGTGGTTGAACATAAAATTCAGTGCCTTTCATTCTCACTTTCCATACTTGACCCTGTACCCAATATTTGTAGTTGTGATCTAGTATGTTTCTTAATTATACTTAAATGCGGCATTCATACTGTACTGCTGTAAGTATAGTAATTTACCGAATTGCTGGTGTTCTTCTTGTCATTCTATGAATACAGAGTAGAATTTAAACGCATGCATACGGTTCAGACATGCTTTTTACCAATCTGAAAACATATCCGTTCACTTACATTTGTACTATTATTTGCATACATGCCTCAAATACTAGTATACCCTTTTGTGAATTCATATGACAATTTTTTATAATTCTTCTTCTAATGCAAAAAGGTAAGCTATGACTTCTTAGCCTGGAGAGGGTTTCTATGTTTTCATATTTTGGAGACGGGGAAATCAATGATTCATGACAGCTACTAAAATTGACATTTCCGAATATTTTCATGTGTTTAATGATTTAGTGTAAGCGCATTGAATCAATATCTGATATTTGAAAGTCAATGCCTATATAACAAAAATACAAACAGCGAAGATTCTTTTTTGCCATAGCACATTGAATTGAAAATGAAAGAAGTGGGCATTTTTCTATGAATAATTAGACCAATCTGTCATGAAATGATGCATTTTGTAAATTATTTTGTATCCTTCAAGCTTCTTTTTCCATTCTAACATGCACATTTGCTTGAAACTTCCATTAGAATACTAATTGTTACATATTGGCTAAAACAGGATTTTCACATTTTTTGCAATTTTGGGATAGGGGAAAAAATTTATTCGCCTCATTTACAAGCTTTGCTATTCCGACAGTTTTGGTGTAATTAGACTGTTATATGTCAAGGAATTACGTCAATAGATAACAGTCGAGATTCAATGCCTAAATAACAAAATACAAGAGGCAAAGCTCCTTTTTTCTTACAGCATTTTACATATAAATGATAGAATTAGCAATTTTATTATATTAGTTAGTCCTATCTGTCCTTAAGCTTAAGCATTTCACAAATATTTAAAACCTCGAAGCTTGTTTATCATTATGCCGGTACTTTTGCTCGAAATCTTCATTAGAAACACAAATCGGCATATATTGCATCAAAAGGATTTTCATAGTTTTTCAATTTTGGGGTACGGGAAAAAATTATCCGTTTCGTCTATAAACTTCGGTATTTCTGATAGTTTTTTATGTTGTCAGACTCAATATACCATGGCAACACAGAAAATATAAATCTCGAGATTCAATGCCTATATAACGAAATTACAAATAGTAGAGTACAAATGATTTAATGAAACTCATTTTCCAAACTACTGTTACATGAAAAGTGCAAATTTTCATATAAAATCACCAAGCACTCTACATATAATTGTTTATAAATATGTCGGGAAGAGATGGGAGATGTAGCAAACAATAATGATTTGTTTAAAAACTTATCGGCAAGCATGGGCCAAAATAATGAATTTTTGACATTTCCGTATTTTTGGGGTAGGGGAAACATAATAATTTGCTACGGATTAAGTTCCATTTCCAAAGTTTTGTAACATTTTTATCTACAGCACTACCAAGGTTTTTAAAAATAAATAGTTTGTCATATTTAATGCAAAACAACAGATTTACAAGAATCGAAAGACGGTAGATATAATAAAAACACAGTTTTACAGCATCGATTTTATCGCTTATTTTGAAATTTTGACACAAATCGGAAAACTGTCAGGATGTTTTGCATTTTAATCTATCATGTGTCCACAATGAAAGATAGAATGAACATTTTTTGTGTTGCTTTTGCCACAAAATGCTTCAAATCTGGAATTTTTCTTTTTTACCAAAATTTAACATTTGCAGAGGCTTTTCTTCAAAAACTGTTTCTGATTAAAAAATCGGTAACAATTTGACGCGTAAGAAATGGGTTTTCAGTAACTAGGGACATTTCCTACAAGAATCAACCTTCAACCTTTTGGCCTCGGTTCACCGGATTTTAGCCATGATCTCTTGGACTAAACAGGTATACTAGAGGAAGAGTGTTTATTTTTGTCTATTGTTGGACTATGGGTCATCTAAGTAGAAAAATTCATGTGAAAACTATTTGGTTGAAAAACGTTAAAGAGGGGTACAATGGTGAAATTACCGTAACAGGTGTGAAGATTTATAAATATAATCATTTTACTTTGAAGTGACCTAATGTACATTGTCGGTCCATTAAATCTTATTTTAAAAAGTCTGCACACTCCGTAAAATTTTCAATTCACTTCAAACTGACAAAATTTCTATGTCCAATAACTCCATCTTTGTATCTTTTAACGGAATTATTAATAACTATCACATCACAAATTGCCTGGCCATATTATAATGATAAAACAAAGTGGTATTGGACACCTTTCAACCTTAAGCCTGTTACCAGGTGCCCAGTGCCACGTTCTTTTAAGAATACAAGTTTTTGAGCAGAGACTGAAATTGTACATTAGGTAAATTCTTAATAAATAATGGCACCAGAAAAAAGTTGCAAAGTTATGTAAAATGTGGCTGCAACTTTGATAAACGGGGCTTTAGTAATAACAAATATGGTTTAGTAAGCTTCTTTTGCCATAAAATCACGAATAATAGTAAACACTACTACATAATATAGCCGAGGTCATAGAAAACTAGAAGAAAGGAGATCACGGATATAAGAAATGCTTCGGATTGAGAATATAAACCCCGTAGAAACTTATGTGTTAGGTAAAATAAGTATATATGGACATCAAAGGACGGATTGAAAAAGTGAATTGCTAACATTACCGGAGTTGCAAAGATCGATGGAACAATTGGTATGATGATGAGAAAGTGTTCAACTGACAAATAGAAAGAGATCAATGTTATAAAAACAAACATTTTGAATTGAGGCAATAGAGAACTGATTAAATGCGCTGTGTAAATCAGTAAACATAAACACAAACATAATATTATATCACAATAACAAAAACGAAGTTAAAAACTGGCAAAGTTAAACACGGTAAACATTGGCAGGGGAAAAATCCGGGTGCTCGGGAAGGTAACCGACTTCTGTCACCACATGTGAAATCAAAATTGAGAGTGAAAGTAGTAAACAAGAAAATTCATTCAATTCAGACCGTTTGGAAGGAAATTGAACAAACGAATTTATTGTTAGAGATTAACAGAAACCAAGAAGAGCTGATCATATATAGTAACCACTCTCTGCCATCCCATCAGGTACTGTTCGACAAACAGACCTGTGTCACCTTAATGTGTCTTTAATCATTTTAAGAAGTAGATTTATATGCATGTCCAGTAAATGCTTTGTAATTTGAAGTGATTTTAAGGATTTCTCCAAAGACTGACTGACACTGCCTTCCAAATGACAAAGTGTTGATTATTTTAAATGTTTAGAGTGCGTAACACTTACACAATTATTTTTGCGCATTCTATCATTTGACTTTTAGTCTTTTGCCAGAGGGTCCAGTCGTTGTTTTAATAGTTACGATGTGTTTTATTCAAATGTGGTTGAACATAAAATTCAGTGCCTTTCATTCTCACTTTCCATACTTGACCCTGTACCCATATTTGTAGTTGTGATCTAGTATGTTTTCTTAATTATAACTTAAATGCGGCATTCATACTGTACTGCTGTAAGTATAGTAATTTACCGAATTGCTGGTGTCTTCTTGTCATTCTATGAATACAGAGTAGAATTTAACGCATGCATACGGTTCATGACATTGCTTTTTTACCAATCTGAAAACATATCCGTTCACTTACATTTGTACTATTATTTGCATACATGCCTCAAATAAGTATACCCTTTTGTGAATTCATATGAAATTTTTTTTTATAATTCTTCTTCTAATGCAAAAAGGTAAGCTATGACTCTTAGCCTGGAGAGGGTTTCTATGTTTTCATATTTGGAGACGGGGAAATCAATTGATTCATGAAGCTACTAAAATTGACATTTCCGAAATATTTTCATGTGTTAATGATTTTAGTGTAAGCGCATTGAATCAATAGCTGATATTTGAAAGTCAATGCCTATATAACAAAAATACAAACAGCGAAGATCTTTTTTGCATAGCACATGAATGAAAATGAAAGAAGGGGCATTTTTCTATGAATAATTAGACAATCTGTCATTGAAATGATGCATTTGTAAATTATTTTGTATCCTTCAGCTTCTTTTCATCTAACATGCAATTGCTTGAAACTTCCATTAGAATTACTAATGTTACATATGGCTAAAACAGGATTTCACATTTTTGCAATTTTGGATGGGGAATAAATTTATTCGCCTCATTTACAAGCTTTGCTATTTCCGACAGTTTTTGGTGTAATTAGACTGTTATATGTCAAGGAATTACGTCAATAGATAACAGTCGAGATTCAATGCCTAAATAACAAAAATAAAGAGGCAAAGCTCCTTTTCTTACAGCATTTTACATATAAATGAATAGAATTAGCAATTTATTATATTAGTTAGTCCTATCTGTCCTTAAGCTTAAGCATTCACAAATATTTAAAATCCTCGAAGCTTGTTTATCATTTATGCCGGTACTTTTTGTCGAAATCTTCATTAGAAACACAATCGGCATATATTGCATCAAAATGGATTTTCATATGTTTTCAATTTTGGGGTACGAAATAAATTTATCCGTTTCGTCTATAAACTTCGGTATTTCTGATAGTTTTTTATGTTGTCAGACTCAAATATACCATGGCAACACAGAAATATATAAATCTCGAGATTCAATGCCTATATAACGAAATTACAAATAGTAGAGTACAATGATTTAATGAAAACTCATTTTCCAAACTACTGTTACATGAAAAGTGCAAATTTTCATATAAAATCACCAAGCACTCTACATATAATTGTTTATAAAATGTCGGGAAGAGATGGGAGATGTAGCAAACAATAATGATTTGTTTTAAAAACTTATCGGCAAGCATGGGCCAAAAAAATGAATTTTGACATTTTCCGTATTTTTGGGGTAGGGGAAACATAATAATTTGCTACGGTATTAAGTTCCATATTTCCAAAGTTTTGTAACATTTTTATCTACAGCACTACCAAGGTTTTTTAAAAATAAATAGTTTGTCATATTTAATGCATAAACAACAGATTTACAAGAATCGAAAGACGGTAGATATAATAAAAACACAGTTTACAGCATCGATTTTATCGCTTATTTTGAAATTTTGACACAAAATCGGAAAACTGTCAGGATGTTTTGCATTTTAATCTATCATGTGTCCACAATGAAAGATAGAATGAACATTTTTGTGTTGCTTTTGCCACAAAATGCTTCAAAATCTGGAATTTTTCTTTTTTACCAAAATTTAACATTTGCAGAGGCTTTTCTTCAAAAACTGTTTCTGATTAAAAAATCGGTAACAATTTGACGCGTAAGAAATGGGTTTTCAGTAACTAGGGACATTTTCCTACAAGAATCAACCTTCAAACCTTTTGGCCTCGTTCACCCGGATTTTAGCCATGATCTCTTGGACTAAACAGGTATACTAGAGGAAGAGTGTTTATTTTTGTCTATTGTTGGACTATGGGTCATCTAAGTAGAAAAATTCATGTGAAAACTATTTGGTTGAAAAACGTTAAAGAGGGGTACAATGGTGAAATTACCGTAACAGGTGTGAAGATTTATAAATATAATCATTTTACTTTGAAGTGACCTAATGTACATTGTCGGTCTCCATTAAATCTTATTTTAAAAAGTCTGCACACTCCGTAAAATTTTCAATTTCACTTCAAACTGACAAAATTTCTATGTCCAATAACTCCATCTTTGTATCTTTTAACGGAATTATTAATAACTATCACATCACAAATTGCCTGGCCATATTATAATGATAAAACAAAGTGGTATTGGACACCTTTCAACCTTAAGCCTGTTACCAGGTGCCCAGTGCCACGTTCTTTTAAGAATACAAGTTTTTGAGCAGAGACTGAAATTGTACATTAGGTAAATTCTTAATAAAATAATGGCACCAGAAAAAAGTTGCAAAGTTATGTAAAATGTGGCTGCAATCTTTGATAAACGGGGCTTTAGTAATAACAAATATGGTTTAGTAAGCTTCTTTTGCCATAAAATCACGAATAATAGGTAAACACTACTACATAATATAGCCGAGGTCATAGAAAACTAGAAGAAAGGAGAATCACGGATATAAGAAATGCTTTCGGATTGAGAATATAAACCCCGTAGAAACTTATGTGTTAGGTAAAATAAGTATATATGGACATCAAAGGACGGATTGAAAAAGTGAATTGCTAACATTACCGGAGTTGCAAAGATCGATGGAACAATTGGTATGATGATATGAGTAAAGTGTTCAACTGACAAATAGAAAGAGATCAATGTTATAAAAACAAACATTTTTGAATTGAGGCAATAGAGAACTGATTAAATGCGCTGTGTAAATCAGTAAACATAAACACAAACATAATTATTATATCACAATAACAAAAACGAAGTTAAAAAACTGGCAAAGTTAAACACGGTAAACATTGGCAGGGGAAAAATCCGGGTGCTCGGGAAGGGTAACCGACTTCTGTCACCACATGTGAAATCAAAATTGAGAGTGAAAGTAGTAACAAGAAAATTCATTTCAATTCAGACCGTTTGGAAGGAAATTGAACAAACGAATTTATTGTTAGAGATTAACAGAAACCAAAGAAGAGCTGATCATATATAGTAACCACTCTCTGCCATCCCATCAGGTACTGTTCGACAAACAGACCTGTGTCACCTTAATGTGTCTTTAATCATTTTAAGAAGTAGATTTATATGCATGTCCAAGTAAATGCTTTGTAATTTTGAAGATGATTTTAAGGATTTCTCCAAAGACTGACTGACACTGCCTTCCAAATGACAAAGTGTTGATTATTTTAAATGTTTAGAGTGCGTAACACTTACACAATTATTTTTGCGCATTTCTATCATTTGACTTTTAGTCTTTTGCCAGAGGGTCCAGTCGTTGTTTTAATAGTTACGATGTGTTTTATTCAAATGTGGTTGAACATAAAATTCAGTGCCTTTCATTCTCACTTTCCATACTTGACCCTGTACCCAATATTTGTAGTTGTGATCTAGTATGTTTCTTAATTATAACTTAAATGCGGCATTCATACTGTACTGCTGTAAGTATAGTAATTTACCGAATTGCTGGTGTTCTTCTTGTCATTCTATGAATACAGAGTAGAATTTAAACGCATGCATACGGTTCATGACATTGCTTTTTTACCAATCTGAAAACATATCCGTTCACTTACATTTGTACTATTATTTGCATACATGCCTCAAATACTAGTATACCCTTTTGTGAATTCATATGACAATTTTTTTATAATTCTTCTTCTAATGCAAAAAGGTAAGCTATGACTTCTTAGCCTGGAGAGGGTTTCTATGTTTTCATATTTTGGAGACGGGGAAATCAATTGATTCATGACAGCTACTAAAATTGACATTTCCGAAATATTTTCATGTGTTTAATGATTTTAGTGTAAGCGCATTGAATCAATATCTGATATTTGAAAGTCAATGCCTATATAACAAAAATACAAACAGCGAAGATTCTTTTTTGCCATAGCACATTGAATTGAAAATGAAAGAAGTGGGCATTTTTCTATGAATAATTAGACCAATCTGTCATTGAAATGATGCATTTTGTAAATTATTTTGTATCCTTCAAGCTTCTTTTTCCATTCTAACATGCACATTTGCTTGAAACTTCCATTAGAATACTAATTGTTACATATTGGCTAAAACAGGATTTTCACATTTTTTGCAATTTTGGGATAGGGGAAATAAATTTATTCGCCTCATTTACAAGCTTTGCTATTTCCGACAGTTTTTGGTGTAATTAGACTGTTATATGTCAAGGAATTACGTCAATAGATAACAGTCGAGATTCAATGCCTAAATAACAAAATACAAGAGGCAAAGCTCCTTTTTTCTTACAGCATTTTACATATAAATGAATAGAATTAGCAATTTTTATTATATTAGTTAGTCCTATCTGTCCTTAAGCTTAAGCATTTCACAAATATTTAAAATCCTCGAAGCTTGTTTTATCATTTATGCCGGTACTTTTGCTCGAAATCTTCATTAGAAACACAAATCGGCATATATTGCATCAAAATGGATTTTCATATGTTTTTCAATTTTGGGGTACGGGAAATAAATTTATCCGTTTCGTCTATAAACTTCGGTATTTCTGATAGTTTTTTATGTTGTCAGACTCAAATATACCATGGCAACACAGAAATATATAAATCTCGAGATTCAATGCCTATATAACGAAATTACAAATAGTAGAGTACAAATGATTTAATGAAAACTCATTTTCCAAACTACTGTTACATGAAAAGTGCAAATTTTCATATAAAATCACCAAGCACTCTACATATAATTGTTTTATAAATATGTCGGGAAGAGATGGGAGATGTAGCAAACAATAATGATTTGTTTTAAAAACTTATCGGCAAGCATGGGCCAAAATAATGAATTTTTGACATTTCCGTATTTTTGGGGTAGGGGAAACATAATAATTTGCTACGGTATTAAAGTTCCATATTTCCAAAGTTTTGTAACATTTTTATCTACAGCACTACCAAGGTTTTTTAAAAATAAATAGTTTGTCATATTTAATGCATAAACAACAGATTTACAAGAATCGAAAGACGGTAGATATAATAAAAACACAGTTTACAGCATCGATTTTATCGCTTATTTTGAAATTTTGACACAAAATCGGAAAACTGTCAGGATGTTTTGCATTTTAATCTATCATGTGTCCACAATGAAAGATAGAATGAACATTTTTGTGTTGCTTTTGCCACAAAATGCTTCAAAATCTGGAATTTTTCTTTTTTACCAAAATTTAACATTTGCAGAGGCTTTTCTTCAAAAACTGTTTCTGATTAAAAAATCGGTAACAATTTGACGCGTAAGAAATGGGTTTTCAGTAACTAGGGACATTTTCCTACAAGAATCAACCTTCAAACCTTTTGGCCTCGTTCACCCGGATTTTAGCCATGATCTCTTGGACTAAACAGGTATACTAGAGGAAGAGTGTTTATTTTTGTCTATTGTTGGACTATGGGTCATCTAAGTAGAAAAATTCATGTGAAAACTATTTGGTTGAAAACGTTAAAGAGGGGTACAATGGTGAAATTACCGTAACAGTGTGAAGATTTATAAATATAATCATTTTACTTTGAAGTGACCTAATGTACATTGTCGGTCTCCATTAAATCTTATTTTAAAAAGTCTGCACACTCCGTAAAATTTTCAATTTCACTTCAAACTGACAAAATTTCTATGTCCAATAACTCCATCTTTGTATCTTTTAACGGAATTATTAATAACTATCACATCACAAATTGCCTGGCCATATTATAATGATAAAACAAAGTGGTATTGGACACCTTTCAACCTTAAGCCTGTTACCAGGTGCCCAGTGCCACGTTCTTTTAAGAATACAAGTTTTTGAGCAGAGACTGAAATTGTACATTAGGTAAATTCTTAATAAAATAATGGCACCAGAAAAAAGTTGCAAAGTTATGTAAAATGTGGCTGCAATCTTTGATAAACGGGGCTTTAGTAATAACAAATATGGTTTAGTAAGCTTCTTTTGCCATAAATCACGAATAATAGGTAAACACTACTACATAATATAGCCGAGGTCATAGAAAACTAGAAGAAGGAGAATCACGGATATAAGAAATGCTTTCGGATTGAGAATATAAACCCCGTAGAAACTTATGTGTTAGGTAAAATATATATATGGACATCAAAGGACGGATTGAAAAAGTGAATTGCTAACATTACCGGAGTTGCAAAGATCGATGGAACAATTGGTATGATGATATGAGTAAGTGTTCAACTGACAAATAGAAAGAGATCAATGTTATAAAAACAAACATTTTGAATTGAGGCAATAGAGAACTGATTAAATGCGCTGTGTAAATCAGTAAACATAAACACAAACATTATTATATCACAATAACAAAAACGAAGTTAAAAAACTGGCAAAGTTAAACACGGTAAACATTGGCAGGGGAAAAATCCGGGTGCTCGGGAAGGGTAACCGACTTCTGTCACCACATGTGAAATCAAAATTGAGAGTGAAAGTAGTAACAAGAAAATTCATTTCAATTCAGACCGTTTGGAAGGAAATTGAACAAACGAATTTATTGTTAGAGATTAACAGAAACCAAAGAAAGCTGATCATATATAGTAACCACTCTCTGCCATCCCATCAGGTACTGTTCGACAAACAGACCTGTGTCACCTTAATGTGTCTTTAATCATTTTAAGAAGTAGATTTATATGCATGTCCAAGTAAATGCTTTGTAATTTTGAAGATGATTTTAAGGATTTCTCCAAAGACTGACTGACACTGCCTTCCAAATGACAAAGTGTTGATTATTTTAAATGTTTAGAGTGCGTAACACTTACACAATTATTTTTGCGCATTTCTATCATTTGACTTTTAGTCTTTTGCCAGAGGGTCCAGTCGTTGTTTTAATAGTTACGATGTGTTTTATTCAAATGTGGTTGAACATAAAATTCAGTGCCTTTCATTCTCACTTTCCATACTTGACCCTGTACCCAATATTTGTTGTTGTGATCTAGTAGTGTTTCTTAATTATAACTTAAATGCGGCATTCATACTGTACTGCTGTAAGTATAGTAATTTACCGAATTGCTGGTGTTCTTCTTGTCATTCTATGAATACAGAGTAGAATTTAAACGCATGCATACGGTCATGACATTGCTTTTTACCAATCTGAAAACATATCCGTTCACTTACATTTGTACTATTATTTGCATACATGCCTCAAATACTAGTATACCCTTTTGTGAATTCATATGACAATTTTTTTTATAATTCTTCTTCTAATGCAAAAAGGTAAGCTATGACTTCTTAGCCTGGAGAGGGTTTCTATGTTTTCATATTTTGGAGACGGGGAAATCAATTGATTCATGACAGCTACTAAAATTGACATTTCCGAAATATTTTCATGTGTTTAATGATTTTAGTGTAAGCGCATTGAATCAATATCTGATATTTGAAAGTCAATGCCTATATAACAAAAATACAAACAGCGAAGATTCTTTTTTGCCATAGCACATTGAATTGAAAATGAAAGAAGTGGGCATTTTTCTATGAATAATTAGACCAATCTGTCATTGAAATGATGCATTTTGTAAATTATTTTGTATCCTTCAAGCTTCTTTTTCCATTCTAACATGCACATTTGCTTGAAACTTCCATTAGAATACTAATTGTTACATATTGGCTAAAACAGGATTTTCACATTTTTTGCAATTTTGGGATAGGGAAATAAATTTATTCGCCTCATTTACAAGCTTTGCTATTTCCGACAGTTTTTTGGTGTAATTAGACTGTTTATATGTCAAGGAATTACGTCAATAGATAACAGTCGAGATTCAATGCCTAAATAACAAAAATACAAGAGGCAAAGCTCCTTTTTTCTTACAGCATTTTACATATAAATGAATAGAATTAGCAATTTTATTATATTAGTTAGTCCTATCTGTCCTTAAGCTTAAGCATTTCACAAATATTTAAAATCCTCGAAGCTTGTTTTATCATTTATGCCGGTACTTTTGCTCGAAATCTTCATTAGAAACACAAATCGGCATATATTGCATCAAAATGGATTTTCATATGTTTTTCAATTTTGGGGTACGGGAAATAAATTTATCCGTTTCGTCTATAAACTTCGGTATTTCTGATAGTTTTTTATGTTGTCAGACTCAAATATACCATGGCAACACAGAAATATATAAATCTCGAGATTCAATGCCTATATAACGAAATTACAAATAGTAGAGTACAAATGATTTAATGAAAACTCATTTTCCAAACTACTGTTACATGAAAAGTGCAAATTTTCATATAAAATCACCAAGCACTCTACATATAATTGTTTTATAAATATGTCGGGAAGAGATGGGAGATGTAGCAAACAATAATGATTTGTTTTAAAACTTATCGGCAAGCATGGGCCAAAATAATGAATTTTTGACATTTCCGTATTTTTGGGGTAGGGAAACATAATAATTTGCTACGGTATTAAAGTTCCATATTTCCAAAGTTTTGTAACATTTTTATCTACAGCACTACCAAGGTTTTTTAAAAATAAATAGTTTGTCATATTTAATGCATAAACAACAGATTTACAAGAATCGAAAGACGGTAGATATAATAAAAACACAGTTTACAGCATCGATTTTATCGCTTTTTGAAATTTTGACACAAAATCGGAAAACTGTCAGGATGTTTTGCATTTTAATCTATCATGTGTCCACAATGAAAGATAGAATGAACATTTTTGTGTTGCTTTTGCCACAAAATGCTTCAAAATCTGGAATTTTTCTTTTTACCAAAATTTAACATTTGCAGAGGCTTTTCTTCAAAAACTGTTTCTGATTAAAAAATCGGTAACAATTTGACGCGTAAGAAATGGGTTTTCAGTAACTAGGGACATTTTCTACAAGAATCAACCTTCAAACCTTTTGGCCTCGTTCACCCGGATTTTAGCCATGATCTCTTGGACTAAACAGGTATACTAGAGGAAGAGTGTTTATTTTTGTCTATTGTTGGACTATGGGTCATCTAAGTAGAAAAATTCATGTGAAAACTATTTGGTTGAAAAACGTTAAAGAGGGGTACAATGGTGAAATTACCGTAACAGGTGTGAAGATTTATAAATATAATCATTTTACTTTGAAGTGACCTAAATGTACATTGTCGTCTCCATTAAATCTTATTTTAAAAGTCTGCACACTCCGTAAATTTTCAATTTCACTTCAAACTGACAAAATTTCTATGTCCAATAACTCCTCTTTTATCTTTTAACGGAATTATTAATAACTATCACATCACAAATTGCCTGGCCATATTATATGATAAAACAAAGTGGTATTGGACACCTTTCAACCTTAAGCCTGTTCCAGGTGCCCAGTGCCACGTTCTTTTAAGAATACAATTTTTGAGCAGAGACTGAAATTGTACATTAGGTAAATTCTTAATAAAATAATGGCACCAGAAAAAAAGTTGCAAAGTTATGTAAATGTGGCTGCAATCCTTTGATAAACGGGGCTTTAGTAATAACAAATATGGTTTAGTAAGCTTCTTTTGCCATAAAATCACGAATAATAGTAAACACTACTACATAATATAGCCGAGGTCATAGAAAACTAGAGAAGGAGAATCACGGATATAAGAAATGCTTTCGGATTTGAGAATATAAACCCGTAGAAACTTATGTGTTAGGTAAAATAGTATATATGGACATCAAAGGACGGATTGAAAAAGTGAATTGCTAACATTACCGGAGTTGCAAAGATCGATGGAACAATTGGTATGATGATATGAGTAAAGTGTTCAACTGACAAATAGAAAGAGATCAATGTTATAAAACAAACATTTTTGAATTGAGGCAATAGAGAACTGATTAAATGCGCTGTGTAAATCAGTAAACATAAACACAAACATAATTATATATCCAATAACAAAACGAAGTTAAAAAACTGGCAAAGTTAAACACGGTAACATTGGCAGGGGAAAAATCCGGGTGCTCGGGAAGGGTAACCGACTTCTGTCACCACATGTGAAATCAAAAAATTGAGAGTGACAAGTAGTAACAAGAAAATTCATTTCAATTCAGACCGTTTGGAAGGAAATTGAACAACGAATTTATTGTTAGAGATTAACAGAAACCAAAGAAGGCTGATCATATATAGTAACCACTCTCTGCCATCCCATCAGTACTGTTCGACAAACAGACCTGTGTCACCTTAATGTGTCTTTAATCATTTTAAAAGGATTTATAATGCATGTCCAAGTAAATGCTTTGTAATTTTGAAGATGATTTTAAAGGATTTCTCCAAAGACTGACTGACACTGCCTTCCAAATGACAAAGTGTTGATTATTTTAAATGTTTAGAGTGCGTAACACTTACACAATTATTTTTGCGCATTTCTATCATTTGACTTTTAGTCTTTTGCCAGAGGGTCCAGTCGTTGTTTAATAGTTACGATGTGTTTTTATTCAAATGTGGTTGAAATAAAATTCAGTGCCTTTCATTCTCACTTTCCATACTTGACCCTGTACCCAATATTTGTAGTTGTGATCTAGTATGTTTTCTTAATTATACTTAAATGCGGCATTCATACTGTACTGCTGTAAGTTAGTAATTTACCGAATTGCTGGTGTTCTTCTTGTCATTCTATGAATACCAGAGTAGAATTTAAACGCATGCACGGTTCATGACATTGCTTTTTTACCAATCTGAAAACATATCCGTTCACTTACATTTGTACTATTATTTGCATACATGCCTCAAATACTAGTAACCCTTTTGTGAATTCATATGACAATTTTTTTATAATTCTTCTTCTAATGCAAAAAGGTAAGCTATGACTTCTTAGTCCTGGAGAGGGTTTCTATGTTTTCATATTTTGGAGACGGGGAAATCAATTGATTCATGACAGCTACTAAAATTGACATTTCCGAAATATTTTCATGTGTTTAATGATTTTAGTGTAAGCGCATTGAATCAATATCTGATATTTGAAAGTCAATGCCTATATAACAAAAATACAAACAGCGAAGATTCATTTTGCACATTGAATTGAAAATGAAAGAAGTGGGCATTTTTCTATGAATAATTAGACCAATCTGTTATTGAAATGATGCATTTTGTAAATTATTTTGTATCCTTCAAGCTTCTTTTTCCATTCTAACATGCACATTTGCTTGAAACTTCCATTAGAATACTAATTGTTACATATTGGCTAAAACAGGATTTTTACATTTTTGCAATTTTGGGATAGGGGAAATAAATTTATTCGCCTCATTTACAAGCTTTGCTATTTCCGACAGTTTTTGGTGTAATTAGACTGTTATATGTCAAGGAATTACGTCAATAGATAACAGTCGAGATTCAATGCCTAAATAACAAAAATACAAGAGGCAAAGCTCCTTTTTTCTTACAGCATTTTACATATAAATGAAAAGAATTAGCAATTTTATTATATTAGTTAGTCCTATCTGTCCTTAAGCTTAAGCATTTCACAAATATTTAAAATCCTCGAAGCTTGTTTTATCATTTATGCCGGTACTTTTGCTCGAAATCTTCATTAGAAACACAAATCGGCATATATTGCATCAAAATGGATTTTCATATGTTTTTCAATTTTGGGGTACGGGAAATAAATTTATCCGTTTCGTCTATAAACTTCGGTATTTCTGATAGTTTTTTATGTTGTCAGACTCAAATATACCATGGCAACACAGAAATATATAAATCTCGAGATTCAATGCCTATATAACAAAATTACAAATAGTAGAGTACAAATGATTTAATGAAAACTCATTTTCCAAACTACTGTTACATGAAAAGTGCAAATTTTCATATAAAATCACCAAGCACTCTACATATAATTGTTTTATAAATATGTCGGGAAGAGACGGGAGATGTAGCAAACAATAATGATTTGTTTTAAACACTTATCGGCAAGCATGGGCCAAAATAATGAATTTTTGACATTTCCGTATTTTTGGGGTAGGGGAAACATAATAATTTGCTACGGTATTAAGGTTCCATATTTCCAAAGTTTTGTAACATTTTTATCTACAGCACTACCAAGGTTTTTTAAAAATAAATAGTTTGTCATATTTAATGCATAAACAACAGATTTACAAGAATCGAAAGACGGTAGATATAATAAAAACGCAGTTTACAGCATCGATTTTATCGCTTATTTTGAAATTTTGACAAAAAATCGGAAAACTGTCAGGATGTTTTGCATTTTAATCTATCATGTGTCCACAAAATGCTTCAAAATCTGGAATTTTTCTTTTTTACCAAAATTTAACATTTGCAGAGGCTTTTCTTCAAAAACTGTTTCTGATTAAAAAATCGGTAACGATTTGACGCGTAAGAAATGGGTTTTCAGTAACTAGGGACATTTTCCTACAAGAATCAACCTTCAAACCTTTTGGCCTCGTTCACCCGGATTTTAGCCATGATCTCTTGGACTAAACAGGTATACTAGAGGAAGAGTGTTTATTTTTGTCTATTGTTGGACTAAGGGTCATCTAAGTAGAAAAATTCATGTGAAAACTATTTGGTTGAAAAACGTTAAAGAGGGGTACAATGGTGAAATTACCGTAACAGGTGTGAAGATTTATAAATAAAAATAAAGCAGGAATTAGTAATTAAAACTTTTTTTTAGATATTTGTTGCATTTATTAAAAAAATTGAGCAAAAATACACGTGTTGGGGGAAATAGTTCTCACCTTTCTATAACGAATTAATTTAAAAAATGAAAAAATATTAATATAGTCAACGTCATAGGACAGTGCAAAGGGACCAGAGTTTGTTAAAGACATACGAGGTTTTTGAAAACTCGACAATTTACAGTTGAGGTTTTTTTTTCTTTCACAAATACGTGTATTGGGCGTGATAGTTCATATTCTAAGGCTACCAACAATCCAAGAGAAGATTATAAAAGCTAAGTTTGTATATTACTTGATTATTGTTGAACCATATTTAGTGTAGCGGCTAAGTAAAAAAAAATTCACTTTGTGATACAAGCATGAAACTTGGTCCACAGATCGTTTGTATATTGTACATTATATATCCATCGTTGGCCATCCAAATTTTGTCCATTTTCAAGATGGCTGCCAATAAGTTCAAAATTGCGGTTTTTTGTTCAAGTTTTATGTTTAAAAATCGTAAGATTCCAATTATAGCAAAGCAGTGACCTCGGTTGATCATAATTATCATTTACAATGACCAGATATTACAGATCTGACATAAAATTTGTCTGAATATGGCTTTCTGCTTAATTATTATCATCCTAATTCAAAATGGCGGCGATTTTAGAGAGGATTATAAGGTAAAAGGGCGTATATTTCATCTGAATGCATGTAGCTATTGTTCGTAGTAGTATTTATCATATCCATATACAGAATACCACATTGTCAAAATTTAAAAGGATAGCATTATGAACCTGTCCTTACAAAATAATAAAATATAATGTACAATTTAGCAGCACTACAAAGGCACATTTGTCTAAATCGTAGTTGTTAAATTCAGCATGGGGTACAGTATCAGTTGTTTCATAACATAATTTTGATACTGATGCATACGATATCATGACATTCCACAACATGCGAAGTCTGTTTCCACTATCCGAAAGGAAATGCTACAAAATCTACATCTTTCACTAGACTAGACAAAGTTAGTCAGAAAAAAATCAGTCTTCAGTTTCTCTCCTAGAATTGGTTGGCATGTTGATAAAGAGTCTAAATATTAAATCTCAGATTGATAATTTTGCCATGGATTCTGATTTGGCTTTAGCTCATCTGCAGTACAACTGCAACAAACAGCCAAAACAAGGCTAATAAAACACCTTTTGTTATCTATGTGGCTCTGCTTATATACACAAAAACAAGAAGGCAGCAAATTGTTGACATATTACACCATTACGGAACTTGTGTTTTATATGTATTAGTTTAAAAAGTCCGTGTCTAATGGGCGAATCATTTGTATCACAATATGTAGAAGATGGTATAGTTTGTCCACTTGTTTTTCAAAAAGGATTTTTGCTACTGCTGCTGAGGATTACATAGACAATAATCCTTCATCTACCACCAATAAATCATTGTTTCATGATACAGGATCCTATAAAATTTACACCAGATTCTAGGACGATCCCTCTACTTGCTGAAACTCATCGTGTCAAATTAGACAATGTGATTTAAATGAATTTTCCATGTATGGGAACCAAGTAAATCCACAGCCCTTTTCCGCAATGGAATAATAAAGACTGGTTCCAAATCCTAGTTAATTAGTAGAAAGCGCATTACTAGACAAGATGATGGACCTCAGGCTGACGTTATGATTATTCATGGGTTAGCTCTAGTACATGAAGGACCTCCTGGAGGTTCCAAGACATTTGATGAATATGCATCTGATGTGATTATACCTTTAATTACTAGTGAATCGTTTGCACAGAAATATTTGAAAAGTGACGTAATCTTTGATGTTTATGTGGATGACAGTCTGAAAGCTCAGAGCAACTTAAAGTCGGTGAAGAGTGTTGGGTACTGGCAGAGTACAAAACAGTTGGAATAGTTTTCTCATTGTTGACGAAAAGAAAACTTAGCTTTTAAACCTTTCTTGTATAAAAAATAGTTTCTCAGACAGGAGACAAAAATCACATTCTTGCAACATGTAATGATAGTGTTTGTAGCAACTATCACATGGAGAAGACCAACGTTGCTCCTTGTTCAGAAGAAGAAGCTGGTACACTGATATTCCTTCAAATAAAACATACTGATGAAAGTAATTTCAAGAATGATGTTGTTAGCAGTTCTGATACAAATGTCGCAGGATAAAGTTCACTTACACTTGACACACTTTGGATTGCATTTGGAAGAGGCAAAAATTAAATCTATGAACTTAACATTTCCTTAGGACCTAGGTCAGTAGCAAGTCCATTCTTTCATGCATTTATAGACTGTGACATAGCATTTGCCATTCATACAAAAGGGAAAAATCAGCATGGCAGGCTTGGGATGTTTTAAATGCAGTGACAGACCAACCTGTACAAGCAATGATTTATCAGTAATTGTCTTGAGGCATTTACATTAGTCTTATATGACAGTTCGGTTCAGACAAAGAAGGTGGATGAAGCGCGGTTAAGTGTGTTTGCCAGGATGCAGAAAACATATGATACCATTCGACCAACACAAGCAGCACTAGTGTAGCATATAAAACGGAGTGCTTTCAGTCCGGTCAAGTTTGGGGTCAAGCGCTTAAATGTCTACCAGGGTAACAAGGGTTGGTAAGAGATGGTTTTCAATGGGTATTATACTAGACTTCTCTTCAAGCGGTTGCTTTTGTTAGCAAGAACTAGTGAGATGTTGCTGCAAAAAGATTCTGTTTAGAGAACTGAAAATGATATAGATTCAGTCTGCTATGTACAGTACTATGCAGCTGCAACTGTGACTTAAACTGAGATAGTTTACAGGAGATTCACAATGCCTTTACTATTTGCTTTAATAAGCGCAAAGTTAGTATTGCAAACATCAACATCAAACACTATCTACTAATCATTTCTGTTTAGTTTTAATCAAATCCTATAGTAGTTTAGATGAATTTGGGGATACAAGTTTTCTGAACAGTCAGGCAGATTGACAGACAGACAGACAAACAGACAGACGGACGACAAACACTATAGTCCCCTCCGGTTTTACCGGCAGGGGTCGAACAAAAGAAATAAATATTCAGACTAATACACATATTTTATGGCTAAAATATGATTGAAAAGCTGCAATTTATTCTTATTACATATAATAAATCGATATATAGACCTCCTAAAGCCGCCATTTTGATTTTCACGTCGGCCATCTTGAAAATGGTCGAAACTGAAATGGCCGACGGTGAATTTGCAAAGTCCATGATCCAATAAACATATGTACCAAGTTTCATACTTGTATCATAGATTGAACTATTTGGCCAAATTTTTTACTTAACCTCTCCACAATATAGAAGCTTCATACTTTATACATATACATTACACAACACACGAACCTTATGAACCCGAATACATTATGACATCACTAATACTTGACAAACACAAAAAAGTACATTGCCATGACAACAGCACAATTAAAAGCAACGCTTTTAAAATCGATTTAAAAGAGCTCTTTTGATACTCTGCGGCCTGATCTGCATTCTTCTTTGTCAATCGTTTTTCATCGGCTTCATTAGCTTCCAGACTACATTCTAGAATTAAAAATATGCAAAAAGTTTAGATATATATTTCTTAGTAATAATTTCATCTCAAATTTATTAAACCTGACATTTTATTATTTAATTTTTTTTAATTATTATTATTATTTTATTTATTTTGGGCGGAACGAAGTCGCTGAAACCCGGAAAGCTCAAGGCAGAGCGCTCAGTAATATACTAACTGAGAGGTCCAGGTTCGAATCCTGATCTGGGTATAAACTTTAATACGTCCTTTCATATTTTATTTTTTTATTTATTTATATTTGGGGGGGGGGGGCGGGTTGGGGTATTTTTTTTATTTTATACATATTTTATATATATATATATATATTATATTAATATATATATATATATATATTATATATATATATATATATTGGAATACCTTGTAATACGTTAACGCCCCACTTGGAGTTCTTCTTGGTAGACTTTGATGTTCTGCTATCTTTATTTCTTGAAGTTCTGTCTCTGACAATGTCTTAAACAATGTCTTAAACCTTTTTCTATTTTCCGATGCAGCAAATTCTGGAACTTCCGCTGCCAAGGCCCTTTACATTTTTCTTTGATCTTCATCCACACTACAGCTCGATGCTAAAATTACCATCTTCCTCTATCCTATTTGCCCCCTCTGCTGCCATCTCTGTTGCCAGTATCATTCGTAAAATTTCTAAATCCTCCTCATCAATACCTCCAACATTATCTTGCATTTCTTCACTTCTTGTATCCGCCGTATTTACGAGTTAATCTCTGCTTGGTAGGTCAAATATTTCGTTAACGTGTCCTAGATAAAAATTTCCCATTTCACCTTCCATCTTGAATTAATAGAAACACAAAAGCAGACTAACGAAAATAAACAAAAGAATGAAAAGTTACTTTCTGTCTATCCTTTAATTTTGTAAGCTTATTTTGAAAAAGAAAATCATTAAATTATATCCAAAAAACAAATTGATTTATTTTTATTTAATTCAGTCAGTTTGAAGTTTTGCTGATTGGAATCGTAGATCTATTTTTGTATTTACCTTTTGTGTATTGTATTCCAGTTACATCATGTTTGTTTATTTTCGGTTGTTGAAAACAATAGTTCCGGCATATAATTTTTTTAGTACATCCAGATTTAGACCAGGTATTTAGACCAATGAAAATACAATATTTATTGAAAATTGAATTATTATTAATGAAACAGTATTGATTTCTTTAGGTATAGCCAGTTATTTTTTGGTCACATTAATGGATAAAATAGACGAAAAGTTATTAAATGGTGTCAGAAGTATAACTAAACGTGATCAAGTCAGTAAAATTATAGGAAGTATAGAACATGAAATCAAATTTCCGAACGGATTAATTATCCCAATTACAAATCCAAGCTTTAATAAGCCACCTAAAAAAGAGTATAAACTATATTACTTTTATTTGCTTGAGGTGATTATAAAGAATGTTAACGATATTTACAAACAAAGGACGTCTGGACGAGACAGAACAGCAAAAGAAGAGGTGAAAACATCAACGAGACAAGAAGCACCACCTCTAAATGTTACTGGACAAGTAGCCCTGTAACATATATAATGGGTTTGATATCAATCTTATATAAACGTTTATTTTATCCACTTAACACACTTCTTTCTGACATTAGCTACGTTGTCTTGATAAAATAGTTTAAATATCTTTTTTGTCTTCAGACATAGACAATATATTATTTATTCTTGTAATTTATTATTTTTATATTAATTGACACAGAAATATGTTATATGGTACTCTACAATGTAAACAGATCAATACTACATGAATACATGACATAAAGAAACATATGTATCAAAAACAAACATACTAATCTATGTCTGAATCACAATCCAGAAGCAAAGTAAAACTTTGTAAGCAAACTTGTATCGAAGGAACATGAAACTATGGGACGTTAAATATTTTCAGTGCAATCCTGGACACAGAGGCATCAAACTAATCAACAATACTGTGATGACGACCATAAAACTTTTCCAAGGTCTTAATAAGCCTAGACTTGCAATATCCCTGATTCAACAATTTATTTGCCAGCTTCGTTGTACAAAGTCCCTGTAGTGGGAACAAGCTCTGACATAGAGTATTAATTGGGACACAAATACACCATAAGCAGGAGAAGCAGGTATATTGCTGCATAGAAAAGGAAAGTTGACAATAGAAAATTGAAGTCACCACGTGTGTCATAAAGTTTCAAATGTAGCCTTTTGTGGGCGTCATAATTCAGGTATAAGTCTAAATATGAAACAGAACTTGAGGAAATAGTCGTTTCTTTCATTTTAAGCTCACTAGCATAGATGCCATTCACATAGTCTCCACATTGAGGATTGTTAAGTGACAGTAGGTAATCTATCTGTATGTGGAGTTGAATGGTTTGGCCACAGTCTTTTCTCCAGATTTAAGTTCTGTACAAACTCTGCTTCATAATAATAAAGAAAAACATTGGCAAGCAACGTTGCACATTTTGTACTGATTGGTATACCGATTGTTTGCTGGAAAAGTATATTATCAAACACAAAATATGTTACCTATCAAAAGTTCCAACATTTAACTTTGTGACATTTTAGCATTGTCTGATAAGTGTGTAATACTATTAAATTATGTAACACATTAACTTCCACCAGGAAAACGAGGAAGGTAGCTCTAGAAGGGTAAGCACTTCATGGTTAGCTATAGCTAGCTACACCCACCACGTTTTTAAATGACAATCAATTGAACATAGATGTTTGGGACGTAAAATATATTCAGGTTAATTTTGGATGTAGACATTACACTCATCATCAATAGCTCGATGACTGACATTTATTTTTAGACGGCCTTAAATAACCATGGATGGTAAATAAAATTGACGAATTTTAAACATGAAAATTAGACCGGTTACTCCGGAACAATAAGCACCTCCTGTTGAACAAGTTACAGAATAATTGCCAGTAAAGTTAGCATTTCAATTAAAAAAGTCCATTACATATTGCTAGAGGATCTTGCAATGAAAACACTTTCAGTCCGTTTTATACCAAGACATCTAGTGGTTAATCAGAGGCATATCATACGCATTTTGCAATTTGGAACTATAACATTTTTGTATAGGCATGTATATTATATACTACTATATTATTATATAGCATATGGATTAGTATATTTGTTTTTGATAGGTATTCACAAACATTCATTTCGACACATATGAAGGCTATTGAATACTGGAATGGCTAATTATCTAGAAAACTATAAACTTTTTGAATAGTTATGTATACTTGAATATTGTAGGTATGGATATAAGAATAACCCTAACTCTGTAAAATTAAAACTGGTATAATATGTAATTTAGATATATAGATGAAGGTCATAAGGTCAAGGTCACAAATGCCATACGCTACCAAAATCTTTAATTATCTGAAAAACTATAAACAGTTTGTATAGGAATGTTTATTAGAAAATTGAAGGTATTGAAACAACACTCCTTTTGATACATAGATGAAGGTCATCTATTCAGAGGTCAAGTGTATAGATGCCAACGAATTCTGAAATCTTCTGGTTTTGGTGTGTTTGCATCACAATTAATACGCTTTGGTAGACCCATTACATTGGAAGCTTCTTACAAACATTTTTTTCAACCAGCACTATTGCAAGCCTAGGTTTATCTAGGACATAAAATATTTTATGTTTAATATTTTGTCACAATATTGCTGATAAGTATGATGTCTCTGTGTCCAAGATTGTTTGACGACACGTAGTTTCATTTTGCTTTTGCTAATTGGGATAGCACACGTTGCTGGTGTCGCTAGTTGAAAATGAGATGATACCCTATCGGAGCAACGAAACTCACCTCTTTGGTTAAATTCCACATTTTTTTTAGAAAATTGATAGTTTTAAAGTGTTCACTTATTTTAGGCTTGTGATTTGGACATAAATTACTCGTTGTATGTCTGTTTGAGTTGTTTTGCGCTTTAAAAAAACTCTAAAATTACTAAATATTTACACAACAACAACCGGGTACAAGTTTAGATCATCAAATCTTGTTCCACATGATTAAATATGACAGGTAGTTCAACAAAACATATTGTATGATTGTGCAGTAATGTATGATTGTACCTGTAATTAAATTATTTTAAACGGTTTATATTCTGCTTAATAATTTATTTAATACTTTTGTTAAACTGCGTCTGGGTGACATTGAATATATATTTATCTATGTGAACGTGATCTCTGAAAGATATTTATAGAGTTTATTTTGATTTGGACATGGATTAGTAATTTGATTTTTATAGTTATTTGCAATGGAGTTTATCGAACATTTGGCTTAAATTTAACATGCTGATTAAACTGAAAATTAAGTTCTAGTTGTATAGGACTACAAAATGGAAATAAGGTACACAGAAACCCATATGGTTAGGACAACTTACTAAATTACTTGCATAGCAAAAAAAATTAAAACATGTTTCAGACACAAAATTACAGTTTTGACATCTATTGTGCAAATATGCACTTTTGCCATAGCACATTATGTCCCATCAAGCAGTTTACATATAAAATAGAACAAATACATTTATATATTGAATATAAAAACACAAACATACTAATCCATGTACTAATCACAATCCAGTAATAGTAAAACCTTTGTAAATGACACGTGAACTTCCACCAGCGGAGTGAGACCGGGTGCTCTGGAAGGGTAAGCACCTCATGTTTAGCTAGCTACACCCGCCACATGTGTAATACGTGTGTAACACGTGAACTTTAAATTTTAAAGCGTTGGTGTAGTGATTTTGACATTAACGTTATAGGGGTTTTTGGTACGAGGGGTCAGAAAGTTCATAGAACAGTATATTCAGCCAAGCGTAACACATAATTTCTTTACTCATTTAGACAACACAACATTCCGCCATTTTAAACATGTCAAGTTTATTTGTCACAACATATTTGTGTAATTCTCAAAAGCAGTGAAAGTTGGTGACCATCAAGCAATGATGGAAAATCAAATTGTTGAGTTTAGGACAGTAATAAAGTTCCTCACAGTAGAGGGATCAAATGCCAAAACAATTCACCGGCGAATGGCCGAGGTGAACGTTGACAGTTCAACTATTGCCTATTCAACAGTGGTAAAATGGTCAGCTGAATTTAAACGTGGGCGCACCTCATGGAAGGATGGCCCACGGTCAGGTCGGCCAGCTGATGCCATCACAAAGGAAATTGTCACGTCTGTGGAGACCCTCATCATGAATGATCGTCGAATTAGGATTGATGACATAGCTATGGAGTATGACATTTCACATGGAAGTGTATACACGGTTATCCATGAGCATCTTGGGATGTCAAAAGTATCCGCAAGATGTGTCACCAGAAACTTTACTGTGCAGTATCGCTTCCAAAGTCTTCAGTCAAGTCGGGAAATTTTTGGCATTTATAATTATAACCCAGAGAGCTTCCATTTACGTTTTTAACTGGTGATAAAACATGGATTCATCATTTGGACCCAGAAACCAAAAAATAGTCGATTCAATAGAAGCACCCTGGCACACCCCAACTAAAGACATTCAAAACCCAACAATCAGCTGGCAAAGTCATGGCCACTGTGTTTTCGAATTTTAAGGGTGTTCTGTTAATCCATTATAAACCTGCTGGAATCGCTATCACTGGGGATTACTATGCTGATTTAATGAAGCAGCTGAAAGCTGCTATTAAATTAAAAAGGAGAGGGAAATGAGCGGAGGGATATTGCTTCTTCACGACAATGCTCCTATGCACACAAGCAGCGACGCCGATTCGTGAATGCAAGTTCAAGCAACTTAATCATTCACCCTACAGTCCTTATTAGGCACCCAGTGATTATTCCCTATTTAGAAATTTGAAATCCCATTTACGAGTAATCAGATTCCCTGATGGTGATAGACTTAAGGCTGCCACAGAGGCATGGTTTCAGGACCAAACCGAAGACAACTATTCCAAAGATATAGACAGTCTAAAAGAAAAGTGTGCTAAGTGCATTGGGTAAATGGGGACTATATTCATAATTAATAATCTCCTCGTATATTATATTGTTTTGAAATAGGCTGTTTGTAAGACTATTTAAAGAGACAATCAAAATTTTTTTTGGTATATTTCGCCAATCTAATTACACATTATTTCGAAGGAAAAAATCCGACTTGTGTATAAATTCACAATATACGACAGGAAGATGTTGTTTTTGACTTAAATAAGAAACATTAAAAAAACTCTTTTATACGGAACAGTATAATGATATTATTCGGTTATTGAGACAACCTGCATTAAAAAAAGATTTTTAAAAGGCAATTACGTCGACGTCACAACCGTTGTTCACGACACAAGGGTTGTAAGAGAGTACGTCACTAAAACAAAAAAACAAAAAAATAAGGGGAATTAGTTTCCTTTAACACATAAAGGTCTTTTTGTGTTTCATAATCAGGAGATCGTGTTAGGATATCATTTTTTGCTCATCGAAATTATTAAATAAACAATAAACATACTAATTCATATTCAAATTGCAATGCCAAAGCAAAGTAAAAAATTAAATCCGGCAATGAAAGTTAAACACGTTAGTGTTCCTACCATTATAGTTTTTATTTTTTATGTAATCTGTATACAACGTTAATTCTATTTGGATTTATATATATATATATATATATATATATATATATATATATATATATATATATATATATATATTATTTTTACTGAAAGTTTTACAACTTATGAGTGTATATACAATATAGTACAATATTTTGGCAATGTTCATGGAAATGGTACATTAAATTGAAATGTTTACAACAAAATAATTATTCTATAATATACCAAATGGTAGTTATAATAACTTAATTTTATTTACACATGCTGGACGGACTGACACAGTAAAGTACCAGACCCACGCATTTTTGTCGCCATGATGATTCAGTGGATTGTAGATAAAAATTGCGCGGGAGTTAAAGATATAGCCTTTTTAATCAAGGTATCAGAAATAGATTTGTACACAACATGCATTTAATTTTGTACATATACGTTTAAACGATTTTTAGATAAAACAGACCACTGAGTGCACTAGCAGATAAAAGGAAGACGAGTGGGCAATATAACATTTTACGCCCAGTCAAGATTTTTTCACTTGTATCAACGATGTCATTACAGCTGTAGTGTAGCAAACTGGAGCACCCGGATAAATTTAAATATTTATAAATAGAAAAATAACTTCTACGTTGAACCCAGTTTGATTTCTTTTTTCATGATTCGCATAAACAACGGTTTTTCACATCGCGCATGAATACCAATACTCCCGAGTTGAATACCAACCTGCAAGTCCAGATGTCAAGCACTTTATCGTCTATTAAGTCAGTTTTTTTTTTAACAAGCTCTACCTTCAGTAACTGTAACTTGACCATTAATATGAATATGTAATTTTTTGTCATTGACTGAAATAAAATTTGTTTGAAATATTATCCAAAATTAATGACCTATTTTGTTTCTTCCAGACATGACGTCAAATGGGCGGGGCTTAATGTTTCTGAACAGCTGTTCCATGTCCAGGTCACGTCCGCCGTTAAAAATTCTTTTTCAAAACATTGGGATTTATTTCATTCAACGAAATTTGCAATTTTGCTCTCGTAAAGAAAAAATAAATTGTAAATATAAGAATTGATTGTCATTTTTTCCTGGTTCATCAAGTAATGAACCAGATTGAAAAACTAGCAAATCTGATGAACTGCGTATTCGATAACGACTGCTCTCTGCCTATCGTCTGCGGCTCCGTTTTTAGTGTTGTATTTTCAAAAACGAAATCCAACACGTACACAAAAACAAAACGATGAATCGGAAGAAGAAATCGAACAAAAGATATCGACATGTTTGAAATGTGTAACTTTGACAAATATTTTGTCAATTTTGGGAATTTTTGGCGTCCTGGAAAGCATGGCTGTTCAATATATACCTGCATTTTGTACCACATATTTAAACTGGAACAAAAATGACGGGTCAACATTGATGTCTCTCTACTGGGTAACTTTCGGAATAGGCAGGTTTTCAGGAATTTTTCTAATCAAATACATACATTTTGTAAAAATACTCATGTTTTTCGAAGTATTTTTAGTTCTTGATAGCGCAGCTTTCCTGTTAAGCTCGATGTATAATTTTCATGTTGGAGTTTGGATATTCGGTGCCCTTATTGGTTTTGCTCTTTCAATCGTATTTCCAGTATTAATAACGTGGACGGAGAACGAGATGTTCCGAGTGACCGGAATCATAGCTGCGTTATTTCTATTGGGTGGATCTAGTCTTCGGATGTTAAACCCTCTCCTATTGGGCTATTTAATGGATGAAGTATCGCCGATGTACTTTTGCTATCTTCTTATTGGTTATTCGTTTGTGTCTTTAGCTCTCTGTTTTCTACTTTACTGTTTGTCAAGAACTTTACGGAAAACGCCGAGGTATACGAATAAAGAAACGTATATTAGTGTTCCATTAGAAAAGGTAGCTTAGAAGAGGACTTTGTCCGTCGGACATTTGTTTCATCATTTCTAATTTATCGGTAACAAGACTTCAAACATATTTCTCAACTTATTCTTTAAAACAATGTGCTCACTTAAAGTAACTTTGCAGTAAAACGGTTTGCTATCTTTCGTTTTTGTGTTTGCATTGAGTTAATAACCAAAAACCGGAACATACTGATCCATATCCGAAACACAATCGAAAAGCAACGTAAAAACTTTGAAACTGACTAGTTAGGTTAAATACAAGAACTTCCATCAGGGAAGTGAGGCCGGGTGCTCTGGAAGGGTAATCACCTCCTGTTTACCTAGCTACATCTGCTACTTGTGTAATCAAAATTGAGTGACTGGAACCATCAAACTTATTAACAATACTGTGATGACGGCCATAAATCTTTTAGAGGGACCTCATGGAACAGCATACTAGTATTTAACAACTAAACTACATGTAGTAGCAAAAGTACAAACTAAACAAAGGACCATTCCAGTGTCCTTATACAACTGTGACCTTGACCTTTGACCTCATGACTTCAACTGTATATCAAAATGCTCGGTTAAACAATACCGACTATATAAACTAATATACATGCCTAAACAAAAACGTTTTAATTAACTATTTCAGTATTCTTATGCATCTGTGGCCTTGACCTTCGCACCCATGACCTTGAACTTTGTATCAAAATGACTGTTATACCCACAATATTCTAATGTATACATACCTATAAAAGTTTATAGTTTTCAAGATACTGATGAATAACAATTTCAGTATTCTTGCGGACCTGTGACCTTCACTTTTGAACCTATAACCTTGAATTATATACCAAAATTATCGTTATACCTACAATATTTTTATACATGCCTATACAAAAGTCGAGTGTTTTCCAGATAATTAACCACTAGTGTTCTTTAGCATGTGTGACCTTGACTATTGAACCCCTGAACTTCTGTTAAATATAAAAATGATTGTTATGACAATACCCACACTATTCTGAAACATATATACAAAAAGTTTCAAGTTTTCGAAATAATTGGCCATTAAAATACCCTTATGTATCTGTGACCTTGACTTTTAAACCCATGACCTTGTACTACATATCAGTACGATTATTTTCTCAATATCTACATTATTCTAATATCAAGACATTCCCTCACTGACCACCTTCATATAATTATATAAGTTAAAGAATTCTGAATAGGACATAGAACAATTACATCACCCCTAGATACATTGAAGTCTTTGGATACATTGTATTAAAAGATTTCATTTGGGACTAGATGAACATTTCCAATTAAACTGGAAAGAATTAGTTAATAGCAGAACCTCTTCCATCAAGATTTTTGTGTTTTTTGTAATGATTCTGTCAACTGTAACAAATTTATGCAGTAGTTTTTCCACAAAAGCTGTGCAATACAGTTTCTATAAAAAGCAACTCAATATATCCACCAAGCTCAAACTTTAGCAGACAATTTAGTGGAGCCTGCTGTAAAGGCCATCTCTATAATAGGGCTACTTGGTTTTGAAGGGCCAGTAAATTTTTATCCCAATTGCTCTTTACCCATGTTATTTGAACCTCTATATAAGGGCCAACTGCCCATAAAGGTTATTTTTATAGACAGGTTTGGGTTTATCAAAGTGTTTACAGAACTTATTTTTGCAAGAATGTTCAATAAACTCTGTTTCACTTGACAAAAAACATCAAATTCGAACTTTACCTATATTTTATCAAACACATATAAGTTGAGTGGAGTAATGGTTCTTTAATGCGCGTGTCAAGATTTTTTTACTGATATAGAGACAGTTCTGGATTGGTGGAGGAAACCATGGTATCTGGTAAAAAACTTTTCACAAACGAATTGATAAACTTTCCGGGATTATTCTGGGTATCCACAGGGTGCGGTAAAGGGACCCGGACCCATTCCCAATGCAAAAAAAAAAAAAAAAAAAAAAAAAAAAAAACATACATTTTTCCCAATTTTGTAGTAAAAAAAATCCCAATTAGCTACGTTTATCAATTTTTTGAAGAAAATAAATCACAAGATCATCAAAATCATATTCAGAAGATATCTCTTTCTGGTAACGATTTCGCTCTATATTAACCCACATTTTGCTAGATGATTTATATAGAGACAAAAGAGACAGCGCTATTTTGCTGCGAAACCGATATAATTTGTTCAATTACAAGTATTCTAGTGGTCTAGAATTTCTAATATGTTGTTGTGATTTTTCCCAAAATTACATTTTTGTTGAGCATTTTCCCAATTTCATCCCATGGTCCTTTTCCCAAAAAGGTCAGAAAAATTCCTGACTTTCTGACAATAGGATCTTCTAGCGCAGTATTCAAATCACAATAGGTGTGTGCTGTCTCAATGTGTTTTATCAAATATTACATTACTTTATTAAATACCGGGTTATTTTGGCGTTTTTGTTAAGAAAAGGTCAGTGACATATTTTGGCGTTTTTATTTTGGCGATTAGACAAAATGCTATGGTTTAATTTTAGCAATTATATTTACATTCTATTCACATTGCAGTCAGTATTATAAATGACGGTGTTACTGTTTATAAGTAATAGTTCAATACTAACTGCTAACGAAAAACAACTCACTGGTTCACTCATGATTGAACAGTCAGTACATACAATTATGGCGTACAATTACTCTAATTAATATTAGCTGACGTAAATTTAAACTGCCATAATTTTTCACGATTTACATTTTGGCTGTTTCAATGTCACCGCCAAAATTTGCACCCCGTGAAAATAACCCGCTGTACGGTAGGTTTAAAATTTTCAAAAGATTGTTTATAATATTGTTTTATCAACATTCAGTTATTCGGAATAAGGGCAAGAATTTTAATCTAAGATGTCTGTGCATGCACAAAATGTGCAAATGTTTACTACCACACTCCAATAGCTACATTAAGGTGCTAGCTCACGGAATCAGTATGTAAAAGACGGGCTTACCACTCTCCCAGTCACATACTGACACTGTGAACCAGTCAATACCGTCCTCTTAATAACGAGCACGGGGCTAGAAAGCAGTATCACAATTTTTATAAAGTGTTGTGTAAGACCAGTCAGGGGTTCAAACCCATATCAACTTCTGCACTCGATGCGAACAATTTAAGGATAAGTGGTTGTAACAGAATTAGTTGTATTGGCCATACAAACCACACCACTGTCTTTTTATGCGATATTCCTGTTAAACGTCTTCATTATGTCTTTTATTTTTATATTTAATGTTTTTGATGTGGTCTTGGTTACTGGGTGTTCAGCTTCACTTTTTTAACTTCATTGGATGTTGTCAATTGTAGAGGAAACCAGAGTAACAGTGAAAACTGTCAACCTTCAGGGAGCAAGCTGACAAAAAAAATCCAACTTGATTTTAAATAAATGATGATATTACGGCCATATAAAATAAATTCCTAGATTTTCATCAATTTAAATTATTATTATTATTATTATTATTTATTTTTTTTTTTACTTTTAATCAGGTTCAAAAGAAATGTCAGTAATGAAACAGATTCAAAAGAAATTACATTTACAGTAATGACAACAACTGATTGAACCTTTATTAAAGAAAACAACAAATTGAACAAATTAAAAATTCTGAGGCGGCCTGAAAAAAGTGAGCTGGGTGGGGATGAAAATCTAGGAATTAATTTTATATGGCCTAATAAAAACACAATCAAAATAATAAGAATTAATTCCTTGTCTGTATATGATATATTGTAATTTTTAAATCATTCATTATCACATTTATTACATAAATTTATATATATATACAATTGATCACGACATTAGTGAAGCACTACTTGAATGCATCATATAAATTATCATTATAATATTATCATTTTAACAGTTTGTTATACCGGTACTCAACAACAAATGGTTAAGGACCACATCAAAAATGTTAATGTAAATCATATCATTTTATCTTCATATACTTCATGTAATTCCATTAATGAGATATAACTTCATGCACAAAAAATTTACTTCATTACATAATTTTTTTTTACATCATTTGAAACAAGAAGGGACCAAAACCAAACACAAATGGATCATTATATTCCCCCCCCCCCCAGTTTTTGGATTTCTATTTAACATTTTACAGTTTGTTTTTTTGTGTTGAGTTTACATTTTACGTCAGTCCCTTAGTTTTTTGTTAAGTATATTACATACATCTGCAAAGATAGTTACTATTCAATCACAAAATTTACTTAAACAGGGTTCGTACAGACATTTGAACTCCAAATGTAAGGACTTTTTAGGGTCTTTTCAGGGTCTTATTGGCAAATTGAAGGCCTAATCAGAGGGACAATGTTAGCAAAAAAATATTGGTGCACAGGCAATTAAATTAATACAACAATTATTTACGTGTCCATAGTAACGACACTTAAAGTGGAGGTTGAAGTTGGGCGTTTGGTTGGGCTAGGTACCTTTAAATTGCTCATTTCAAAGATACTTATCAATTAATTATTTATTTATATCAGTCTATTTGCAAGCATTTAATATCTAAATACAGACAACCAACTGGCCAAATTCAAGGGCTTTTCAGGGCCTCCAGGATAAATTCAAGGGCTTTTTAGGGTCAGGCTTGTTTTTAGGGTCTTTTTAGGACAAACCTCAAAATTTAAGGACTTTTCCAGGCCTGTACGAACCCTGTTAAAAAATAATAAAAAATAAGTAAAAGAAAAACAAACGCATAACAATATAAGTAATAAAGAATAGACAAATATATCATCAAACAGTGGCAGTGTAATAGATTTTTCTTGATTATATGGGAATTTTCCAGCACAGATAGGAAGAATGAACCTTTGGTATGACTTCCCTTTGTACCACCAACCATTAATATCCATGTCATTTTTTGAAAATTTAATTTTTCACAGAAATGTTCAAAATGGTTTGATTTTGTGATTTAGGCTTTTATACTCCAAATTAAAATAATAGTGATTTTAGATGAGAGTACAAATGGATGTCTTTCTGAGCCTATTTTTCCCCCATTGAGAATGGGGCCTAAATTTATGCCCACTTCCCCATATGGAGGTCAGAAAAATTCCTTGGTAATTCGTACAAAGAATAAATCATTGAAAATACCCTTGAATTTACATTTGGATATATCAGATTAAGCGGAAGCAGTCAAATAGTTTATGATTACATCTACAGCCTATAAAGTCAGTTCCAAAATAAGGAAATGTATTAGGATCCATTCTGTATATTGTGATCACTGTCCATCCAGAGTTGTTCTAATGGTTTGTCTTTAGAAGTGTCTATCACTTCACACACAATTTCCAATAATTCTTTGTGTAAATCATCAACGGATTTGTCTGCATCAATGACCTGAAAAATAAATAAATAAATAAATAAATAAAGTAAAACTGGTAGTAGGACTTTCTTTTGTACCAACACCAGTTAAATGTCATTTTTAAAGATTATTTATAACAGAAATGTTCAAAATTCAGGGATTTATCAGGGTCTTTTGGGAAAAGGCCTTAAATTAAAAATTGGGAAAAACTATCAACTTTTTGCTCATTTTGGGAAAACTTGGACATTATTTTTGATGCCATTAATGTTTAAATCTAATGCTTTAAGTGTATTGAGTTGATTGAAGATTGAGAAAAGCAGCCACATTTATGGCCAGACTTCAGCTATGTATCTGGTACGATTTTCTAATTGGGAATTTTTTCAGCCCATGTTGGGAAAAAATCAATGCATTTCCATTGGGAATAGGGCCGAATTTCAGCCCTAAATAGGCCCTTGATAAATCCCTTTAAATGTCTTTATTCCATCATTTTTTAAACTTTTCCTGTCATATATAAGTTTTTTAGTAGGAGGTTACAAACTGAACTCCTTTCAAGCTGATCCATAATAAATTTTTAATTTAGTATAAGTAATAATTAGGATGAACGCCAACATCTTCAGATATTTTGATACCTTTTTACTGTAGTATGGTGCTGGTCAAGCTTTCGGCCTGGGTGGCCTTCATCAGGACCAAGAGTGAATACAAATCAACATAAAGTACAAATAGCGGTGTAGCGATCGCGATGAAATTAGCAAACATGTAATTGAAATTAAAGTGAAAATAAATAAATTAAAAACAATATCTTGCGTAAAGCTTATATTTATACTCATCAATGTTAGTAGTTGGAACTTTTCACCACCACCTCTCCTAATTTAATATAGTGTACATGACTACTGGTACAGTGTATATTGAAAACAAACTTTTGAAGACCTTGAATCTATGCCACCAGATGCAGGCCAGCAATCTGTCTATACTGTGTACATGTACCATGAACAAGTAATTTATAAGGCCTAAGAAGGTATGTTTCTGCTAACCTGACCAACCCTGAATTTAAATGCCTGAAGTTTTTATATCAATATTTTGACAAGTAGCATTAAAGTTGGCATCCTTGTCTCTTGTGGTCAATTTGCTGACCCTATTTTTTCTAAGAGTATTAGCCGAAACACACATTTTTTCTTTGGCCTAATATATGTTTTACTATTGCCATACCTTCCAGTTGTCTTCCTTTAATTTCTCAAAGTTTTCGCTGACTTTTTGTTGGAATTCTGTCTTTTCATATCTTTCTTGACCGAAGGTGCCTCGTTTTTCGGCAGCCTCCGGAGATAAAGTTAAATATATCACAGCATCTGGTTTTGGTAGTCCTACATCTGGCTGCTTACACCACTGCATATCAATTCCCTGTAAATATACCAGTAGTTTTGTTACATTTTTTAAAATCTACCTTCTGCCTTTTAAATTGGGAAAATTTAAAGTTCCAAAATACAGCAAACTGCATTATGACATGTTTGCAAAAGCTTAGGATCCTCAATAGAAAGATGTTTTAAAAATTGTTTCAATATCTAACATTTTGTGGGTAAGGGCAAAAAGACTTAATGTGCTTGTATATACATTGTTGTTCTGGGAATTTTAGTGGACAAATTGGGGAAATTTAGTCATTTTCCCCAGGGGAAACTGCCTTTATTCAGTAGTAATTTTATGCAAAAAAAATTTTGTATACCCATACCAACTAACTGTAAAATATCTTAGGCCAAACAATATTAAATGTGTGTTTCCTGTTCGTGTATTTTCCAGTCTGGAACTGGTCGATCTGGTTCATTCTTTTTTACTAATTTTGAATCCAAAATTGTAAATTCTGCTCAATTTAATTGAAACTTTTAAAGACTAATGAAAGAATGACTTTTGTAATTCTTTTTATTCTTTAATAAATGTTCAACAAAACATCCATCTGAAATTTTTTTAAACTTTATCTAAAGATATATTTTGTCTATGGTCCATAGGTCATCAGCCTATCTATGCCAGGAGATTGTGGTTACGTGTCCAAGCCTGAAGGCATACTTGTCTATTTTTATTGAAACTAGGAGTAAGTTTAGGTTAAGTTTTACAAAATCAGTCATAAGGATTTCTGTACATGTATTTGACTTGATAAAACATGGATATGTTGTGTAATACTTGGGTTTGGATTTTTTTTATCACATTGTTTCTTTCCTTATTTTAATTTGCAGCCTAAGATCGTCTCTTTCATGACCATGATGATAAAAAGCCATTTTTAATAAATGTACACATTGGATTCCTGTCTTAAGCACTTGTACAGTATTTACACATTGTCTTTTCTCAAATTGAATTGGGGCATTTCACTATATACAAGGACTAGAAAACGGTTTCAACTCCAATTTCCAGAAATTATCAGATTTTCATTTTAAGTTGCCAGTTTTTACTGGCAATCGTAGGGTCGTAAATTTAACTTCAAAATGGTACAATTCACACCAAAATTGTAAGGGTAGGTAAGTATGCCAACAGCATGTGTACAAACCTTGTCAAAGTTTTCTGTAAAGAATATTTACCTGTTTTGCGGAGGTGTAGGCAACACCTGAGTAGGCATATCTGTCAACTATCAGTGTCGTACCTGAACTCAGTAATTTCTTCATGGTTGGACTAAAACAGAAATCACAATACCAGTTTTATACCTCAAAAGTCTTTTAGTTTTAGCCAATTAGTAAATTAAATACAGTGTTAATTGTTCAATCCTAAAATGGTGGGGTCATTCTGGACAAGGCCTTGAAGCAATAGGGGTTATGTTTTTAAAACTTGGGTCACCACAGAACCATAATTTCATGTATTTTATTTGAAAAGATCAGCATTAATTCAAAAGAAAAATATATGCGAGAAAGAATTAGAACAAATAAGACTAAAAAGATTGGTCATTTATAATTAAACTAGTTTCCGATTCTTCTCCATACTTGACTGATATCTTTAAGCAAAATCTAAATTTAACTTACACCATTTCCCATCTATTAGCTGAAAACAGTAAATGCACTGCATGGTCCTCCATTTCACATTCGTTGCGTAGGTAACTATTAATAATTTTACCAATGGGTGTTGTTCTCTCTGTATAAAAGAGAAGCAGAAAAAGCATGTGTATAGGCATGGAATAGAAGTGTTTAACACTCCAAGCAAATCAGTTCTACTAATATTGTAATTCTGGAGAAATAGAAAATGAAACTCATTTTATAACCAGTTGTAATCTTTATCAAGATATTAAGTTTTTTTTACTATTGTAAATATGGTATTTTAATTTTACATCTTTTAAATGGTGTTTTACATCAGGGTGGTCCATTCATGAATAGTAAAACTGAAATGCTGGAGGAAACCAGAGTGCCTGGAGATAACTATCAACCTTGGACAGGCTGATACAATTTCTCAAATTAAGATCTGGCGGAACTTTGGTGGTGAGAGGCACTGTGATCTGTAAGTTAATGCACAATTAGACAACTTAGCCAACAAACCCTCTACATGTGTTCTGGGACAAGTATAACAAAACTGTAATTAATGTATACATGGTCAAATTACTACAAGGCAAAAAGATTGATTGATTAAATCCAATCAAGAATATTTTAATAATATTGAGACGTCACCAGCTATATAGGTTACATGTTAATATGCAGCAAGTTGACTTTTTTGTCTAGTTTTTAGAATTCAGTCAATAGACAAGAGGTTCGTTTTTAAATCACGGTATACATGTAATATCGAGTTATCCTCCTTTGACCATATAATGTTCAATGTTCTATAAAGACCTGTGGAGATTATTATTTTATGTAAAGGGACAATCCCGTTTTTTTTTTAAAATAAAAAGCTCGATATTGTTATTAATACCTACAGTTTCACTGAAAATAGATTTTAAATTACAAATAAGTAACAAAATAACATTATTGCGCCAAAAATAAAAAAAGTGTCTTGGCCTACCTGGGGATCTCATAGATTCCACTGACATTCCTTTCTCTTTCATTGATGAAATCAGCTTTTTGCATTGTGTGGTCTTACCGCTGTGATCACAACCTTCAAACACAATCAAAGTCCCTCTGTTTGTTGCCATTGTCCTGATGATGCTGTTCACTGAAACAGGTGCGCTCTGTTTACATTAATGTATAGAAAAAGGTCATGGGTTCAAAGGTCATGGTCACAGATGCAAAACAGTACCGAAATGGTTAATTATCTCGAAACTATAAACTTTTTGTATAGGCATGTATAATAGAATGTTGTAGGTATTGATACAACATCATTTTGATGTATAGAAAAAGGTCATGGGTTCAAAGGTCAAGGTCGAAGATGCGAAACAATACCAAAATAGTTTATTATCTTGAAAACTATAAACTTTTTGTATAGGCATGTATATTAGAATGTTGTAAGTATTGATACTACAATCATTTTGATGATAGAAAAAGGTCATGGGTTCAAAGGTCAAGGTCACAGATGCAAGACAATACCGAAATGGTTAATTATCTCGAAAATTGTGTATATCTTTTGGACAGTTTATTTAAGAAAACCGAAAATCTCCACCCCTGTATTGAAACTCAGATAACTTCAATTTATTCTACTGAAAATCAAAAGTGTTTTAGTACAAGTTCCAGATGTACAACAACAAGGGGATGGAATTGACTGTGGAATGTTTGCTATCGCCTTTTTAGTTGAATTATACCATAATGGGTATACTGGGGGAAATCATGTGTCTTTTGACCAGAAATATATGCGACCACATTTGATTTATTGTTTAGAACAAAACTATTTCAAATCTTTCCCCAAGAATCTTAGCTCAAAAAGAATAATTAAAAGATCAAATTCAATTTCCTATTTAATATCTTGTAGCTGTTCATGCCGAAAACCTGATTCATACGAAGATATGGTTGGCTGTGCTGGCAAGAATGGCAGAAAAAAATGTGATGTATGGAAACACAGGTCATGTGCTGGTTTGAATAATGATATAGATTGGTTGTGTGATGAACATGAACAGCTACAAAATGTGGATAAGACCTAGTCTGAATCAGGTGCTGCAACTCGCTCATAATCACTAGCTCTATAAATACAGTTTCTTTTTTATTTCTAATCATTTGACTCAAAACACAGGAATTATTTATTAATTGAATTTATCAATTATATATTCATATGACTAAAAATACAGGAATTATTTATTAATTGAATGTATCAATTATATATTCATATTGTATATTTTAACATAAGGGAAATAATTTTAAAAAAATAATTAAAAAATGAATTAAAAAAATATGGATCCTTTGAGAACCACGTCCACGCCGTAGGATCTGGAAACATGTAGAAATATTTATAGATATTACTACATGGCTAAGAGTTCTCACCAGTATGAATTATCAATCTAGGACAAGAATTCATGTCAATCATATTTGCATTCATGTCAATTTAAATTCACGTCAAACAGATCATTCGTGTAAAGTATAAAAATATTATTTGTTTAAAATGTAAAATTTATATTGAATTTCACTCAAACAAATGGTATTCGGTTGACAGGAAATTCATGTCATTTCAGTTACCTCCCCTTTGACCCGTCTGACGTGTTTCATACTTCAAAATTAATTAAAGTTGTTATAAAATTTGTTTAAATATAAAAATGATTAAACACAATCGTTATATATCGATATTATTTCATTTAATGCGACAATAAAGGAAATCGTATAAATAAATTCATGTCATCATGTCAATCCAATTCATGACATTAGGCAGGCCCGTAAGCATCCGGTTTTACGTCGGTCGCGGTGATGGAAGACGGGAGACACTAAAAGCCAGTAGCTTCGGCCGTGACGTAATAAACTGTGTTTGGTTTCTATAATTGGTGATCCCGCCATTTTTCGAGCACCAAAGTCTAATCATAATATTCGAATGATATTGTTAACACAATAAATAAATAAATAAATAAATAAATAAATAAATAATAAATAAATAAATAAATAAATAATTTATAATTAATATCTAAATAATAGATAGATAGATTTATTAAGTCCGCAAGGGTTTAGTAGGTTCAATCTAGTGTTAATAGCATTATTATCCGAATACCTGGTATACGAAAGTCAAGAACGAAGCTCCTGGCCTCTAAATCAAAGCCAGTAGGTTTAATCTAGCGTTTTACAACGTAGGTATTAATATTATTATCCGAAAACTAAGTAAATGAAAGGCAAGAACGAAACCACTGGCCTCTAATTCAAAGCCAGTAGGTTCAATCTAGCGTTTCACAACGTGGGTTATACTATTATTACAAGAATGCCAAGTATATAACAGTCCGGAACGAAACCACTGGCCTCTAAATCAAAGCCAGTAGGTTCAATCTAGCGTTTTACTACGTATTTATGCTATTAATACAAAACTACCAAGTATATAACAGTCAGGAACGAAACCACTGGCCTCTAAATCAAAGCCAGTAGGTTCAATCTAGCGTTTTACTAAGTGGGTTATACTATCATTACAAGAATACCAAGTATATAACAGTCAGGAACGAAACCACTGGCCTCTAAATCAAAGCCAGTAGGTTCAATCTAGCGTTTTACAACGTGGGTAATAATATTATTACCCGAAACTAAGTAATGAAAGTCAGGAACGAAATCACTGGCCTCTAAATCAAAGCCAGTAGGTTCAATCTAGCGTTTTACAACGTAGGTTATACAAGTATATAACAGTCAGGAACGAAACCACTGGCCTCTAAATCAAAGCCAGTAGGTTCAATCTAGCGTTTTACTAATGGGTTATACTATATACAAAAACCAAGTATATAACAGTCAGGAACGAAACCACTGGCCTCTAAATCAAAGCCAGTAGGTTCAATCTAGCGTTTTACAACGTAGGTAATAATATTATTACCCGAAAACTAAGTAAATGAAAGTCAGGAACGAAATCACTGGCCTCTAAATCAAAGCCAGTAGGTTCAATCTAGCGTTTTACAACGTAGGTAATAATATTTTACAAGAATACCAAGTATATAACAGTCAGGAACGAAACCACTGGCCTCTAAATCAAAGCCAGTAGGTTCAAGCTAGCGTTTTACTACGTGGGTTATATATTACAAAAACACTAAGTATATAACAGTCAGGAACGAAACACTGGCCTCTAAATCAAAGCCAGTAGGTTCAATCTAACGTTTTACAATGTAGTTAATAATATATTTCCCGAAAACTAAGTAAATGAAAGTCAGGAACGAAACACTGGCCTCTAAATCAAAGCCAGTAGGTTCAATCTAGCGTTTTACAACGTAGGTAATAATATTTTACAAGAATACCAAGTATATAAAGTCAGGAACGAAACCACTGGCCTCTAAATCAAAGCCAGTAGGTTCAATCTAGCGTTTTACTACGTGGTTATACTATTATACAAAAACACTAAGTATATAACAGTCAGGAACGAAACCACAGGCCTCTAAATCAAAGCCAGTAGGTTCAATCTAACGTTTTACAATGTAGTTAATAATATTATTTCCCGAAAACTAAGTAAATGAAAGTCGGGAACGAAATCACTGGCCTCTAAATCAAAGCCAGTAGGTTCAATCTAGCGTTTTACAACGTGGGTAATAATATTATTATCCGAAAACTAAGTAAATGAAAGACAGGAACGAAACAAAATTATAAAAGCATGGATATGTTAAAAAAATGCCAATGAAATATATATTATTTTATTTTAAAAAAATATACATACAGTCCAACCTGCCTTAAAAATATATATATATAACTTTTTTTGTTTTATTAGCTTATTCGTATTGCGTAAAAACAATAACACATTCAAGAGAAAAAGAAAAAGAAAATTATAAAAGCATGGATATGTTAACAAATGCCAATGATAAATACATTGTATATTATTTTATTTAAAAAAATGGACATACCTTGCCGCACTTTTATCAACTGGATATAATCAACTTATCTTGTATTAATACACAATCCTTGTTTACTGAAAGAGATTGCTACCGTGTTTTACCTATATATATTGAAAACCGGTTATCTAGTAATAGATCAATATAAAGTGACAAATATACAAATATACAAAGTTTGTTTGTGCAATGTATGGTCCAAACATGTTTATTGAATGACATACATATTGCACAACATAGAGGGTTTCTCGAAAATCAGTTACAATGGGGGATTTTTTAAAAACGGTTATTTGGTAATAGATCAAAGTATGACTTAAATGGGTGTTTTTAATTGAAATGTAACTCAGTATCATGAAATGCAGAAAAACTTATACATATGAGTAATATATGATTGAAGTTGTGGCGTGTATACAGTCCAACCTGCCTTAAAGCCCACATCTATATAAAGACCACCTGCTTATAAAGACCAGTAAAATTATATCCATATTATTTGAACCAGTATGAAAATGCCACCTGCCCATAAATGCCCCTTTTACTGGTTCCATTTAGTGGACTTTATAGACAGGTTTGATGGTATAAAGTTATTATCAAAATTACCCCAACCATCCAATTTATGATCAATAAATTTATACGATTGTCAAATAACAAAATTTAATCAAAGCATGACGTATATAGATATATTTGATTGAAATTTAACTGGGTGTCATTTTATTAGCTCACCTTACCGAAAGGTCATGTAAGCTTATGGCATAGCGCAGCGTGCGTGTGTGCGCCGTTAACACCTATTTTCGACATCTCCTCTGAAACTTCAAGACAGATTTCAATGAAACTTGGTGATAAGTATATAAGGTGCAATTCAGATTTGTTCGTGGCGTTGCCATGGCTACCATAACTAGGTCAATGTGACCTAGGGGTGCAAAAATCTTAAAAAATATTCTTCTCCGAAAGTATTGATTTGAGAAAAAATCTGATGTGATATTTGGCTTCTCTAGGGTCTTAAGCCTATAGTTTGTTCATTTTGTGAAATTCGGACAAAAAATGGGTTACGCGTTTTTGCGTTTAATTTTGAAAAAAGTCGTTAAATAGCTTCAAAATGTTATAACCAGATAATGACATGGGGTTTTCAGTTTTGACATATTCTTGTTAGTATCTTCAAAATTAGGTCAAGGTCAATTGTTACGGTCGTGACCTATTTTTTTAACCTCTGATTATAATTTTTTTTTGGAAAACCATAAACTTTTTGTATAGGCATGTATATTAGAATGTTGTAGGTATTGATACAACGATCATTTTGATGTATGGAAAAAGGTCATGGGTTCAAAGGTCAAGGTCACAGATGCAAAACAATACCGAAATGGTTAATTATCTCGAAAACTATAAACTTTTTGTATTGGCATGTATATTAGAATGTTGTAGGTATTGATACAACGATCATTTTGATGTATAGAAAAAGGTCATGGGTTCAAAGGTCAAGGTCACAGATGCGAAACAATACTGATATGGTTTATTATCTTGAAAACTATAAACTTTTTGTATAGACATGCATATTAGAATGTAGGTATTGATGCAACTACCATTTTGATGTAAAGAAAAAGGTCATGGGTTCAAAGGTCAAGGTCACAGATGCGAAACAATACTGAAATGGTTAATTTTCTTGAAACTATTAACTTTTTGTATAGGCATGTTGTAGGTATTGATACAATGGTCATTATGATGTAAAGAAAAAAGTCATTGGGGTTCTAGTATTGATGATTTCTTGAAATCTATCAGCTAGCCATTAGTTACCAGGTAAGCGTATCAGGCCCATGGGCCTCTTGTTTTCTGTTCCGTTTTAACAATATTGTTGATAAGTAGGAAACCTTGATATCCACAATTATCCTGGATATATTTGACATCCTGTAGTTCCACGTTTCATTCATTCACAATTTTGATTTCACACGTGACAGCTGTAGCTAGCTAAAAATTTTGAAATTCTGAAACATTTCTGTAAGAGACGGTCTCACTTCCACAGTGTGAAATAACGTGTTTAGCTGAATATGCTACTTTTCAATGTTTCACGTTTTTATGGTGTTTGAACACAGACCAATATATTTGTTTTTGATCTAAATCTTAAAATTGTTTTCTGAAAAATGAGATGGTTTGGCATCACCAAAAAGCTTTAACTATATATCGAGTATCACTTTGTCCAGTGTGTATCCACAGTTGGGTTCTTATTTTTAGCCATCTGTATATATATATATATATATATTATATATATATATATATATATATATATATATATATATATATATATATATATGTATATATATATATATTATTATTAGCTCACCTGACCGAAGGTCATGTGAGCTTATGGCATAGCGCAGCGTGTGTATGTGCGTGTGTGCGTGTGTGCGTCGTTAACACCTATTTTCGACTTCTCCTCTGAAACTACTGGACAGTTTTTAATGAAACTTTGTCAGAAGTATATATGGGCCGGTGCAATTCAGATTTGTTCGTGGCGTTGCCATGGCTACCATAACTAGGTCAAGGTGACCTAGGGGTGCAAAAATCTTAAAAAATCTTCTTCTCCGAAAGTACTGATTGGAGAAAAAATCTGATGTGATATTTGGCTTCTCTAGGGTCTTAAGCCTATAGTTTGTTCATTTTGTGAAATTCGGATAAAAAATAGGTTACGCGTTTTTGCGTTTAATTTTGAAAAAATCGTAAAATAGCTTCAAATTGTTATAACTTGACTATTTGACCAGATAATGACATGGGGTTTTCAGTTTTGACATCTTCTTGTTAGTATCTTCAAATTGAGGTCAAGGTCAATTGTGAAGGTCGTGACCTAATTTTTTTTACCTCTGATTATAATTATTATCTCGAAAACTATAAACTTTTTGTATAGGCATGTATATTAGAATGTTGTAGGTATTGATACAACGATCATTTTGATGTATAGAAAAAGGTCATGGGTTCAAAGGTCAAGGTCACAGATGTGAAACAATACCGAAATGGTTAATTATCTTGAAAACTATAAACTTTTTGTATAGGCATGTATATTAGAATGTTGTAGGTATTGATACAACGATCATTTTGATGTATAGAAAAAGGTCATGGGTTCAAAGGTCAAGGTCACAGATGCGAAACAATACCGAAATGGTTAATTATCTCGAAAACTATAAACATTTTGTATAGGCATGTATATTAGAATGTTGTAGGTATTGATACAACGATCATTTTGATGTATAGAAAAAGGTCATGGGTTCAAAGGTCAAGGTCACAGATGCGAAACAATACAGAAATGGTTAATTATCTCGAAAACTATTAACATTTTGTATAGGCATGTATATTAGAATGTTGTAGGTATTGATACAATGATCATTTTGATGTATAGAAAAAGGTCATGGGTTCAAAGGTCAAGGTCACAGATGCAAAACAATACCCAAATGGTTAATTATCTCAAAAACTATAAACTTTTTGTATAGGCATGTATATTAGAATGTTGTAAGTATTGATACAACGATCATTTTGATGTATAGAAAAAGGTCATGGGTTCAAAGGTCAAGGTCACAGATGCGAAACAATACCGTAATGGTTAATTATCTCGAAAACTATAAACTTTTTGTATATGCATGTATATTAGAATGTTGTAGATATTGATACAACAATCATTTTGATGTATAGAAAAAGGTTATGGGTTTAAAGGTCAAGGTCACATATGCGAAACAATACCGAAATGGTTAATTATCTTGAAAACTATAAACTTTTTGTATAGGCATGTATATTAGAATGTTGTAGGTATTGATACAACGATCATATTGATGTATAGAAAAAGGTCATGAGTTCAAAGGTCAAGGTCACAGATGTGAAACAATACTGAAATGGTTAACTATCTTGAAAACTATTAACTTTTTGTATAGGCTTTTATATTAGAATGTTGTAGGTATTGATACAACAGTTATCATGATTTAAAGAAAAAAGTCATTGGGGTTTAGTATTTATGTTTTCTTTAAATCTATCAGCTAGCCATTAGTTGTCAGGTGAGCGTATCAGGCCCATGGGCCTCTTGTTATTTTTACTGAAAGTTTTACAACTTATGAGTGTATATACAATATGGTACAATATTTTGGCAATGTTCATGGAAATGGTACATTAAATTGAAATGTTTACAACAAAATAATTATTCTATAATATACCAAATGGTAGTTATAATAACTTAATTTTATTTACACATGCTGGACGGACTGACACAGTAAAGTACCAGACCCATGCATTTATGTCACCATGATGATTCAGTGGATTGTAGATAAAAATTGCGCTGGAGTTAAAGATATAGCCTTTTTAATCAAGGTATCAGAAATAGATTTGTACACAACATGCATTTAATTTTGTACATATACGTTTAAACGATTTTTAGATAAAACAGACCACTAAGTGCACTAGCAGATAAAAGTAAGTCGAGTGGGCAATATAACATTTTACGCCCAGTCAAGATTCTTTCACTTGTATCGACGATGTCATTACAGCTGTAGTGTAGCAAACTGGAGCACCCGGATAAATTTAAATATTTACAATAGAAAAATAATTTCTACGTTGAACCCAGTTTGATTTCTTTTGTTATGATTCGCATAAACATCGGTTTTTCACATCGCGCATGAATACCAATACTCTCGAGTTGAATACCAACCTGCAAGTCCAGATGTCGAGCACTCTATCGTCTATTAAGTCAGTTTTTTTAACAAGCTCTACCTTCAGTAACTGTAACTTGACCATTAATATGAATATGTAATTTTTTGTCATTGTCTGAAATAAAATTTGTTTGAAATATTATCCAAGATTAATGACCTATTTTGTTTCTTCCAGACATGACGTCAAATGGGCGGGACTTAATGTTTCTGAACAGCTGTTCCATGTCCAGGTCACGTCCGCCGTTAAAAATTCTTTTTCAAAACATTGGGATTTATTTCATTCAACGAAATTTGCAATTTTGCTCTCGTAAAGAAAAAATAAATTGTAAATATAAGAATTGATTGTCATTTTTCCTGGTTCATCAAGTAATGAACCAGATTTAAAAACTAGCAAATCTGATGAACTGCGAAGCAGTCGATATTTTAACCAAGAAGGTATGCAAACAATATAATTCAAATTTTTATCACCTTGACAAATTTATATAAATTTGCTGTTTAATCAGCTTCTAAATGTTATAACCTGACTATTTGACCAGATAATGACATGGGGTTTTCAGTTTTGACATATTCTTGTTAGTATCTTCAAAATTAGGTCAAGGTCAATTGTTACGGTCGTGACCTATTTTTTTTACCTCTGATTATAAATTTTATTTGGAAAACCATAAACTTTTTGTATAGGCATGTATATTAGAATGTTGTAGGTATTGATACAACGATCATTTTGATGTATGGAAAAAGGTCATGGGTTCAAAGGTCAAGGTCACAGATGCAAAACAATACCGAAATGGTTAATTATCTCGAAAACTATAAACTTTTTGTATAGGCATGTATATTAGAATGTTGTAGGTATTGATACAACGATCATTTTGATGTATAGAAAAAGGTCATAGGTTCAAAGGTCAAGGTCGAAGATGCGAAACAATACCAAAATAGTTTATTATCTTGAAAACTATAAACTTTTTGTATAGGCATGTATATTAGAATGTTGTAAGTATTGATACTACAATCATTTTGATGTATAGAAAAAGGTCATGGGTTCAAAGGTCAAGGTCACAGATGCAAAACAATACCGAAATGGTTAATTATCTCGAAAACTATAAAGTTTTAGTAGAGACATGCATATTAGAATGTTGTAGGTATTGATACAACGACCATTTTGATGTATAGAAAAAGGTCATGGGTTCAAAGGTCAAGGTCACAGATGCGAAACAATACTGAAATGGTTTATTATCTTGAAAACTTTAAACGTTTTGTATAGACATGCATATTAGAATGTAGGTATTGACGCATCGACCATTTTGATGTATAGAAAAAGGTCATGAGTTCAAAGGTCAAGGTCACAGATGCGAAACAATACTGAAATGGTTAATTATCTTGAAACTATTAACTTTTTGTATAGGCATGTTGTAGGAATTGATACAACGGTCATTATGATGTAAAGAAAAAAGTCATTGGGTTTCTAGTATTGATGATTTCTTGAAATCTATCAGCTAGCCATTAGTTACCAGGTAAGCGTATCAGGCCGATGGGCCTCTTGTTTTCTGTTCCGTTTTAACAATATTGTTGATAAGTAGGAAACCTTGATATCCACAATTATCCTGGATATATTTGACATCCTGTAGTTCCACGTTTCATTCATTCACAATTTTGATTTCACACGTGACAGCTGTAGCTAGCTAAAAATTTTGAAATTATGAAACATTTCTGTAAGAGACGGTCTCACTTCCACAGTGTGAAATAACGTGTTTAGCTAAATATGCTACTTTTCAATGTTTCACGTTTTTATGGTGTTTGAACACAGACCAATATATTTGTTTTTGATCTAAATCTTAAAATTGTTTTCTGAAAAATGAGATGGTTTGGCATCACCAAAAAGCTTTAACTATATATCGAGTATCACTTTGTCCAGTGTGTATCCACAGTTGGGTTCTTATTTTTAGCCATCTTTATATATATATATATATATATATATATATATATATATATATATATTATTTTTACTGAAAGTTTTACAACTTATGAGTGTATATACAATATAGTACAATATTTTGGCAATGTTCATGGAAATGGTACATTATATTGAAATGTTTACAACAAAATAATTATTCTATAATATACCAAATGGTAGTTATAATAACTTAATTTTATTTACACATGCTGGACGGACTGACACAGTAAAGTACCAGACCCATGCATTTATGTCACCATGATGATTCAGTGGATTGTAGATAAAAATTGCGCGGTAGTTAAAGATATAGCCTTTTTAATCAAGGTATCAGAAATAGATTTGTACACAACATGCATTTAATTTTGTACATATACGTTTAAACGATTTTTAGATAAAACAGACCACTGAGTGCACTAGCAGATAAAAGTAAGTCGAGTGGGCAATATAACATTTTACGCCCAGTCAAGATTTTTTCACTTGTATCAACGATGTCATTACAGCTGTAGTGTAGCAAACTGGAGCACCCGGATAAATTTAAATATTTACAATAGAAAAATAATTTCTACGTTGAACCCAGTTTGATTTCTTTTGTTATGATTCGCATAAACATCGGTTTTTCACATCGCGCATGAATACCAATACTCTCGAGTTGAATACCAACCTGCAAGTCCAGATGTCGAGCACTCTATCGTCTATTAAGTCAGTTTTTTTAACAAGCTCTACCTTCAGTAACTGTAACTTGACCATTAATATGAATATGTAATTTTTTGTCATTGTCTGAAATAAAATTTGTTTGAAATATTATCCAAGATTAATGACCTATTTTGTTTCTTCCAGACATGACGTCAAATGGGCGGGACTTAATGTTTCTGAACAGCTGTTCCATGTCCAGGTCACGTCCGCCGTTAAAAATTCTTTTCAAAACATTGGGATTTATTTCATTCAACGAAATTTGCAATTTTGCTCTCGTAAAGAAAAAATAAATTGTAAATATAAGAATTGATTGTCATTTTTCCTGGTTCATCAAGTAATGAACCAGATTTAAAACTAGCAAATCTGATGAACTGCGAAGCAGTCGATATTTTAACCAAGAAGGTATGCAAACAATATAATTCAAATTTTTATCACCTTGACAAATTTATATAAATTTGCTGTTTAATCAAATACTTACATATTGACCCCATTTCAAGACATTTTTATCAGTAGAATTTTATAACCTCAGGTGCGTACGTGTGTTATCGAAACTCCACTGTGTTGACTTGTTCAGATATTGTTCAGGTTATCGAAAGGGATTTAACAAGATTATTTTTCTTGCATCTAAACGTAACGAGCAAAAGTTTAAAGTATACCTATCTACCTGTATTAATAATTAACCAATCTATGTTGTTTTACCTTAATCTATCTTGGTTCATGTGGCATCAGCATTTTTTTATTCACATTTGTTAAAGCTCTCGATGGACTTTTGGTACACACAACCCAATAAATTCAATGTGCAACTTTTAGAGTAAAATATCGAAATATTCAAAATGGCTTTATTACATCATATTTTGGCTTTTTCTGTCAAAATTTTTGATTTAAGTGAAGCAATTAAAAATTCTCATCCAAACGGTTTTATGGCCGTCATCACAGGAGGTCTTACTCTTCCGGAGCACCGTGCCTCACTTTCCTGGTTGAAGTTTACGTGTTTAACTTAATTTGTCAGTTTAAAGTTTATACTTTGCTTTGGGATTGTGATTTAGACATTAGCTTTGAAAAATAGCTGACGGTATTCAAATTTGTGGTATACATGTTATACATGTATTTTGATATAGGTCCAAAACCTTCTTATCGTAGGCTGATGCCAATAACCCGAAAAATCTTGAATTCATAATAATATGCAGATGCACAAATTCAATTAATCAATTGGTCATGTATGCGTTGTATGCTTTCAAAACAGTTTACACGCCAGTCGGAGATTTATCACTGAACTAACGGAAAGAAATCGAATCTCGCCTATACAATGGCCAAGTGGTCGAAAAACTGTCGAGAAATAAATAGAAGGTGTCGATATACAATATAGCTAACAATGATCGGGATGAGCTGCCAATTGGGCACAAAAAGCCGAGAAATACATGTTCTCAATAGGTAACGAGGCAACGGGAATGTCCGATTGTAGGTTAGCATCAACCATCTTGGAAAATGTCAGATAATTTGTTAGATCTCTCGGATCCCCCAGAAGTTTTCGTTCCCATGCGTTTTCAAGTACATAACAATTAAATTGATACATTCCAATCTTCAAATTCGGCACTTATTTCTTAGCTTAGTGTTAATCTGCACTGTATAAAACTGTCTGGTGTACATATAGATGATATATTTGTTTTTACCAGGTTTTAGGTGAATATGGAGGAAGTGAATTGTAAGGAGTCTTTGCAACCGGAAGTCAAATCGGAAGATTCGACATCCGGAAGCAATGGTTCCCAGGGTGTATGTACCCTGTTACGTACAGACAAAACGTATAGGAGTAAATTTTGGGAGACTGTGTGGTTAGGATGGTCCTTGTTTTTATTGGTGAGTAGATTAAAGGTAACATATAATTGGCATTAATAAAGCATTGTTAAATAAAGCGTAATGTTCAAATTCAACTATGATTAGATCAGCATTTTTTTCAAAGGAGGTTTTAGTAGGAAAAACTTCGTTCTTGTTATTCTAAAAAGTATTATTACTAAAAACAAACACACCAATTCATGTCTAAATCACAACCCAAAGCAAAGTAAACAGCTTGAAAACTGGCAAACTAAGTTAAAGAAGTTTAAGAACTTTCACCAAAGAAGTGAGACCAGGTGTTTCGCATGGATAAACACCTCCTGTTTAGATAGCTAAATTTGCCCCATGTGTAATCAAAATAGGGAGCGAAAGGAACTTGTGTCCAAAACACTTTGTCCCATAACAAAGTAAAAAGTTTGAAAACTGAAAATAAAGTTAAAAAAGTGAACTTCCACCAAGGGAGTGAGGCCATGTGCTCCGATAGGAAACGGAGCTATGAGACGTAAAATTTATCTAGGGTATTTTTTACACAGAGACTTCATACTTTATAATACTGTGATGGCGCTCATAAAACTTTGTTGGGCCTTGATAATTCCAAGGCATGCAATATCCTTGCGCCAACACTTTAATTGTCAGCAGATAATTTATTTTTCAGGGTTGGATATTTGGACAGACTGGTCCATCATTCCTCGACATCCTGGCTATTACTAATACAGATATCGAACAAGGATCTTCCTATGTAACGACCAATTTTGTGGGTTATTTGGTGGGAGCATTATGCGGTGGATTTCTGTACGACAGACTCAATCGTCAAATGTTATTATTTGTGAATATATTTCTATGTGGTGTGGTAGCAGCCGTTATACCATGGTGCTATATATATGGTACAATGATAGCGTCTCAGACAGTGTATGGTTTACTCCAAGGAGCATGGGATGCAAGTAATTATTATTTTCTTTTGACATTATTACTACGTGCTTAACCTTCCGAAGCACCCGGCCTCACTTCCCTGGTGAAAGTTGACATGTTTAACTTAATTTGTCAGTTTAATTATTTTGATTTGCTTTGTGATTGGGATTTGGACATAGATAAGTATTTTTTTTAATTTAATGTTACAGCACCAGACGACAGTCTCGGAATACAATTCTTCATCAGTTTTGCTCGGAAAATAGTGGAAAAACAAATATTTTAAGATCTTGAAAAGAGAACAATGAAAGGACTAGAATTTATTTTTACCGAATCCAACTAACGATTAATCAAAGCTTAGCTTTTTTTTTGGGGGGGAGGGGGTTAAAATTTTTGAATCATGGTAGCTATTGGCAAGAAAACGTGAATTGTTCACAAGTCTTTACGTTTTTAGTTGGTTAATTAATGCTTAACAGTCCTTGCATCGCGAGATGGAGGCATGTATGTGGATACTACATGTCTGTGTGCTGACAAAGAGCAAATGCATTTATTGAGCACCCGGTACCGCTTCCCTTGTGGAAGTGCTTAACCAATTTGCCATATTCAAAGTTTTTACTTTGCTTTAGGGTTATGGTTTGGACATTGATTAGTTAATTTGTTTTTTATTCTAATTTTTGTTTGTAAACCCCGTATTGATATGTTTGTTGATGGTGATTGTGCTAACATTGAACCCTATTATAAAACACCTAGATTGGACGGCACTGGGTATTGCTTTTTAAGGTTTAATTTTTAATGAGGTTTTGTCTATTTTCTTTTGTAGTGGCAAATGCCCATTTGATATTTATATGGGGACCGGAGAATGGACCGTACATGCAAGCGATTCAATTTGCGTTTGCAGTAGGAGGAATAATTTCACCATTGGCTACAGCGCCATTTCTCTTACCAATAACGGACTTTAAAAACAACAACAATTCATATTCAATAAATGCCACAGAAAATGTAACATTTTCCCAGCAAGTGGAATTGGTAACATTTTCCCCGCAGATGGAATTGGTAACGTTTTCCCGGCAGTCGGAATTCCAAAAATCCCGTCTTTATATCGCGTATTCGATAACGGCTGCTCTCTGCCTATCGTCTGCGGCTCCGTTTTTAGTGTTGTATTTTCAAAAAAGAAATCCCACACGTACACAAAAACAAAACGATGTATCGGAAGAAGAAAACGAACAAAAGATATCGACATGTTTGAAATGTGTAACTTTGACAAATATTTTGTCAATTTTGGGAATTTTTGGCGTCCTGGAAAGCATGGCTGTTCAATATATACCTGCATTTTGTACCACATATTTAAACTGGAACAAAAATGACGGTCAACATTGATGTCTCTCTACTGGGTAACTTTCGGAATAGGCAGGTTTTCAGGAATCTTTCTAATCAAATACATACATTTTGTAAAAATACTCATGTTTTTCGAAGTATTTTTAATTCTTGATAGCGCAGCTTTCCTGTTAAGCTCGATGTATAATTTTCACGTTGGAGTTTGGATATTCGGTGCCCTTGTTGGTTTTGCTCTTTCAATAATATTTCCGGTATTGATAACATGGACGGAGAACGAGATGTTCCGAGTGACCGGAATCATAGCTGCGTTATTTCTATTGGGTGGATCTAGTCTTCGGATGTTAAACCCTCTCCTATTGGGCTATTTAATGGATGAAGTATCGCCGATGTACTTTTGCTATCTTCTTATTGGTTATTCGTTTGTGTCTTTAGCTCTCTGTTTTCTACTTTACTGTTTGTCAAGAACTTTACGGAAAACGCCGAGGTATACGAATAAAGAAACGTATATTAGTGTAGAAAAGGTAGCTTAGAAGAGGACTTTGTCCGTCGGTCATTTGTTTCATCATTTCTAATTTATCGGTAACAAGACTTCAAACATATTTCTCAACTTATTCTTTAAAACAATGTGCTCACTTGAAGTAACTTTGTAGTAAAACGGTTGGCTATTTTTCGTTTTTGTGTTTGCATTGAGTTACTAGTAATCGCCAAAAACCCGAACATACTGATCCATATCCGAAACACAATCGAGAAGCAACTAAAAACTTTGAAACTGACTAGTTAGGTTAAACACGTGAACTTCCACTAAAAAAGCGAGGCTTGGTGCTCAGGAAGGGTAAACACCTCCTGTTTATCTAGCTTCATCTGCTACATGTGTAATCAAAATTGAGTGACTGCAACCATCAAACTTATTAACAATACTGTGATGACGGCCATAAATCTTTTTGAGGGACCTCATGGAATAGCATACTAGTATTTAACAACTAAACTAGTAGCAAAAGTACAAACTAAAACAAAGGACCATTCAAGTATTCTTATACATCTGTGACCTTGACCTTTGACCTCATGACTTCAACTGTATATCAAAATACTCGGTTAAACAATACCTACTATATAAACTAATATACATGCCTAAACAAAAACGTTTTAATTAACCATTTCAGTATTCTTATGCATCTGTGGCCTTGACCTTCGCACCCATGACCTTGAACTTTGTATCAAAATGACTGTTATACCCACAATATTCTAATGTATGCATACCTATATAAAAAGTTTTTAGTTTTCAAGATACTGATAAATAACAATTTCAGTATTCTTGTGGATCTGTGACCTTCACTTTTGAACCTATAACCTTGAATTATATACCAAAATGACCTATTTGTATACATGCCTATACAAAAGTCGAGTGTTTTCCAGATAATTAAAAAAATAACCACTAGTGTTCTTTAGCATCTGTGACCTTGACCATTGAACCCCTGACCTTGTGTTAAATATAAAATGATTGTTATGACAATACCCACAATATTCTGAAACATATATACAAAAAGTTTCAAGTTTTCCAAAAAATTGGCCATTAAAATACCCTTATGTATCTGTGACCTTGACTTCTAAACCCATGACCTTGTACTACATATCAGTATGATTATTTTCTCAATATCTACATTATTCTAATATCAAGACATTCCCTCACTGACCACCTTCATATAATTATATAAGTTAAAGAATTCTGAATAGGACATAGAACAATTACATCACCCCTAGATACATTGAAGTCTTTGGATACATTGTATTAAAAGATTTCATTTGGGACTAGATAAACATTTCCAATTAAACTGGAAAGAATTAGTTAATAGCAGAACCTCTTCCATCAAGATTTTTGTGTTTCCTTTAATGATTCTGTCAACTGTAACAAATTTATGCAGTAGTTTTTTTTCACAAAAGCTGTGCAATAAACTTTCCATAAAAAGCAACTCAATATATCCACCAAACAACCAAGATCAAACTTTAGCAGACAATTTACAGTGGAGCCTGCTGTAAAAGCCATCTCTACAGGTCCATCTAGAAAGTTTGGACATCCCATAAAAGTGATTCATAGCTAGCCACAAATGTGTTTGTTATAACAATTTTTGACATGCTTTATCGATGTTGGTTACATGTGACATACCACTAGATCTAATCGATGTAACTTGGACACAATAAAATTGCAAAAGACACTTATCTCCCTTAATATATTACAGACACAAAAACGGGTGTCCTTTGGCAAAAATGGTTTTAAACAATGAGAACAAAGCATCTGTTCCACAACATAGGTAAAAATGTTTTTTCTAAGTCAAATAATACTATAAAACATCTTTTTGCAGTAGGAAATGGATGTTATACAAAAAGTAAATAATTGTTAAATACACTAACCAAAAATCCAATTTTACTGTATTTCTAAATATTTTAGTATTTTCAACACAGAGGGAATTTTAACAGATAAAATGACATATTTTACTTAGAAAGTGCTCAATAATCACTTCGAACTATGTGTTTAAAGATGTTTCCAGTATTTTCTATTTATTAAGTCCATATTTGAAGAAATAGGATTTTCCCAAAATATTTTCATTTTTTTATCACTCGCTGTAACCTAAAAACTCAAATTTAAACTTTGATCAATTATGCCATTTAAATAACATTCTAGGTAGTATATATAATAGTCTTTCATCAAATATAAGTTAACAAAACACCAAGTACTAAGACCATCAAAATTGCTCTTTTACGAAGGTTAAAGAAGGGGATGCCAAAACTTTCTGGTTGGACCTGTATCTATAAGGACTACCTGGTTTTGAAGGGCCAGTAAAATTTTATCCCAATTGCTCTTTACCAATGTTATTTGAACCTCTATATAAAGGCCAACTGCCCATAAAGGTGGTTTTTATAGACAGGTTTGGGTTTATCAAAGTGTTTACAGAACTGATATTTGCAGGAACGTTCAATAAACCCCATTTCACTCGGCAAAAAACATTAAATTCGAACTTTACCTATATTTTATCAAACACATATAAGTTGAGTGGAGTAATGGTTCTTTAATGTACGTGTCAAGATTTATTTCACTGATAAAGAGACAGTTCTGGATTGGTGGAGAAAACCGTGGTATCTGGTAAAAAAAACCACCAACTTTTCACAAACGAAGTGATAAACTTGTCATTCTGACAATAGGATCTTCTAGAGCAGTATTCAATTCACAATAGGTGTATGCTGTCTCAATGTGTTTTATCAAATATTACATTACTTTATTGAATACCGGGTTATTTTGGCGTTTTTTGTTAAGAAAAGGTCATTGACATATTTTGACGTTTTTATTTTGGCAATTAGACAAAATGCTATGGTTTAATTTTAGCAATTATATTTACATTCTATTCACATTGCAGTCAGTATTATAAATGACCGTGTTACTGTTTATAATCAAAAACAAACATACTTTGATAACTTAGCCTTAGCAAAAGAACACTCTTTCAATATATTTAGTTTTAATAAATTATCAAAATAATATATAGAAAGATAACTTACGGTACAAAATAACAATAAAATCCATATCTTTATATACATCATATATATCACAAACACAGCATTTTTATATATCCACGGTATCATACACCACATGTATTGACCTCTTTAAAGTCACGCACGGGATATTCATGCGTGTTTTAGCGTTTGTACATCGATTTAGTGCGTCAGAACTCGCAAGGATGTCGGGCGCCATCTCTCTCTCTCTCTCTCTGGCTCGCTCTCTACAACACACTTCACACACACACACACGCACGCAGTTTTTGACACACACACACACACACTTTTTCTATAGAAAGTATTTATTGTTACAGTACAGGCCTGGCGGAAGTTTAACACTGAGCTAACGATGGATGTCGAATCGAAAGCTAATCGCCTACTTTTGTTACATATACATATAACAGCTGTTGTCGTATATGTATCAGCAGCTTCGGTCACTAGTTATTCATACATCGGAGTTCGGCAGCTGATCATCAATTCTTTTCGTTACCTCAGTGTTAAACTTTAGTCAGATCCGTACTGTATATATATATGTATTATAATTTATTAATTAATTACGTATTTACTATCTTATATATTGCTGTAGTATAACAAATTTACTCACACATATTGTGTGAAGGATTGTGAATTCTATGGAAATAAAACACATTACAACTTAAAAAAAAAAAAACAAAAAAAAACAAAAAAAAAAAAAACATACTAATCCATTTCCGAATCACAATCCAGACGCAAAGTAAAAACTTTGGAACTGACAAGTTAGGTTAGACACGTGAACTTCCACCAGGGAAGTGAGGCCGGGTGCTCCGGAAGGGTAAGCACCTCCTGTTTAGCTAGCTACACCCGCCACGTGTGTAATCAAAATTGCGTGAAAGGAACATGGAACAATGAGACGTCAAATACATCCAAGGCAATCCTGGACACAGAGACATCAAACTAACTACTAACGAAAAACAACTCACTGGTTCACTCACGACTGAAGTCAGTACATACAATTACTCTAATTAATATTACCTGATGTAAATTTAAACTGCCATAATTTTTTATGATTTATATTTTGGCTGTTTTAATGTCACCGCCAAAATTTGCACCCCGTGAAAATAACTCGCTGTACGGTAGGTTTAAAATTTTCAAAAGATTGGTTATAATGTTGTTTAATGTTTTATCAACATTCAGTTATTCGGAATAAGGGCAAGATTATTAATCTAAGTTGTCTGTGCATGCACAAGATGTGCAAATGTTTACTACCACACTCCAATAGCTACATTAAGGTGCTAGCTCACGGAATCAGTATGTAAAAGACGGGCTTACCACTCTCCCAGTCACATACTGACACTGTGAACCAGTCAATACCATCCTCTTAATAACGAGCACGGGGCGAGAAAGCAGTATCACAATTTTTATAAAGTGTTGTGTAAGACCAGTCAGGGGTTCAAACCCATATCAACTTCTGCACTCGATGCGAACAATTTAAGGATAAGTGGTTGTGACAGAATTAGTTGTATTGGCCATACAAACCACACCACTGTCTTTTTATGCGATATTCCTGTAAAACGTCTTCATTATGTCTTTTATTTTTATATTTAATGTTTTTGATGTGGTCTTGGTGACTGAGTGTTCAGCTTCACTTTTTTAACTTCATTGGGTGTGGTCAATTGTAGAGGAAACCAGAGTAACAGTGAAAACTGTCAACCTTCAGGGAGCAAGCTAACAAAATAAAATCCAACTTGATTTTAAATAAATGATGATATTACGGCCATATAAAATAAATTCCTAGATTTTCATCAATTTAAAAAAAAAAATTTTTTTTCCCCATCAGATTCAAAAGAAATAACAGAAATGACAACAGAAAGTTCTGAAAGAACCTTTATTAAATAACAAAACAAAAATGAACAAATAAAAAATTCTGAGGCGGCCTGAAAAAAGTGAGCTGGGTGGGGATGAAAATCTAGGAATTAATTTTATATGGCCTAATAAAAACACAATCAAAATAATAAGAATGAATTCCTTGTCTGTATATGATATATTGTAATTTTTAAATCATTCATTATCACATTTATTACATAAATTTATATATATACAATTGACCACGACATAAGTTAAGCACTACTTGAATGCATCATATAAATTATCATTATAATATTACCATTTTAACAGTTTGTTATACTCAACAAAAATTGTTAAGGGCCACATCAAAAATGTGAACATAAATCATATCATTTCATCTTCACATTTGTAATTCCATTAATGAGATATAACTTTATGCACAAAAAATTAACTTCATTACATAATTTTTTTTTACATCATTTGAAACAAGAATGACCAAAATCAGACACAAATGATTGTTATATTTTTTTGGAGTTTTTGGATTTTTATTTTACATTTGTCCCTAAGTATTTTTGTTGAATATATTATATTCGTTTGTTTTTGATATACATCTGCAAAGTTAGTTACTATTCAATCAAAAAATTGAGACTATTTTAATGAAAAAAACCACATCACAAGTAATAAAGAATAAACAAATATATCATCAAACAATGGCAGTGTAATAGAATTTTCTTGATTATATGGGAATTTTCCAGCAAAGATAGGGAAGAATAAACCTTTGGTATGACTTCCCTTTGTACCACCAACCATTAATATGCATGTCATTTTTTTTTATTTTTTTTTATTTTTCACAGAAATGTTCAAAATGGCTTGATACTGTCACTTTTCAGATTTTCAACTCGAAATTAATTTTTTAGTGATTTTAGATAAGGAAGGGTACAAATGGAAGTGTTTCCAAGCCTATTTTCCCCAATTGGGAATGGGGCCTGAATTTATGCCCACTTCCCCATAGGGATGTCAGAAAAATTCCTTGGTAATTCGTACAAAATATAAGTCATTGAAAATACCCTTGAATTTACATTTGGAAATATCAGATTAAGCGGAAGCAGTCAAATAGTTTATGATCACATCTACTGCCCAAAAAATCAGTCCCAAAATAAGGAGATATATTAGGATCCATTCTGTATTTTGTGATCACCGTCCATCCAGAGTTGTTCTAACGGTTTGTCTTTAGAAGTGTCTATCACTGTACACACAATTTCTAATAATTCTTTGTGTAAATCATCAACGGATTTGTCTGCATCAATGACCTGAAAAATAAATAAATAAATAAATAAATAAATAAAGTAAAACTGGTAGTAGGACTTTCTTTTGTACCAACACCAGTTAAATGTCATTTTTAAAAGATTATTTATAACAGAAATGTTCAAAATTAAATGTCTTGATTCCATCATTTTTTAAACTTTTCCTGTCATAAATAAGTATTTTAGTAGGAGGTTACAAACTGAACTTCTTTCAAGCTGATCCATAATAAATTTTTAATTTAATATAGTGTACATGACTACTGGTACAGTGTATATTGAAAACAAACTTTTGAAGACCTTGAATCTATGCCACCAGATGCAGGCCAGCAATCTGTCTATACTGTGTACATGTACCATTAACAAGTAATTTATAAGGCTTAAAAAGGTATGTTTTGCTAACCTGACCAACCCTGAATTTAAATGCCTGAAGCTTTTATATCAATATTTTGACAAGTAGCATTAAAGTTGGCATCCTTGTCTCTTGTGGTCAATTTGCTGACCCTATTTTTCTAAGAGTATTAGCCGAAACACACATTTTTTCTTTGGCCTAATATATGTTTTACTATTGCCATACCTTCCAGTTGTCTTCCTTTAATTTCTCAAAGTTTTCGCCGACTTTTTGTTGGAATTCTGTCTTTTCATAACGTTCTTGGCCAAAGGTGCCTCGTTTTGCCGCAGCCTCCGGAGATAAAGTTAAATATATCACAGCATCTGGTTTTGGTAGTCCTACATCTGGCTGCTTACACCACTGCATATCAATTCCCTGTAAATATACCAGTAGTTTTGTTACATTTTTTAAAATCTACCTTCTGCCTTTTAAATTGGGAAAATTTAAAGTTCCAAAATACAGCAAACTGCATTATGACATGTTTGCAAAAGCTTAGGATCCTCAATAGAAAGATGTTTTAAAAATTGTTTCAATATCTAACATTTTGTGGGTAAGGGCAAAAAGACTTAATGTGCTTGTATATACATTGTTGTTCTGGGAATTTTAGTGGACAAATTGGGAAAATTTAGTCATTTTTCCCCAAGGGAAACTACCTTTATTCAGTAGTAATTTTAGGCAAAAAAAATTTTGTATACCCATACCAACTAACTGTAAAATATCTTAGGCCTAACAATATTAAATGTGTGTTTCCTGTTCGTGTATTTTCCAGTCTGGAACTGGTCGATCTGGTTCATTCTTTTTACTAATTTTAAATCCAAAATTGTAAATTCTGCTCAATTTAATTGAAACTTTTAAAGACTAATGAAAGAATGACTTTTGTAATTCTTTTTATTCTTTAATAAATGTTCAACAAAACATCCATCTGAAATTTTTTTAAACTTTATCTAAAGATATATTTTGTCTATGGTCCATAGGTCATCAGCCTATCTATGCCAGGAGATTGTGGTTACGTGTCCAAGCCTGAAGGTATACTTGTCTATTTTTATTGAAACTAGGAGTAAGTTTAGGTTAAGTTTTACAAAATCATTCATAAGGATTTCTGTACATGTATTTGACTTGATAAAACATGGATATGTTGTGTAATACTTGGGTTTGGATTTTTTTATCGCATTGTTTCTTTCCTTTTTTTAATTTGCAGCCTAAGATCGTCTCTTTCATGACCATGATGATAAAAAGCCATTTTTAATAAATGTACACACTGGATTCCTGTCTTGAGCACTTGGACAGTATTTACACATTGCTCTTTTCTCAAATTGAATTGAGGCATTTCACTATATACAAGGACTAGAAAACGGTTTCAACTCCAATTTCCAGAAATTATCAGATTTTCTTTTTAAGTCGTAAGTTTTAACTGGCAATCTTAGGGTCGTAGATTTAACTTCAAAATGGTACAATTCACACCAAAATTGTAAGGGTAGGTAAGTATGCCAACAGCATGTGTACAAACCTTGTCAAAGTTTTCTGTAAAGAATATTTACCTGTATTGCGGAGGTGTAGGTGTAGGCAACACCTGAGTAGGCATATCTGTCAACTATCAGTGTCGTACCTGAACTCAGTAATGTCATCATTTTTGGACTAAAACAAAAATCAAAACACCAGATCTATACCTCAAAAGTCTTTTAGCCAATAGATAAATTAAATACAGTTTTAATTGTTCAATCCTAAAATGGTGGGGTCATTCTGGACAAGGCCTTGAAGCAATAGGGGTTATGTTTTTAAAACTTGGGTCACCACAGAACCATAATTTCATGTATTTTATTTGAAAAGATCAGCATTAATTCAAAAGAAAAATATATGCGAGAAAGAATTAGAACAAATAAGACTAAAAAGATTGGTCATTTATAATTAAACTAGTTTCCGATTCTTCTCCATACTTGACTGATATCTTTAAGCAAAATCTAAATTTAACTTACACCATTTCCCATCTATTAGCTGAAAACAGTAAATGCACTGCATGGTCCTCCATTTCACATTCGTTGCGTAGGTAACTATCAATAATTTTACCAATGGGTGTTGTTCTCTCTGTATAAAAGAGAAGCAGAAAAAACATGTGTATAGGCATGGAATAGAAGTGTTTAACACTCCAAGCAAATCAGTTCTACTAATATTGTAATTCTGGAGAAATAGAAAATGAAACTCATTTTATAACCAGTTGTAATCTTTATCAAGGTATTAAGTTTTTTTACTATTGTAAATATGGTATTTTAATTTTACATCTTTTTAATGGTGTTTTACATCAGGGTGGTCCATTCATGAATAGTGAATCTGAAATGCTGGAGGAAACCAGAGTGCCTGGAGATAACTATCAACCTTATACAGGCTAATACAATTTCTCAAATTAAGATCTGGCGGAACTTTGGTGGTGAGAGGCACTGTGATCTGTAAGTTAATGCACAATTAGACCACTTAGCCAACAAACCCTCTACATGTGTTCTGGGACAAGTATAACAAAACTGTAATTAATGTATACATGGTCAAATTACTACAAGGCAAAAAGATTGATTGATTAAATCCAATCAAGAATATTTTAATAATATTATTGAGACGTCACCGGCTATATAGGTTACATGTTAATATGCAGCAACTTTTTTGTCTAGTTTTTAGAATTCAGTCAATATGACAAGAGGTTCGTTTTTAAATCACGGTATACATGTAATATCGAGTTATCCCCCTTTGACCATATAATGTTCAATGTTCTATAAAGACCTGTGGAGATTATTATTTTATGTAAAGGGACAATGCCGTTTTTTTTAAAATAAAAAGCTCGATATTGTTATTAATACCTACAGTTTCACTGAAAATAGATTTTAAATTACAAATAAGTAACAAAATAACATTATTGCGCCAAAAATAAAAAAAGTGTCTTGGCCTACCTGGGGATCTCATATATTCCACTGACATTCCTTTCTCTTTCATTAATGAAATCAGCTTTTTGCATTGTGTGGTCTTACCGCTGTGATCACAACCTTCAAACACAATCAAAGTCCCTCTGTTTGTTGCCATTGTCCTGATGATGCTGTTCACTGAAACAGGTGCGCTCTGTTTACATTAATGTATAGAAAAAGGTCATGGGTTCAAAGGTCATGGTCACAGATGCAAAACAGTACCGAAATGGTTAATTATCTCGTAAACTATAAACTTTTTGTATAGGCATGTATATTAGAATGTTGTAGGTATTGATACAACAATCATTTTGATGTATAGAAAAAGGTCATGGGTTCAAAGGTCAAGGTCGAAGATGCGAAACAATACCAAAATAGTTTATTATCTTGAAAACTATAAACTTTTTGTATAGGCATGTATATTAGAATGTTGTAAGTATTGATACTACAATCATTTTGATGATAGAAAAAGGTCATGGGTTCAAAGGTCAAGGTCACAGATGCAAGACAATACCGAAATGGTTAATTATCTCGAAAATTGTGTATATCTTTTGGACAGTTTATTTAAGAAAACCGAAAATCTCCACCCCTGTATTGAAACTCAGATAACTTCAATTTATTCTACTGAAAATCAAAAGTATGTTTTAGTACAAGTTCCAGATGTACAACAACAAGGGGATGGAATTGACTGTGGAATGTTTGCTATCGCCTTTTTAGTTGAATTATACCATAATGGGTATACTGGGGGAAATCATGTGTCTTTTGACCAGAAATATATGCGACCACATTTGATTTATTGTTTAGAACAAAACTATTTCAAATCTTTCCCCAAGAATCTTAGCTCAAAAAGAATAATTAAAAGATCAAATTCAATTTCCTATTTAATATCTTGTAGCTGTTCATGCCGAAAACCTGATTCATACGAAGATATGGTTGGCTGTGCTGGCAAGAATGGCAGAAAAAAATGTGATGTATGGAAACACAGGTCATGTGCTGGTTTGAATAATGATATAGATTGTTTGTGTGATGAACATGAACAGCTACAAAATGTGGATAAGACCTAGTCTGAATCAGGTGCTGCAACTCGCTCATAATCACTAGCTCTATAAATACAGTTTACTTTTTATTTCTAATCATTTGACTCAAAACACAGGAATTATTTATTAATTGAATTTATCAATTATATATTCATATGACTAAAAATACAGGAATTATTTATTAATTGAATGTATCAATTATATATTCATATTGTATATTTTAATATAAGGGAAATAATTTTAAAAAATAATTAAAAAATGAATTAAAAAAATATGGATCCTTTGAGAACCACGTCCACGCCGTAGGATCTGGAAACATGTAGAAATATTTATAGATATTACTACATGGCTAAGAGTTCTCACCAGTATGAATTATCAATCTAGGACAAGAATTCATGTCAATCATATTTGCATTCATGTCAATTTAAATTCACGTCAAACAGATCATTCGTGTAAAGTATAAAAATATTATTTGTTTAAAATGTAAAATTTATATTGAATTTCACTCAAACAAATGGTATTCGGTTGACAGGAAATTCATGTCATTTCAGTTACCTCCCCTTTGACCCGTCTGACGTGTTTCATACTTCAAAATTAATTAAAGTTGTTATAAAATTTGTTTAAATATAAAAAATGATTAAACACAATCGTTATATATCGATATTATTTCATTTAATGCGACAATAAAGGAAATCGTATAAATAAATTCATGTCATCATGTCAATCCAATTCATGACATTAGGCAGGCCCGTAAGCTTCCGGTTCTACGTCGGTCGCGGTGATGGAAGACGGGAGACACTAAAAGCCAGTAGCTTCGGCCGTGACGTAATAAACTGTGTTTGGTTTCTATAATTGGTGATCCCGCCATTTTTCGAGCCCCAAAGTCTAATCATAATATTCGAATGATATTGTTAACACAATAAATAAATAAATAAATAAATAACTAAATAAATAATTTATAATTAATATCTAAATAATAGATAGATAGATTTATTAAGTCCGCAAGGGTTTAGTAGGTTCAATCTAGTGTTAATAGCATTATTATCCGAATACCTGGTATACGAAAGTCAAGAACGAAACCACTGGCCTCTAAATCAAAGCCAGTAGGTTCAATCTAGCGTTTCACAACGTGGGTTATACTATTATTACAAGAATACCAAGTATATAACAGTCAGGAACGAAACCACTGGCCTCTAAATCAAAGCCAGTAGGTTCAATCTAGCGTTTTACTACGTATTTATGCTATTAATACAAAAATACCAAGTATATAACAGTCAGGAACGAAACCACTGGCCTCTACATCAAAGCCAGTAGGTTCAATCTAGCGTTTTACTAAGTGGGTTATACTATCATTACAAGAATACCAAGTATATAACAGTCAGGAACGAAACCACTGGCCTCTAAATCAAAGCCAGTAGGTTCAATCTAGCGTTTTACAACGTGGGTAATAATATTATTACCCGAAAACTAAGTAAATGAAAGTCAGGAACGAAATCACTGGCCTCTAAATCAAAGCCAGTAGGTTCAATCTAGCGTTTCACAACGTGGGTTATACCAAGTATATAACAGTCAGGAACGAAACCACTGGCCTCTAAATCAAAGCCAGTAGGTTCAATCTAGCGTTTTACTAAGTAGGTTATACTATCATTACAAGAATACCAAGTATATAACAGTCAGGAACGAAACCACTGGCCTCTAAATCAAAGCCAGTAGGTTCAATCTAGCGTTTTACTACGTGGGTTATACTATTAATACAAAAACACCAAGTATATAACAGTCAGGAACGAAACCACAGGCCTCTAAATCAAAGCCAGTAGGTTCAATCTAACGTTTTACAATGTAGTTAATAATATTATTTCCCGAAAACTAAGTAAATAAAAGTCAGGAACGAAATCACTGGCCTCTAAATCAAAGCCAGTAGGTTCAATCTAGCGTTTTACAACGTAGGTAATAATATTATTACAAGAATACCGAGTATATAACAGTCAGGAACGAAACCACTGGCCTCTAAATCAAAGCCAGTAGGTTCAATCTAGCGTTTTACAACGTGGGTAATAATATTATTATCCGAAAACTAAGTAAATGAAAGGCAGGAACAAAACAAAATTATAAAAGCAAGGATATGTTAAAAAAATGCCAATGAAATATATATTATTTTATTTTAAAAAAATATACATACAGTCCAACCTGCCTTAAAAAATATATATATGTATAACTTTTTTTGTTTTACTAGCTTATTCGTATTGCGTAAAAACAATAACACATTCAAGAGAAAAAGAAAAACAAAATTATAAAAGCATGGATATGTTAAAAAATGCCAATGAAATATACATTGTATATTATTTTATTTAAAAAAAATAGACATACCTTGCCGCACTTTTATCAACTGGATATAATCAACTTATCTTGTATTAATACACAATCCTTGTTTACTGAAAGAGATAGCTACCGTGTTTTACCTATATATATATTGAAAACCGGTTATCTAGTAATAGATCAATATAAAGTGACAAATATACAAAGTTCGTTTGTGCAATGTATGATCCAAACATTTTTATTGAATGACATACATATTGCACAACATAGAGGGTTTCTCGAAAATCATTTACAATGGGGGATTTTTTAAAAACGGTTATTTGGCAATAGATCAAAGTATGACTTAAATGGGTGTTTTTAATTGAAATGTAACTCAGTATCATGAAATGCAGAAAAACTTATACATATGAGTAATATATGATTGAAGTTGTGGCGTGTATACAGTCCAACCTGCCTTAAAGCCCACATCTATATAAAGACCACCTGCTTATAAAGACCAGTAAAATTATATCCATATTATTTGAACCAGTATGAAAATGCCACCTGCCCATAAATGCCCCTTTTACTGGTTCCATTTAGTGGACTTTATAGACAGGTTTGATGGTATAAAGTTATTATCAAAATTACCCCAACCATCCAATTTATGATCAATAAATTTATACGATTGTCAAATAACAAAATTAAATCAAAGCATGACGTATATAGATATATTTGATTGAAATTTAACTGGGTGTCATTTTATTAGCTCACCTTACCGAAAGGTCATGTAAGCTTATGGCATAGCGCAGCGCGTGCGTGTGTGCGCCGTTAACACCTATTTTCGACATCTCCTCTGAAACTTCAAGACAGATTTCAATGAAACTTGGTGATAAGTATATAAGGTCCGGTGCAATTCAGATTTGTTCGTGGCGTTGCCATGGCTACCATAACTAGGTCAATGTGACCTAGGGGTGCAAAAATCTTAAAAAATATTCTTCTCCGAAAGTATTGATTTGAGAAAAAATCTGATGTGATATTTGGCTTCTCTAGGGTCTTAAGCCTATAGTTTGTTCATTTTGTGAAATTCGAACAAAAAATGGGTTACGCGTTTTTGCGTTTAATTTTGAAAAAAGTCGTTAAATAGCTTCAAAATGTTATAACCTGACTATTTAACCAGATAATGACATGGGGTTTTCAGTTTTGACATATTCTTGTTAGTATCTTCAAAATTAGGTCAAGGTCAATTGTTACGGTCGTGACCTATTTTTTTAACCTCTGATTATAATTTTTTTTGGGAAAACCATAAACTTTTTGTATAGGCATGTATATTAGAATGTTGTAGGTATTGATACAACGATCATTTTGATGTATGGAAAAAGGTCATGGGTTCAAAGGTCAAGGTCACAGATGCAAAACAATACCGAAATGGTTAATTATCTCGAAAACTATAAACTTTTTGTATAGGCATGTATATTAGAATGTTGTAGGTATTGATACAACGATCATTTTGATGTATAGAAAAAGATCATGGGTTCAAAGGTCAAGGTCACAGATGCGAAACAATACTGATATGGTTTATTATCTTGAAAACTATAAACTTTTTGTATAGACATGCATATTAGAATGTAGGTATTGATGCAACGACCATTTTGATGTATAGAAAAAGGTCATGGGTTCAAAGGTCAAGGTCACAGATGCGAAACAATACTGAAATGGTTAATTATCTTGAAACTATTAACTTTTTGTATAGGCATGTTGTAGGTATTGATACAACGGTCATTATGATGTAAAGAAAAAAGTCATTGGGGTTCTAGTATTGATGATTTCTTGAAATCTATCAGCTAGCCATTAGTTACCAGGTAAGCATATCAGGCCCATGGGCCTCTTGTTTTCTGTTCCGTTTTAACAATATTGTTGATAAGTAGGAAACCTTGATATCCACAATTATCCTGGATATATTTGACATCCTGTAGTTCCACGTTTCATTCATTCACAATTTTGATTTCACACGTGACAGCTGTAGCTAGCTAAAAATTTTGAAATTCTGAAACATTTCTGTAAGAGACGGTCTCACTTCCACAGTGTGAAATAACGTGTTTAGCTGAATATGCTACTTTTTAATGTTTCACGTTTTTATGGTGTTTGAACACAGACCAATATATTTGTTTTTGATCTAAATCTTAAAATTGTTTTCTGAAAAATGAGATGGTTTGGCATCACCAAAAAGCTTTAACTATATATCGAGTATCACTTTGTCCAGTGTGTATCCACAGTTGGGTTCTTATTTTTAGCCATATGTATATATATATATTATTTTTACTGAAAGTTTTACAACTTATGAGTGTATATACAATATGGTACAATATTTTGGCAATGTTCATGGAAATGGTACATTAAATTGAAATGTTTACAACAAAATAATTATTCTATAATATACCAAATGGTAGTTATAATAACTTAATTTTATTTACACATGATGGACGGACTGACACAGTAAAGTACAAGACCCATGCATTTATGTCGCCATGATGATTCAGTGGATTGTAGATAAAAATTGCGCGGTAGTTAAAGATATAGCCTTTTTAATCAAGGTATCAGAAATAGATTTGTACACAACATGCATTTAATTTTGTACATATACGTTTAAACGATTTTTAGATAAAACAGACCACTAAGTGCACTAGCAGATAAAAGGAAGTCGAGTGGGCAATATAACATTTTACGCCCAGTCAAGATTTTTTCACTTGTATCAACGATGTCATTACAGCTGTAGTGTAGCAAACTGGAGCACCCGGATAAATTTAAATATTTACAATAGAAAAATAACTTCTACGTTGAACCCAGTTTGATTTCTTTTTTCATGATTCGCATAAACATCGGTTTTTCACATCGCGCATGAATACCAATACTCCCGAGTTGAATACCAACCTGCAAGTCCAGATGTCGAGCACTCTATCGTCTATTAAGTCAGTTTTTTAAACAAGCTCTACCTTCAGTAACTGTAACTTGACCATTAATATGAATATGTAATTTTTTGTCATTGACTGAAATAAAATTTGTTTGAAATATTATCCAAGATTAACGACCTATTTTGTTTCTTCCAGACATGACGTCAAATGGGCGGGGCTTAATGTTTCTGAACAGCTGTTCCATGACCAGGTCACGTCCGCCGTTAAAATTCTTTTTCAAAACATTGGGATTTATTTCATTTAACGAAATTTGCAATTTTGCTCTCGTAAAGAAAAAATAAATTGTAATTATAAGAATTGATTGTCATTTTTTCCTGGTTCATCAAGTAATGAACCAGATTTAAAAACTAGTAAATCTGATTCATTTTATATTTGCTTGTTTAAAATCTTGTTCATTACTTGATGAACCAGGAAAAAATGACAGTCAATTCTTAATTAAAACCACTGGCATTTGACAACGTACCGACAAACTGGGATTAACACGAGTGAGATACAAAGCTAAGCGATTGCCGGCGCTGCTCCGTAAGTTGTCGATATTTTAACCAAGAAGGTATGCAAACAATATAATTCAAATTTTTATCACCATGACAAATTTATATAAATTTGCTGTTTAATCAAATACTTACATATTGACCCTATTTCAAGACATTTTTATCAGTAGAATTTTATAACCTCAGGTGCGTACGTGTGTTATCGAAACTCCACTGTGTTGACTTGTTCAGATATTGTTCAGGTTATCGAAAGGGATTTAACAAGATTATTTTTCTTGCATCTAAACGTAACAAGCAAAAGTTGAAAGTATACCTATTTACCTGTATTATTAATTAACCAATCTATTTTGTTTTACCTTAATCTATCTTGGTTCATGTGGCATCAGCATTTTTTTATTCACATTTGTTAAAGCTCTCGATGGACTTTTAGTACACACAACCCAATAAATTCAATGTGCAACTTTTAGAGTAAAATATCTAAATATTCAAAATGGCTTCATTACATCATATTTTGGCTTTTTCTGTCAAAATTTTTTATTTAAGTGAAGCAATTAAAACTTTAAATTCTCATCCAAACGGTTTTATGGCCGTCATCACAGGAGGTATTACTCGTCCGGAGCACCGTGCCTCACTTTCCTGGTTGAAGTTTACGTGTTTAACTTAATTTGTCAGTTTAAAGTTTATACTTTGCTTTGGGATTGTGATTTAGACATTAGTTTTGAAAAATGGCTGACGGTATTTAAATTTGTGGTAAAAGGATAGTTCTGTTATACGTGTATTTTGATATAGGTCCAAAACATTCTTATCGTAGGCTGATGCCAATAACCCGAAAAATCTTAAATTCATAATAATATGCAGATGCACAAATTCAATTAATCAATTGGTCATGTACGCGTTGTATACTTTCAAAACAGTTTACACGCCAGTCGGAGATTTATCACTGAACTAACGGAAAGAAATCGAATCTCGCCTATACAATGGCCAAGTGGTCGAAAAACTGTCGAGAAATAAATAGAAGGTGTCGATATACAATATAGCTAACAATGATCGGGATGAGCTGCCAAGTCGGCACAAACAAATACATGTTGTTCTCGTTAGGTAACGAGGCAACGGGATAAGTTTCCCAATTCAGCACTAATTTCTTAGCTTAGTGTTAATCTGCACTGTATAATCTGTCTGGTGTATATAGATGATATATTTGTTTTTACCAGGTTTTAGGTGAATATGGAGGAAGTGAATTGTAAGGAGTCATTGCAACCGGAAGTCAAATCGGAAGATTCGACATCCGGAAGCAATGGTACCCAGGGTATGTGTACCCTGTTACGTACAGACAAAACGTATAGGAGTAAATTTTGGGAGACCGTGTGGTTAGGATGGTCCTTGTTTTTATTGGTGAGTAGATTAAAGGTAACATATAATTAGCATTAATAAAGCATTATTAAATAAAGTGTAATGTTCAAATTCAACAATGATTAGATTAGCATTTTTTTCAAAAGAGGTTTTAGTAGAAAAAACTTCATTCTCGTTTGTTATTAGTATTATTACTAAAAACAAACATTCATGTCTAAATCACACTACAAAAGCAAAGTGAGAAGTTTGAAAACTAGAAAATTAAGTTAAAGAAGCGAATTTTCGCCAAGGAAGTGAGGTCAGGTGCTTCGAATGGGTTAACATCTGTATAGCTAGATACACCCGCCCCGTGTGTAAATAAAAATTTGAGTGAAAGGAACTTGTGTCCAAATCACAATCCCACAGCAAAGTAAACAGTTTGAAAACTGGCAAATTAGGTTAAACAAGTGAACCTCCACCAAGGGAGTGAGGTCATGTACTTCGGAAGGAGACTGTTACGGGACCCATAAAACTGTTTAGGGCCTTGATAATCCAGTGACAATAAGCAGATAATTTATTTTTCAGGGTTGGATATTTGGACAGACTGGTCCATCATTCCTCGACATCCTGGCTATTACTAATACAGATATCGAACAAGGATCTTCCTATGTAACGACCAATTTTGTGGGTAATTTGGTGGGAGCATTATGCGGTGGATTTCTGTACGACAGACTCAATCGTCAAATGTTATTATTTGTGAATATATTTCTATGTGGTGTGGTAGCAGCCGTTATACCATGGTGCTATATATATGGTACAATGATAGCCTCTCAGACAGTGTATGGTTTACTCCAAGGAGCATGGGATGCAAGTAATTATTATTTTTTTTTACATTATTACTACGTGCTTAACCTTCCAAAGCACCCGGCCTCACTTCCCTGGTGAAAGTTGACATGTTTAACCTAATTTGTCAGTTTAATTATTTTGATTTGCTTTGTGATTGGGATTTGGACATATATTAGTATGGTTTTTTTAATTTAATGTTACAGCACCAGACGACCGTCTCGGAATACAATTCTTCATCGGTTTTGCTCGGAAAATAGTGGAAAAACAAATATTTTAAGGTCTTGAAAAGAGAACAAGACCAGAATTTACTTTTACCGAATCCAACTAACGATTAATCAAAGCTTAGCCCTTTTTAATTTTTTTTTTTTTTTTTTTTTTGGGGGGGGGGGGGTTAAATTTTCGAAGCATGGTAGCTATTGGTAAGAAAACGTGAATTGTTCACGAGTCTTTACGTTTTAGTTGGCACGAATTTTGCTTAACAGTCCATGTATCGCGAGACGGAGGCCTGCATGTGGATACTACATGTCTGTGTGCTGATAACGAACAAAAACATTTATTGAGCACCCAGTACCGCTTCCCTGGTGGAAGTGCTTAACCAATTTGCCATTTTCAAAGTTTTTACTTTGCTTTAGGGTTATGGTTTGGGCATTGATTAGTTAATTTTTTTTTATTCTAATTTTTGTTTGTAAACTCCGTATTGATATGTTTGTTTATGGTGATTGTGCTAACAAGACAAGACATTGAGCCCTATTATAAAACACCTGGATTGGACGGCACCGGCTATTGCTTTTTAAGGTTTAATTTTTAATGAGGTTTTGTCTTTTTTTCTTTTGTAGTGGCAAATGCCCATTTGATATTTATATGGGGACCGGAGAATGGACCGTACATGCAAGCGATTCAATTTGCGTTTGCAGTAGGAGGAATAATTTCACCATTGGCTACAGCGCCATTTCTCTTGCCAATAACGGACGAAAAAAACCACAACAATTCATATTCAATAAATGCCACAGAAAATGTAACATTTTTCCAGCAAGTGGAATTGGTAACATTTTCCCCGCAAATTGAATTGGTAACGTTTTCCCGGCAGTCGGAATTCCAAAAATCCCGTCTTTATATCGCGTATTCGATAACGGCTGCTCTCTGCCTATCGTCTGTGGCTCCGTTTTTAGTGTTGTATTTTCAAAAAAGAAATCCCACACGTACACAAAAACAAAACGATGAATCGGAAGAAGAAAACGAACAAAAGATATCGACATGTTTGAAATGTGTAACTTTGACAAATATTTTGTCAATTTTGGGAATTTTTGGCGTCCTGGAAAGCATGGCTGTTCAATATATACCTGCATTTTGTACAACATATTTAAACTGGAACAAAAATGACGGGTCAACATTGATGTCTCTCTACTGGGTAACTTTCGGAATAGGCAGGTTTTCAGGAATTTTTCTAATCAAATACATACATTTTGTAAAAATACTCATGTTTTTCGAAGTATTTTTAGTTCTTGATAGCGGAGCTTTCCTGTTAAGCTCGATGTATAATTTTCACGTTGGAGTTTGGATATTCGGTGCCCTTGTTGGTTTTGCTCTTTCAATAATATTTCCGGTATTGATAACATGGACGGAGAACGAGATGTTCCGAGTGACCGGAATCATAGCTGCGTTATTTCTATTGGGTGGATCTAGTCTTCGGATGTTAAACCCTCTCCTATTGGGCTATTTAATGGATGAAGTATCGCCGATGTACTTTTGCTATCTTCTTATTGGTTATTCGTTTGTGTCTTTAGCTCTCTGTTTTCTACTTTACTGTTTGTCAAGAACTTTACGGAAAACGCCGAGGTATACGAATAAAGAAACGTATATTAGTGTTCCATTAGAAAAGGTAGCTTAGAAGAGGACTTTGTCCGTCGGTCATTTGTTTCATCATTTCTAATTTATCGGTAACAAGACTTCAAACATATTTCTCAACTTATTCTTTAAAACAATGTGCTCACTTAAAGTAACTTTGTAGTAAAACGGTTGGCTATTTTTCGTTTTTGTGTTTGCATTGAGTTACTAGTAATCGCCAAAAACCAGAAAACCGGAACATACTGATCCATATCCGAAACACAATCGAGAAGCAACTAAAAACTTTGAAACTGACTAGTTAGGTTAAACACGTGAACTTCCACTAAAAAAGCGAGGCTTGGTGCTCAGGAAGGGTAAACACCTCCTGTTTATCTAGCTTCATCTGCTACATGTGTAATCAAAATTGAGTGACTGCAACCATCAAACTTATTAACAATACTGTGATGACGGCCATAAATCTTTTTGAGGGACCTCATGGAACAGCATACTAGTATTTAACAACTAAACTAGTAGCAAAAGTACAAACTAAAACAAAGGACCATTCAAGTATTCTTATACATCTGTGACCTTGACCTTTGACCTCATGACTTCAACTGTATATCAAAATACTCGGTTAAACAATACCTACTATATAAACTAATATACATGCCTAAACAAAAACGTTTTAATTAACCATTTCAGTATTCTTATGCATCTGTGGCCTTGACCTTCGCACCCATGACCTTGAACTTTGTATCAAAATGACTGTTATACCCACAATATTCTAATGTATACATACCTATATAAAAAGATTTTAGTTTTCAAGATACTGATAAATAACAATTTCAGTATTCTTGTGGATCTGTGACCTTCACTTTTGAACCTATAACCTTGAATTATATACCAAAATGACCGTTATACCTACAATATTTGTATACATGCCTATACAAAAGTCGAGTGTTTTCCAGATAATTAAAAAAAATAACCACTAGTGTTCTTTAGCATCTGTGACCTTGACCATTGAACCCCTGACCTTGTGTTAAATATAAAAATGATTGTTATGACAATACCCACAATATTCTGAAACATATATACAAAAAGTTTCAAGTTTTCCAAAAAATTGGCCATTAAAATACCCTTATGTATCTGTGACCTTGACTTTTAAACCCATGACCTTGTACTACATATCAGTATGATTATTTTCTCAATATCTACATTATTCTAATATCAAGACATTCCCTCACTGACCACCTTCATATAATTATATAAGTTAAAGAATTCTGAATAGGACATAGAACAATTACATCACCCCTAGATACATTGAAGTCTTTGGATACATTGTATTAAAAGATTTCATTTGGGACTAGATGAACATTTCCAATTAAACTGGAAAGAATTAGTTAATAGCAGAACCTCTTCCATCAAGATTTTTGTGTTTTTTGTAATGATTCTGTCAACTGTAACAAATTTATGCAGTAGTTTTTCCACAAAAGCTGTGCAATAAACTTTCTATAAAAAGCAACTCAATATATCCACCAAGCTCAAACTTTAGCAGACAATTTACAGTGGAGCCTGCTGTAAAAGCCATCTCTATAATAGGGCTACTTGGTTTTGAAGGGCCAGTAAATTTTTATCCCAATTGCTCTTTACCCATGTTATTTGAACCTCTATATAAGGGCCAACTGCCCATAAAGGTGATTTTTATAGACAGGTTTGGGTTTATCAAAGTGTTTACAGAACTTATTTTTGCAAGAATGTTCAATAAACTCTGTTTCACTTGACAAAAAACATCAAATTCGAACTTTACCTATATTTTATCAAACACATATAAGTTGAGTGGAGTAATGGTTCTTTAATGCGCGTGTCAAGATTTTTTTTACTGATATAGAGACAGTTCTGGATTGGTGGAGGAAACCATGGTATCGGGTAAAAAACCAACAACTTTACACAAACGAAGTGATAAACTTTCCGGGATTTTTCTGGGTATCCACAGGGTCCGGTAAAGGGACCCGGACCCATTCCCAATGCAAAAAAAAAAAAAAAAAAAAAAAAAAAAAAAACATACATTTTTCCCAATTTTGTAGTAAAAAAAATCCCAATTAGCTACGTTTATCAATTTTTTGAAGAAAATAAATCACAAGATCATCAAAATCATATTCAGAAGATATCATTTTCTGATAACGATTTCGCTCTATATTAACCCACATTTTGCTAGACGATTTATATAGACAAAAGAGACAGCGCTATTTTGCTGTGAAACCGATATAATTTGTTCAATTACCAGTATTCTAATGGTCTAGAATTTCTAATATGTTGTTGTGATTTTTCCCAAAATTACATTTTTGTTGAGCATTTTCCCAATTTCATCCCATGGTCCTTTTCCCAAAAAGGTCAGAAAAATTCCTGACTTTCTGACAATAGGATCTTCTAGCGCAGTATTCAAATCACAATAGGTGTGTGCTGTCTCAATGTGTTTTATCAAATATTACATTACTTTATTAAATACCGGGTTATTTTGGCGTTTTTGTTAAGAAAAGGTCAGTGACATATTTTGGCGTTTTTATTTTGGCGATTAGACAAAATGCTATTGTTTAATTTTAGCAATTATATTTACATTCTATTCACATTGCAGTCAGTATTATAAATGACGGTGTTACTGTTTATAAGTAATAGTTCAATACTAACTGCTAACGAAAACAACTCACTGGTTCACTCACGATTGAACAGTCAGTACATACAATTATGGCGTACAATTACTCTAATTAATATTAGCTGACGTAAATTTAAACTGCCATAATTTTTTACGATTTATATTTTGGCTGTTTTAATGTCACCGCCAAAATTTGCACCCCGTGAAAATAACCCGCTGTACGGTAGGTTTAAAATTTTCAAAAGATTGTTTATAATATTGTTTAATGTTTTATCAACATTCAGTTATTCGGGATAAGGGCAAGATTATTGATCTAAGATGTCTGTGCATGCACAAAATGTGCAAATGTTTACTACCACACTCCAAAAGCTACATTAAGGTGCTTGCTCACGGAATCAGTATGTAAAAGACGGGCTTACCGTCCTCTTAATAACGAGCACGGGGCTAGAAAGCAGTATCACAATTTTTATAAAGTGTTGTGTATGACCAGTCGGGGTTCAAACCCATATCAACTTCTGCACTCGATGCGAACAATTTAAGGATCAGTGGTTGTAACAGAATTAGTTGTATTGGCCATACAAACCACACCACTGTCTTTTTATGCGATATTCCTGTCAAACGTCTTCATTATGTCTTTTATTTTTATATTTAATGTTTTTGATGTGGCCTTGGTGACTGGGTGTTCAGCTTCACTTTTTTAACTTCATTGGGTGTGTCAATTGTAGAGGAAACCAGAGTAACAGTGAAAACTGTCAACCTTCAGGGAGCAAGCTGACAAAAAAAATCCAACTTGATTTTAAATAAATGATGATATTACGGCCATATAAAATAAATTCCTAGATTTTCATCAATTTAAATTATTATTATTATTATTATTATTTATTTATTATTTTTTTTTTACTTTTAATCAGGTTCAAAAGAAATGTCAGTAATGAAACAGATTCAAAAGAAATTACATTTACAGTAATGACAACAACTGAATGAACCTTTATTAAAAAAACAACAAATTGAACAAATAAAAAATTCTGAGGCGACCTGAAAAAAGTGAGCTGGGTGGGGATGAAAATGTAGGAATTAATTTTATATGGCCTAATAAAAACACAATCAAAATAATAAGAATTTATTCCTTGTCTATATATCATATATCGTAATTTTTAAATCATTCATTATCACATTTATTACATAAATTTATATATATACATTTGATCACGACATTAGTGAAGCACTACTTGAATGCATCATATAAATTATCATTATAATATTATCATTTTAACAGTTTGTTATACTCAACAAAAAAATGTTAAGGACCACATCAAAAACTTCATCTTCACACTTCATGTAATTCCATTAATGAGATATAACTTCATGCACAAAAAATTTACTTCATTACATAATTTTTTACATCATTTGAAACAAGAAGGGAGGGACCAAAACCAAAACACAAATGGATTGTTATATTTTTTTTTTGAGTTTTTGGATTTCTATTTAACATTTTACATTGGTCCCTAAGTATTTTTGTTGAATATATTATATACATCTGCAAAGTTAGTTACTATTCAATCAAGAAATTGAGACCATTTTCACTAGAAAAAGAACAGAAAAACAGAGAAAAAAAACAACAAAAAACAAAAAACATATGAAACAATATTAGTAAAAAATAAATTACAAACATATCACAATATATTATTACATAATTGATCAAACATTGGAAGTGTTATATATTTTTCTTGATTATATGGGGATTTTCCAGCACAGATAGAGAAGAATGGAGCCTTTGGTAAGACCAGGGCTGTCATTGATAAATTGATATATCGATACATCATCGATAAAAGCCATTGATACAATATATCGATACATTTTTTTTGAGTATCGATATCAACAAAAATGGCTGCAAGTTCATGGCTAAGATTGGAATAGTCAATAACACAGATTAAACTGGTTGTAAATACAACCCATCATTTTAGACATATCCAGGTAGTTAATTTTTCACATTTATTGAATATGCACTATAACACAATCAGAATGATATTGTTTTCGCTCGGTTTTAATTTTTAACCAACCAACATACAAAAGAGAGTGCATATAATATTAGAAACATTTAAAATGACACCAGAAATGCCAAAAAAAACCTGTCTATGAAGGATTCAACAGAAAATAAAATATTTTAAACAATTCTCCGATATTTCAATATATTTTTAGTTGATATATATCGATATTCAAATTCTTATCAATGACAGCTCTAGGTAAGACTAATTAATATCCATGTCATTTTTTTTTTTTTTTTTTTTTAAACTTATTTTTCACAGAAATGTTCAAAATGGCTTGATTCTGTCACTTTTCAGATTTTTAACTCGAAATTAATTTTTTTAGTGATTTTAGATAAGGAAGGGTACAAATGGAAGTGTTTCCGAGCCTATTTCCCCCCCCCCCCCCCATTGGGAATGGGTCCTGAATTTATGCCCACTTCCCCATATGGATGTTGGAAAAATTCCTTGGTAATTCGTACAAAAAATAAGTCATTGAAAATACCCTTGAATTTACATTTGGAAATATTAGATTAAGCGGAAGCAGTCAAATAGTTTATGATCACATCTACAGCCCATAAAATCGGTCCCAGAACAAGGAGAAGTATTAGGATCCATTCTGTATTTTGTGATCACCATCCATCCAGAGTTGTTCTAATGGTTTGTCTTTAGAAGTGTCTATCACTTTATACACAATGTCTGACAATTCTTTGTGTAAATCATCTACTGATTTGTCTGCATCAATAACCTGATAAACAAATAATAAATACAGTAGAACTTTGATCGCTTGAACCTCGATGCCTCGAATACCCGGATAACTCAAAGTCATCTGCCGGTAACAACCAAATCCCTATTAAATCATATGTAAATAAACCTTGATCGCTTGAACTACGATAGCTCGAATACCTCTGCTCGCTTGAACAATAAATATTACTCGAAAGAGTAAATTTGAAAAATAAATAAATAAAATAAATAAATATATATATGAAAGGAGCGAAGAGTTATGGTGTTTTATGACTCGGTCAAGATTTATTTCACTTATATCGAAGTGAACAATTCAAGAATGGTAAAGGAAACCAGAGTGTCCCGAGAAACCACCAACCTTCTGCAAGCGAAAACTTACAAACTTTCTCACACTAGGGTCGTTTCCAAGTGCTGTGTGATGTGAATCTAGGCAGCCCATGAGGCACAACTGATGTGATGGAAATTTCAAACCCAATCTCCCAATGATAGACTACCAGTAAGCTATCTACCAACGCTCTATACCATAGCAAATCATAATAGTTGATTGGTGGGTTGTAATGTTGTTTAACACCACATCAGCAATGTCTCGGCTATTCACGATGAAATTGAGTTTATTCATCTCTAAGAAACAATAATTCAAAGACAAAGTCTCAGGGCTCTACAATGCGAGTAAAACACTCGCGCATATGCGAGTAATTATTTGTAAATGCGAGTGGATATGTCAAATTCACTCGCCCATGTGCGAGTAGTAAGTAGAAAGTCAAATCCTGATTTTTCCTTTCCGTTTTCGACAATGAATTTACTCTCATCAAGCAACATCTTTCAAGCGCTTAAATTCATAAAGCTGCAATCCGTTAATTTGTTAAGCGTTTCTGTGATCACGTTCTCAAGTGCCGATTTCATCGCTCTGAGTTGTAAACAAAATCGGCAAATATATTTGTTTTTCAAGGCATGAGTACGAATAAAAAATTAGAATAAATGACCAGGAAGAAACGGCCTCGTATATGACTCAGTTCCAGTGATACCTTGATGGAAAAACAAACGTAATCCTTTATAACAACAAAGGAAATCTGGAAAACAGAGTTTTAAACCAGGAAAAAAACTTTAAAAGATATATCTTAAATTTTACATGTGGAAGGTGTATCTAGCCAAACAGGAGATATTTACATTTCTGGAGCAACTCGCCTCACACCTGTGATTTAAGTACATGTGTTTGAACTTAATTTGACGGTTTTTTAAGTTTTTTGCTTTAGACATGCGCCGCAATTTTTGTGTTTGATACCACAATAAAAGTAAACTGAATAAAAAATATTGGGTCCAACTGCTTTGTCTGCATCTTTAAAATTAAGCGGTAATGAGAAATGTTTCCAGTGTAATTGAATCCATAGTAAATTGATATTTATAAAAGAAATATGTGGCGAGTAAGATTTTTGCTCTGGCTAGTAAACATCTCAGGTTTACTAGCCAGGAGGCTAGTGAAAAAAATTGCAATCGTAGAGCCCTGTGTCTGTGTATTCATTACAGTGTGAGTTTGTTTTATCGTCTGCTTTGTAATAGCAGGCACTCAGGGTATCTTTAAAGTGCTAGCTCAGAGACAGTAATATCACAGACAGGCATACCACTCCCTTCCGTCCTTATACTGATATCAGGTGAACCAGTCAGTACTCTGTCCTCCAAATACCAAGCCCCACATGTGAGTAACCAATATCTTATATATATGACCCAATCAGGTTTGGAATTCATGACTCCTGCTCTCAAGAAAATGCTCTACCACTGAACTGGCAAGGCAGTCATATATCATAATGGATAATTATCAAAAAAAAAGCATACTAATCCATGTCCAAACCACAATGTAGAAACAAAGTAAAAACTTTAGATCTGACAAGTTAGGTTAGACACGTGAACTTCCATCAGGGAAATGAGGCCAGGTGCTTTGGAAGGGTAATCACCTCCTGTTTAGCTAGCTACATCCGCCATATGCGTTATCAAAATTGAGTGAAAGGAAATAGAACTATGGAATGTCAAATATATCCAGGGCAATCCTGGACACAGACACCAAATTTATCAACAATACTGTGGTGATGGCCATAAAACTTTTGAGGGCCTTGATAAGCCCAGGAATTTATACGAATAAATGTTATACTACTGCCATACCTTCCAGTTGTCTTCTTTCAATTTCTCAAAGTTTTCGCTGACTTTTTTGGAATTCTGTCTTTTCATATCGTTCTTGGCCAAAGGTGCCTCGTTTTTCGGCAGCCTCTGGAGATAAAGTTAAATATATCACAGCATCTGGTTTTGGTAGTCCTACATCTGGCTGCTTACACCACTGCATATCGAATCCCTGTAAATAAACCAGTAGTTTTGTTACATTCTTTAAAAACTACCTTCTGCCTTTTAAATTGGGAAAATTTGAAGTTCCAAAATACAGCAAACTGCATTATGACATGTTTGCAAAAGCTTAAGATCCTCAATACAAAGATGTTTTAAAAATTGTTACAATATCTAACATTTTGTGGGTAAGGGCAAAAAAGACTTAATGTGCTTGTATATACATTGTTGTATTTGGGAATTTTAGTGGACAAATTGACAAAATTTAGTCATCTTTCCCAGGGGAAACTGCCTTTATTCGTTAGTAATTTTAGGTAAACAAAATCATTGTATACCAATACCAACTAACTGTAAAATATCTTAGGCCAAACAATATAAAAGGTGTGTTTTCATATTTTCTGTATTTCCCAGTCTGGAACTGGTCAATCTGGTCCATTCTCTTTTACTAGTTTTCGATCCAAATTTGTAAATACTGCTCAAGTTATTTAAAACTTTTAAAGATTAGTGAAATATTTTTTATAATTCTTATTATTCTTAAATGTTCAACAAACATCTGATTTTTTTTTAAACTTTATCAAGATATTTCTTCCATGGTTCCATAGGTCATCAGCCTATCTATGCCAGGAGATTTGGTTAAGTGTCCAAGCCTAAAGGCATACTTGCCTACCTTTTCTTGAGACTAGGATTAAGTTTGGGCAAATTTTGATCATAAGTTTTACAAAATCAGTTGTAAGGATTCCTGTATTTGACTTGCCAATACATGGATATGCTGTATACAGTATAATTTTTAATATAATATTTTATCACATTGTTTCTTTCCTCATTTTAATTGGCAGCTAAAGATCCAGATTGGCAGCTTAAGATCGTATCATTCATGACCATGATGCCAAAAAGCCATTTATAAACAAAAGTACACTGGATTCCTGTCTTGAGCACTTGGATAGTATTTACACATTGCTCTTTTCTCAAATTGAATTGGGGCATTTCACTATATACAAGGACTAGAAAATGGTCTCAACTCCAATTTCCAGAAATTATCAGATTTTCTCTTTAAGAGGTAAGTTTTAACTGGTAATGGTAAGGTTGTAATTTTAACTTCAAAATCGTACAATTCACATGCACGCCAAAATTGTAAGGGTAAGCAAGTATGCCAATGGCATGGGTGCAAACCTTGTCAATGGTACTAACCCATGACTGCAATTTAACATTTAAGTTACGTTACTAGTTTTCTGTAAAGAATATTTACCTGTTTTGCGGAGGTGAAGGCAACACCTGAGTAGGCATATCTGTCAACTATCAGTGTCGTACCTGAACTCAGTAATTTCTTCATGGTTGGACTAAAACAGAAATCAAAACATCAGATCTATACCTCAAAATTCTTTTAGCCAATAAGTAAATTAAATAGTGTTTACTGTTCAACCCTGAAATGGTGGGGACATTCTGGACAAGGCCTTGAAGAAACAGGGGCCATGTTTTCAAAACTTGGGTCACCATAAAACCATAATTTCATGTATTTTATTTGAAACTATCGGCATTAATTCAAAGGAAAAATATAAACCAGAAAGAGTTAGAACTGGATTAATGAACGCACAAATATTGCCAAATAAGACTAAATAGTGGGTCATTTATAAATAAACTAGTTTCCAATTCTTTTCAATTCTTGACTGAAACGTTGAAAAGAAATTTTTATAATTTCAACTTACACCATTTCCCATCTGTTAGCTGAAAACAGTAAATGTACTGCATGGTCCTCTATTTCACATTTGTTGCCTAGGTAACTACTAATCATTTGACCAATGGTTGTTGTTCTATCTGTATAAAAAAGAAGCAGAACAAAACATGTGTATAGGCATGGAATGGAAGTGTTTAACACCCCAGGCAGGTCAGTTCTACACATACTGTAATTCTGGAGAAATACAAAATGAAACTCATTTTATAAACAGTTGTAATCTTTATCAAGATATTAGAAAGATTTTGTTTTAACTATTTTAAATATGGTATTTTAATTTTACATCTTTTTAATGGTGTTTTACATCCCAGTCAAGATTTTTCATTTATATCAGGGTAGTCCCTTCATGAATGGTGGAGGAAACCAGAGTGCCTGGTGATAACTATCAACCTTCGACAGGCTGATACAATTTCTCAAATTAAGATCTGTCAGAACTTAGGTGGTGAGAGGGGTAAGACTTCCTTTTGTATCCCCCATCCATTATAGTCTATTTTAAAAATTTTGACAAATCATTTTTCACAGAATGTCAGAAATGTTCAAAATGGCTTGAATCTATAATTTTTAGACTATTTCAGTTAAAATTAAAATTTGAGTGGAGGGTACAAATGGAAGTCTTTCTGTGAGAGGCACTGTGCTCTGTAAGTTTACGCACAATTAGACCACTTACTGACTTAGCCACTAATCCCTCTACATGTGTACTGGGACGAGTATAACAAACCTGTAATTAATGTATACATGTACTGTACCTAAATGTTTAAATTACTACAAGGCAAAAAGATTGATTGATTGAATAGGGCATTTTATTACAATCAAGAATATTTTAATGATATTGAGACGTCACCAGCTATATTGACCATTTCGAAAACACGACAGGGGAGATAACACCTATGAACGAAAACGAGGCTTGGGGGGGCAAGCTACATCCGTCCAGTATAGTTGCAGCGTAGAATATGACGATTGAAACGGGGAAAAAAGACTTTTGTTGTACCCCAGGTCGTACAAAAGTCTTAAGTATATCACAATCTTCACAATTTATAATCCAAAAATATTTGTCAAAGAGTTTTGATTATTAAAGCATTTATTTGATGTATTTATTACAGCCGAAAATAGTTTATTTCTATCATCTGTCAAAATTACTGGACAGTATAGATATCAAGAAATGAATTTCATCTTCTATAGAATTATATTACATTTAGTGCATAATTTATCTTTTTTCTATTTTTGAATAACGTCCAATTTAAATTTTTAATCTGTGATGTAATTCTTAATCTGGTTATAAATAATCAGTTTTGTTTTCCTTATATCTGTGTATGGCCAATGTAAAATTTAATATTTTATAATGTATTAAAATCAGTTTGTCAGTCTTTTTAAGGTAAAATAAACAAAAATTTTCGAAAGATTGAAACTTCACTCTAAAAATCTTCATATTTAATTTGATCAACGCCCGTGACATTTAATAGAGTCTTTAAAGTATTCTGTGTTCAACGTCGCTGATTATATATATCACATTTCGTCTTCCTTATTTAACTTTTTTTCATTTCAAGAGGTTCTCAATATATTTAACAAATTTAAACCGCACAAACATTTTTAACTTTTCATTTTAAAATTTTATATTTTGAATTTTTTTTATTATCATAATTTCATTCTGTAAATATTTCTCGAAGTCAGAACTTCTGTAATAGAAAATTACTGGAACCGAGAATCATTCAGTCATTTATTTATTTCAAAAGTGATAGTTTTGACCTGTACGAAAGCGTATATTACATATTTTGACCCACAGGTAAAGGTTGCTAATTAATGCCGATAATCTGCATACCTTATCAACAGACGCGGTAACTTATTGATAACGGAAGCAAATTCCAAATTCCCATTGGATCAGATGATAGTATATTGTACGTGGAAAATGTACCTACATGGTGTTAATCTCATTAACGGACTAATTAATTACCTTAATTTATGATGAATATTATGATTCTGAATTACTAGTACCCACACCAGTTTTGAAACTGCCGTGAATTAATACTTCTAATTTCATGACTTCGTATAGTTAATGACTGTGTATTCAAATAAATAAATAAATAAATAAATAAATAAATAAATAAATAAATACATTCATTCATTCATTCATTCTAAACTTACTGTTGAAGAGCACATGAAATAAAATTCTGTGACGTTGAACCAGCTACAATTATAGATGTTTGAACTATATTCTCAAAATGATTTTCAATTTTAATTTTTATTACTATTATTATTTTTTGTTAAAAAAAAGACTTTATAATGAAATAGAATTCAAATTTTTTAATTTCTAAAACGGAAAACTTTGGGTGTGAATTCTGTAACGATATGCCGGTTACCTGTGAAATACCGGTAAAAATCCGGCCTAAAATTTTGTCATCTTTAACGCAAATTGGAAGCAAAAAGTCGTTTATAAAAAATGTAAAAATATCCCGATAAACAACAAATGTCGAAAAATGTAACCATAAGCAAGATTTTGGATACTATAAGGGAAAAAGGGTGAAATAAAGGCAATTTTTTAAACAAAAATAGAAGGAAAGACATCAGATATAAAAATAATTTTTACACCATAGGCACGAGGTTATTTCGATCTTTTATAACTTATGATAACAAACTTGATAGTTTAATGGTAAAAAATACTTTTTCAACGATTTTATTCACCTTCCTTCATAATATAATTACTGTAAATCGAGCAGCTATTCGGGGCCTATCCCTGAGGAAAATTTCTATTGCAAGTGATCGATGAGGATAATTTCTAAGTACTATGGCAAGTGAGTGGTTTATTTATTTTTTTTAAAATAGAAACAATTACTAGTTCTTACTCTTAACTAACAACGGTTTTTACTTATTGATATACCACTTTATTTGACACATAGGAAAGATATATCAACTACAGATAAATTTACAAACGTAGACATCTTTTTTTTAACAGCCGTGTCAACTTTCGGTTTCCTTTTTGGTTGCTGTAATTTAAATAATTTCTACAAATAAATGATAAATACACACTGTTTCACTTTCTGTATTTTTTTATTTCTTTTATTCGTCATAATTGTTGGTGAAAACGAAGAACTACTAATTCACAATTTTCAACAGCGTAACCGCATCTCTATGTAGTCTTTCTTCAGCAACCTGTTGGACTTGCCCCCCCACGAGACTTAAACGAGACTTCGGAAGACGCGAGACTTTGTGTTTTCGAAATCGTGAATAGGTTACATGTTAATATGCAGCAAGTTGTCATTTTTAAAATGCAATACGAGTTATCCCCCTTCGACCATATAACAATGTCCTTTAAAGACCCGTGAAGATTGTTATATAATTATTTTATGTAAAGGGACAATCCCGTTTTTTAAAAATAAACAGCTTGATATTATTATTAATATATATAGTTCTACTGAAAATGAATTTAAAATTACAAAGAGCATTGTAACAAAATAACATAATTGCGCCAAAAATAAAAAAAAATTGTCTTAGCCTACCTGGGAATCTCATAGATTCCACTGACAATCCTTTCTCTTTCATTGATGAAATCACCTTATTGCATTGTGTGGTCTTACCGCTGTGATCACAACCTTCAAACACAATCAAAGCCCCTCTGTTTGTTGCCATTGTCCTGATGAGGCCGTTCACTGAAACAGGTGCGCTCTGTTTACATTCGGTTTTGGCGCCAAATGATCGTAGGATTATCGTCCTTGACACAAATCGTTTCAAGAGGCCCGTCATTGTGAAGAAAACATGTTTCCTGATGGTTGAAAATTATATGTTCTGATACATTGTGATCAAAAGTAGAAAATTTATAGCGTTTGCACAACAAACATATTTTTATCGCTTACGCGATTTCAAAGCAGCATGGTCTTTTTAGTGATTACCTCAGCAAGTCGTACCTTAATGAAATTGTACCATCCATGATTATCCCGGAAACAAGCCAAGTTACTGTGGGGTATTTTATCGAAATTCTGACCATAAAATTTCAGAAAACTGAAGCAATTCATTTATTAACATGGAATTTTAAAAATGCGTTATCATTTTTTTTTACTCATATAACAAACATTTTGGAATTTCACCGACACTAGCTAGTTCAGTAACATGCAGTTGCCGCAGCACACAGAAATTGATTTGAAAGTTTAAAAAAAATCAGATAATTTCAAGCTCTAACACGGAAACGCAATATGACGGTTCAAGAACAGTAACCTGGTAACTAAGTTCACATTATTTTGGTTTTTGATGATTAATGTGAATTCTAAATAGCTGAGTTGAGTGTAGTAATGGTGTTTAACGTCCAGTCAAGAATATTTCACTTATATCAAGACGTCGCTAACTATAGGCGAAGGTGCAGAGAAATCTTGCCTGTGCGTTGCGCTGATGGCATTACACAGCGTGCCAAGCCCACCATGACACTGGACCTCATTTATTTTAAGTTTCCATCCGAAGGAACCGTGATTTTCATTTCGTAATGCCGAGTGCTTAGCGAAAGAACAGTCAATATCCACTTTCAAGTCTTGGGTCAGACCCGGCCGGGGATCGAACCCACGACCTCCCACTTACGGAGCGAGCACTCTACCAACTGAGCTATCGCAGTGGTTAGGATTCTAAATAGCGATGTCTAGTCTAATGTTGAAATATCGATATAGCCGACTTCCAAATAATCACGGTGGAAGTCGCCAGCGAGTTCGGGTCATCAGGTCATGAATAAGACTTTAAATTTTCAGATTCAGTATAGATTACCGTGTCAAATAAGAACAGATTTGAGAGACCTTGTGAAGATATGCCCCCGACAAAGTTTCATTGATACTGCGGGTTGGTTGGTTCTAGAGAAAATCAAATACCTCTGGTTAATTTTACCAAGTTTTCCAGTATTGTGTGATTATGAGTGATCTAACTGCCTTACATTTAAATCATGTCTTTTTCTGACAAAATGTCATGCGTTTTTGAGCATTCACATTTTTGGTACGTTTTAGTATTCACATGTGCTTTACAAATTCTTGCGTATTCACGCCCGTTTACGCGGTTTTGAGTGGACACAACTGGATAAAACGTTTTTTAGTTTCGAGTATTCACGTCCGGTTTACACATTTTTAGTGTTCACGCATTATTTACACGTGCACGTTTTTAGTTGTCATGCCCGTTTTACAATTTTTTAATATACACAACTGCTTTACACGTTTTTAAAGTACCTATGCTTTTTACAACTTATTTTTTAGTATTTATGCTTGATTTACGTTTTTGATATCTCAACATTGACATTTTTTTAAATATTATTTTGTCTTTGGGCATTTTTAATCTATACCAGCCATTTTAGAATCAAAGAAGAAGTACATTTATGAACGAGTTGAGTAAGTGTTTAACGTACCAGTCAATAATATTTCACTGATATTGCGACGTCGCCCGCTATAGGCGAAGGTGCAGAAATTTTGCCTGTATGTTGCTCTGATGGCATTATACAGCAAGGTTCCTTTTCCTGACACGCCTACCATGACACGGGAACTCGTTTATTTTAAGTTCCCACCCGAAAGAACCGTTACTCTCATTTGGTAATATTGAGTGTTTGGCGAAAGAACAGTCACTACCCAATTTCACCATGTCTCCCATACAACAGTTAAAAAGGTCACTGGCTGCTAGAGGATGTTAGAATTGAATGAAACATTTTTCATTTGATTTTATTACACACACACCCGCCCCCTTCCACACACACACAAATGAAGATTAGGGGTAAAAGGAAATTACGCTGTGTGTCTGTCTGTGCCAATATTATTTCCACACCATATCTTCCATGTCTATGGATGGATTTTGATCAAACTTGGAACATGTGTCAGACCTGATCGGGTCTCGAACCCGCGACTTTCCACTTACGGAGAGCAAGCACACTACAAACTGAGCTACTGCAGTGGTCCCCAGGTATTGTAGAAAAAGGGAGCTATGTTTTCCACAATAGGATCCATTTGATTTTTTTAAAGAAATGATATCTCAACATTGACATCTTTTTGATTTTGTCTTGTGGCATCTTTTAACTGCACCAGCTATTTTAGAGTCAAAGAAAAATTACATTTATAAATGAAACAGAGGTAGAATGTTTGTGGGAGTAAATGATTGTTTTAAAATCTAAAGGTTGGTTGATGGTGGGTTGATTAGTAAGACCGATTGTAATTTTGTTTAACATCGAATCAGCAATTATTCAGCAATTCACGACAAGAACAAATTTTATTAATCAAAAACAAACATACTAATCCATGTCCGAATCACAATCCAGAAGCAAAGTAAACACTTTGGAACTGACAAGTTAGGTTAAACACATGGACTTCCACCAGGGAAGTGAGGCTGGGTGCTCCGGAAGGGTAAGCACCTCCTGTTTAGTTACTAATAGCTTAATAAATAATGATTAATCTAGCAACAAGTTAATGTATGTGCAAGATGTGCCAGTGTGTCTTACGGCACACTCGGGACGACTTTAAGGTGCTAGCTCATAGTCAGTATGCCACAGACAGGCATACCACCACTCCATAAACATTATCCTGACACCGGGTGAACCAGAAGATATCCTGTTCTTTTAATACTGAACACCAGGCACGGAAGCAGCATTTCAAATTTTCAAGTCTTGATCATCATCGGACAAAAACCCACAACGTCTCAATCTTGATGAAGTCTAAAGGATTATATTGATCATTGTTGTACTGCAGGGTTCGTAAAGGCCTGGAAAAGTCCTTAAATTTTGAGGTTTGCCCTAAAAAGACCATAAAAACAAGTCTGACCCTAAAAAGCCCTTGAATTTATTGAATGTTCTAAAAGCCCTTGAATTTTGCCAATTAAGTGTTGTAAATTATAAGATTGATCAAAATAGATAAATAAATAAGTTAATTAGTGATTTAAAGGTACCTGGCCCTCCGGAACACCCAAAATCAACCCCCACCTCAAGTGTCATTACTATGGACATGTAAGTAATTGTTTTATTGTTTTAATTAATTGTCTTTGCACCAATGTTTTTCTTATAAAATTTTCCCTCTGATTAGGCCTTAAATTTGCAAATGAGAGCCTGAAAAGACCCTAAAAAGTCCTTAAATTTGGAGTCCAAATGTCTGTACGAACCCTGTACTGTGCCACTAATAAGGGTCTTACCATTCCTATATTTTTTATACTGGTAGCTTCTTCAGGAATTCAGAATGGTGACATTTTCCCCACATTTAATACATCGCGGAAGCAAGATAAGCATTATGTATTTCTACATGTATTAAGACACAGTTGCCATTATACTGGTAGCTTCTTCAGGAATTCAGACAGGGGCGTAGCTGGGGTGTTTATGATGTGGACGCCTAAAGAGGGCAGGGGGTTGGGGGCCGCCCTGGTGCGAATTTTCGGCCCTCCAGGGCGCTATTATCAGATTTTTTCTTATAATTTTATGCTTTGTTGTAGTAGTTTTTGTCGTTCTTTTGAGGACTGGTTCATTCTTAAACCTGAAGACGAGGTACAAGGGGATCTGATGTTGTATGGCATACGCACTACGAAAACAACACACTCAATAATTGAGAAAGTCAAGTTAAAATGAGAGTTCAATTAATATAGTGGTAAGGTTAAACGGAGGTGTAAATATATTGCGTTAATACATAATGAAACGTGACGAATGGCTAGTAGAAGTTCTTTAATGTAATCAAATCAGATAGTTTCAATTGTTTTGCCATGCCGGCAAGGTCAAGACAACACCGGAACCGCACCTCAGAGGCCATCGAAGTCAGGTATAAACCGAATTCGTATATAACATTTCCGGTGAAGACCAACGGTTTGGTATAAGAAATATATTCTCTCTCTCTCGTTTTTTTTTTCGAAAACGATGTGGACATTTTTGCGTACAAACGTACGCCTGGCTACGCCCCTGTCAGAATGGTGACATTTTCCCCACATTTAATACATCTCAGAAGCAAGATAAGCATTATGTATTTCAACATTGTAATAAGACACAGTTGCCAATATTTTATGTTTGTTAGTAAAAGGAGGAAAGGGAATGATTGAAGGGAGGAAAGTGGGCCATGGATGTATATTTAATAAGTAAACTATTTAAAAATATTTCTATAATGTTTGTGAAAACTCCTATAACTTCCTATAAAACTCCTATAATTTTGACCCTATACCGGTATTCCTATATTTGGACTCCAAAACTGGTAGGACCTCTGCACTAATTGCTGAACAAGAGGGAGACCAATCCCACCATATACATATTGCTAACCTGTATGAATGCATCATTTTATAGTACATAAATATACCAGTGACACTGGATGTTGACTGACATTGCATATGACAGGTGGTGGTGGGGTGTGTGGGTGGAGTTTGGAGCGCTATAATAATAGCTCTTTTGCCCTTTATCTAGGTGAGCTAAAACTAATGAAAACTAATCCAGAAAAGCTGAAAATATTTTGAATATTTTATTATGAAAATATGTGATTCTACAAACTACATGTATATAACAAATATAATACAAACATCAAGTGTATAAATGTATACAGTTAACAAAGATGTAGATTTCACTAAAAATACATGAAATATACATGAGGTAGAAAGTTGAAATTTTATATATACACAAATAACAAGATTGACCTCTGACCCTGGTTTCAAAATCATTCCTTTACTAAGACCTTCCTTAATGGAAATTTGGCAAATTTCAAATCTAAATACAATGGGAGGACTTGAATAAGGTCACATAAGACAGGAGGTTGCTTAATAGAGGTGGTCCCTTTGACAGGTTTGACTGTAATTATGTTATTTTTTACGATATTGAGTTATTTAAGGTGTCATTTTGAAGATCACTTCAAGCTTATAACATTTGTATTCAGTTTTCACCTTGGGCAGTACACCTAAAGACAGGTGGGACAGGGGTTCAAAATTCCCTGGGTCCGAGGTCTGGGACCTATTGATTTTACCCTGGGACCATTGTTATTTAAATTGTAAAAGTCAGATGGACCTGCCATTTTTACCAGAATAATTCTACTTTTCAATACCATAATTGCACATAGGTCTTCCAGTGTTAATATTGGACTTTCATGACTTTGTGTGGGACCTGCCAAAAAAAAGGCAAAAGGTCCTGGAACTTCCATTACAAAACATAATTTTGAACCCCTGAGGTGGGAACTACAGAACAGAACAGCAAAAGAAAGACATGTATCAAGTGCCACAGACTTTGATTTGAACAAGCAAATTCAGTGAATTAGATTCCATTATCAGCAGGTTCTTTTTGAGTGACTTGCACCTATGTTCAAAGGCCAATAACTCTCGGGAAAATAAGGCAACAAACTCGGGTTAATGATATTCACATCTGTCAATTTTGATTCATAACAATTTGAAGACAAAAATGTGGGTGGAAAAAATGGAATAAACAGTATATGTCCTTGCACATTCCACTTCATTCTGGGCACATATAATTAACAAACCTGTAAACAAATTTAATTTTCAACTAGTATCTACTACAGATAGACAACAAGTAACATGCTTTGTCTAACTAAAACAACAACAATAATAAAGAAATTTGTAATAACTGTATGTATGTTTCATTTTTGAACAAAGGAGTATGAAAGTATTTCAAATAAGTCCCAATTTTTTCCCCCCCAAATAAAATAATAATGTCAATACTGGATTTAACTTTGTGAGCATGTTTCATTTTCCAACAACAGACTGTGAGCCTGTTTCATTTTTCAAAACAGTCTGCAAACATGTTTCATTTTGCAACAACAGACTGTGAACATGTTTCATATTCCAATAATAGACTGAAAACATGTTTTATTTTCCAACAATAGACTGTGAACATGTTTCAGTTTCCAACAACAGACAGTGAACATGTTTTATTTTCAAAAACATCTGCAAACATGTTTTATTTTCCAACAATAGACTGTGAACATGTTTCAGTTTCCAACAACAGACTGTGAACAGGTTTCATTTTTTAAAAACATCTGCAAACATGTTTTATTTTCCAACAATAGACTGTGAACATGTTTCAGTTTCCAACAACAGACTGTAAACATGTTTCATTTTTCAAAAACATCTGCAAACATGTTTTATTTTCCAACAATAGACTGTGAACATGTTTCAGTTTCCAACAACAGACAGTGAACATGTTTTATTTTCAAACAATAAGGCTAGCTACAAAAATCTGTTTCAACAACAATAATAATAAACAAATATGAGTATATGTTCTTTTTTCAACAACTAAACATTACAGATAACAAGAAACAGATTTATAAAACAATAACGTCGAAGACCCGTATCAACTTTATGATCATGTTTCATTTTCCAACAACAGAATGTCAACATGTTTCAATTTCCAACAACAGATTGTCAACATGTTTAATTTTCCAACAACAGACTGTCAACATGTTTTATTTTCCAACAACAGACTGTCACCAAGCTTGATTTTAATAATAAACATATATGTGTAAAATATGTTTCATTTTTCAACAACAAAATACAACAAATAATGAGTCTTAAATTTATGTCTTGTCAAAATAAAACAATTACTTGATTTACCTGTATCAACAGTGTGGACATGTCTTGCAACAATGGACTAAGTACACATAGCCTGAAATTTGGCTACACACAAAATAAACAAATTAAAGTGTATAAGTATTATTTATCAACAATATTAACATAATAGGGATATCAAATCGGTCAAAAAATGCTAGCAGGGACTCATTACTTGACAATAGACATAATTAAAACAAGAACTACCTGTCTCTTGACTGCCAACTGTCCCCTGCCCCAACATTTAATGTTTTCCTGCGACCTTGACCTTTCCAAATGACCTTAATTCAAGGTGATGACACATCTTTGAACCATGAAGATTATTCATTACAGTCGGCCAAAGCAGTTATGAGATATGGGTCGGACAAGATTTTACTCAGACAGATAGACGGATTGACAGACATGGTGATTCCTAAATAACTCCCTCATCCTAGTTTGCTGGAGGTATAATGAAGTGTTTAAAATGTTTACAACATAATTCAAATATCTGAAAAACATCTTGCTTACATAGACTCAAAATCACACAGTACTTAAGTACAAATGTACTAAATACTAAATTTGTACCGGAAATACAATAAAAGTTTTGTACTCAAGTACTTGTTGACATCCCTAAAATTTACCCGTAATTGGACATGCATGAGATTCATTGGCGAATAAGTGACTAATGAAATGCATGTATGTAACATATCATTTATCAGAACACATGTTATATATATATATGGATGGCAGTGTATCATCTTTTATATACCACTTTACATGTCATTATGTAACTTCAAGTTGATACTTGACAATTCATAACTTTAATAAGACACTTTAACAATAATCTATATATTTGTTCTACATAACACTTCCCTATTCAAACATTTGTCAAATATGGAGGGGAATTTCTACTTCGGTTTAACATGCATTATTTATAACCAATTGCCATTGATACAAGACAGTGATAACCATCTTGATGGATTTTAATGGCTTTACAAGCACCTCCCTGTCAATGATGGGCGTTTTCCCACAAACATTGTGATGACTATCTTGATGCATTTTACTGGCTATACATGCACCTTTTTAACCCAGACTTTCTTGTCTCTGTGGTGTATTTTAATCAAACATTCTGCTGAACAGAATTTATTTATGATATAAGCACTTTTCAAACCCAGACTTTCATTGTCTCTATGATGTATTTCCATCAAACGCTGCCATGACCAGATTTATTTACGATACTTTCTAACAAAAGCTGCTACATCAAACTTTCTTTTGCATCCTTCATAGTTCATATACCGTATCTTGCCAAATATTTCTCTTTCTTTCCATCCTTGATCATGTATCCCGCATATTGACCACATACATCCTAGACAATAAACAAACAAGTAAATTCAGTGAATTTGGATCCCCTGTCGGCAGGTTCTTTTTTGCAATTTGCACTAAGTTCAAAGGGCAATAACTTCCAGGAAAATGAGCATATCCACTTGGGTTAACGATATGCACATCGCCTATCAATGTTTGTGCTTTATCCCCTGCCAGCAGGTTCTTTTTTGCAATTTGCACTTAAGTTCAAAGGGCAACAACTTCTAGGAAAATGAGCATATCCACTTGGGTTAACAATATGCACATCTCCTATCAGTGTTTATGCTTTGCACCAAGTTTCATGAAAAAGTGCATTATAGTTTTGGAGAAATTGTGCAGATAAGAATTTGAGATGGATGACTGGAAACTCAAATTTAATATCCCCTCTCTCTCTTCAAAAATATATAAAAATATGTAAGTCACAACAAAACCTCAATAACTCAGAAGCCATTTCCTCAAATAATTTGGATAACAAATTTTGTCCATTAATTTTTATTTTGGTGTCTAATTCCCAAAATAACTTGAAAGTCAAAATTGTAGTCCCTAGTACATGCAATTCAAGTTACAGAATTCAGTAACACATCTTCCAATTGAACCCCAACTAGGGACTCAATGTTTTCCCAACCATGTGCATGATCAAAATTGAAAATAGCCAATCGCACATCTTCTCCAGGAAAAGATTGTTCATGTGAAGTTTCATAAAAGATATGTTACATAATTTTGGAGAAAAATAGCAGACAAAATATTAATGGAAGAAATGTAGTACCGTAAATACTAAACACTTACCAACATAGCCATTAGGATCTCGCCCATCCAATGAATATCTGTCATTTAGGTAAATAGCTGTTTCCAAGGCAACCGTTGGACTAGGTGTCCATTCTAAGATTTTCTTGGCCCAGTACATTCTCAGAAACCCATGCATTTTGCCTTCTTTTACCATTTGAATCTGTAAACGATAATAAGATTTTTTATTTTTTTTAAAGTAATTTTTTTTATAATAACAAGATAACAGTAATTATTTTTATAATAACAAGATAACAGTACATGTACTAGGATTTCACAATTTTAAAATTAAAACTACAGTTATTGCAAAATAAATTATAATACAGTCCTTTTTAAAGTATTTGATCACAAATATGGTTAAATGATCAATTTTTAAAAGAATTTTAGAAATTTTAAGCAAATGATGATGTTGACTACCTAAAATGGAAATATAGCTCAGTATCTATCTACATATAGTACACAAATCTGATTGTGTAGGTTTTTTGAGTCTTTGGTATTTACTTTTATTTAGAAGGTCAGTTCATGGATGGTGAAACAAAGGTCTTAAATTGATCTGCCTGCCTAACCCCAGCAGTATAATGGCATTATAGACCAAGTTTTAAAATTAACATATACTAGGTGCAAGGTTTTAAAATCTTATTTAAAGAATTAAAGTTTGTGAAGAGTTGAGTTAAGTTGATTAACGTCCCAATAGATAATATTTCACTGATATCGCGACTTTGTCGGGTGCTTGGCGAAAGAACAGTCACTACCCACTTTCAAGTCTTGGGTCATACCCAGCCGGGGTTTGAACCCACAACCTCCCACTTACAGAGCAAACACTCTACCAACTGAGCTACCGCAGTGGTTAAAAGTTTGTGGAGAGGTGATGAAAATCATTTTTCACAGCAGTGCTGGGTTTGAGCCCAAAACTTTTAATTCGACTTTCTTATCTTACCTGCGCAGCATTCCAAAGATCGTCATGTGTTTTCCCCTGCTCTAATTGTTCTTGTGTGTAGACATGTTTCCTTTTGTCACTGGCATGCAGTTTAAGTGTAGTTTTAGCCCAGTCATATGCTCCTGAGGACATAAAGATTATTTTTATATTTAAAAAAAAAATAATTCCACCACAACATCATTGGTATTTCATCATTGGTATTTACTGATAAAATTGCGGTCTTTGAAATGCAGATCAGTGATTTGGAGGCCTCGGTGGCAGAGAGGTCTTAATAGATGTATCGCTGACCACGCCACAATGTTCTGACAAAGGCCTGGTTTGCTTGAATGACACGCAAAAAGAATGAAACCTAGGCTTTAATTGCACCATTTAATGACATCACTGACACTAGTACGTCATTAGTTGCCGTGACGCTGCTTTTGTACCGTGATGGCGGCCTTTGTTGGAACATTGTGGGCATGGCCAGTGATCCGTCAATTGCATGAGCACTAATGAATAACAGTATCTCTCACTGCACTAATGAATAACAGTATCTCTCACTATCTTCGTTCAAATCCCACTCGGGCAGTTCCTAGTTTATTACAATTTTTGGTGTATGTGGATAAGTTGCATAAAGCCTTTAACAAGAGGCCCATGGGCCTTATACGCTCACCTGATAACTAATGGCTAGCTGATAGATTTAAAGACAACGTAAATACTAAACCCCAATGACCCCATTTTTTCTTTACATCAAAATGATCATTGTATCAATACCTACAACATTCTAATATACATGCCTATACAAAACGTTTATAGTTTTCAAGATAATTAACCATTTCAGTATTGTTTTACATCTGTGACCTTGACCTTTAAACCCATGACCTTTTCTATACATCAAAATGATTGTTTTATCGATACCTACAACATTCTAATATACATCCTTATACAAAAAGTTAATAGTTTTCGAGATAATTAACCATTTCGGTATTGTTTTCGCATCTGTGACCTTGACCTTTGAACCCATGACCTTTTTCTTTACATCAAAATGATCGTTGTATCAATACCTACAACATTCTAATATACATGCCTATACAAAAAGTTTATAGTTTTCGAGATAATTAACCATTTTGGTGTTGTTTCGCATCTGTGACCTTGACCTTTGAACCCATGACCTTTTTCTATACATCAAAATGATTGTTGTATCAATACCTACAACATTCTAATATACATGCCTATACAAAAAATTTATAGTTTTCGAGATAATTAACATTTTCGGTATTGTTTCGCATCTGTGACCTTGACCTTTGAACTCATGACCTTTTTCTAATACCTACAACATTCTAATATACATGCCTATACAAAAAGTTAATAGTTTTCGAGATAATTAACCATTTCAGTATTGATTTGCATCTGTGACCTTGACCTTTGAACCCATGACCTTTTTCTATACATCAAAATGATCGTCGTATCAATACCTACAACATTCTAATATACATGCCTATACAAAAAGTTATAGTTTTCGAGATAATTAACCATTTCGGTATTGTTTCGCATCTGTGACCTTGACTCTTTGAACCCATGACCTTTTTCTATACATCAAAATGATTGCTGTATCAATACCTACAACATTCTAATATACATGCCTATACAAAAAGTTTATAGTTTTCGAGATAATTAACCATTTTGGTATTGTTTCGCATCTGTGACCTTGACCTTTGAACCCATGACCTTTTTCTATACATCAAAATGATCGTTGTATCAATATCAACAACATTCTAATATAAATGCCTATACAAAAAGTTTATAGTTTTCGAGATAATTAACCATTTCGGTATTGTTTCGCATCCGTGACCTTGACCTTTGAACCCATGACCTTTTTCTATACATCAAAATGATCGTTGTAACAATATCTACAACATTCTAATATAAATGCCTATATAAAAAGTTTATAGTTTTCGAGATAATTAACCATTTCGGAATTGTTTCGCATCTGTGACCTTGACCTTTGAACCCATGACCTTTTTCTATACATCAAAATGGTCGTTGTATCAATACCTACAACATTCTAATATACATGACTATACAAAAAGTTTATAGTTTTAGAGATAATAAGTATAATCAGAGGTAAAAAAAATTAGGTCACGACCTTCACAATTGACCTTGACCTCATTTTGAAGATACTAACAAGAAGATGTCAAAACTGAAAACCCCATGTCATTATCTGGTCAAGTAGTCAAGTTATAACAATTTGAAGCTATTTTACGATTTTTTCAAAATTAAACGCAAAAACGCGTAACCCATTTTTCGACCGAATTTCACGAAATGAACAAACTACAGGCTTAAGACCCTAGAGAAGCCAAATATCACATCAGATTTTTTCTCCAATCAATACTCTCGGAGAAGAAGATTTTTTAAGATTTTTGCACCCCTAGGTCACCTTGACCTAGTTATGGTAGCCATGGCAATGCCACGAACAAATCTAAATTGCACCGACCCAGACATGCTTCTGACCAAGTCTCGTTGAAATCTGCCCAGTGGTTCGTGAGAAGAAGATGAAAATGTGAAAAGTTTACGACGACGACGACGACGACAGACAACGGACAAATTGTGATCAGAAAAGCTCACTTGAGCCTTTGGCTCAGGTGAGCTAAAAAGAGAATTTCTTTAATATAGCAGTTTTCCTGTCTTTTTTTCTATTGATATTGAACTAAATTTTGAATGTGAATCATATAAAATATGAAATTGCAACTCGACAAGTTTGGTACCATACCACATGACTAATACCCCTAAATGATTGTTAGTGCATATCAACAGAGTTTTCCACTGTGCCACTAGACTAATACCCCTAAATGATTGTACAGAACCTTTTAGAAAATGTTTAAGTCACAAATTCCCAGAATACCACTGTTTTTACAGGAATATGTGAACTGATATGATTCCATATCCAATGGAAATAATTGTTTCACACAAACATTAGGGAGTACCTTGTGTAACAGTGACGAACGGCCATTTTTATAGACATCTTTAAACTATTGATGAAGTAAAGTACAGCCCAACGTGCCTTAAAGGTCACCTCTATATAAGGGCCACCTGCTTATAAAGGCCAGTAGAATTGTATCCCAATTGTTCTTTATTCATATTATTTGAACCTGTATATAAAGACCACCTGCCCTTAAAGGCCACTTTTACTGGTTCCATTTGGTGACCTTTATAAACAGGTTTTACTGTATCATTATACCTTCAATGGAGTCATAGTGTTCATTATAGAAGCAGAAGTTATCAGAAAGTTCTCTGCGTATAATGGCCTCCTCGATGTAAGCCTCCACTCCTTCCTTGTGCCGGCTCCTGTACTGGCGGACCATTAAAATACATCTCTGTACAGATAACTGACCTGTAAATAATAAAGTATACAGCAAAAGTTACAATTCTTTGTGATAGCCATCTCGCTTATCAGCACAGTACAGTCTATAAAGGCCACCCAAGGGAACCAGTAAAAATGTCCTTTATAAACAGGTTTAAATAATATGAATAAAGAACAATTGGGATATAATTCTACTGGCCTTTATAAGCAGGTGACCCTTATATAGAGGTGGCCTTTAAGACAGGTTGGACTGTAATTTGAAATCTTAAAAAGTATATTTTTTTGAAAGCACTGTCTTATGGATCACAGTTCCTTTCGCCAAAAGACCACTGCGGTAGCTCAGTTGGTAGAGTGCTTGCTCCGCAAGTGGGAGTTTGTGGGTTCGAACCCTGACTGGGTCTGACCCAAGACTGGAAAGTAGGTAGTGACTATTCTTTTCCCACGCACTCGGCATTAGGAAATGAAAGTTATGGTTCTTTCTGATGGGAACTTAAAATAAACGAGGTCCCATATCATGGTAAGCATGGCAAGATAAAGATCTCTGCTGTATAATGCCCTCAGCACAACGCACTGGCAAAATTTCTGCACTTTGTCTATAGCTAGCAATATCTTGATATAAATGAAATATTCTTGACTGTAACGTTAAACACCATTACTCAACTCAACTCAACTCAACTCCTTTCTCCAATAAGGTATGAATTAGAACTGTCAATGAAGTTGATTAATACCGCTCTCCCCTCAGTGTCAGTTTGCTCAATGAAGGTCACTTTTCTCCGGACACTATGGTTTTCACCACCATCTCAGAACAGACCACCTCAATAAAAGTGAATGTATCTTGACTGGGGCATAAAACATCATTTCCCATTCCTTTCTGTTGATGTTAATGTCACTTGTTGACTACTGTAGATCACATATTTTTTGCGAGTAGAAAATTTCGTGTCAATACCATCTTTGCCTTATTCGCGAATATTTGAATTCACGTTTGGAATCTTATTGAATACAACATATGTATGTCAACATAGAAATATCTGTGTGCTGGAAATATTCGCTTGGTATTTGAATTCAAGAGTGGAATGAATCACAAATTAATGAGAAAATAAATCTCTCACGAAATAAAAGTGATCTACAGTAGCTGTTTCAAAGATATAAAGCTTTTGATAATGTTTTGTGTCAATTGTTTCGACAAAAATAGGTAGTAAATACATGTAAATGTTTTATTTACCAAAGTGTATCCATGGCGACAAGTTACTTAAAGCTGTTTTATTTGGATTATTGCGATCCGCTGAGAAATACTTTAATCTTTCTTTACAGAATGATTCAAGCATGTTTATACCGGCTGCTGATCCTGGTGTTGCCCAGGAAACCTCTTCCACAGATTTATCTACTTCTAAGCTGTTGAACGCCGATTTCCAATCCACTGCCTGGTGAAACAAGATATTAAGCTAGTATTAAACGTTTAAAATGTTGCGAATTATAGCATGTTAATTATGAAAATACTGCAGCCTTTTTCATCAGTTTTTAAAACTTAGAGAAATGTCTTTCCTTACTTTATAGTTTCGAGGGACGAATATTTTCCCAAAATTTTTGAAAATATAGTTTTTTCACAAAGTTGCTAAAATATGTTGCTTAATGAAAGAATTTACCAGCATATTAGAAGTCAATGCCATTATGGTGATTTGGGCTACCAGTAATGAATACATATACTGTATAACATAGTTTTTAAGCTAAAACTATACCCATGTTATGATTTAAAGGATTGACACTACTTTAACAATCAGATTTCTCAGTCAGAACTATTATTGGTCTTACATTTGCATTATTTTAGAAGGAAAACTGAGAAAACATAATTATAATTCACAGACAATTGATGAAAATGATAAACATGCAAGAATTAACCATTACATGTATAACCACTCAATTTCATACTTCATTTTTATACAAATACTGCCAGTTAGTAAGAGTAGAACTTCTAGATCTTTCTTTCAAATTTTCAATTATTTAAGAATAAAACATAAAATTTAATAAATTTTAAGGTTTTTGTTACATTTAAGGACATTATCAGGACCTATTCATTAACAAGTTCTTTTTAAAACCTACCCTAAATTTTAAGAACTTTTTCAGGACCTATTCATTAGCAAAGACTTTTTAAAGCCAACCCCTAAATTTAAGGACTTTTTCATTTCAGTACATTGTAATTTCCAATGACTTTTTGAGGTTAATCATTAAATCTTAATGACATTTTAAGATTGTGCGAACTACAGAAACCTATGTCCAATCAACAGCATGAAACAAATATGTCAGTGGGTCAATCAAATGCTTACATACATACTTGAGTTTTTGTTTTACTTTTGTGGGGGTGTTTACAGACAGGTGGAAATTCTGTTAGATATCCGGACAACTGGTTATGGATCTTGTTGCGGATTGTCCGAGCCCCGTACTCTAACTTCGGAGAGGCTTCCCAGCAAGGAACTATATTGTGAGCATCCACCTGAAGTTAAATATTTAATTAATTATTTGGGATTACAAAATACATTTAAATGCCTTTCCCCTTTCTTTTAAAAAAAAAGAAGAATACCCTTGACAATTATTTGTCCACACCACACTACTTTCCCAAAACTAAGCATTTCAATAATTTGAAGTCACAATTTAACTCATGTGTAATTTAAGTAATCCCTAGTAAAAATCATGTTTCCACTTTCATTCCTTGAAAATATTTTGTGGATGGGTAGGAATATTTTTCTTACATAAGCTCTATACAAGGGGTTCTAATTGGCACAGTGGTCAAAAGCATGTGCTTAAGAATCACAGTGCCTAGGTTCGAATCCCACTCGGGACAGATCCTGGTGTGAGAATGTTAGGTATTCACTAGCTAAAGGCCTCTGGGCACTCCAGTTTCCTCTTTCATCCATGAACTGACTGCCTCAATATATGCTGGGATTTATCAGGGTCTTTTGGGAAAAGGCCCTAGACTAAAAATTGGGAAAAACTATCAACTTTTTGCTCATTTTGGGAAAACTTTGACATCACATTTGATGCCATTAATGATTAAATCTAATGCTTTTAGTGTATCGAGTTGATTGAAGATTGAGAAAAGCAGCCATATTTATGGCCAGACTTCAGCTATGTATCTGGTACGATTTTCAAACTTAGTTAGATGACAAATCCAGTGTTCAGATTTCTGCCTTACAAGTCAGACATTAAAACTGAGCCATGTACAACTTGCTAATGCATTTTTATGGCAATATTAACTGGTGTATATATATACCAACTATAAGATGAGATTATTTGTATACCTGGCATAAAGGAACATCTTTTGGTAAAACCTTGGCTACATCTTGGACCCATTTACTTGGGACTCGTAATGGACAGAAATCAGTGACCACGCCTCCTATAGACCTGTCTTTAATGAAGCCTGGCAGTACATCTTTGGCATATCCAATAAGTAAATGGAATGAAATATCTAATTCTGTACATTCCTGGAAAAAATAATTAAACAGGGGTTGAAATTTTATTTGTAATGGAAGGTCCAGAATTTATTGAATTGGGTTTTTATAACCCCCCCCCCCCCCAACTAAATCACCATGTCTGTCTGTCTGTATCCATGTCTGTCTGTCCATGTAAAAGTGTCTGGACCATATATCATAATTGCTTTAGATGACTTGTCATAAAAATTCAAATGGATAATCTTCATGGTCCAAAGGTGTCATGACTCTGAACCAAAGTCATATCAAGGTCAAGGTAGCAGGAAAATATTAAATGTTGGAGACGGGGTCTATTTGCAGCATCATCTTGGTAAAACAAACAACAGGTCCATCTGACTTTTACAGTGTAAATATCATGGATCCCTATGTAAAACCAATAGGTCCTGGACCTAATGAATCAAGAGAATTTTGTGATGGTAAAGTAGCACTAACTCAATAATTGGTAGGGGTAGCGCTGGAGACCCAACACAGACACAGTGAATGATTACCTCTTTCGACCCCCCCCCTCCCCATCCAGAGAGTGTACCGAGCAAGGGGGTCAAAACACATAAAATTTTATCCCCACAAGAATTATTTATTTAACAGTATATCTACAGATTATAGTTATTTGTGTTTAATGTAAACCCTAATATCTGACCTGTTCTACTTCCTTTAGACCATTCAACATAAATCCATAGTGTCTGATAGTGGCCTCCAGAAACTTCGGGACTAAACAGAAACAAACATGTAATGGAACCTCTAACTTCAGGGCTAGACGCTGTGCATACAAAAATGCCCAATTATCTGAAATGAAAGAAAATTATACAACATGTATCTTAACTATTATATTGTTAAGTGTACCCAGTTGCCATGGTAATAAAACATACCCTTTTGAGGCTCAGCATCAAGAGTCACCTTAACTTTTATGTTGATTAGTGTACCCTGTTGCCATGGTAATAACACATGCCCATTTGAGGCTCAGCATCAAGAGTCACCTTAACTTTTATGTTGATTAGTGTACCTTGTTGTCATGGTAATGAAACATGCCCATATGAGCCTCAACATCAAGAGCCACCTTAACTTTTATGTTGATTAGTGTACCCTGTTGCCATGGTAATAACACATGCCCATTTGAGGCTCAGCATCAAGAGTCACCTTAACTTTTATGTTGATTAGTGTACCTTGTTGTCATGGTAATGAAACATGCCCATATGAGCCTCAACATCAAGAGCCACCTTAACTTTTATGTTGATTAGTGTACCCTGTTGCCATGGTAATAACACATGCCCATTTGAGGCTCAGCATCAAGAGTCACCTTAACTTTTATGTTGATTAGTGTACCTTGTTGTCATGGTAATGAAACATGCCCATTTGAGCCTCAACATCAAGAGTTACCTTAACTTTTATGTTGATTAGTGTACCCTGTTGCCATGGTAATAACACATGCCTATTTGAGGCTCAGCATCAAGAGTCACCTTTACTTTTATGTTGATTAATGTACCCTGTTGCCATGGTAATAACACATGCCTATTTGAGGCTTGGCATCAAGAGTCACCTTAATTTTTATGTTGTTTTGTGTACCCTGTTGTCATGATGTCAATCAGACTTGGCATCAATGGTTACCTTAACTTTATTGTTGTTTTGTGAACCCTGTTGTCATGGTTATGAAACTTACCCATCCAAGGGGAGTAGAGTGAAATAATGGAGTTTGATACCAGAGTCAAGACTCTTTCACTTATATCAAGTCAGTCAGTCCAAAAATGGTGAAGACAACCACAAACCTTCGGCAAACAAACTGAAAAACTTTCTCACACTAGATTCTGTTCTGAATGGGATTTCAAACCTAGGTGAGAGGCACACACATCTGCATGTGTGCAATTTAGACCACTTGACCACTGAGGTCCCCTAACCTATCTGATGCTCAGAATCAAGTTATAATTATTTTTATGAGTGAGAATAAGTTTGTTTTATGTGTAATTGTTCTGTGTATGTTTTATATTATATACCTATATATAATATGTGAAATACTGAAAAAAAAATCTTTATGTAGTTTAGTAAAATTAAAGAAAGGTCCGGAGTAGGTGAAACTGAGCTTTACAACTCAGTCAAGATTATATAACTTATATTAATATTGCAGCATCTCCAGCTCTCATTCACTAATGGGGTAGAAATTTATTTGTAGTGCAATTAAAGCAATGACAGGGCAGAGTGACACAACTAAAATACTGATATATATATGTACTAGTGATGGGAATAGGTTGGGTTTTCTTCATCGATGTGTGGACACTCAAGTAATTATTAATCGGAAATAATTAATTATATTACAAATACATAGGAAATGAATATTTGTTCATTCATTAAGTACCGGTAATAATAATGAATGAATGAATGTCATTTCCTGTGTATTTGTTACATAATTGAAATTTTAAAGATTAAATTTGTCATTTTCTAATTTGATTTCTTTCCCCCATTTTTTATGTACATTTGTGTACTTTGGACAATAATTTTTATTTATTTATTTATCTTTTTTTTTTTTTGAGTTTTAGGCCCCAGAGTCAAGACTTTTTCACTTACTCTATAAAAAGAAACATTAGTGGTAGGAAACTTTCGCAGTTGTGACCTTCTCAACTCTTTTGCAGTAAGGAGTTTTCATGGTTTAGACTGTAGGGAATATGTTACACTGGGAATAAGAAAATCTATCTAAGAAGATATATTCACAATACGAAGTCAGAGTAACTGTGAAAATCTCATATTTTTCAACATATATGTGTATATTGAGGAGGTAATTTCAGGAATAGTGGAAGAAACCGGAGTGCCTGAAGAAAACAAACAAACTTTTGTCTCAGAAGAAATAAATAACTCTTGTAATTTATACCTTGTACCCGTTGATCTCTAGACATCCAGTAGAGGACACCATTACTATCTTCCGAGAAATCCTGGGCCTTGGATAAAACCCGAACCCTCTTCTTATTGAATTTGAATTCTGCCACATTTTTACAAACTGCGAGTCTTGAGGTTTTAATCTTGCTAGCGAGATCTGCATGTTCTTCACCAGTATCTGACAATTTGGACTTTTTAACAGGCGATTCAAAATCCGAAGAATCTGAGTTCAGGACACGTTTTTTGTCCTTCTTATTTTCTTTGTCCGTCATCTTGATCCCTGGTCTTTGCCTTGTGGTTGAATACAGCCCATACAGTTGTCTACCACAAATGAAATGACTGACCAAACTTGCGCCAGACTTCAATTGATGATGTGAAAGTAATTTGATCATACAAAGTTCTGAAAAAAAAAATCAAAGTATTTTAAGCTAAAGTAAAAATATTGGAAACAGCCAGACTGATCAACATAAGCTGTGAGATCAGAAGAAGAAAATGGAACTGACTGGGGCACATACTGAGGAAAGAAGGAACAAATGACTGCAAGACAGCACTAGGGTGGCAACCAGAGGGGAAAAGAAAACGGGGAAGACCTTAGTCCACATGGAGGAGAGAGACCGAAAAGAAAAGAAATGTAGCAGGATGGATCAGCTGAAACACAGGAATAACTGCAGCAAAGGACACGCAAAAATGAAATGATAGTGTTACAGCCTTATGCATCTTCTAGCGAGGAGGGCATTATGGAAAGGAAGTTAAAGTACTGTAACCAAGTGTGTAAAGAGTTGTTGAATTATTTTTCTATTTATTGTAATCTTATAACTATTCTGTGTTACAAGAGAACATTTTTAATGTTTTAAAAAGGGTTACATTTTTTTTGTGTGCACCAGTTGATTAATTACAGGTAGTTCTTTTGTTTTACTTGTAAATACAATTTTGTGCAAGTTTTTCACGTTATTTTTATGTGAAACCACCATGTTTTAATACCAGGTGTCAACAACTTTGTTGATTGACGCCGTTCGACCAACTTTGAAGTCGCCGACTTTCACGGAAGTTTTCATCATTATACACTACCTGAAAGGTGTGTGTTTGGTAATCTATCAAATCTATAGTACTTTGTGCATTGTATGGTCACCTAATATCATGTTTATCGGCACAAATGATGCCTAGGTATCACATTATATCGTTATCTATTTCAAGTGTATATTTTTGATGCATTTTTACTATGTAAACATACACAATTCTAGAGCATGTACATCGTGTTTACATTCCAATTTTTGCATACTTACCTTGTTTCAGTCATCTGGCGGCATGTTCCTCAAATCCCTATATACTCGGGATCATGCACATATAATATTTTTCACATATAGTCCCATAAGCTTGTTTATATTTTTAAATATTCCCACTTTTAAAACTTTTTAAGTTGTAATGCAAATGGCTGCCGTCCTTGTCATTTTGACGTTCGTTGATTTCCGTGAGTGACGTCGCGCAATTTCATTGGTCGACTCCCTCACGGAAACCGACACCCATCTATTTTTATCTCGACACCTACCGGCGGTGTCGGGAACTGTATAAAAGGAACGCGGGGTTGGAAAATGGTTCAGTTCTCATCCGTGGGCCGAACAGTCAACATCACTAAGAACTATCAAAACCAGTAGTTTTCGCTTAGGTTAGCATCTTATTATTAAATAGAAGTACTTTAAACGCTGAAAGCATATACTTTGATATTCTTAAAGTTTAATATTGATAATTATTTTAGAAATAATTATTTATCCATTTTGTCAGTAGTGTCTGGTTTACCGCCGTAACTAGCTTTTTAATACTAGACGTAATGGCTTGTCCTGGTTTTACCATTTAGCGTAGTAGACCTTACAGTTTCATAACAGCCTTTAGTTTTTGGGTTTATTTTGCACATCTTAATTAAAGCGTTGTCTGAGCCATTTTCCCCTCTGCCGTTGAGTATATGCCGGATTTTAGTGTTTTTGACTAGGATTATTTACCATGTTGATATTCTAAGGTTACATTTGTTGTTATTTATCTTGTTATACTGTGAGCTAGGTTAGGTTGGTTGTATATTTTATTACAGTTATTTTGGTTAAAAGGAGAGGCAATAGTTCCAGTGTTTTACCAAGATCTAGATTGTTATTGTTTTTCTATTTTAGTCATGGTTGTATAGCTGTTAAAGCGTGAGAGAGAATAAGTGCCATATATAATTTATTTCTTGAACTGTTAATAAATTTGTTATTTTATTTTATTCAATCTTGAAGTCGTCCTTTCTAGCAGTTTCTCAGTTTGGTCTTGTCTAGTTAATTAAAATTGTGTAGTAACCTAGTCTCGAATACCAGTGAACACCAGCTGTAGCGATACACCACCTGGCATCCCATTAGGCTTACCCGTTTCAAACACAAAGCCTACCTTGCAGATATAGCCATCCAGTCAGTCCCGAGTTCGATTCTGGTTACTTGCACAAATAATTACAAACCTGTATTATCACAATCTACCGTTGATTGTGTGTAATATTTCGTTTGACCCCCTTCAACCCAGTTTCAATATAGGTATAGAATACACTGCTTAGGCGCAGCTTGAGCGTGAACTCACTTAACTATAATCTAAGTATAGTTTAGAATCTTGTTACTGGTTATATGCGAACCTATTGATTGTTGTCGGCTATTTCCGGTGTAGTCTTGACATCTTTTAAAGGTTGCTTATTACAGTAAGACCGAGGTTATATTATTTGGACATTTGAGTTATAAGGATAGAAGCTATATTGGCTCAACGAACCCTAGCAATAAATGGTCGTATTTATTGTAGTCTCAACATCATAAAAGTGCACAGCAGTATTGTGATTTAATTAATAGTCTGCCTGTATTGTCTGGTATCTAGCATAGCGGGTATTTTGACATACAGGTAAAGTAAAATAAAGTAAAGGTGAGATAGTCAAACACGTGTACGACCTGAGACGAACCCGGCTTGGTTACAGTACTAAATAGTGTGGAATGGAGGAAAGTGGTTTTATGCCTCATTCATAATTCTTTTGTGTATACCAAGACAGTCATTCTGTAAGTAACCAATTTTTCATCCACATTTCATGACATAAACTTTTTTTAGCTAAAGAACCAAGATATCATATCATATTTTCTCAAAGAATCACTTTCAGAGATGATTTTCAAGATTTACACACATGTCGGTCACCTTGGCCTAGTTTTGGTAGCTATGTCAACGCTCAAAGACATTTGAATTGTACATGCTCAAGGATACTTCTGACCTACTAGTAGTTTCATTAAAATCTGACCAGTAGTACTAGTTTCAGAGGAGATGCTGAAAATAGGCGTTAATGATGCTTGCACACACGCACATTATTAGACATACTGCGCTAAGCCATAAGCTCAGATTACCTTTGGTCAGGTGAGCTACAACTTGGTTTACATGAACTTTCCTTGTTGAAGCCTACTTTTATCCTTAGCCATATGAAACAGGATGAGGGAAATCTTATTCATGCACTGACAAAGTTTTAAAAATAAGTATTAAAGATGTCATTATTCATTAATAAGTGGTTCTTAAAATAACTTACATTTAAAAGTCATATGCGTCTAAGTTTGCATATGAAAGTTGTGTTATCATCGGAAATTTGCAATTCACAACAGCAACATGTGCTTCCTACACGTGACCTCTTGTTGACCCATTACAATGTATGCAACAACACAAACCCCGCGGTGAAAATATACGTGCATTGATTGGTCAATCGTTCAAATCTCGAATCTAACGAGAAACGGAGGAGAATTTCCGGAATAACGAATTGGACACTTTTACGGCGTAAATATATTGTCGTAATTTACTCTTCATAAGCTAACAAATTGTCAAAATGACGATTTACAAATTCATCAAACAAGACAAAGAGCCAGAAAAGAAGTTGATAGTTGGCGAGCAGCCTGAAGAACCTCTGGTAAGGTGCCTTCTAGAAAATAAACCAACCGCAAAACTGTCATGTCTGCCAAAAGTTTTTGTTTACATTTTCATCACGAAAATAAATAATTTTGACACGATATATATTTCATTACATGCCATTAATGTTGTCATTTTTGTGGTGCGATGAATTTGCTATCGCGTTTATGTTGGTTAACGTGTTACTTTGTTGTTTAGCGCTGAAGTGTAACCGGTCCTCGGTGAGACCTCGCAAGACCCAGGACTATGGGTGACATCAGCTGATGAAGACCCCAATCTAAAAAGTCTTGTCTTGGCAATAGCTGTCGGTAATGGAATAGGGGCGTTTTTGGAGAAGTCTATCGATTGTGTCATTGAGTGGTTAAAACACTAGAAATTCTGTCAGTGGAAGAAACTCTTAAATACCTATAAATTAATTATAATAATTCCTATTCATTCATTTCTAGGAATTTATTTGTCACATTGTGTATACCACTGTAGCTAAAATTTGAAATTGTTCCAACATTTAAGACAATTTATGTCATTTAAAGGGTAGCCTCGATTCATAATGTGTAAAACCTTTAAACATTTGTCAAACAAGCTAATGATGTAAGTTAATAACATATTTAACTATATACGTCTTAACTCAACACAGACTTTGAGCTTCCTGGTGACCTTTGAACAGAGATTTTCTTTAATTTGAATCACAACCTTTCTTTCTGGAATAATGGCGACTACAGGGATTTTATACACCAAAGCAGGCTGCTTGCAAATAAATTGTTGACCCAGGGATATTGCAAGCCTAGGCTTATCAAGATCCTCAAAAAGTGTTATAGCTGTCATCATGGTATTGTTGAAAAGTTTCATGTTTCTGTGTCCAGGATAGTCCTGGATGATATATTTGACATCCCATATTTCCATGTTCCTTTCACACAATTTTGAGTACACACATAGCTGGTGTAGCTAGCTAAACAGGAAGTGCTTACCCTTCCAGAGCACCCGGCCTCACTTCCCTGGTGGAAGTTCACATGTCTAACCTAATTTGTCAGTTCCAAAGTTTTTACTTTGCCTCTGGATTGTGATCCCAACATGGATTGGTATGTGTGTTTTTTTATTTCTTGCCTGCCTCTTAGATTATGAAAATCCCAATTCTTGAATCAATAGCAAATTATCAGTGTTCGAAGTAACAGCTATTACCCAACCCAAGATTGGTAACTTTTGGATAAGACTGGTTACTTCTTAAGGTTTTCAGTAGTCTTCTATTTTTATGTACCACAATAGAAAATGTTGAAATTATCAAGACAAGCACTGGTTGAAAGTTTCAAATTATTTTGAACACACTGAAATTATATAATGATATGCTTGTAATAAAATATTCAAGTAGTATCATGTGAAACAAAAACTAGAGCTCTAGTGGTCCATAATTGTTAAAACTGGTATGTCCTATTCTTCCAAAGGATGAAAGAAGTCGCTACTTATTTTCAAGTCTTGGTCAGACCCTGTCCAGTTCAAACCTACGACCTCCCACATAATGACATATGAAGCAAGCACTGGTGTTGGACAAGTAGAATGGTCAGTTGACACCTTACCATAATATATTCCATGTCTAGAAATAGCCTTAATGGGGATACCTATAAAAATCTGATGTACTCATTCATGGTCTTTTAATTTTTCCCCCATGTATTTCAGGATGAAGTTGAAGTTCCAGCTCAGGTGATTTACAGAAGACAGAAATCCAAGTTATGTCTGAATATCTTCCTGATATTTGTGGCATTGCTAGTTCTGGCCGCTGGTATCTTTGGAGGGATACAGCTGTACAAACATCTACATAGAAATATGTATAAGGTATGTATATAGGTGTTTGACTGTATGTTTTTAAACCACTTGTAATATTTCGTTACTTTACTTTTCAGGGGGTCATTATTATGGTCAAATGGATCTTTATTTTGGCAGGTCCCATAAGGAGTTCTGAAAGTCCGATATCAACCGTGAAAGATCCTTGTGTATTTGTGTTATCAAATAGAAAAAGTGGTATTATCATGGTCAAAAACAATTGCAGCTCTATTGGACTTTTACATTTTAAATTTCACGGATTCCAATGTAAAATCAACACTGAACAAGTTCTAAACCTAGGACTTTAGGGAATTTTGAGCCCCTGCATGTGTTGCTCTGTTAAAAATAATCCATTGTCGTTTCACTTGAAGACCACTGCGGTAGCTCAGTTGGTACAGTGTTCGCTCCATTAGTGGGAGGCCATGGGTTCAAATCCCGACCGGGTCTGACCCAAGATTTGAGTGGGTAGTGACTATTCTTTCGCCTAGCGCTCTGCATTAAGAAATAAAAGTCATGGTGAACTTAAAAGAAACGAGGTCCTGTGTCACTGTGGGCATAGCACGATAAAGAGCCCTGCTGTATAATGCCATCAGTGCAACACAGGCAAAATTTCTGCACCTTTGCCCATAGCTGGCGACATCTCGATATAAGTGAAATATTCTTGACTGAGACTTGAAACACCATAACTTAATTCAGCTCTTTCTGCCCATACTGAAAGGCCACATCATGCAAAGATGGATGAAAAATTTCCAACATTATTTTGCAAAATATGATGTTCAGTGTTACAGGGTTTTGAGTTGATGTGGTGTGTTGTTAAATTTTATCTTTTTCGTTATCAAAGGTATGTTTTATAAGTGATAATACATAAAATAAGAGAGATAACGATATTTTAATTGAAATACAAGACAATCCTGATCTAAACAGATGCTGTTACTGGATAATCAAATTGGTACAACATGGCAATCCTGTATAAAAATAGTCACTGAATAAATTTTATACATGACATAGCAATCCTTATTAAAACGTGAGTTCTGTGACAAGAAGACCATCCTTATAACCTCATTATTAATTATTTATTACTGTGTTGTAACAATCACTGATGATAAGGTTATTATACATATAATGAGTCTGACATATTACATTTGTATATAGTGTTTATAAGCAAATGTAATTACGCACAAGACAATCATTATATTGCTGATACAGTCCAACCTGCCTTAAAAGCCACCTCTTTATAAGGGCCACCTGCTTATTAAAGCCAGTATAATTGTATTCCATTTGTTCTTTATTCATATTATTTGAACCTGTATATAAAGGCCACCTGCCCATAAATGCCACTTTTACTGGTTCACTTTGGTGGGCTTTATAGACAGGTTTGACTGTATATAAGGCAAATGATATTACCATACATATTTTATGCCTGTATAACATATGCATGTGCATAAGACAAACTTCATACATCAATTAAAAAGTTGAATTTAGAATTAAATCCAAATTTGATTGATTTTGAAATAATGAAATATTTTATTTTGTGATATTTGTAAAAACAGTCTTCCAAAAAATCCTTGTATTAAATGATCAATTGATGATTGATCTTTGATAGTGTTCAACGGCAAAAACGGTTGGATGGTATTAGTGCTTATGGGGAAAACAATATGGCGGATCTTTAAAACGTATTTACGTTTTTGATCAAAATGATGAATTATTTGATCCAAATATAACAAATTTCTTTTATTTATTCATGTACTTTAATTATCACTAAACTGATGTATTTAAGCCATCATTAACATTATATAGCCCATATATATATCAGACATTCAGGCCTAAGATAGAATTTTTAATTCCACTTGGCACAGTGCCTAGTTGAATACGAAAACCACTTGGCACTTGGAAATTTAACTTAGCACAGTCACCAGAAGTGTAAAAGATAATATTGTAATATATTGATATATATACATACTTTACTTTTACAGACGACTGACAAATATGTAAATACTCGGAACACTGGTTGATTTTACGTTACACTGAGTGACTTCTGAATGTGAAACGGTTTGCACATATGATGCAAATGTTCAAACGATTTTGTTGATTCACCCTTGTAACAGAACGGCAAGATTTTGTACAAAGGGGCCCGGATCGTTACAATTGACCTCTTTATACGTGATTTTCCCGACCTACACTAAATTGTCTGTTGTTTATTAATTGTAACAAGCCCATGATGTATATGTTCAATAAATTTAACTTGGCACTGTGATGGGTGCAATAACAACATCACTCGTCCCATTACACATTTCACTCGTCAGGACGAGTGGACGAGTGAATAATCGAAGCCCTGACATGTATATAGAGGATCTTGCATGAGTGTTTATGTAATATTGAATTTATTAAAACGAGTTGAATAATTTTTATGCAACGAGCCTTGGCGAGTTGTATAAAACATTATTCAACGAGTTTAATAAATTCAATATTGCATAGACACGAATGCAAGATTCTATTTATTATATAATCCCATAAAAAATGTTTTTTCGTAGATTTAAAACTTGTCTTCTCATTATAAAGAAAACAGCTGATTGGCCGAAACACAACAAGTTCACGTAAATGTGTACATGCACCAAAATTAATCCTGCTGAAATATTAAAAGTAAACAATAGTCTGTCCGCATGATACAAAAACAAAACAAACATTTTCAATTTAAATACAATGTATCCTCTTTTTAGAAGAAAAGTACAAAAGTATCAGCTTAAATTAGAATCAACAAACAGTGTCAAATGAAACAAACTGTGGATCAAGTCAATTGTGTGACGTCACTCTGAAATGACTTTATGCTTTATGACGTCACACTTATTCAATACGATTTTTATTGTATGACCGTATTACATGGATTATTGAGTAGATTATATAATAAACATGGTAATAACACATTTGTTATTGCCACGTACAGGGTAATAACCATTCTGAATGTACAATGGTTTTAGGGTAATAAGGCAATCCTGATGAATGATATGTACATGTATATTACTCAAGCTAACAAAGACGCAATTCACATCGCTGGAAATGTCAACATTATACCATTATTGATTTTTGATGAAGTAGACAAAAGATTTATCATATCAATCTAAAAAAAGTGTGGTATTCACCAAGGGCATAGGTTGGTCAGCATTTTTCTTGTGAAGCTGGTCATTATTACTCTTGTGAGGCAAAATTATTAGGTGTAGTCACATATTATGGAAATAAAAAATCAACTAACATTGGCTCAGGTTCTGTTGACTGTTCTACAGGGATTCAAAATTATGTTTTGTAATGGAAGGTCCAGGACCTTTTGCCTTTATTTTTGGCAGGTCCCACATAAAGTTTTGAAAGTCCAATATCAACATTGAAAGATCCATGTGCAATTATGTAATTATATTGAAAAACTAGAATTATTCTGGTAAAAATGGCAGGTTCAGCGGACTTTTACAATTTAAATATTAATGGTCCCAAGGTAAAATCAATAGGTCCTGGACCTCGGACCCAGGGAATTTTGAGCCCCTGTTCTAATGAAGTTGTACAGTCTGTTCCCCGTTTCACAATCATTTTTTAACTAAGATTTTCTTTAACTTCAATGTGACAAATTTAAAATCTGAATAATTTTGTCACTTCTAAAGACATCCATGAATTTAAGATGCCATTTTTAGCTCACCTGGCCGAAGGCCATGTGAGCTTATGGCATGATGAGGCATCCGTGTGTGCATGTGTCAATAAACTTTAATCTTCTCCTCCGAAACTACTGGGCCAATTGAAACCAAATTTGTTTTGAAAGGTCCTTGACAGTCTAACTATACAGTGGGGTTCGGCTATAACGAAGGCCAGGGGACAGTATCGTTGATTTCGTTATAGGCATATTTCGTTACAAACATTTCTCCATCTTGGGGAGGATCGTAGATGGTGAAGAAATGAGTTATCCCCCTTTTCTGAGTGTGTATTGCATCAACCGGAAGTAAAGAACGTTAAAATAAATTAAAGCTAATAGATGTTTTAAATGCTTAATTTTCAAATAAAAATATAATTTTATTCAGTGTTTGTTTTTGTTTTTAAAAATGTTTAAGAATCAATCATGATTTTGACGCATATAAATAACTACGTAAAATTAAGCATTTAAAAATCTATTAGTTTTACTTGCCGATAAAGTTCAATCTCCCGGTACTCTGGGCAGTAGAAAATAATAATAAATACAACAAACACAGGACTACAGTATTTAGAAATAAAAAAATTTTTGCTTGACAACAACAGTCCATTATTTTATTAATAATCCGAGAATCAGATGACTGAACATTACACAAATTAAACTTCAAAGAAATCGTCACACATCGTTTCATTCATATTAATGTCCTTTATCCAGAGCACTATTAATATAATAATTAAACTTTTTAAAGATGAATTATTATGTTCTCATCAATTATAATAATAATGATAATAAAATAAAAAAACAAAATCAATCATTAGAGGAAAATAATAATAAATTGCTTACATTGATTTGAATTTTTTATCATTAAATATACAAGTATAAACTGAATAATTCTGATTACCGGCCGCAACACGTGTTGCAATAAAACTTTTCTACATTTAAAGGATCAATTTACCTTAAATAGTGACATTACAGTTTGACAGTTTACTTTACGAAATCTCATGTATAAGGCCGATATACTTCAGTGATCACAACTTAAGATCGAGGGACAGTATTGCCGACATACTTCATTGAACACAACCTTCATCATTAGGTGTTACACACCAGTAATTACATGATTACACTGTATACACACGCTGACCTTCCTGTCTGATGCTCGTCTTAAATGTTTTTATAGTCACCTTTACAGACCATGTGAGTTTACCAACTTTGTTATAGACCTCATAATTTTAGTTATTTTTATTTCAGTGGGACTGGATTTTTACTACGTTATAGGCATTTTTTCGTAATAGGCCAATTCGTAACATCCGATTTCGATAAACATGGATTATATAGTAAATTGACAGGGGATTTTTTCCAACTTCGTTATAGGCCTTAATTCGTAACATCCATGTTCGTTATAGATGGACTCCACTGTAGTTTGTTCAAATCATGACGACCAAATATTCAAGATGGCCGCTGTTACTAAAAATAGACAAAACCTGAAAAAATTAAGGCGGGTTGAACTGTATTATAAAACATACAAAAAGGGCAAGTTAATTGAAGTTAATTGCGATATGTTTCCAATTGGAAAACATAACAAGTATATGAATTGAATCATTCAGGAGGCACCTGCGTATTCTTGACATTTCTATGGTAATTTTGTATTAATCTGAGTATCTTTGCTTTTGCAGAAATGGAGGGGTACCTGTGGATTTACTATCCAGAAGGAGAAAATGCCAGAGCCAAAAGCCTTGCCGCAATTCGGCGAAGATGACTTCAAAATGAAATCTCATGACAATGTCGATTTCATGAAAGACAGTCGCCATCACCACCGCAAGCCAGGTCATCACAAACACCACCACAGACGCCCACACACTTCACAGAACCCCCCAATCATCGACTTCCAGAAAGTGAAAGAAGAAATTGAAGTTATAAATGAAATGATTGAACGAATTCAAGTACCAAAGTTTGATGATATTGACAACACTCTTATTTTGCACGATTTTGAAAGGGTAAGTTTTTTGTTCTGGCCAATATATTCAGTTGTGTTCAAGGTCATATTACTTAATGAGGAAGACTTGTGTTCCGTGGATCCTTCATCTTTAAATTTACTAGTCTATTATGCTAGGTTTCCACAAATTTGAAATTATAAGTAGCCAAATTTCCAAAATTTGTGAAAATATAGTCCTTTTTAAAGTATTTTTCCACAAATTTGCTAAAATAGGTTATTTTTTGAAAGAATTCCTCAGAAATTACATGTACTAGCCAATGGCGATTTTGGCTACCAGGAATGGAAACATAGTATTATGTCCACCTTACAAAATGGGGAAAGGGGAATATAGTGTTTGTTCCATTTCTTCTGCTAACTTTTTGTCTGCCACTTTCCTTGAAAACTATTTAACTAATCTTTTTGAAACTTCACAGGAACATTTGCCATTGCCTATTTGTAATTTGATCATGCACATGATTGCAGATTTCCCATTTGGAGTTAGTTTGGGGGACACTTTTTAAATAGAATCTGAGTACTGTCAGACACAGATATGGATACATGTTTCTAACACCCTAGATAGAAAAATCCATAAAAAGAGAGGTGCAAGATATCTCCATCTTGTAACCCCCTGTGCAAGATAGCCTACACGCCGCTTTTCCTGCAAAATTTTATCAACAAGTCAGAAGTGTATGGAAAGTTGGACTTGATTTTAAATTGAAAATTTGTACTTTCTGATGCAAGAAATAGTAGTGCCAGATAAGGAAATATCATCCCTCGTTCAAATTTATTTGGTCCAGAACAAGGCTTGTCAAGTTCTGGACCAAATATATGAGGGATGAGATTTCCTTATCTGGCACTACAAGTAGTAATTGATTCTATTATTCTAGTGCCCGAAATGCTACAGAGAGAAAAATAGCAGCTGCCAATTTATATGGAGCTTACAAATGACTCAGATGAGCTGCTGATTTGGTACTGAATCGTTAGTTTAGTGTTGAACATTTTACGGCCCTGCACTGTATATATATATATATATATATCATTTTGGTTCATACCGGCTTTCAGTACTTTCAGTCCTTTGATTTGTTTTGTAGAACTGACTTGTTATGTGATGAAGTTAGACAGAATAAGTACTGCTGCTATATTTGGTTCATACTGGCTTTCAGTACTTTTAGTCCTTTGATTTGTTTTATTTTGTAGAACTACTCGGCTATTGTAGACTTTGATATGCATACTTGTTATGTTATGAAGTTGGACAGAAAAAGAACGGCTCCACCTAAAGACTTAATAGATCTGATCAGAAAAATCAACGTAAGTATTAAACTATTTATTTTGAAGTGAATTAAAAGTTTTACAGAGTACACATACTTTTTGAAATCAGATTTTGAGGAGAGCATTTGTCACTTCCTAAAAAACGATACCACCAGAAGATTTGCAAATTTTTGTAAAATGTGACTTTAATCTCTAAAAAACGGCGCTTTAGTAATAATGAATTTGGTTTACCATCATACAATGTACAATTTGGCTATAACTTGTGACATCACAATATAAGTGTGGTATGCTTACTGGAACATAAAACCCCATTCAATCAATCAGATTCTGCCTAATTCTGGAGTGGTCTTCCATGCTTAAAATGCTGCAAGAAATTTCATTTTAATTTTTGAACTCAACAATTCACAGTTTTTTCTTACCTTGTAGGTTAAATATCAGAGATGAAGCTTAACATTTTTGAGTTAGGGGCCCAGCTCAAGAAATACATAATAAAAATCTTTGGGGGTCATGGTGTACTGGGTCCTTGTTAATCTCAATCCCTGGAATATTGTTTGGCCATTAGTTGTTGTAATGGGGTGTAATAAGATTTATTTTCTATTTTTAGACGGGATATTATTTGCCACGTGTTGATGTTATCAGACGCAAGTACAGAATGATGACTCCCGCCATTAAGGATATTAGTTACCTTGGAGCTTATATAGTACATGAATGTATTGGTTATAGAACATACAAACTGGAAAAGATGGTCGGAGATGGTAAGTTGTTATACATCCCCGCAAACTAGTTTTGTATATAGAAATCAGCATTCTGTCTGTCCATATAAAATCGTGTCCGTGCCATATCTCAGTGCTCCAAGTAGCCTAGTAAATACTCGAAATTTGCGACCAAAAATCGGATTTTGCGACTACAAATTGTCAGATGATCGCCATTATGTCAAATAATTTTCTTGAGTTTGGCTACTAAAAATCGGCAAATCCGGAAATTTTGTTCATGACCCGTCACCCAACCTGACAAATAGTTTCGCCCTCAATAATATCTTAAAAGCACTTGAACCAAAGCAGGTGACTTTATAGTTCAAAGCGCATAACTGACCGTGATCTAATTTTGCTTTAATGGCAGCCAAACGGCAAAAATCACTTTTTGAATTGGGTTTTGATACGACTTTTACTTCCTCTAATGATCAAGTTTGATCGTCCTCTCATCGCTCCGCCTCGAAAGTTGCCTCCCGTGGTGGGACCAATCCGAGGATCTCACTAAACCATTCAATCGGTAGTAGCGACGGGCGGTGTGATTAAAAAGAATATTTATAAGGTTTGGCCACCAAGAATTTTACCTGGCGACAAAAATATTAAAATGGCTACTGACATTTTTGAATTATTAGCCATCTGATTACCAGTTTTCAAAACCTGCTTGGAGCACTGTATCTCATAATCGCTTTAGACAACTTTCGCCAAACTTCACTTGAATAAACTTTCATGGTCCAAAGGTCTCAAAAGGGGGTGGGGGGTTGTATTTGACTGAAGAAATGGTTCTTGTTAAACCTATTTACGGATGTCAGCGTATTTAATGTAATTCTCTATCTTGAAAAAAATATATATAAAATCCTCTAGTCACAATTAAAGTTTTTTGTCAGAGATACAAATTTATATTTGCCATAGCTTTACATTATAATCATCATATTAAGTTTTGTTTCAATTAAGAATCGAAATATTGATGTTTCCCCTGTATTTGAAAGCAATATCAACTTTATGATCTAAATAATATAATCACATTGTTTTTCTTGACAATCAATTTTCTTGCAATTTTCTGAAATTTTTGGAAAATTCCAAAAGCTCAGATGAGCTATTGCAATCTATCACTGTCCGCCGTGCGTTGTGTGTCGTGCGTCGTGTGTAAACTTTACATTTTAATCTTCTCAAAAACTACTGGGGCAAATTTGATGAAATTTGGCGATTATCATGCCTGGGTAACAGCCTTTAAAAATTGTGTTCAGGGTTTGGCCACGCCCAACAAGATGGCCACCATTACTAAAAATAGCAAAAAGACAAAAAAAATCTTCTTCTCTGAAACCAAAAGGTGTAGGCAAATTTTGATTAGATATTTAGATTTAGCATACCTGGGAACATCAAAATTGTGTTTTTCATGAAAATTGAACGAAAAATAGGTTACGCGTTTTTTGCGTAATTTTGAAAATGAGACATTTATTGTTATAACTCAATAATGGCTGAAGATAATTGTATGGAGTTTTCACTGTTGTTCTTGTCTTGCTATTTTCTTCCAAAAGATGTCAAGGTCAAAGGTCAAGGTCATGTCCCTGTTTTTGACCTTTGATAAAAAATGCTATTTTTTAAACATTTCAGGTGATAATGGCATGGGATTTTCAGTTAATTGTAGGTATTGACATGACGATCATTTTGATACATAGATCAAGGTCATGAGTTCAAAGGTCAAGGTCAAGGATGCACAACTATTACCGTTATAGTTGATTATCTGCAAAACTTTTTGTATAGACATGTATATTACAATATTGTAGGTAATGGCACAATAGTCATTTTGATATATTAATAAAGGTCATGGGTTCAAAGGTCAAGGTCACAGATGCAAAACAATACCGAAATGGTTAATTATCTCGAAAACTATAAACTTTTTGTATAGACATGTATATTACAATATTGTAGGAATTGATTTAACGATCATTTTTATATATAGATTAAGGTCATGGGTTCAAAGGTCAAGGTCACAGATGCAAATCAATACCTAAATGGTTAATTATCTCGAAAACATTTAACTTTTTGTATAGGCATGTATATTCGAATATTGTAGGTTTTTATTCAACGATCATTTTGATATATAGATTAATGTCATGGGTTCAAAGGTCAAGGTCACAAATGTGAAAGAATACTGAAATGGTTAATTATCTCAAAAACTATAAACTTTTTGTATAAACATGTATATTAGAATATTGTAGGTTTTGATTTAACGATCATTTTGATATATAGATTAAGGTCATGGATTCAAAGGTCAAGGTCACAGATGCGAAAGGATACTGAAATGGTTAATTATCTCAAAAACTATAAACTTTTTGTATAAACATGTATATTACAATATTGTAGGAGTTGATTTAACGATCATTTTGATATATAGATTAAGGTAATGGGTTCAAAGATCAAGGTTACAGATGGGAAAGGATACTGAAATGGTTAATTATCTCGAAAACTATTAACTTTTTGTATAGGCATGTATTTTCGAATATTGTAGGTAATGGCTTAACAATCATTTTGATATATAGATGAAGGTCATAGTTTCATACTTTTGTTTTTACTTTTTTAGCTGTTTATAAATAATGTATTGTAGCTAGAATATATATATTATAATATATTATACATATATTATATATAGCAATTTCGGGACAAGGTATGATTAATTTGCAAAAATCCTTGCATTTAATTCTGCCTTACTGCTGAAAATTAGGAGTTCTCTTTAATAAATGTTATTGACCATTGAACCTCTGCATGAGATATGTACTTAGCCTCAGGTGAGCGTTAAGGCCCATGGGCCTCTTGTTTTAAGATAAAACCACTACTTTACCTGAAACACACCCAGCTTTAACATAATGATATTTTGGGGGTCTGTTATGATAGGACCAGTTTTAAACATGTATGATAATTATGTATGATGGAGGGCAGTGTTTGAAGTCTTCAAATTCTAAGCTTAAATGATGTTTAGTTGAGGTGTATACTGTGGTATTGTTCAATTAAAAAAAATTCACTCTCTCTTTCTTTCAGTGATTGAGAAAAGAAGTGCTGACCATCAGCTAGTTAAGAAAAAGGAATATTACTACCTGGCAGGCGAGTCACCAGTAGGAATTGAAATTTACATGAAATGAACAAATAATGAGAGGAATTTTGTTTGAAATGTGTTTGAGAGCTGTGATGATTTTCATGATACAATTATGAAACAAAACGTTCCACGGGAATGATTAAAACAAGGTCTTTAAAATGTTTACAATGTCATTGACATGTCGTACTGTATATATAATATTGAAGTAATGTCGAAGCACTAATCACAGGATATTTGATATAGCGACATTGATGAAGACAGTGTTTTTTTTTAAGAAAAGAAAAATTAAGTGTATGAAATTTTTGAGATTTTTAACAAAATATGATTTATTATTTGCTATTGGATAAATTTTGAAAGTCCAAACAAACTTGATAAAAAAAAATATATATGTATGTATATTGTTGATGTATTTTTGTTCTACATTGAATAACAGGGATATAATTGCCCCTCATTTGCATATAAATTCATATTTACATACATGTTTATTAATTGTTTAATGAACTTTGTATTACATGTTAGAACGGTTTAGAGATCAAAGGAGCTGGGTATAGCCGAAAGTTGGTTATTTTTTTGTGTAGAATTTGTGATCAAAGGAGCTGGGTATAGCCGAAAGTTGGTTATTTCTGTGTGTAGAATTTGTGATAATCCCTGGAAACATGCTACTCAAGACAAGCACTGTTGCCACTTTTGTCCAAGCATAAATCTTATTCATTACACAATTAAAATTATCCGGTAATTTTCTGTCTCTTAAATACCAAACTAGAAATCCATACTTTTATATCTATGTTCAAAGATGTGATGCTAACATTAAAAAAACACCTAGAATATAAAAATGATCATTCCATGCCAAAAAATTGTAATATATAAGAAAGTTGAGTTTGAGGTTATTAAAATTTTGTGAGACAAAAGATTTCGTTATTCTCAAAATTGAATATTTGTCTAAAATCTTCCAGATGTGATGGGTACAATGATTATAACAACATTGATTTTTCTTTTAAATTTTAAAATTTTAAAATTTTTAATTTAGATGAAATTAAATATGTATTGAAATTTATTTCTTTTGTTAATGATGAAAAAAAAAAGACATACTCAGCTCCTTTGATCTTTGTTTCTTTACTTCTTCAATTCATCCAATCCTGTATAGTTGAATGATATTTTTTTTAAATGGTCCAGCATTTTTACTAGTTTTAAAAGACTGTCGGCTGTTAACTCACCACTTAAATTTAAAATGTACATGGTGCGTTCCGCCATTGCATTTGGGTTCGACAGAGTGATTTTATAGTTATAATAACATAACTAAATATATATTTTTTGTTTGTTTTGTTTTGTTCACAAATAATTTATTTTTTTAATTAAAATTACTTAACTTCACCTTCTTTGTTTTTATTCCTGGTAGCTTAAATTGCCACTTGTTGCTAATTTTTAGAAAATAATAACCTTTTTAGATAGTTTGAGAAAATACTTTTTTTTTAAAAACAAACTTTATTTTCACAAACTTTAGAAATTTGGCTACTGATAATTTAAAAAAAGTGTTTTAGAAACTAGAAAAAGTACTTGGTTTCAATATCAAAATTTTCTCTCCATGTTTCCCAATTTGTAGCAACACATGTCTAACCCACCTCTCTAAAGACAATGCATTTGTCTAGTGTAGAAATTTGATCTTGATAGATCTAAAGAAAAAATTTTTTTGTTAGGGCTCCAGTTGACAGGGTTGATTTATAATTTGTATAAAATAATTTGCAATGTTTTAGTACAATCCGCAGATAGATACATGTGTAGACGTGACATGCTGTTGCATGTTTTTGTCTTTGATTTTGGCAGCTGTGCTGTTAATTCACGTTTTTTAAAAGTCATCCACTAATGGGGTCCGTCGCTGTACCATGCGACACGACCTAACGCTTGTGCAGAACACTTATTTTTCCATTAGATATAGAATCATATTAGTTCAAATTTCCTTGTAAAAACGGTGTTTTTTCTGGCATTCGCAACATACCGGTAAGTGATTTTCAAAACGTCCTGGGAGTTGATCATGTGGTTCAGCGGCAAACCCGATTCACGGACCTTAAAACAAATCTTCATCCACCTAGTGTTTATTTTATCAGCACTGTGTCATTACATGTACATGAAGTTATAGCAAACATCCTCAACTCAAATTACTAATACAAGTTTAATTTACCTGACCCCAGTTTGGCAATCGTTTCTTAACGAAGAGTCTACTTAATTTAAATCTGACAAATTTGAAATCTCAATATTTTTCAAGATAATCATGAGTTGAAGGTGTAATTTTAAAGGTGATATAAAGCTTCGTGTATTTTCAAATTTTGTTGAAACCATTTTAGTTGCAGTAACACAAAAACTACTGTAAAAAATTACCAGATTTGAGTTTAGGAAAATTGTAGTTTAGGAATGATTGCAAAATGAGGGCCTGTAAATTTTACAAATATTCCATTTTGGACTTATATAATTAACATATTTGTCTTATTTAACTCATTTGCATGGCTAGTTGCAAAATCTCTCTCTCTTTCTCTCTCTCTCTCTCTCTCTCTCTCTCTCTCTCTCTCTCTGGCACACACAAAAGGTTTCTCTATTCCCCAAGTTTTCTCTTTTCTGTCATTTCACAGGTATATAGTTATCGTCAATTTTTATTGTCAATTTCTTTGTAAATATATACAAGTTTTAATTCTGTATGTTTTCAGATCATTTATTTTATAGTTCATTTCAATAATATTTACAAGGTTAAAGTGTGCACATTTAATGAAATAAGAATTGATTGTATCTTTAATTAGTAGCAATATATGTCTTAAAATAAGGCATTTAGATCGACACTCCATATTTAGGTGCAGGACAAAATAAACTACGGTACCTATAGTCTATTTCAAATTAATAGTGTTAATATCTTTAGTTGCTAAGCAACTAAATTAAACTTCTTGTTAAGTTTTAGAGTACTTTTACCCACAAAATAAACTACCTATAGTCTGTTTCAAATTCATATTGACAATTTGTATTTAGTTTCTAAGCAACTATAGTCTGTTTCAAATTAATGTTGACAATATTGTTAGTTGCTAAGCAACTAAATTAGAAACTACCGGTAGTGTTTTTAATTAAAAATACAATTCAAAAAATAAAATAAATTTTTATTTTCTTATTTTCACTTTTTGTATAGGAAAACAACATTGACTTGTCCACTTGACCTTTAATTAGATTGTATTGTGGATCATTACATTTATGTATAGGTAACACAGGTGTTATTTTGACCACTTCAGGGGGAAAAGTACATCGTGTATGTATTAACTGCAGATCCAAACACTACCATGTATTGGATGGATTCTCCTGTATGAATATCCCCAATGAAAGGTCAAGCGGACAGGTCATTGTTGTTTGCTTAAAGATAAGACCAAATGGCTGTCTAAATTGTAAATACTTTGTTTAACATGGCCTTCAGTTTTAGGCTTCATAACAATTAATATACAACTTTTGTTTTAAAAAATTTTTTTTTAATTATTAATTATTTATATCATTTTATGTCTGCAAGTTCAGATATATATATAATTGTTTTAAATTCAGAGTTTTTAATATGATATATAATGATAGATAGGTGTCCCTATTACAATAACTTTTTGTAGATATAGTTATTACTACATATGTGTATATGTGTACATTAATATGTGTACACATGTACTTATCTGTACATTTGTATGTTAATGATAAAAAAGAATATTAATACTGAAAGTTTCAACGAGAATTGTTTAGAATTTTTCTAAATGTCTTTAAGATGCATAAACTTCTTGATCATGTTTTCCTCTTAAATCAATGCAAACAAACTTCTTTTTCCAAATATATATCCCATTTAAACAGCAATTGCTGATTTCCATAGCTGTAGAAAGTAATATAAGCAGACTAGATGGGCAATTCTAATCAAACTGGAGAATTTCAGGTTTTTGGATTAAATAAACAACTAGTCCAAATGGTGCTGGTCCATTGAACTAGTCCCAATGGCTTTTGTCCACCGAACTAGTCCTAATGGTTCTGGTTCATTGAACATAGGTAGCATCCTTTTTATTTCCATAGTTGAACCAAGATTTATGTCGTATTAAATAATCATCATTTCCGTAGGTCACATAAAGTTAGAAGTCCCATTGTTTTATAAGGAGCATTACTCATGTATCAAGCTGTGACTGCTGATGTTTGTGCAGGTCTGTTGTTGGTGAAATTTCCATCATGTCTCTATTGTCAAGTTCATGGGAAACCAACTAAATACATGTTAGAAAATTTAAATTCATTTTAGAAATGCAATTTTTTTTTAATTACGGAAAAATCAAAGCATTGGACAATAAGTTATGTGTGCAAAATGTTCAATTCTATCACCCTTCTATAAAAAAGAGAAAAAATTATTTTAATTTCTTTCAAAATTCAATTTAACAACAAACCAGTGAATTTAATACTTTTAGAAGCATAGCAAACGAAAATAAAATAGCATCAGGATAGTGTAGGGAAACGAATGTGTTTGTTGGTTATCTATTGTAAAACTATGTTGCCGATACCCAAATTCATGCAAATATAACAGAAAAGATCTGACCAATCAAAATGCTTGAAAGAAAGAAGAATTTAATTTTGACCAATTAAAATAATAGCTGTCAATACACGACAAACCCATGATACATGTGTCGGTACTAATTTCTTTGGAAATAATAGTTTGGTACAAACATTCGGTGGCATCACTTGATACATGGGTTAAGTTAATCCAATTTCTTTGTAACCCAAAGTAATAGGTGATGAAAGTGTTAATTAGGAGTGTAGTTGATTCATATAAACATGAAGAAAAATTATAGGGCTATATCGCGATAGATAATTTGTTAGTTTTGTAAAAAAAAATATATATACTGTCGTCGTCGGGAGATTTTAATGCAGTGTTAAGATCTACAAAATGTAAAGAATTCATATACCGGTAGCTATAAGAAATGTTACTAAACATTGACAGGGAATAGGAAACTGTCTCTCACAGGCTTAAATGCCGGAATAGTCTGATCTCTTGTTTGGTCTTTTTTAGGGCCGATATTTGGCCCCATTCACCAAAGACTTGAGAGACAACACTGACAAAGTAAAGGAATATGTTAATAAAGGTAGTTTCACCTGGAGAAAAATTGGGGGAAAATTTCCCGATTTCATTCCTAAAATGCCCAAAACAACAGGGAAGACTACAGTTATGCTAAATAATAGCATATAAGAAAGTGTTAAAATTGTTCAATAAACTGATCAAGCGTTTTACACCTGAAGTCTTGGTGTTTTTCAATCACATTTATTTTCATGGCATGGCAGGGTAGAATTAACATTTAAATTTATATTTCTTAACTGTCATGTAACAAAGAAAAAGAATTAGAAACAAGGTTACAAGTTTTTTGTTGTTGCAAATGCAACTTTATATTTAATTTTGATACACATTTTGTGTCATGACCAGGGTTACTGGAGTACAGGGAACTATGTGATTTACTTTAAACATTTGTTATTGTCAAGGTTTAAAAATTTTAATTGTAATTTATTTTTGTCAATATTTTTTTTCAGGGGAAATAATTTCTGGTTTAAAATTTGTAAAGGAAGATAACTTATTATCAGTTTTCAAAATTACAATTATTTTTCTCAAGATTTTGTTTTCAGGGGAAACAACTCCTGCTTTACAATTTGTAAGGTGAGATAACCTTTGTCAAAGGGAGGTAAACATAATCTTTTGGTATAAGGATTTCTTTACATGTTGTAGATCTGTGTATGAAAATGAGTGGTTATTTGTTAAATATTTTCTTCATCATAAACACATTGTTTATTTCTCCTGTATTTAATAAATAAAAAGTGTATTCTAGGTCTGTGTTTGTTTGATTTCTATTCAATAATAAAACATGATTTTTGTACGGCCTTTCACGATAGTGAACGCGTACTTTGCTATCGTTTTCTGCCAAGATTGGGCTTTTTTACTATGAAATGGTATGAAATGAGTACGCATGGAAATAGTGCGCCTGGTAAATGAACGTGAAAGAAATATATGTTTTATCATGAGATATGTATTCTGAAACGGGTAATGCATTTGGTTACATATGGAATATATTTCGGAATCTAGTAACATATTGCAGAAGATGCATCAAATAATTTGTGCAATCTGGTTTCTGTACAATCATTAAACATGATTTTTCTCTGGTGATAAGAGCGAGTAATGAGTAATGGTGTTTTAAACCCAGTCAAGATTCTTACACTTATATCGAGGCTGTCAGTTCAAGGATGGTGGAGGAAACCATAGTGCCTACAGGAAACTTTGACCTTCCATGAGGGAAATGACATTCTTCATGATAAGAGGATTCTCTTTGAATTCAGCGTTGGTAGAGTGCTCGCTCCGTAAGTGGGAGGTCGTGGGTTCGATCCTTGGCCGGGTCTGACCCAAGACTTGAAAGTGGGTAGTGACTGTTTTTTCGCTAAAAAACCCTGCTGTATAATGCCATTAGCGCAACGCACAGGTAAAATTTCTGCACCTTCGCCTATAGCTGGCGACGTCTCGTTATAGGTGAAATATTCTTGACTGGGACGTTACTCACTCACTCGCTCACTCTTTGAATTCAGCATTATAACTGTCATTTGAAGCTGAGTGTTGTGGGTTTAAAATCTAGCGCCTTGTAAATTCCTCAAGTGATTATCATCTCCCCATCCCTTTGGTTCTTTTAAAGAGGCAATATCTTCTGTTAAATTAGGCATGTCACCAAGAAGATCTTCCGACATCTCATCTTTTTAACTAAACCTAGTGAACAGATATTTCAATATACATGCAAGAAGTAAATCCATATCGGTCCCCTTTCGGGTTACTGGTCATGACTGTTGGCTAGAAATAAGTCGGTGCACTCCACTTGTGGTTATTGGTCTATGGACACTCCGGTTTCCCTTATTCCCTAACTGGCCACCTTGATAGTAAATTAATCTAGACCGGAGATGTTGGTTACATTCATTAAAGTTTTAAAAACAAAATCTGATTACTTGTAACCGGACCAACAAGAAGGATGTGTAGTCAAAACTAGACGGGGTGTACGGACTTGACCAATATGTTAGCTCAGTTGTAGAGTGTTCGCTTCAGTCGTGTGGGGTTGAACCCTCGGGTGGCCGGGGTCTGACCAAGAAGTTGAAAATAGATGGCGACTTTTTTCGACAAGCACTCGGCATTTACAAATGAAAGTCACGGGGTCCTGGAGAAGAGGCCTTCATGTCACGACAGACGCGGTACCCTTACTGCTCACTTCAAAGGTTAAAATTTCTGCCACTTCACCTTTAGCTGGTAATGTCTCGATATAAGTGAAATTAACTTGACTGGGCCGTAAAACAGCATTCAATCGAATAATCAAGTATACATTAAGCTGTTTTTGTGACTGTGCTTACTGGATTTCTTTCCTTTAATGGGCGATGGTGACCTAAAGCGCGCATCTGCAGGTAAAACTAGGGTCTCCCATCGCCTGGGTTCGAATCCCATTTATGCAAAATCGTGTGCCAGGATGCAAATGTGAATGAAGATTATGGTTATGAAGGGATACCTGAAGTACGTTACTTATTCAACATTGCAGCGTTCAACATTGGATAAGTAACAGTTACTTATTCAACATTCGAAAATATTTACGTTTCACTTGTAAAACATTAACAAAACGATTTTTATAACATTCCAAGATTAAATGTCACTACTTTACTTTCCGTATGAGGTAACCATACTTGGTAGTGACATTGCCTATGCATAGTAGTACAAAATGATAATTCGAAATTCCCAGCACAGTGAAAGCTTCATTTTGCTCAGGCACTTTACTTTCCGTCTATATGAAATATACTGTATAATGGTATGGGCTTCCATTGAAGCATTAAGCAAATGTGTTCCGAGGCACTGGGGGTAACCATACTTGGTAGTGACACTTAATCGTGAAAAAGAATAAAATTCGTTTTGTTGGATGTTTTATAAATGAAAGGAAAATATTTTCGAATGTTCATAAGTAACTGTTACTTATTCAATGTTGAACGCTGCAATGTTGAATAAGTAACGTACTTCAGATATATATGGATTATGATTTTGATTAACGTTATTCAATTCTGTGGAACAAATTAATGGTTTGAAAAAAGTAATTCTTAATAAATACAAAGAACCTCTTTAATAAAACTTGCGTTCCGAAAATCAACGCATTCAGTGATATCGAATTAAAATAACACGGCGTTAAAAAGGGTGCAGTTTCACAATCATTCCTTACTAACCAAATTTAGCAAATTTTGGCAATCTTTTTTTGTAACTACAAAATTAACATTTTTAAAAACATTAATACAGATGTTTTAAATTTGAAGTGGTCTTCAAAATGGCATCGTAAATTCCCGAATATCTTAAAAATATACCGTGGTAATAACACATTCAAGGGAATAGCTGAGCATCACGTGACGCACATACGACCGTGCGTAAGTTAATTTTGTCAAATATCATATTTGAAAATGTTAGAAATAATTATATGTCAGCTATATTTTAAAAGCTGAAAGCAATACAAAATTTAACCCTCGACACTGAAACTATCATAATGAACAAGACGATGTATGCATATGAATCAATGAACAATTCAATGGTCGTTTGAATTTCGTTTTGAAGTTTAGTCGAAAAAATTTGCAGATAAGGGTCGAAATTCATGGAAAACACACCATTTTTTGTTGTATTGTTTTTCAAAATGTCCTGGAGGAGTATGCCCCCATATCCCCTTAGAAAAATGGCGCATTTTTCACGTTTACAGTGCGTAATTTACCAACATGTTCAGCTACGCCCCTGACATTTTGTTATCGACACGTACGGATAAATAAGCACTTAATTCGTTCAAATACCAGATTTAAGAAAATGTTTGTTAAGGATTAACATGTAATTAAAATGTGAAAACTGGATCCAGATAATTAGAGGTTTATCAAGTAAATGTATTATATAACATCAGAATTGAAATAATAATAATAATAAAGATAAAAAGAAAAGTTAAAAATAATAAACACTAAAAAATTAGAAGTGTTCAATTACAGTATCCATATTAGATAGATTCAAAACAATATTATCTGGACAAATTAACAATTGATGTAGAATTACAATGTATTTAAACTTTCTTCTTATAAATAAATAAATAAATAAATAATCATTTTCATCATTGACATTTTCATCCCGGCACAACGAATTGGAATCTAAACGATACTACATCTTTACATAACGGGCCTCTGTCCATAAAGGATTTAAATATTGAACGCGTTTAATTTAACAACCCCCCCGGCTCCCCACCCCCAAACCCCACCCGAATTTCACGTACTTTAACAAGTCTCTTTAGTTATTATTAACAGGGTTAGATGGTTTGTGTAGGACTTGGCAACAATATTTGACCTATATAATAGCAGCTTGACCTATATAATCATGACCATATAATTTATCGACATACACTAGGTTATATTGGATCTGACCCGTGAAACAGGGTGTGACTTAGCCACTTGGAGTGTGGAATTTCCAAATAGTTATAAACTTCAGTATATTAATCGTGTGGCTGCATTTCTCGTTATGTTTCTTGACTTTACTGCAGGTAGATTGGATGGTATAATAGTAACTATATACTTAGTGACAGGTATAATGTGTTGCGTATAAGTTATGAATATACAAAATTATAATGTATTTATAGAGGAATGACACTATTTGTGTGTGATAATACATATTTACTTATATATGCGTCAAAAGATGCGAAAATAATTTTTTATTGTGAATGCAAAATGCAAGATTATCCATTTTGTTATTGTGCTTTAGAATTTTATATTTTGCTGTAAGAGTTATCTCCCTTCCAACACAAACCGATTCAAAATCTGCATAATCTGGGACCAAAAACAACAGTGAAATATCAATATTCAAACAATAGTTTTATTTGTTTTAGGATAATAGAATTCTTTTGTCATTTTTCAACATTTTTGGAAATTATGAAAAACCTAAACTCCAAACGACTGGCCATGTGCACCAGTTCACTCGGGCCTTGCAGCTCATCTGGTCAGTTTTCGGCAGCTGCTATCTATTCCGACTACTAGCCAACAGTCGAGCTTCGACTCATTTTGATTAGGTCAGGGGTTTAGAAACTTTCGACACATTTTTGGAAATTATGAAAAACCAAATTTTAATGATTAACCTAATTAAACTCCTAACAACTGGTCATATGCACCAGTTCACTCGGGCCTTGCAGCTCATCTGGCCATATTTTCGGCAGCTGCTACAAGATCTAGCTATCCATATCGGACACTCGACATCCGTGCTTCGACCCCTTTCATTAGCCTAGTGCTAAACTTTCAACACGTCTCTGACGTATACCGGCTAGCCCGTCCTTCATCGAAAAAACAAAGATAACAGAGATGAAGCTTAACCGTTTTGAGTTAGGGGCCCAGCTTACTTCAGAAAAGAAGCTGTAATAGTAATTAATAGCTAAAATGTGTAAAATTTAAGGGCCCCAGATTGAAATTTAGTGGCCATTGGCTACTGGGCCCCTGATTATCTTCATCCCTGGATAAGGTTCTAATTCTTCTTTTTCAGTGTATCAGAAAAGTAAATGGATAAATTGATATTATGGCGTTTGAGTTTTTGGCATCTTTTGGAGAGTTGAACAAACTTCTAACACAGGAGAATTACAGTGTACCTAGTATAGCCAATGAATCGATACTGTTCAGGTAAGTGAAAATGTAATTAACGTGTAACAGTAAAACACGTTACTTTGGAACAACCACAAATACCCACAATAACAAGAACCAAAATTCCAAGAACAAGACGCATTTACGCATCACAAGAACGCGAGAAAAGAGAATTTTCAGTTAGTCCAGTATACTGTAGATAAATAATATTCTAAAGGGGGAGGGGGTTCACGACACGGGGTCTCAAAACCGGTCTTTTCCTTTTGGTCAATAGGGAGCATTAATACCATTTTCTTCGCTCGGCCAGTGTAGTCTTTAGATTTACCAACGAGTAGTTTGGCAAGGCGTTGCGCGAGGCATTGTGATCCGACGCTTTAGACCATTCAGTCACCGAGATTACAGTCCACGTAATTTTGCAACAGGATAAGAACACGTGAACACCTTCTTTGGAGCCATAACGGCGCCTTTAGGAATTTAAGAAGCCTTCCTATCAATCTTTTAATACACCACGTGTGAGCTTGCTATTCAACTGCATGATCAGCGAAAATGTCTCTCTTCGAAACCACCTTTTATTAAAAACCTTTTTGAATATGTATCTGGTTGCTGAGGAGGAAATTACTCTTCCAAAGCAACCGGCCTCACGTTCCTAGTGTTTAACTTAATTTTTGCCAGTTTCAAAGTTTTTACTTTGAATTTTTTGATTGTGGTTTGTGCATTTATTCGGTTGTTTGTATTTGATTGCATTGGTAGTGAAAAAGCTTCGAATATTATTAATTTATTTTTCTTTCTAAATTTGCCTAGCTGTTGATGTTTTACGAAGTATTGCAATGGTCATGTTACAGTGGCGGATTTAAGTGGGGAGTTGCGGGGGTTGCAACCCACCCTTTGAAAAATTTAAGAGAGAGAGAGAGAGAGAGGAGAGAGAGAGAGAGAGAGAGAGAGAGAGAGAGCTATTGACTGATGTGACCCCATATGTTAATGTAACAACCCATTTCTGTATACGTGTTGTTTCGGACCCCACGTCTCTAGAAAGCTCGCGCCTAGCATTGATATACTAGTAATTCTCAACCCCCCTTTCAAAAAATCCTGGATCCGCCCCTGTGTTAAAAGTTTGAAAGTTTCATGGATTTTATGTTGCATTTTGTTCTTATTCAGATCAGTACCATGTACACCGGCTGTCAATCATCAGAATTTCTATCTATGGCTTTTGCTACCCGGGGTAAGTAACCATGGTTACGCATTTCATTCATAATGTATTCTATAAAAGGATTGAAACAAGCACAAGGTGCTGAGTTGTGGAGGGTGGAGCGGAAAAATAGAGTTTTACGACCTAGTGAAAATTCTTTCACTTGTATCGAGGCAGTCAGTTTATGGATGGCGAAAATAACCAGAGTGTCTGGAGAAAAGCACCGATCTTCAGCAAATGAAATGACGAACTTTCTGATACAAGGATATGTCCCGGGCTGGATTCGAACCTAGGTACTGCGATCGTAAGAGCGCGCTTTTATATCATTCAGCCACCAAAGCCATTCAGATAAGGCTTGGAGAACCACACGATTATAGAGCGTGTTCCAAGTTCGTTTTGCTAGTTCATAACAGTGCTGCATGCAACTACACAAAACACCGTATAACTGGTAATTTCCAAGGTATAAAATGTTTGCACTCTTCCAAAAAAAAAAACCAATTTCTGTGTATCGAATTTTCGCATTTGACAACTCCAATGTAAACAATGTTTACCAGCAGCAAGTTAGGCTTCAAGTGCAAGAAATACAATTCAGAGGCAATGATGAAACATGGCCCATTGTTGTTTGAGATGATTATTTTTACACGATTTCAATTTTGTAAATTAGATTTAGACAGCGTAAATAAGCGAAAGCGAAACACTACTTTAAAAGCGTGCCACGCCTACCGTGGTATGGAGCATCGTTATTTGGTTTCCCCGAAGGACTCCGTGGCTTTTATTTCTAAATGCTGAGTGCTTGGCCAAAGAACAGTTACTACGTCAGACCCAGCCGGAGTTGGACCCCGACTTCCCACATTTTGAGCGAACATTCTACCAACTGAACTACCATAGTGGTTCTCTAAATATTTATATATATGATAAAACAGCCACTTATATAGAGGATCTGTTCTAGCCCTAGTCATATTTTCGTTTTTCCATTTTCCATTTCACCCCACCAATTAAAGATTTTATACACTTTGGTATCCTTATTCATTTTAGGTAACATTGAGTTTATGTTTAGCCTGTAGTCAGCAGAGGAAGAATCTGTGTGCTGGTTATTTTAATGGAAGACCAGGATTAATCATGTAGGTCTTATTTTGTTCAAAATTACATAATTCAGACGGAATGAAAGATTCAAGACAAACATAACATATATATTCGTTAACTGTTATATTACCTGACCCACAATAACCAAGCACAAACTTTTAAAACACTGACACGTGATCACCCACCAGTCACGTGATACCGGGCGCTGGATAGGCAAGCACTTAATGCTTAACCCTGATGATTACAGCCATCTATTCCCTAAATGATCTCTAAAACTGAAGCACATCTATACCTGAATTAAACTTTATGGCTTCAACAACATTTTTAATAGAGTTGAATTTGCAAGGGTATTTTACCCGTTACAGATATGAACATGTTATTTGAAGTATTTTTGAATCGTAATAAATCACCGACCAATGTAACATTATTTTAGCAAGATCTAGTAGAAAAGTTCACTATGTGTATTGTGACGTATTATGACGTAAGCGGAAAAATGAGATCGAACGACCAGGAAACACAAGTGACTGGTGTAATGGAAGATAAATTTCCTTGATTGCTTGATTTTGATCAAAATATGTAGAGAGCGCCAAAGTGTAGTACAGAGAATGATAATTATATGGACAAAGCACGAGCACGTAGTTAATCTGACGTCCCATTGAAGTAAGGTGTTTTTATTTTCAGACCACATAACACGCTATCTCGTTCCAACAGATTCTCGTATGCAGCAGCGTTTGGCGCCATAACATTCTTGTGTTCATCCATTATATTGGAAAGTAGATATGCCATAGATTACACAGGTCCGCCATATCTCAAAGGTAGGTAATCCAACACATCGGCCTATTTTCAAATCAGAGTCCCAATCAAAAACAAACATACTAATCCATGTCCGAATCACAATCCAGAAGCAAAGTAAAAACTTTGGAACTGACAAGTTAGGTTAGACACGTGAACTTCCACCAGGTAAGTGAGGCCGGGTGCTCCGGAAGGGTAAGTACCTCCCAAAAATCAAAGTACAGAGACGTGCAAGAAGTATTCAAATACTTTGTAAAATCCTTCTTTCATATGAAACCATATATATGTAAATAAAATTCTCAAAATATATTTCTTGGTCAATTTACGTGAGATTTTCACTGTTAAATGAATATTTTTACATTTACCGGGGAAAAAACGACCAAAAAATAAATTTTTGAGAATTTATTTTACAAAATATATGGTTTTATATGAAACAAAGAAGGAATTTTACAAAGTGTCGGAATACTGAGAATTGGCAAATTAAGTTCAACATGTGAACTTTCACCAGGGAAGTAAGACTGGGTGCTCTTGAAGGGTAAGCACACCCTGTCTAGCTAGCTACAGTCGCCACGCATGCATTCAAAATTGAGAATGAAAGAAAGATTCCAACAGATTCTTGTATTTAACAGCGTTTAGCGCCATAACCTTCCGAAAACCAGGTTTCAAATTAGAAAGGAGCTATGCCATAGATTGCACAGGGTCAACATATTCCAAAGTTAGGTAAATCTTCCGTTTCAGCATGGTCAGCTTTTGGTGCCATAACTTTTTATGCTCATCGTTTATCCATCATACTAGTACTGGAAAGTATGTTATTTATGATACAAAGGTAGCTAACTCTTCCGTTCTTACAGATTTTCGTACGAGATCTAGCTTCTAATATTTTCTATTCAGAAAGTTTTGTGGTTGTTCATAGATCCTTCAATAATGCGTATCCATCAAAATGAAAAAAGATACATGTACCATTTTGTTAATACGCAGAGCGTCCATCGAAAGTCGGGGATTTCATAACTAATGTTCCGTATGTTTGTCTACCGTCTAGTCCAGTTTATCTGTTTTTGTCATGTTTTTGTCTGCGTTTGATGTTGCCAAGTACATGTTGTTTTTTCAAATTTCTTGCCTCTGTTTTTATATTTTCAGTGTTCATAGCTTTGGCGTCCATGTTTATCTATGGTGTTGGTTATTTTCCACTGTTTGCTTCACTAGCTGTAAATTCTGTTGTTGGTTATGGTGTAGGAACTCTTTACGCTTGGATGCTCGCTGCCGTCAGTTATTACAATACATTCTATTGTCCAGGGCTCTCCACGGTACGTTGATTACATATTCAGTAAGTCCTTGAAATTTCAAAAACTAATGTGTTTCACCATTGTATCTCGTGATATCGCATAAGGTTTGTGCAGAACCATTATATGGATAGTTTGACGTTTGGATGCCCCGTAAACGACGTCATTCCGGGTTTTTGTAACAAAATAGTTTTCGAAAGGATCCGCATAAATGTTATGGTTATTGATCATGCGCTACGTTGGCGAACCCCTGATATTAACCTCCGTTCAAATCTTCAAATGCACAAAATAAATTAATGTACAATGTCTATTTCTGGCAATTATTTTAAACCCAGAACAAACATACTAATCAATGTCCGAATTACAAACCAGACGCAAAGTAAAAACTTTAAAACTAACAAGTTGGGTTAAACACGTGAACTTTTAACATTAAAGTGAGACCGGGTATTCCGGAAGGGTAAGCACTTCCTGTTTAGCTAGCTATCAAACACAACCTGATTATGAGAAGGAAATACCTAAATCTTTTAATATAATAAAAAATACCATATAAACTACTTTATGAAATTATATCGGTCTGCCGGAACAATATTTCAACTATTTTGCGACTGTAAAATGGTCGTAAATTCATATTTCCTAGGTTCCGTTTTTCAAATTTGTACACAGGTTTTACTCTACATTTGTGTATGTTTTGCCTTTCGTATCGATCAGTATTTTGGATGATTGGTAACGGTGACGTCAATCAATGTATATTCCATTTCAGGTCGAATGATTGATAACGGTGACGTCAATCAATGTTAATTTCATTTCAGGTCGAATGATTGGTAACGGTGACGTCAATCAATGTATATTCCATTTCAGGTCGAATGATTGATAACGGTGACGTCAATCAATGTTAATTTCATTTCAGGTCGAATGATTGGTAACGGTGACGTCAATCAATGTATATTCCATTTCAGGTCGAATGATTGATAACGGAGGTGTCAATCAATGTTAATTTCATTTCAGGTCGAGTACGTTTTGTTGTTTATCCGCGGATTTCCGGAGCTGTTCTGTTTCCTGTACCTGTGTTTTAGTCTCCCCTTTAGATTCGTAAGGGCTTTGAGATTAAGGCACTATTTTGGATTCAACGTGGATAATATGACATCAGAAGATTTACATAGCTGGATTAAAAAATCTTACAATGGATTACACGTTCGAGCTCTTTTGAGACGTAAACCAAGAGTCCTCGTGTATGTAAAATGACTCCACTGTATATTTATTGTTTGGTATAAAACGATTTGTAAAATGTGACCACTAAAAGTGTCTTAAACATAATACTTATTGTTAGGTAAATCAAGGCTCATTTTAATTTTTTAAATCTGCATATTTATGGATCACCTATTGTAATAAGGCATTGGACATTTACTCGTGTAATCACATGGATGTCAAGTGATTAATGACTTTGATAGCTAATGTGAACTTCCATTGTTTTAAATGTAAATTTTCTGTTTTTTGAAACAAAATGGCATGGACAAACTTTATACACTTGTTGTAACTTGTAATGAGGTGTAGAACCCAATAAGTAATATATTCTTTAAGGTATAATAAGGTGTACTGCTTCATGCAAAGTATTTCCTTAGCTAAATTTGTTAAAATATATTTTAGTCCTTTGGATATCATTTCAACACCTTGAAATAAATTTTGGTTTTAAAATGTTGGGCCAAGCACTACTGATAAGGAATTGTATTTCGAAACGCCGTTTAGTGCTGTAAAATTAAAACTGGTATAATATGTAACTATAACAGATGAGTGTCTTATTAAGAACAATTAATATCTCGTTCTCTTAATTTCATAATTTCAGAGAATATGATTCAATCAAAGAACAGATAGTAAACTTTATTAGTTTTCTTCCCAGTAAATTAATATACAAACGTTTACCTGGTGAGTAATAGTATGTGGTTAGTTTGTTCTTGATAACTAGATAAACTGCAGCTATCGTTAAAGATCCTTAAAGTTGTCTTAAAGAGGCCTTTAAGAGAACTTGAAGATCCTTAAAGATGGTAGTACTATAAGGGGGCTTTAATGAGCCTTTATGTATCTTTAAGGAAATATTTAAGGCTCTTTAAGGGTCTTTAAAGATTCCTTGAAGTGTCTTAAAGAAAGGAGTTGGATTTTTCTGTCGTGTTGCATATATAAAATACGTTCAGCAAAATAACTATATAAATTCTTTGTGTTAAGAAGAGTGGAATGGATTGAAGTAATGAGTAATGGCGTTTTGCGACCATGTAAACATATCAAGGTGGTCAGTTCTAAGATGGTGGATTAAACCGGATGGCTCGGATCTAAGAGCATGTTAATCCTTAAGTTAGCTCTTGAAACAACTCTAATCAATTATCGAGATCCTTTTATTAAGGAGACTGATGTTAATGTTAAAACATGAGCATGTTCAAATTACCGCCCAAAACAAAAGTAGAAACTAAATCTGGCAAATTAAGTTAATGAAATGAAGTTCGACAAAAGAAATGAAGTCTGGTTCTCCGGAAGGTGAAAAAGTCAAACATTTCAACTACCAGATATTCAATGAAATATGTGCGTTGTTTTTTTTAAAATCATTGCATTGTCTAGTGCTGCACTAGTATATATAATATGTCTCAGTTTAAAATACAATCTTCTATATACTTTTATCCATATTTATGTATATTCTAAACGTATTTATTTTCTCGGTGTACTAATTGCGAAAATTGATACAGAGCGAAAAAATTATATTATGCGTAATGTGTTATAGCGCATATTTAAAAACGCGAAAATGGATACGTTTAAATTTCATATACCTCGAAAATAAATGCACGCTAAATAAAATACTTTAACAATATATATTTATAATTTTATAGGATTTAGATACTCTTCCAGAATGTTAGCGGTGATGAGTGTCAGTTTAATAATTCTGTACAGGGTAAGTTAATATAGATGCATAAATAATAATTTATTAAAGAGAAAAGTAGCTTTAATTTTACAAAGTTGAATACAAATTTGAAGTATTTTAAATACAGACTAACATACTAGTAAATATATTGGTCAAGATCCTAGCCACAATTACAAATACAAAGTTAAGTAACACGCGTTTGCATCCATCAGGAGTAGTGAGTGAGGCCGGGTACTTCGGAAGGGTAAGGTTAGGAGGTTGTTGTTTGAACTTAGGCGGGATTTGACCTCGACTTACAGAATTAAAATTAGATCTTAACTGTTCTTTTGTCAAGTACCCAGCATTTAGAAATGAAGGTTACGTAGTCCATGAGAAGAGACATTAAAAGCCCGATGCTCCATGTTCCAGAACGCAATGCAGAGATAAAACTTTCAACCACTTCACCTGTAGCAGGTAACGTCTCGATATAATTGAAATATTTGTGTCTGGGATGTAAAAACCCCATTCAACTAAACAACCAAATAGCCAAATCAAAAACAAACACACCAATCCATGTCCAAATCAGAATACCAAAGCAAAGTAAATATTTTGAAACTGGCAAATTAAGTTAAACAAATGAAGTGAGACCGGGTGCTTCGGAAGGGTAAGCACATGTTGTATTACTATATACACCCACCACATACGTTCAAAATTAAAATTTAGAATAAGTAGAACATGGAACTATGAGGCTTAAAATATATCCATGGTAATTTTGGATGCAATAGTATCATACTTTGAGGGCCTTGATAAGCCTAGGCTTGCAATATCCATGTGTATAAAAGAATACAATATGCTTTCAGATGACAGTAGAATCATTGATCTTTTCCATACCGGTGTTCCAGTACTATGGTATACTATTAAATGGAGCATATTACGAAATTGAAAGTTTGAGGCTTCATGGAATTGCTAAAGATCTTGGAGTATACGGTGCTATTGACACATCTTTGTATCTGTTAACAGTTTTATTTGGTAATGTATACACTGTTTGTAGATCTGAAACCGTCAAATTGTCATTTTATTTTTTTTTTTTAATTTTTCTAAATCTTCAATAGAATATACATGTAGGTGATTCGTGAGGAGTAGATACTTTAGTGTCGGTTTTTTGTCATTGGGTAATATAAGAAAAATGTTACATGTTTTAATCATAACTTTCAAAACCATTGTATTGAAACATCGTTGTGAATACAGTTAAAAATAACTATAAATAAGTGATTGTAAAATACCAGTCAATATTAATCAGAAGATGTTAGTGTGATTTTGAATGTTCACTTGCCGATGGTTTCTCATAGCACTCCAGTTTCCTGAATTATAAAAAACCTCCCCGACTGCATGATAGTAAACGAATCTTGGCTGGGACGTAATTTACCATAACCCCACTACACCCGAAAATTTTACATGTCGTAAAATATTTGTGTTCGTTTTATTTTAGCATAAATTAGCAAACGTACCAAAACGCGAACATGAAACTTTTACGGATAACTTATTTTCAATAAATTCATTTCTATTTGCTTTGATCAGCAGCTGTAAAACGCACAAATATCTTGTAACGGCGATTTTTGCAAAAATTACCCAACGCGTAAAATTCCCGATTTATACTACATGTATCAATATCAAACTCAGTAGGCAATAATTTCGTATTATTGTCAGAAATATACTATAATTGTCTAAATTTCCTGCAAGTTAAAATTGGAAATTTCTCAAAAACTAAGGTATACTCCCATGCAAAGTCTTTCCTTCGTTTAATTTGGTAAAATATATTTTGGTGCTTTGGGTAGCTTTTCAATATCTTCAAAATAATTTTGATTTCATAATTTTGGTCCAAGCACTACTGATGAGGAATTGTATTCCGAAACGGCCGTCTAGTGCTGTAAAATTAAAACTGGTATAATATGTAATCAATAACAACCTATTTATGTTTTCAGCTATTTTACTGACAGCCATTAGTTTGTCGTTTATTGTTGGAGTTATCATGATTCTCCATTCACTTGCATCTTACAGGTAATAACATTACTTATGTCCATGATATTTATCTATCTTACATTGTTTTTGACAGAGAAACATGCAAAGTTCCAATAATCGTAATTTATGTTCATTTACTTCAGCATAAAAAATGCATACAATGCCACACATTAATAAAAAGAACGTTTTGTGTATCAACATTTATAAAATATTTTTGCAGAAAAATCTGTTGAAGCGATGTCCTCTTCGACTATGTCCTGTTCTTTATGACACATTACATTGTGTGTACAAAATGATCTACAATTCGAGTGGTTTGTCTCAACAAACAAATTCCCTATAGCGTCATTGCATGGTTGCATATTCACTAACCCAGTGACTCCATAGGTTGTCTTTGATTTGCTATATTGGTCACTACCACGTAGATGATGTACATGCTTTTCCAGAAAATTCGTCGGCACTACTAGTATTTTTATGTACTTATTCTCAATTTCCTTGATGGAAGTTTGCCAGTTTTCAAAAAGTTTTACTTGTTTTTTTGGATTGTGATTTAGATATGTGCTGGTATGTTTGTTTTTAATGATTATCAAAATTCTTAAAGTAGTGTTATAAGATTTTAATATTACTTTTTCTATGTCTATTCTAAATTTCGTCCTTTGATGCGAGTCATTGTTACCTTACACATAAAATTTGTCTTTTATTAAAGGCGGAATCTGTTGTCATTATACAAGGGAAATCCACGACACTTAACTCCAAAAGATGAAAAGAGTAATGAAAGTTTACTGGTATGTTAGTTTTATTTATATAATTATAGAATTGTTTTTTAAATTAAGCCTGATGTAAAAATATTATATGTTTATATCCTGGTTGTGTTTGACGCCCCATAGTTATATATTATGTTCCTTTTGTTCTTAATTTTGAATCCACACGTGTTGGACGTAGCTAGCTAAACAGGAGGAGCTTAGCATTCCGTATCACCCGGTCCTTACAAAAGTTCAACGTGTTTAATATAACTTGCCTATTTCAAAGTTTTTACATTCCTTTAGGATTGTGATTCGGACGGACGGATATGCTTACGTTTGATTTTCTTCATTTTTTATGATAAATAAATGTACGTGTAAGGGTTGTTGGCTCAATGTTTAGTAAAACAAGCCATATTTATATTTTTTATAAATATGTGCGTTTTTGTAGTGAAATTAGTGGGGTGGGGTGGTCAAAGACCCTGTAACAGTACTACAATTTCACAACTAGACATTTATCATTTAATTAGAGAGGTTACTTCTAGCATCAACGTGTTTTCTTTGTTATCATGGCAGTTGTTCAATTACAATTTTCTTTCTTTTATTTCACAATGTAATACACAAAGATACTGAAAACCAACGCTTATTTTTGTAATTAATGCTATTTTATCAAAATTTGTATTTGTATTTAGTTTATGCTGATTGTCAAAGCACCTGTTACTAACCTGGTAAATAATGTATCTTTCCTTTCATATACAGGTTGGTAGTATGAGGTTTGCGGGTTACCAGGTAGCATATGTGACTTGGGGTAAATATCCATATGTTTGGTTTATGATTCAGACTACATAGCATATGTTATGTGAGAGAAAAGATTTCTTGTACAGTCAAACCTGTCCATAAAGGCCACCCAAGGGAACCAGTAAAAGTGGCCTTTTTGGGCAGGTGATCTTTATATACAGGTTTAAATAATATGAATAAAGATCAGTTAAGATACAATTCTACTGACCTTTATTAGCAGGTAGACCTTATATAGTGACAACCTTTAAGGCAGGTTGGACTGTACTCAAATTGAAAATAAAAGATAGACAAAGACCAGTGGTATATATCTTCATCTTGCATTGCCCCTTGTTCAATTAAACATACAGGGCCTTGTTAAAATCATAATACCAAAACGAAAAGTAAGCTAAACAAACTAACTTCCGAAAATGTCACTGATTTAAATAAACAGTAAAACCTTGTTATAATGCCCCTCGATAACTTTGCCATTTCGCTTATAGCCACACTTTTTTGAAGTCCCAAAATCCGTTTTGTTTATGTTTTTCTTTATGAGCCTCCCTCAATTTATTGCCAAACCCCTTTATAACGCCAAAATTTGACTGAACAAAATTAATGGTGGCGATGAATCGAGGTTTTACTGCATATTTTAAAAGATGATACTAAAAAATCTATTATAGACAATAAGCATATGTACAGAAGGGAGCATATTTGCAAAGTTGTTTTTATTACTGTTGTTTGTTTATATATATATAATACAATTAAATATTTTATTATAAAAGATTGCTATATTTGCTATTTTTCTTCCTATTACTATGGTAACCAATTGCCATTTATATTTTCTCTTGTCTGTTTATTGTTGCTTTGGTTGTTACTTTTCGTTCTTATTACATGTTTTGTAGTTTATTTTGATCGTTACTATGGTAACTTCTTTTTATTCATATTACAGGTTTTGTTGTTCATTTTGATCGTTACTATGGTAACTTTTTTTTAATTCATATTACAGGTTTTGTGGTTCAGTTTCTGTTGTTATTTGTGATATTTATAATCATAGCAGTGATAGTGATACTTTTTCAATGGAACTACGGCGAATGGATACTGGACAAGTTTCACAATATTTGGTACGGACTTTATCAAAACTGTGAAATCATTAATTTTTTTTTGTGGTTTTTAAGAGAAAAATACACTATTTTTAAATTCGTGGTGGTTTGAAGTTATCGATAAAGTTAGTTCGTATAATAAACTTTTTTTGACATGTTAAATCCTGAGTCTGGGTCTCTACGAGAACAAGGGAATTTGGGACACCTCGATATTTAATGACTTCACTCTATGTTATAAATAGAATGAAAACCTTTGACTTTTAATTGTAGTTTCTTTCTGCTTTTTCTAGCTATATCTGAGAAGGAAATACGAATAAAATTCTTTAAAAGTAGTATGCAGATTAACTTACTAAAACTCTACAAAGTATAACCTTTCATTTTATTTACGTGTACTGTTTTGTATTTTTAGAAAACAGTATGTTTTAAATTGCATTTTATATTTATGAAAAATATGCACAAATATTTGTTTTATTCTTTTAGTAATTTCTTTTGTAATATTTATCTTTTAATTTTTTAAAATGTTTTGCCAATATTTTGTTCATGGTTTATTACTAGCATAAAATGTCTTTGTGTTCTATTTTTAGGCCTGTGCTAGCAACATCAGTTACAGTAAATATATTACAGCTTGTTTTAGCTAAGCTGCTGTTTTTGCAAGAGAATCACAGTGGTAATGTTTTAGCTATAGATAACAGGTAAGTGTTGATAGTTATTAAATTTGCAACCCTCTCATTCTCAAAAAAAAAAAAAAAAAAAAAAAAAAAAAAAAAAATGAAATAATTTAATTTTACGTATTTTTACAACGTCATTTCAGTTTATTTCTGATCATCATACTTTGGTCACGTGGTCAGTACTCTTCTTCGATTGTTATTAGAGACGAACATTTACGCCATTTTACGAGATTTGTATTAGTGCGACATGGTTGCATGACGATGGAATTTTGAATAAAAACTGTTGAAATTATACAATTTTTACCATAATAATTAAAACATTATTATTTAAACAAAACAATAAGATATAACTGGTAATTTTTGGTTAGTCGGAAAACTTTTATATAACCCGCTTCATTGATTGCAGAATGGTAAAAATAATATTTCACCAAATTTTACAAAACAAAATAATGTTATTATTCCACTATTTAAAAAAGTGTTTTATTATTAAACTGAATGTGGATATATAACTCTTCAAGCCACCAAGTTTTTCTCAACACTGTCAGATTTAAACAAATAACTATTCCATTATTTTCCAGGAGATGGTTTTTTATACTGGTATATTTTATGTTCTTCTACAACATTTTTACTGGCTTTATATCCTGCTTATTGAGAATAGGCAAAGCCATCATTTTAGGAGGTCTGATTTTACCGAGATTGGATTTGAGCACCTTACCCCGAAAATTTCAATGGTTTGACAGTGGTGAGTATTGTCCAATGTGTTTGAAGTAAATTTGTCAGTATCTTGAAGGTTTACGTTAACCGGCGGCAAAAACGGCTTCATCTGTTTGGAAAATTCTGGACATGTCTAAGAGGTACTTATATTACCCTTGATACATTTGACGTCCTCCACTTTCCTTTTATTCTCAAATTCAGATGTGGCGGTTATACCTATCTAAACAGGTAGCGCTTAGGTTGTGGACTTCCTAGACTCACTTCGCTGGTAGAAGTTCATGTGTTTAACTTAAAATGCCGGTTTCTACTGTGCTTTAGAATTGCGATTTAGGCATGTGTTGGTATGTTTTTTTTTATTTTTATGTGTTAACAAGTCTACAGAGTGGAAATACCAATCCATGTCCGAATACAACCAAGAAGCAAAGTAAAAAATGACGCGCAAAAACAAAATTAATGGCTCTTTATAGATTAAACAATATCTACTAATATTGACTGTTCTTCTTGTTTGTAATTTGAGAAAATTTTCATGTACGTAATAATCGAGAATAAACTATTCCTCTAAATTGTCCTTCAAAAGTATTAACGAAATACTTGTTTGATTCGTACTTTAGACCAAATCGCAATTCCAAAAGCACAGTAAAAAATTGATAGCACTCTATCTTACTTCCTTGAAGGAAGACCACGTTGTTTAATTTGTTCTGCAAATTTCATAGTTTTAATTTTTGATATGGAATTGGTATGTTTTGATCAACTTATGAGTCAGTTTAACATAATCATTTGTTTCGCCAATCCATGATCTCTCAGTATATATATACCATCTTTTTCAGGTTTTGATGCGTACTGTGGATTCATGCATGTGGAAGCGACACATACTAATCCCGTTGCCATAATATTTATAGAAATTTTAAAAGCAGCAGTTTTTAATAAAAGGCGGTTAAAATTTAAACCAGAAATAATTGTTGGTACCGCAATTAATGGCAAGTATAAATATTTTAATTCATATGAAAATGATATGAAATATATAGTAATTTTTGTACAGTCTGACTACAAACATCTCGAGCCATGTTCTAAAAACAACCACAATGTGTAAGCAGCTTGCATCAGTGTATTACGTTCACATAGTGGGAACAAGCTCTACCATAACGTATTAACTGTGGATCAATTATACTTAAGCGGGAAAGTCAAGTATTTAGCTGCATATAATGCTTAGTATTACGGTAGAGAATTAAGTTTGATTTTTTCACATTGGATGGCTCTAAATTATCAGTATAAAAATAGCAAACATTGGACACTGCACAGTTTGCTGTTGAAGTGAGATGAAGAGTTTTTTCTTAGATTTAATTTTTATGGATTTAATAATAGGTTTGCGAAATCCTTTACGATAAGAGTGAGTTTTATATGTTTTTATTTACAACAGGTGAGAACCATGACGGTGGGTCCATAAAGAAAGGAAATCCAAGTCGTGCACGAAGTCGGTGGTATTTGATATATACATTGCTGAACAATCCTAGTCTTATTCTACATAGAAAACATGCTCTACACCTAACGAGGAAAGTAGACATCTTCCTAGAAGACAGGGTAGAAATTGACACAACCAATATACCTCAACTCGAAGAAACACGCCTATGATACACTACATGCCAGTCCATGAATGTGCTATTTTTAAGAAACCAGAATACAGCTGTTCAAATCTATATCACCTTAATAACCATTTGATTAGCCAAAAATGTATTTTGTGTTTAATGTTCAAAAGTGATGGTGCATAATTGTTATCACCTAGAATCATTTAAAGTCAAAACTGTATTTTTATATGAAGTACAATGTATTTTTAATTTTCACTATCTATTCAACTGAGCTAACGCAGCTCTGAAACATTGAACCCTCATTGAAATCGGAAGTCTAATTTCAACAAGAAAAGTGCGCATTTGCTTTTGCGCAAATGTTCTCATCGATTCCTACAATCTGTACATGATTATAAAAGATTGTAAAACTAATTTCTGATAGGTCTTTGAGTGCATAATCTGCCTTGCTATCTAGAGCAGTTGTGAATTACAGTCACATCATTGGCCCTGTTTGATTATGATATTATCCACCGCTTACCATGTCTTTAAATTATTTGACGTCCCATAGTTCCATGTTCATCTCGATCTAAGTAATGCTCTCCCACGTAACGGGTATACCTAGCTAAACAAGAGCACCTGGCCCTGGTTTCACAATCATTTCTTAGCTAAGATTTTCCTTAACTTAAATCTTGCAAAATTTTAAATCTTCATAATTTTGTTAATTGTCAAGATATTCAGGAATTTAAGTATTATTTTTAAGATCAAATCGAGATTATCACATTTGCATTTAGTTTTGACAAAATATTCATCAATAGTTCCAAAAAGAGAATACCAAAATTTGCTAAATTTAAGTTAAGGAAAATCTTAGCTAAGGAATGATTGTGAAACCGGGGCCTGTGTACCAGTTTGTAAGTTCGTTTATGTTTAGCTTTTGGATTGTTGCTTGTATATGGACTGGTATAATTTTTAAACTTTTATGATAGAATCTTTTATATTGGTGGAATACATATTAGCTTTAACACTATTAAGATACAATCAAACCTGTCTATAAAGGCCAATCAAGGGAACCAGTAAAAGGGTCCATTATAGAAAGGCGGCCTTAATAGACAAGTTGGACTATATTCTTCTACAATACTTGATTACTTGTGTTGAAATACATAACAATATTCTATATATAACTTCACTTTTACGAATTTTGTCTATCTCAGGAAGTGTATTTATTTAGTGTGTTTACATGACATTTATTTTTATTGAGAGAGAGAGAGAGAGAGAGAGAGAGAGTTGAATATAACCGTTTTGGTATTTTTTTTATTTATATGCAATGGATATTTTTGTCGAATGCCATCTTTTTTGTAATAAAAGTAATATACATTATTAAAATGTTGTTTATTCAACTTCGAAAATACCATTTAATTGGAGTTTGCCTACTGTTCGAGACGTTTTGAATGAAACTATTTTCAGAAATAAAAATATTACGGTTAACATTATTAGCTCCATGTTCACGTTCAATAAAAAGGTCCTTCGGAAGAGACCGATGCCCCGGTTTACGCTAAGTAACCCTAATTGCACATTGCTCTGAGCGCACTGCAACCTATAGATTGTGAATTCCTAATTTAAATGAAAAAGTCATGACTTTGACGTAAAATCCGATTCACTTTAATAGAAAACAATTTGTTTATGTGAATATATAATTTATAATACATAAAAACAAACAACAAGGATCCAATTCTATTGTCATTATATATTTAATCCATAAATAGAGATACGATCCAGTTACAAAAACCAACTACATGTATAACAAATTATTAAACTAAGAATACAAAAGACTTGGCTAAGATTTTTTTTGTTAAAATAAGTTGAAAAAAAAACATATTCTAGAATTTCGCATTGTAAAGTTAGAGTGCACAGTTAGTCCAAAGATGTTTTTTTTAAACAACAGTGTATTGGCATACTAAGAATACATAAGCTCGTTCAAATTCGACAACAATGCATTCTCTGTTTATTTGGATCAAATATTCCTGAATTTTCTGGTAAAGTTAATGTCGTACAGTGCGCAGCTGTTCCGAAGATTGAATACCAATAATCAATGAATTATCAAAAACTAAAAATACGGAGGACTTGTACAAAACAGACTTCTCTGTTAAAATAAAAACAAAAATAAAAATATTCCTCAATTTCCGTGGTAAAGGTGGGATACCCATCTGGTCCAAAGATCGAATACCAAAATCATTGCACTATCAAACACAGAGCAGAAAAGGCTTGTCTTGTCTACGACTGAAAAGTTTCCCAATTCCGATAGCAATGACTTCACCGTTAATTTGAAAAATATTCCAAAATTTTCCGTGTAAAGTTAGAGTGCACATTTATTCCGAAGATCGAACAAACGTAGAAAACAAAAGGATGTCTTGTTTAGATTGAACAGCTGCTAAACTCCGATAACAATGACTTCTCTGTTACAGTGTAAATATCTATTAGTGAACGCTGCTACTTTGAAGATGGAATACAAAAAAGTTTCCTTGTGTATATGGATTGGTGCTCTTAGCTAGTTTGACTTCAAACGATGCTCGATCACTGCAAGAACAACTGGTGTAACCTGTTGGTTCGTCATTATGCCATGTCAGATGGATTGTAGCGACATATACATGTGGGTGGAAATCTGTATTATCGAACCAGAAATAGCTAGTGTGTGGGTTTCTTCTGTCCAGAATACTGTCGACTTGGTTGACAAAAGAATCCCGGTCGTTTGTTATAATAAAGGTATGAGCGTACCTATTTGCAGTGATACCGTTTCTGGAATCTTTGAACAATGTCTGAAAATGATGATATATAGTGTCGTTGCCAGGGCAACTAGCATGCTGCATCTCCCATATGTGTTTCAGTCTAAATTTGTGATCGACATACCTTTTGGTTCTTAGATGGTTTTCCTTTTCACCAATTTGATTCTTACTGATAGGAACGGTTTCAGTAAAAACGAACAAGCTGAAACAAACCAAAGCTACACCAAACACACCACTCATGATGGTTCGGAACAGTAATAGTAGAAATAGTAGAACGAAAGAAAAAAAACGTCCCTCTTTCAATTTTTTCCTGTAGTAAATTACAAGAACCAGACTTAAGTCACTGGATACATTCTTTTATTGTTTCGATTTAACTAACAACACAAACATTTTTTTAATGGACGAAGAAATAAAGATAAAGTTTGTGAGGTTTCTGTGTCAATGGGGTCGAAAAGTGACAGCTATTACGGGAAGGTTTCAATTATTTGTTATATACTAGTACGTATCTTTAGTCTCGAATGCCAAGTCACTTACAAACAGTAGACTTTTATGAAAAACGCTTATGATAAGCAGGTTTCATGGTTTACAATGCAGTTATGTGTATATATGAAAAACAAACATGCTGATCTATGTCCAAATCACAATCTCAAGCCAAATAAAAAAATTGAAACTGGCAAATTAAGTTAAACAAGTAAACTAACACCAGGGAAGTGAAAGTGAGACCGGGTGCTCCAGAAGGGAAATTATCCCCTGTTTAGCTAACTACATCCGCCACGTTTGTTATCAAAATTGAGAATGAAAGGAACATGGAATTATGGGACATCAAATATATCCAGGGTCATTTTGGATACAGAGACGTCATACTTATCAACAATATTGCGATGGCTGCCTTTAAACTTTTCCGGAGCCTTGATGAGCCTAGGCTTGCAATACCAATATTAAAATAGTATTACTTTTTAAAGAGCATATGAAATATAGGTAAACAACTTTGACCTGTCCGCTTGACCTTTCATTAGGAATATTCATATAGGAGGATCTACCCAATATATGGATAGTGTTAATATCCAAGTTAATACATACACAATGTACAGGTGTACTCAAAGTGGTCGGTATATCTCATGAAATATACAATATAAATACCTGTGCTCCCTATACATTTAAATGAAAGGTCAAGCGGACAGGTCAAAGTTTACCTATACAATGCGTTCTTATTTGAAATTATAAACAAATGTAATAGCTACATATTATATATATTGCTGGTATTATATTAACGGACTTGTTTACTAATATAATCAAAGTAGATAAACGTTTATTATAATTATTTCCTGCTCTAGCATCATAATTAGAAAAAATCAACATAAAATTTCCCTAGAGATGGAGATATAATACCAGAATACGTGACATCACGGTGTTTTGTAAAACATTTTTAACTTAAACTTCAATTTCTTCAAGGTTATAGATTAACATTTAGCTTAACAACATTGACCTTACCACTTGATCTTCATATAGATGAAGCCACCTCGTCGATAGGTAATGTTAGAATTTACAGTTAATACGCAAACAATGCATGTTTCCCATTATGTAGACGATATAAATCTGTATTCACCAATGTACTTGGTCATAATTTATATTTATACTAAAGGTCAAGTGAACACGTCAATGTTGTTTGCCTATAGACACTGCTACGCTAGATGATTCGACTTACAATTCTTGGTTAATCTCAAACGGCCCGCTGTCACTGCAAGAACTTTGAATTTTTGCTGTTATCTCATGACACATAGTTTGTGGCGATATACAGATGCGGATGAGAGTGTATCGAATCGGAGAATAGCAGGTGAGTGGATTTCTTTTGCTTAGGATATCATCAATCTGGGTAACAAGACTAAGACAATACTTTGAACGATATTGTGGAAATCGAAATATTTTAAAGAAACGAGAAAAAGGTCCAAAATGTACTTTACTAAAACCGACTAAAGTAATACTTTGAATTATAAAGCATATCTGTCCATAGAGTGAGTGAGTAATGGTGTTTAACGTCCCAGTCAAGAATGTTTCACTTATATCGAGACGTCGCCAGCTATAGGCGAAGGTGCAGAAATTTTGCCTGTGCGTTGTGCTTATGGCATTATACAGCAGGGTTCTTTAGCGTGCCAAGCCCACCATGACACGGGACCTCGTTTATTTTAAGTTCCCATCCATCCCTCCATAGAGGTCATCAAAAGGGAACTAATGAAATTGATCTTTATTGGCAGTGGGCCTTCATATAAATGCTCAAATAACATTTATAAAGGACAATTGGGATCAATTAAACACCATTACTCAACTCAACTCTAGTTATTGCTAATCTGTTTTAATTTTACAGCACTTGACGACCGTTAGTAATACATTTCCTCAATAGCAGTGCTCGGACAACCTCAGTAAACATGAAAAAGCAAATCATGGTTAAACTGAATACATCAAATTCAGTCATATCAACACGAAATCTATTTATTAGCAGGATTTATGGTTTGTATTGTTGTAGAAATGGTTGGTTTTATAAAAGGAGATCATTTGTATAAAGTTGATATGACATTTCTAACCTTGATGCATCAAAAGATAGCTGCTAAACGGGAGGTGCTTACCTTACGGAGCAACCGGCCTCACTTCCCTGGTGAAAGTTCATGTGTTAAATTTCAGGTGTCAGCTTCAAAATTTGACTTTGCTCTGGGATTGTGATTTGAACATAGATAAGATTCAAAAGTACAGTAAGGACCTGTCGAAAGTTAAGTTATAGAGAGAAACCTCAAACTGTTAATCCTGTGAGAAAATACAGCTTTAAATCCCCATTAGTTAAATAATGGACAGTTGTAGGTGAAAATGATTTTTGTCAACAGGTCAATGGGGATCACAATTCACAACTCAATCGATAGTAAGTAACTTCACACTTTTAAAATTATTCGTCATACAGAGTGAAGTAAAAATCATAATTACTTACAAGGTGACTAAATATTTCATCTGCTCATTTTTAAAAATGTCATGAAATAGTAAAGGCACATGTTTTTACTGGATCCTAGTTGCGTGCCTATACAAATAATAATCATTCAGAAAGATGGTTTGTTTGTAGTTTTTGCTAGATTCAAGTATTTTATACTAATTACTGTGTACAACAACAGTGACAGGTTTAAATGGGCAATTGATTGCCAAAATAACCCAGAGCATCGGTTTGATGCCGCACAACCGTAATAAAAACGTGCTTTATTCTTTATAAATGCAAGGATATTTTAAAATGTGAATCTTCTAATGTGGGGAATAAAAGATAAGCTACATGTAGTACAGAATGATCACAGGACAAAAACCTTAAAGATGTCGTAAAGATGTTGTTTATGTCATCTTTAAGTATTGCGTAAAGACGGGTTTTTGTCCTGTTAAAACAGTTAGCCTAATATTTCTGAAATCTATCTCTCTGCAGCTTTTCTGGGCCACTAGCTTATATTTGGGACACTCAGGAACTAAACTAGTTAGCTCAATGTCAATCTTTCGACAGGTCTGTACTATAAATGTTGCACTCTTTCCTTTTATTCTTTAAATTACGTAAGAACTTTTTTTTTATTTTATTTTATTTAATCCAACTGACAACATAAGCATTTTAGAAAGATAAATATGTTTATGTCATTGAAAAAGGTGGCTAGTCAAGAGATAAAACCCGAGTTTCGGTGCAATGAGTTAAAAAGTAGAACTTGTATTAACTTGAACTTCCACCAAGCAAGTGAGACCAGGTGCTCAAAATAATGGAATAATGCGTTGTTATAACGACGCCTAATGACATTAGGAGTTTTTACAGTGCTTACCCTTTCGGAGCACCCGACCTCACTTCTCTAAAATAAAAAAAACTGAATAGTAGAGTGAAGTAATGATGTTTTAAGATCCAGTCAAGATTCTTTGACGTCTCTCAATCCGGGATGATAGATTGTTTAATTGATTAAATTGAGTTTAACATTCCAGCCAAGACTGTTTCACTTATATCGAGACGTTGCCAGCTATAGATGAATTGCTGGCAGTTTTGACCTTTGCAGTGTGCTCAGGGTAATGTGCAGGAAGGTTTCTTTAACGTGCCACGCCTGCAGTGACACGGGACATCGGTCTTTAAGGTCTCTTCCGAAGGACCCGTAACTTTCATTTCTAATTTCTAAATGCCGAGTGCCTGACGAAAGAACAGTCACTGCCTATTTTCAAGTCTTGGTCAGACCCGGCCGGCCAGCGACACCCCATATACAAAGCGAACACTCTACCACTGAGGTACCGTCGAAGAAACCAGTGAAAACCATCGAGCTACATGATGTCGAATTTTCTCATAGTAGGATCTGTTCCGAGTAAAATTCGAACCAAGGCGGTGATAGACACTGTGATTCGTTCGCCGACGCTAAGATTAATCTGTAATCAAGGTTCCTAAAACACTTGCACAAAACTCATCAATTACATTCATGGCCGAATACATAAGTTTGGAATTGTATTCCGAAACGATCGTCTAGTGTTGTAAAATTCACACTGGTATAATATGTAATATTAATAATAAAATAACCATTGGACTGGCATTTGTGCTGGTGGATTAAGCATCCACTAGAATATCGTTAACATAGTATGCAATAATTCTTTGTTGTTGAAAATATTTTATTGTCTAAATTTGCTGCTTACGAAAATGTGAAGATCCTCAAAAACTAAGGTACATGTATACTTCTTCGTGCAAAGAATTCATTTAGCTAAACTTTGTTAAATATTATTTCAGTCAATTGAATATTTTTCATTTTTTTTGAAAAAAAAAATGTTTGCAATTTTGGTCCAAGTAACACTGATGACGTTTATTTCGAAATGGTAGTACTACTCCCTTAGTAAAAGTATTTACTTAGCTAAACTTTGTTAAATATATTTTAGTCTTTTGGATAATTTTTATCTCCTTAAAAATTATTGATTTCACAATTTTGATCTAAGCACTATTGATGAGGAATTGTATTCCGAAACGGTCGTCTAGTGTTGTAAAATTGACACTGGTATAAATATGTTATTAGGAAAAAGGCACCGTTAAGTGTGTCACATCGTTATGCAATATTATTTTTTGTGTAAAGTACAAGTCTTCCGTTTTATAATTTAATTGATATGCAACATAAAAGTGCTATATCATGGTATTATAATGACGCAATAACTGATCAGTATGTCGTGAATAGGAAAATCACAATTTTACGCTATCACATGACCAACATGTGATAAACTGTACTTGATGGATTTCTGAATATCTAGCTTATGCCGTTACGTGTCTTGGCAATTCGTGTGCGCGCTATCATATGACTGACAAGTGATAGAACTGTACATGAAGAACGCTCGTGCTATTATGACTTGGCAATTTTGTGCGCGTGGTCACATGACTGTCATTTGATAAATTGTACATGATCGATATTGTGTCTTGAAAATTTGTGTTCGCGCCATCACGTGACTGACACGCGGTGGAGTATATCGTCTGCTTTGACAATTACTCTGATGTGAAAGTCAAAAGAACCTTCATGTGCATTACATGTGTTCACGTATTTGTTTATTTGCACAGAGAGATGATATGACTTAACTGTTAAATGTATATGCATTTGTGTGCAATCTTACACGATAGAAGAATGGTCATTATGGAATAGAAGAATATTGGAATACTACAGAGAAGTCAAGCCTCCGGGAAAATGGACGCAAGTAGCCACCCAGTAGACACAGGATGGTCATGGGTTATACTGTTAGGTAATATATAAATTTGTGTTATCTTGAAGATAAAAAGTACAGGCTTGTCGAAAGTTTAACACTGAGGAATTAAAAAAAACGAAAAAGCCGAGGATATGGATAGCTAGTGACCGGAAAGGTGACGAAAGATAAAATAAAACAGCTGCCAAAAAAAAAAAAAAAAAAAAAAAAAAAAAAAAAAAAAAAAAAAAAAAAAGCTGTAGAGACAAAGCTTACGAGGAGCCGAGATGAGGTGCCGTTTCGGTGCTTGTTCGTCAGCTTAGTGTTAAACTTTCGACAGGTCCGTGCTGTGCATTAAATCAGTAGCAGATGCAGATTTAAAATCTCTGTTTTGCTTATAAAAGACCTAGCTAAGATTTAACATTAATGCATTAAATTGAGTCAACTAAGGCATTGACCGCGATCGATATTTCTGTCAAAGCTAAATGTTGACATTTCAAAATCTCATCACATCTGTTTTTCTACGGGGACCGTTACGTGACATAGGTAAAACAAAATTATTTCGTAATTCTTACCATTATTTTGTTCATTCGAGAAAGTATTTCGTCTTTTCGCCATTTTATTTCGTATTTTCGAAATATTATTGTATAGTCGCAATAGTGTGTTCTTTCGTATGTTCGAATATACGTATATTCGCAGTTTTTACGTATAATATCGAAACAGTGTTTCGTATTTTCGAAATAGGTATTTTTTTTAATTAGTATTTCGTAATTTCAAATTAGTATCTCGTATTTTTGGAATTTTAGAAATAATATTTCGTATATTTGCAATATTTATTTCGCATTTTTTGAAATAGTATCAATATCAGTTTTTTCGAATAGTATTTCAATTTTCGATTAAGTATTTCGAATTTTCGCAAAAATTTACTTCGAATTTTTGAATTAGTATTTCCTATTTTTGCAATATTTTTTTCGAATTTCAAAACTGAAAATACAATATAGCTTTTGCGAACATATAAGGATTTTCTAATAAAAACATACGATTAATTATTTTGAAAATACGAAACAGTATTTCGAAAAATAAAATAGTAATATTCTGAAAAAAACAAAATCACTTTTTACAAAAATCACCTTACGAGCTCATTAGTCTGACATATTTAGAGGGACAAAGTTGTTTGAAAATACGATTTTTTTTTCGAAAAACAAAACAGATTAACATTTTTGTTCACATGTCACCTTACGGCCTCCGTAGTTGACTGACATTTATAAAGAAGGACAAAGTTGTGTATTTGCTTAATTAGTAAGGTCATTTACATAAACCTCTATGTTTAAGTAGAAGATTTTATCACTTTATCATCTAGGTCATTGTTTATTTAACTCATTGTCCTTAACGGTGTTAAAACCACTACAGTTATACGTCGTTAACACACACACACACACACACACACAAAGAGAGAGAGAGAGAGAGAGAGAGAAGGCACCATACCATTAAATCCTTGGAGATGTTTTGGGTGAAGATATTTGGTTCTCAAGAGAAGTTATGGTTATTTTCGGTCCCATGTGTGGTTTTAATGTATTAAATGTAAATCTCACAAGTGGTTGTCACACACAGGCTTTACTGTAAATATGATAAAGTTTGTATGTCATTTCATTTAACATAACTAGGTTACAGATAGTTTCAGCTACAGAATTTGAAGTTTAACAACGAAAGAATTTTAAGTTTACAAGACTAAAATCACATGTTATAAAATTTACATAAGCTTGAGTTTTGAAACTAAGGGCGTTCAAGTACTTATCGTCAAACAATATTGACCTGGCCGTTTGACCTTTCATTAGGCATATTCACATAGAAGAGTCTATCCTATACATAGGTAGTAGTAGGATCCACAGTTAATAATGTGTACACAAGATGAGTGATTAGTATTTTCATTATGTATACAAAATATACCCGTGTGATTCCTTTATATGAATGCAGTCGTCAATAATAAATATTTAAATTAAAGGTCAAATGGACATGTCACAGTTGTTTGAATGTACTCTTGTAAATTGTATGTCCGTTGGATACTAGGGGCCTCGGTTGCCAAGTGATCTAAAACGTCTTCTTACAGACCAAATCACCTCTTACCGCACAAGCTCGAATCCCATTCTAGACAGATCATATTGTGAGAAAGTTTGTCATTTCGCTTGTCGAGATTCAGTGGTTTTCCCGGGTACTCCTGTTTCCTCCACCGTCCCTTAACTGACTGCCTTGATATACATGAGTCTTGACCGAGACGTAAAACGCCGTCACAGTCAAACCTGTCTATATAGGCCAACCAAGGGAACCAGTGAAAGTGGTCTTTATAGGTAGATGATCCTCGTATACAGGTTCAAATGACATGAATAAATACAACTGGGATAACATTTCATTGGCTTTTAAAACTGATGGCCCTTTTATTTATATACAGGTTTAAATGGCATGAATAAAGGGCAATTGGGATAAAATTTCACTGGTCTTTCAGACAGGTGGCCTATTTATAGAGGCGACCTTTAAGGCAGATTCGACTGGGCTCCACTCCACTCCTTCAGATGCTCTCTGCTCGCCTGCTTGGGGTTAACAGACAGGGTTGACAACATTTTGTTTTTTTTCCATTACAGGATGCACAATAAATATGACATTGGCCGTCGGGACGATAAAGGCCTTTGGGATTTATTTTGTAGAATTTTTGTCAGTGTATGAAGCTAGTGTGTCCATAACATCCCTAATATCAGGAATATTACAGGCAACATACAGTTTAATGGGTAAGCAATTTAAGCAACGTGCAGTTTAATGGTTAAGTACATATACTTCAGACAGGGCACTCTAAGGCAAAATGCAGTTTAACACATAAGTGCTATAGAAAGTGCACTATTAGGCAACATGTAGTTTAATGGGTAAGCATTATAGGTGTCATGTGCTACTTTTGAATTTTTATAAAATAATACATTTAAAAGTAGCACATTACATAGGCAACATACCCTTTAACGGGTTTGCACGACATAACTTAAATTGGACACTACAGGCAACATGCAGTTTAATGGGTAAGCACTACAAACAGGGGAATCTTAGGCACCTATATGAGTAGAAATTACAGACAAGATACACTTTTATCGGCAAGCAGAACAGATAGGACACCCTAAAAGCAACATAAACTTCAATGAGTAAGCATAAGACGCAATATAAACACTGTTGACGCGCTGCTGGTAACATACAGTTTAATGGGTAAGCACTGCAGGCAATATATGCTTTAACGGGTAAGCACTACAAGTAGGACACACTCCAGGAAACATGCAATTGAATGGGTAACTTGAGCACTACAGTTAAATTGGTAAGTACTACTGGCAGGGCAATCTAAGGCAACATACAGTTTAATGGGTAAGGACTTTAGGCAACACACACTTTTATCGGTAAACAGAACAGACAGGATAACCTAAAGACAACATTTACTTTAAAAGACAGGACACTCTTCAGTATTAAATTGGATGGGAAATCACCACAGTCTACATACAGTTTAATGGAAATCGTTTAAGTTTTCATCGATTAATTGGTTGTAATTGACAATTTTTTAAGATTACTTTGTGCAAACTTAACATCATTATTCAATTGAATACGCAAGATGTTGACAGGAAATGACGTCACTGTGGCTTCACACTACGGTGATAATTACACATTAAAGAAAAAGGCAGTTAAATTTCTTTTATTTACAAAAGCAATACATTTTGTTTTACATTTTTACATTTCTTTTACATCTGTTACTTAAATGAAAAAAAATATTGATTCAGTCTAAATATAAATTTATAAAAGTTCATGGTTAGGCATTCAGAAACGTTACACTTTTAGTTCTTTATACATATTGCCGTTGTCCATAGTGCACAAATAATTTTTTTAATTTTCACGTTTTTATTAAACTAATTTAAAAATTAAAACTACAGAGTTACTGCGCTTTACCTGAATAAATGTATAGTTACACTTGTATTTTAATGTGGTTTTTAAAAGTGGCTTTGTTAGTCCTCAACTAATCATTTGTTACTTAAATAAAAAATAAATTGTATGTATTTATTGGATTATACTAAGTTCATGGTTATGCATGCAGAGACGTTACACTTTTTACTGGTACATAATATATTGCTGCTGCCCATAGTGCACAGAGAATTTTTTTAATTCCACGTTCTTTATTAAATGCATTTAAAATTTAAAACTACGGAGTTACTGCGCTTTACCTGCATAAGTGTATAGTGCAGTTTTGCCGTATAGTGGAATACTTATTTACATCTTGTGGGAATGTTAATTTTAAATTTCATGCATGCAAACTATAAAATTTATTTTAAAGGCATTTATTTTACCGCTATTGACATTAAATTTGTAAACACATATTTTATTACATACTTACTTTTATGAATACATTTTTTTTGCATATAAATATAATTTATGAATATATATATATTGCTTTTATTAACGTACATTTTGTTTTTATGAATATTTTAATAATTTTAGCAACATATATTTTTAGGAGCAAATATCGATATTGTGAACAATTGGTTATTTTTGAATACAGTTTTTTACAAACAAACTTTTATGATCATGAATATTGCAACTTTTGTCATCACGCACCTATGTTTTTCTTTATTGCCTGGATGTCTCTTTGTAACGCAAACTACTGCTGTAGCTCAGTTGGTAGAGTGCATGCTCCGTAAGTCGGAGGTTGTTGGTTTAAAACCCGACCAGGACTGGAAGTGCGTAGCCAAGCACCCAACATTACGAAATGAAAATCATATCATGGTTCTTTTGGATGGAAACTTAAAATCAACGAGGTCCCATGCCCGGTAAAATGCCATCAGCATAATGCACATGAAAAATGCCTACACCTTCCCCTATAGCTGGCGACGTCTCTATATAAGTTAAATATTCTTGACTGGGACGTTAAACATTCAAGTCTTGGTCAGACCCGATCAGGGATCGAACCCACAACCTCCCACTTTCGGAGCGAGCACTCATCCAACTGAGCTACCGCGGTGGTATAAAAGCTTTTAACGATTACATCCGAACGAATGGTTGCACTAAATCGAGGTTTTACTGTATATTTACAGTATCGAATTTTTATGTGTTTCAGCATTACCCATCATGACGTTTGGTCTCAAGCACATCAGTGTCCGTCAGTCAGTATTTATTGGAGGGTGTTTTATGAGTCTGGCATACCTACTTGGTAGTTTTGCACCTAGTGTCGAGTTTCTACTTTTTTCAAACGGATTCTTATACGGTAAGTAATAGTCAAACCTGTCTATAAAGGTCACCCAAGGGAACCAGTAAAAGTGGTCTTTATGGACAGGTGGCTTAATATACAGGTTCAAAAAATATGAATAAAAAACAATTGGGTTAAATTCTATTGGCCTTTATAAACAGTTGGTCCTTATAATATAGGTGATCTTTAAGGCAGGTTGGACTGTATATGTTGTACAGTAGGCCTATAATTTGTTTCCGAATCGGAACCTCATTTCGGAGTTCAGTTACAATATCTCTATAGCTTTATCGGCAGCTGCTGTCTATTTCTCGATAGTTCTTTTTGTCACTAGATATCCACATCTCGGACATTCGGCAGCTGAGCTCTGACGCTTTTTCGTGAGACCAGTGTTAAATCTTCGACAGGCATGTACTATAAATATTAACACATCAAGCAATTAAAAAATATTAAAAAACCTAGATTGATAATAAAAATCACTCAAACACGTTGGATAAAGATAGGCTTACGACGACAACACGTCTGAATAGTACGAAGCCATGAGGAATAATGACGAAACATTGACGTCATATCTATGACGTAGTAATGTTTACTTTGAAGTTATTCCATTGGAAAAAACATGATTATATCTTATGGAGGTTCCGAAATGAAATTAAAAAATATTAAGAAATGTCAACTACATAACTATAAACGTGTAAGCGATATTTTTCTACATTTTTGCATAACGGCTGTATAAATATATATAGAAAGTAGCTGCATGCTGAACAGCTATTGCGGTTAAGTTAACGTGGGGCCGTAATGAGCTTCCGATTCTGATCCAATTCGTTGGCATACTGTTAAACATTCGGCAGTTCTGCATCAAAATATTCTGGGATGAGCCATATTATTGGTCATCTAAACATTCAAAGAGTTGAGTAATAAACTCCGAAACAATTTAAATTGATAATTTTTTTAAGATTGTACAAAAATATAACAAATCCTAAAATTTGAGAGCAAATACAGTGCAAAGTTGCTTATTTTAAGATTTGACCTATGTCCTTGATCCTTGCCCTATGCTTTTAAATATGGTATGCGACGCATCCTCTTATATTGGTTTATATCTGCGTCATGTCTATTAAAATCCAACTATACCGAGCAGACAGTTTGATTTGTTGGTTGGTTGTATGTTGTTTAATGTCGCATCAGCAATGTTTGAGCTATTTGCGACGAAAACTATTTTATTAATCTCTATGGATTAATTTATGAATAATTTCGTGTATGCATGTGAGTTGCGAGTGTGCTGTATGGTCTGCCTTGTACTAGCGCGCACCACTCAGGGCGACTTTACCGTGGTAGCTCACAGAGTAAGCAGACAAGCGTACCACTCCCCCAGTCCATTTTACTGATACCAGGTGAACCAGTAAAGGCCAACGGCAAGGAAAATTCACTTTCCGAAATGGGACTCGAACTCACAGCTGTCTTATCCATTAGGCCATCGCGCCTTCTCGGACAGTTTGAGACCAGACGACCAGACTGTCAGAGGGACAGGTTGATGCCTATATATCCCTTAACTTCATTTGATTATGACAGGGAAATTAAAATGTATTATAATTGCATTTCAGGTCTTGGATTTGGTATGATACATGGACCGACTACGTTTTTAATAAGTCTTTACTTTGAGAAGAGAAGAAACCTAGCAAACGCCATTTTGGTTTCAGGAGGAAGTCTTGGTGGATTGTTTTTCCCACCAATATACAGGTTTCTTTTAGATAAATTGGAGTTAAGAGGTGCGCTGCTGATTACATCCGGAATTTTATTGCAATCGTTAGTTGGTGCTTCTTTACTAAGACCGATTGGATTTTACAAATCAAAGCACGAAAGTGCTGATAGAAAGAACAGCCAGTTTGATGCAATTAATGACAAGTTTAGAGAAAGATCAATGACGGAACCTGTTAATAGAGATGTGACGTCATTACAATTGAAACAGAGTTTACTTGAAAAATCAAAACGTAGTAACTCGCATAATTTTGATCATTTAAATGGAAAAGATTCACATCTATCAGGACATATTGATAGTTCAAGCAGCAGAATATTAAATAGAATCTCTCAATCTAATATTGTACGATTTACAAGTGAGGCAGATGTGTATACGTCATCATTATCTGCGTTCGGTTCAAAATCAATTGATAAAAAAGAAAATGAGAAATCAACAAGCATTATTAATTTAAAACTATTGAAAAACCCTCTAATGATACTAATCATGATATCATTTTCATTTGGGACGCTAGGTGGTGCTTACGGGGGCGTTTTTATTGCGCCTTTCGCAAAGGATTCTGGGACTGACGATCAAGCAGTGTCGCTTATAATATCAACAATCAACGGATGTGACTTTGCAGGACGATTTATAGCCGGCATGCTGTCGGATAGAAAATTGGCAAAAAGCCACGTGTTAGTCGCCATTTGTTTAATTATTTGTTCTATAAACATGTATTTATCTTTTCTATGCAAAGAACTTTGGTCAATAATTTTATTTTCTGCCATACACGGCTTACTAGCTGGATCTTTAGTAGCTTTATCACCTGCCATTATTATAGACTTCCTTGGTTTGGAGAATTACAGGACTGCTATGGGGTTGACGTTGTTATTCCAGGGGTTGGTTATGAGCTCTGGTATACCTGTTATAGGTAGGTACACGCCATAGTTTCAAAATAGTTTTTAAGTTTTTCCTTAATTTAAAAACGTTGTTAGCTTTCAAGCTGCTTACAAATTAATTGTTTACCCAGGGATATTGCAAGCCTTGACTTATCAGGGCTTTTAAAAAGTTTAATGGCCGTCATCACAGTATTGTTGATAAGTTCGATGTCTCTGTGTTCAGGATTGCCCTGGATATTTTACGTCTTATAGTTCCATGTTCCTTTCACACAATTTTGATTACACAAGTTGCGGGTGTAGCTAGCGAAAGCGACGGTGCTTATCCTTCCGGAGCACCGGTCTCACTTCCATAAACTATTCTTAAAAGTTCTTTATCTTTATCTTCTCGCTCAGTCTGTTTCATTCGCTTCTAGTTGTAAGCGTCCTCTGTAGCGGCCACAGGTGGCCTACTCTTTTTCGAACTTTAGCGTGCACTGAGACACGGGACCTCGGTTTTAAGTCTCATCCGAGAGACTATTCTTGTAATGATTTTTTTACAGCTCTAAAATAGGCAGGAGATGAAAATAATCTCAGAAAATTTCCAAGTCCTGAGTTGTTCATGTTGTTAGATTTAAGTAAAGGAAAACCATAGTTGAGGAATGATTGTGATTTGAACTTGTACCAGTACGTTTGTGTTTTATTAATTATCATTTAAACATTTATTTATTATTAAACATTATTTATTAATTTACAGGTGTGATACGAGATTATACGGGTACATATTTATCATCATTTCAGTTTATAGGATCCTGTTTTCTTGTGTCTTCTATAGCATTATTTTTAGAACCATGTTTTAGAGACTACAGAACGAATGACAAAGAAAATAACAATGAAATCATAATAGATTGTGAGAAAAACTTAATCAAACCAGACAGGAAGTTGTAGTTGTGTTTTACCGAAAGCCATGCCAGTTATTGTCGTGTTTCACCGGAATTCCAAGCAATTTTAGAAATCTACAGACAGCTCCAACGGATGTTTTGGAAATATAGTTCACCTATGCACCACGTGATGCCCGAAAACGTTGCGCGAAATTATTCTTTGTTATGGAAGAATAATCAATTATGAAAGAACGTTTCATTATGAGAAAATGTTTCCTTAATAGTTCACAGTATTAACGGATCGCCGGCCACACCCACTATATTCCGACAAAGGGTCGACATGCTTGAATTATCCGCAAAAAGAATGAAACCTCGGTCGGAATTGTGCGGTTTAATGACGTCACTGACACTTGCACGTCATTAGTTGCCGTGACGCTGCTTTTGTACCGTGGTGGCGTCTAGTGTTGGAACATCGTGGGCGTGGCCGGCGATACGTCAATTAACAGCTGTCTTAATAACAGAGTTCACCTTCATTCCTCGTGATACCCCGTAAGTCCGGAGAATGATAAAAAACTTAGATGATTGTAATAGTTCTCAGAATAAACAATTTAAGACAACGTTGTTTTGGAAACAGATTTTATCTACTTACCACCTGATACCTAATGACGTATGTGCGTTATCGGAGAGGAAGATCTTGTTGTGTTTTCCGGAAGTCAAGTCGATTTCATCAAACGGAGTTTTCTGAAATAGTTCACTCAATAAACGAATTTGACATAGAAACAGATTTACGTGATATCCCATTACGCTGATACAAACTGTTATTTCCATTGGACATGAAAAAAACCTCGTTACTTCGATGGGGAATAGACGAATGACGTTTTAAGCCCAAGTTTTACTTATATCGAGGCATTTAGTTCAGGGACGTTGGAGGAAACTGTTATCAACGATGAAAAACTCCGAACTTTGGCAAGCGTTACTTTACATACAAACACATGTCCAAATCACATATATGATGCGTATTTTATTTCATTGTTGTGGTTACCGGTATTACGTATTACTATTTGGACCCATTTCTTTAAGGTTAACAATCACGGTAAAGAAACATGTTTGTGAAAAATGTCGCGAATATGTGCACTTCATTGTTTTAGTCATAGATTCAATTAATTTTTTTGAACGGGATGATAGACTTCGAACCAATATGTTGAAGACTATATATATCAAATTTTAGGCGCATTACATGTATCTCTAGCGAGAGAGAAACATAATACCACAAAAAGGAAACTAATTCTTCCAGTGAGAATTGGAATCTCCCTTTGTTTCGAGAAAAGGTCATATATGTTGAGGAACGCTTATATCATGTAGAATTTGAGGAGAAAATGAATATTGAATTGTGTTATGATGATTAGTCTTTTTGCTTTGTTCATGTTGTCATTGTTGTTGGTAATTGTTGGTGCTATTGTTGTTATACAAAGGTTTAAAAAAACGAAAAAAAAACAACCTTTCAAGACGTGTATGATCATTTATACAGTCAAAAATTGTGAAAATAAACTACTTCCCAACCTGCTTTTAAAGCCATCTCGCTATTAGGGTCACCTGCTTATAAAGGTCAGTAGAATTGTGTCTCAAATGTTCTTTATTTGTTTTATTTGAACCTGTATAAAAAACCAGCTGCCCAGAAAGACCAATTTTACTGGTTCCCTTGGGTGCCCTTTATAGGAAGGATTGACTGTACTTGACCCTTACAATACGGCTTAACTTGCAAGGCTAGGCGGGTCTAGTCATTTGCCATGAAGTACACTATTTCTCAGTGACCAAGTAGATGAACATCTACAATCAAATTGTAACTGACTTTTGAAGTTAAGGGTTGTGGATTCAAACCTTTCTCAAGACTTTTCTTAGATGGTTTTCATCTCCTGTTCATACAAGAGCTGTTGAAAGCTCAAAACTAGAATCTTCTTACGGATGAGACTCAAAACCGATGTCTTGTGTCTCGATGCGCGCTGAAACATCCTGCAGAGTTCAAAAAAGAGTAAGCCTCCTGTGGTCGCTATAGAGAGGACGCTTACAACTAAAAGTCATTGAAAAAAGCAAAGTAATTAAGCAAAAGTAAGTAAATGGTAAATTAGTTAGTTATTTCCACAACTTTGGTCCGAGAACTACTGATGAGGAATTGTATTTTGAAACGGAGGTCGTCTTTTGCTGTAAAATTAAAACATGTTTAGTAATTATTAATATCAGATATATTTCTGGGCCATCAAACATTCCCTCTGCATCATTATATTATCATCACAAAATTATTATTCTAGTTCTTCACCATATACAAAGTAACAATGACCACAATCTTAAAAATGATTTATTTTATGCAAGGAAGCAAACTGTTTACAAATAAATTGTTGACTGGATATTACAGTCTAAGACTTGTCATGGCCCTAAAAAGTTTAATGACCGCCATCAATACAATTGATAAGTATGATGGATTTGTATAGAAAATTATAAGATTTATCTGATTAATTTGACTTCCACAGTGCCGTGTTTCTTTTATTCTCATTTTTAGCTCACCTGACCGAAGGTCATGTGAGCTTATGGCATAGCGCAGCGTGTGTATGTGCGTGTGTGCGTGCGTGCGTCGTTAACACCTATTTTCAACTTCTCCTCTGAAACTACTGGACAGTTTTTAATGAAACTTTGTCAGAAGTATATATGGGCCGGTACAATTCAGATTTGTTCGTGGCGTTGCCATGGCTACCATAACTAGTTCAAGGTGACCTAGGGGTGCAAAAATCTTAAAAAATCTTCTTCGCCGAAAGTACTGATTGGAGAAAAAATCTGATGTCATATTTGGCTTCTCTAGGGTCTTAAGCCTATAGTTTGTTCATTTTGTGAAATTCGGATAAAAAATAGGTTACGCGTTTTTGCGTTTAATTTTGAAAAAATCGTAAAATAGCTTCAAATTGTTATAACTTGACTATTTGACCAGATAATGACATGGGGTTTTCAGTTTTGACATCTTCTTGTTAGTATCTTCAAAATGAGGTCAAGGTCAATTGTGAAGGTCGTGACCTATTTTTTTACCTCTGATTATAATTATTATCTCGAAAACTATAAACTTTTTGTATAGGCATGTATATTAGAATGTTGTAGGTATTGATACAACGATCATTTTGATGTATAGAAAAAGGTCATGGGTTCAAAGGTCAAGGTCACAGATGTGAAACAATACTGAAATGTTTAATTATCTCGAAAACTATACACTTTTTGTATAGGCATGTATATTAGAATGTTGTAGGTATTGATACAACAATCATTTTGATGTATAGAAAAAGGTCGTGGGTTCAAAGGTCAAGGTCACAGATGCAAAACAATACCGAAATGGTTAATTATCTCGAAAACTAAAAACATTTTGTATAGGCATGTATATTAGAATGTTGTAAGTATTGATGCAACAATCATTTTGATGTATAGAAAAAGGTCATGGGTTCAAAGGTCAAGGTCACATATGCGAAACAATACCAAAATGGTTAATTATCTCGAAAACTATAAACTTTTTGTATAGGCATGTATATTAGAATGTTGTAGGTATTGATACAACGATCATTTTGATGTATGGAAAAAGGTCATGGGTTCAAAGGTCAAGGTCACAGATGCAAAACAATACCGAAATGGTTAATTATCTCGAAAACTATAAACTTTTTGTATAGGCATGTATATTAGAATGTTGTAGGTATTGATACAACGATCATTTTGATGTATAGAAAAAGGTCATGGGTTCAAAGGTCAAGGTCACAGATGTGAAAACAATACAGAAATGGTAAATTATTTCGAAAACTATAAACTTTTTATAGGCATGTATATTAGAATGTTGTAAGTATTGATACAACGATCATTTTGATGTATAGAAAAAGGTCATGGGTTCAAAGGTCAAGGTCACAGATGCGAAGCAATACCGAAATTGTTAATTATCTCGAAAACTATAAACTTTTTGTATAGGCATGTATATTAGAATGCTGTAGATATTGATACAACAATCATTTTGATGTATAGAAAAAGGTTATGGGTTTAAAGGTCAAGGTCACAGATGTGAAACAATACTGAAATGGTTAATTATCTTGAAAACTATTAACTTTTTGTATAGGCATGTATACTAGATGTTGTAGGTATTGATACAACGGTTATCATGATGTAAAGAAAAAAGTCATTGGGGTTTAGTATTTATGTTTTCTTTAAATCTATCAGCTAGCCATTAGTTATCAGGTGAGCGTATCAGGCCCATGGGCCTCTTATTTTAACACGTGACGGATGTAGCTAGCTAAATAGGTGGGGTTTAGCCTTCTGGTGCACATTCTCTGGCAGAAGGTCACATGTTTTACTTATTTGTCGGTTATCAAAGCTTTTTAATTTGCGTTTGGGTTTGTAAGATAGCGCCCTGGTCATGAGCTGGTATGATTTGTTTTTACTTTTGCCGAAAAAACATTACCGGTGCTATTACCTTGCATTGGCTTGTAGTGTCATGTAGGAATTTATCCCGTAAAGATCTAACTAAAGAAATACCAGTTCATGGTCAAATCAAAATAAAGGAAACGTTAAACCTTTGAAAACTGACAAATAGTTAAACGATTGAAATTCCACCAGGGAAGTGAGACTGAGTTCTCTGTAAGGGTAAACGTCTATGTTTAACTAGCTACACCCATGTGTGCAATCAAATTCACTTTCCCACATGTGGTCTTAGCATGATTCGAACTCACAACAGTGAGAAACCCTGGATTTGTAGACTGATGTCTTACCCATTGCGGCCTCTCTCGTAATTTGTGCTGAATGATCGTTGCGGATATGTAGCGTACATATAACGCTTTATTTACTATTGAAAAGACTAAAGATCATTAAAAAAGTCAAAGATCTGAAAACATCGTTGGCAAATACTCAAAACCACCAAGTACTCGTGTACCCAGTTTCCAATCAGTTTTCCGGTCGTTGACATCATTTGTTACTATAAACGTCGTGTACTTGGTTAGTTTATTTTTTAACTTAAAAGTAAACATTTAAAATTCATTTCTTCTATTTAAGGCCGGTGAAGTTTCATTCAATGAATTTGTGTCGATTGCGTAATATTACAATTTACCTAATTTTGCAGGTAAGATCGTAAAAGACCACCATTAATGCTGGATTTTGACCTACGATTTACTACGACTTTTTGTGCACGATTTATTTGATAAAAAATGGATTACTCGTTTTAACTTGTAGTTGATGTTATAGCTGAGACGTAGCAAAACATGGCCATTATTTAGTTACTATAAACCACTGGGATCTGCTTCTCCCATTACCAAAATAAGTCCGCGAGTCAAGGCAACAGACACGTAATTCGATTTATGGGCGTGTTTTATTATTTTGTTTCACTTTTAATCTTTTGTAATCTTTCTGTATATAAAATCACACTTTATGTATTTGATGTTACATAGTTCATTTCGTTCACAAACTTTATTTTAAACTTTGTGGAACAAAAAGTGATTACCCCCTTGAAGACCACGTGGCCTCATTTAGTTGAAATTGATGTGTTCTACTTTATTTGCCTGTTTCCGATTTGCTTTCGGTTTGTTACAATCTAAAACAAAGTTAAAACTTTGTAAACTGATGTAAACTTCATGATTAACATGCGGAGGTCTAGAAAGGAATTAAGATCTTGTGATCAGGAGACTTAAATAGTATAGTCATGTTTAGCTACCTACACCTATGTCAAAAATGAAAACTACAATTCTAAAATAAAATAATTCCAGATGAAGTAAATACTTTTAAAGCCAGTAAATATAGCAAATACGTGAACTTCTACCAGAGAATTGAGATTGTGTGTCTCGAAAGGGCAATTATTTCCTGTTTTGCTAGCTACATTCGCTATGTTTGTAATAAAAATAAAAATAAAAAGTTTTTAATGAAGTAAAGACCCAAGACATGTATTTTATTTGTTTAGGTAATCAACTTTACACAGGAGGTGCTTACCCTTCCAGAGCACACGGCCTCACTTCCCTGGTGGAAGTTCACGTGTCTAACCTAAATTGTCAGTGCCAAAGTTTTTACTTTGCTTCTGGATTGTGATTCGGACATGGATTAGTATGTTTGTTTTTGATTACATAATGGCCTACATGCAAACCTTTTTCTTTTATGCTTCAATAAAAATAAAATTTTAAAAATCACACTCCGATATTCCTAAAATATTTACAATTTTATTATCTTTTCTTCGACGTCATAAAAAGTTCCACCTTAACGCAAAAAAAGTGATAATGCACAAACTTAAAACAGTCTCCATTTATGTTACTAATTCGGAGTATTCGGTCCAGTGTTATATTTTTATAAAGTCCAGGGTGGCGCACATACACCGATAAAAAATAATAATAAAAAGACTAACAATCCGGTCCATGTTCAACCAACAATCGAAAAACCAAAATAAATACTTTAAAAACTGATAAAATTTGTTAAATAGACAAACTTCGTCCAGGAACAGGAGATCTGGAAAGGAAGTTGACTTCTTTTTAGATAACTATATTCTGAAATTAAAATTAAGAATGGAAGGATCATGAAACTATGTGGCTTTTAATGTATTCAGATTAATTTGAGATAGAGACATACTTATCAACAATACAGTGATGACGGACATAATTTTTTTAGGGCCTTAATAAGTCTATACTTACAATATCCCTCAGTAAACAATATATTTGTAAGCAGCATGTGTCGTTCATTAAAGTTCCCATAGTGTGAACAAGCTACCATATCATATTAACTTTGAAATTAATGCACTATATGTCGGAAACACACTCTTCCATAGCTTATTCACTAAAATAAATGCACCATAAGCAATAGAAGCTTATGATGTATCATAGTAATAACACATTAAACAACAGAAACAACTCCATAATTATACCGTGTTATGCAGTGCCACTGCCGATGTTGAATCTATCAACAAATTATAAAAATATTTCCGACAAATTGGCGTGGCAAACCCAGATTTTTTTTCGAGATATGAAAGAATCGATTCGGTCACGCGATCGCTATTGTTTTTATTATGGTTTCTATATAATTAATTTGAATTTGAGTTGAATATATAAAGTAGTTGAATAAACGTCTTTTGTAAGAAGGTTTGTGCATAAACGTTTTATTCCATAAATTCAATATTACATAAACACGAATATGAATATAAGATTTTGTTTATTATTTAATTGCCGAAAACTCTATGTTTTGTATCCGTAAAGAGTTCTGGCGGCTATAACAAAACAACCAAAAATGGCTACACAACACAAGCTTCGAGGTCACCAAAGCAATGACGTCGTTAACCATGGGTACACGAGTGATATTACACTAGTGTATCACGATTTTTACATGACTTTATTGTATGAATTTTAGGGTTTATTATACAATGTAATTTTCCTTTTTTGAAAGCGTTTTGGGTCATTCGTGTACAGTTAAGTGCAAGCAAGAAAAAAATCAAACCATCAAAGTAAAGTATATACGACTTTCCTCCGCACCTTGATTTTACAGTCAATAAATTTGAATTTCATTCCAAACCTGTATGTTTTACATATTGAAGATATTATACTTTAAAAATGGATTTATTAAGATATGGATAATAGTTCAGTAGAGCAGTTTATAAGGTCATGAAATGTCACACAGCTTAATTACAAAACCGAAGCGCCGATGTATGAAGCGAAATACCATAAAGGTATAACGTCACAAATCATCTTTATTTTTAAAAAGTGATATTTCTTTTTTAGTTATCATAATTCTTGATATCAAATCTATGCTTGTAATGATTTTTTAAACCTCACAAAGGTAAGGCAGTGCTCGGGAAATATTTCAAATAGTATTTAAAAGAGATGCATATAGGTAAAAAGAGAAAAGATATTGTATACAGGATTATATCCTTGACAATGCCTTGAAAAAGTTTAAAGATTACTTAATTGAGAAGCATTAGTGAATAATGATAAACGAAACGAGATAAAAAGGAACCAATAACATATAACTTGCAATACTTCGAGATTAAATTTATGTGAAATGTAAATATTAGAAAAGTGCGTATAATATTTGTGTCGTTTACATTTGTCTTACTTCTCGAGCGCCGAACGTTTGATTTCAAGTCAAACAGACGATTTACATTTAAACATTACATAATCTATTGAAATGAATACAAACAAAATTAAGATTAAAAGAAATAATGCATATAAACTTGAATATTACAAGGACGTTCAACCTTTCACTTTACGTCAAACAGGCGGTTCGCCTCTGAACAAAATCTATTAAATGAATATAAACAAAGTTAAGATTAAAAAAAATAGTGCATAAAACCATAAATATTACAAGGACGTTAAACCTTCCATTTTAAGTCAAACCGGTCGTTAACCTCTAAACATTCATGCGTCTAATTTAGATAGAAGGGAATAGAATAAAAAGAAAAAAGAAAAAACAAAGGATAACAAGATAGGGACGTTTTGTTTTTGACAAGTGCTTAAAACAAGAAGACATATTACTAAGAAATGTAAAGTAGTTCAAAATTTACAATTAATTGCAAAAGTAATCGACTACTTACATAGGTGGGCATATGTGACTTAGAAAACTCACCTTACTCGGATAATAAATAACAACATGCACCCAATAGATAAAGGATGGTCATGGATCATTTTGATAGGTAAAAGTAATTTGTTTATATACAATTTGGAAGATTTATTACCAGTAGTCTTAATAAAGGTTTTCGCACTGTAAACGCATTAGTGTTCGCTTGTTTTCGACTGTAGCAAAATGTCTAAAATTTAAGAAGAATTTCCTAATTTTGGACTGGAATAATTGTGTTACTGAACATTTTTCTTAGCTAAATTTAGTAAAATATATTTTTTTCTTTGAGTTTCTTTTCAATATCTTGGGGAAAAAATAGGTTTCACAAATTTGGTCCAAGCACTACTGATGAGAAATTGTTTTCCGAAACAGTCGTCTAGTGTTGTAAAATTAAAACTGGTATGTAATATGTAATTACTTATTCGACGATCTTGATTTTTCAGAGGGTATCTCACAAAAATTCGAGAAATATTTTTTGTGATGCATATTTTTATTGACAAAGACAATCACAATCAATAATGTAATTTACACAAAATACAAAAATAGAAATATCAACATAGCCAATAATGCTGAAATAAATAATACATATTTAAATGAATAACATTAATTCTAATATGAAATGTAATAGTATGGTTTTTTTTTAATCAATGTAGTATAATTGATGTTGACAGAGGAAAGAGGTGAGTAAAATACTAGAACAGCTGTCCAAAAGGTCTTCAAAATTACTCTTCGATTTCATTTGTTTTAATTGCTATATTGTTCTGATCAAAAACAAACATGCTAATCCATTTCCGAATCACAATCCAGAAGCAAAGTAAAAACTTTGGGACTGACAAGTTAGGTTAGACACGTTAACTTCCACCAGGTAAGTGAGGCCGGGTGCTCCGGAAGGGTAAGCACCTCCTGTTTAGCTAGCTACACCCGCCACGTGTGTAATCAAAATTGTGTGAAAGTAACATGGAACTATGAGACGTCAAATATATCCAAGGCAATCCTGGATACAGAGACATCAAACTTATCACAATACTGTGATGGCGGCCATAAAACTCTGAATGACAAAATGAGCTTGATAGTATGAAATAAACTCATGAATATTAAGTATTTTTCCTTTAACTTTCGTTCTAAAAATAAAATTTCTAACTAAAATAAATAAAAAATTTAAAGGTTTTGTTTCCTTGTTAAAAATCATAATTCCAAATACCGCGTCTTTTCCAGTGATGTATAAGTCTATTTGACATTTTGCTTTTACTAATTTTGTTATTTCCATCCAAAAATTATTTACAATTTGGCATTCCCAGAATAAATAAGTAGTTGTTTCACAAAATTATTTCAGGAAATATAAAACACGTTGTTGAGTTTCAACTGGTACACCAGAGTTTACATCAACACTGTTATAATTAATTGTACTCTTTATTTTTGCTCTCATCACATTTTAGTAGTTTACTATTTACTTTTACTATGTTTATTTTTTAATTTTTAATACAGGGTGTACCATCAACACAACTTTAGTTGTCGGTTCAACAAGAGCTTTTGGCATTTATTTCGTCGAGTTTATATCCAAGTTTGGAGCTGACGTATCAGTGACGTCACTCATAACTGGATTACTGCAAATTACATACAGTCTTGTCTGCAAGTATTATACTATTACAGTAAAACCTGTCTATAAAGGCAATCCTAGGGAATCAGTAAAAGTGGCCTCTGTGGCCAGGTGACCTTTATACACAGGTTCAACTAACATGCATAAAGAACAATTGGGATACAATTCTACTGGTTTTTATCAGCAGGAGATCTTTAAGATAGGTTGGACTGCATTAAGCTATAAGACAAGCTAATGACTTGAATCTTCCTATTCTTAACTTTCCTTTTCTATGCAGCAATACACCTACTTAATACACAAAATACCGGTTCGTATCATTATCCAAATAGTAAAAATAAAAAGTAAACCTCGAATATTAAGAAAGTGATCCCGATGCATACCAGTCCAGGTCAAAACCAAAATCACAAGGCAAAAAAAAAAAACTTTGAAGCTGGAAAATTATGTTTAACTCACTGAATTTGACCAGGAAATTGCCTCTCCTGTTTAGGTAGATACATCTGTACTGTGTAAAATCAAAGAGGTATGGCAGGTTTAATGTGATTTTATCTTAAATGGATCGATTTGGTTTTTAGAAAAATAAAAGTCGAAATATTCCTGCACTTAAATGTGTGCACAAAAAGTTCTCTTCGGAAGACCAACTTTTACATTATTGTTTTTTTTTAAATATTTTCAAAGCGCAATCTTTACGAGTTTTCCAAAAATCGGTCTTCTTGGGAAAAATGATCATATTTTGAAAAACAGGGAAAATCAAACTTACCATTGTACATATAGCTGATGTTATATTTGAACACCGCTGACACTTGCTTCTATGGTTAGCTTAATGCGTAGCGAGGACGTTTTGTAACCTGTCCGACATGGGTTATCCTCTCTTTTTTTTAGTTTATCTTTATAGAATACTTTTGCTAAATTTTGCTCTTTTTTTTTTTTTTTTTTTTAATATGTGTTTTTAAAAATGGTCATTTTATTCTTTAAAATCAAACTTTTTACTATCAGATCAAGCCAGGTTATACTTTTATACAATAACTCACACATATCACCAGTGGATTCTTAGTGTAGCGTAATGTTGGTTAATACTTTATTTTTCAAGTTTTCTGTTTATTGTATAAAAATGGTTGATGTTAAGGTGTGTTCAATACCCTCTGCTATTTAAGGAAAACGCGTTTACAAAAACGAAGCGCTTGTTCATAGAACTAGTCTAACTATGTGTGAAATCTTTAGGTGTTTAAAAATACACCGTAATGTCATTATTAATTTATGTAAGTACAACAAAATGAGAGAGGCAGTCCTCCGGGTTAAATTAAATATATCATATGTTCTTCTATTTGCATATTGTTATTTTCTTTGTATTCATATGTACATGTATATATGTTTTCAATATTGTAATTTACAATTAGAGAAATAAAGAAACGTGAAATTTGATTCATCCGTTCAAGCAATTGGCAGTGTAAAAAGGCGCCTATCAAACACGTCATACCTCTTTGATAATGAAAGGTGCATGGTTTGTCAAAAATCAAGGATACTTTTGGTTAAAGAGACACTGAATAATGATAATAATCGGTACCGGTCATGACATTTGGCCTGTAGTATTTTGACGTGCGTCGGTTTTCTGATTGTTTTACACCTGTCATTAACTTGATTTAGTAATTCAATTCCTTTATTTTATTGATATTTCAGCGTTACCAGCTATGTCAATTGGCATGCAGTATATGAGTGTGCGTCAGTCAATATTTCCTTTCTTCTATTGTTATTTCAGCGTTACCAGTTATGACATTTGGCCTGCGGTATATGACTGTACGTCAATCGATTTTTGCAGGTGGAATTATCATAAGTGTGGCATACATGATCGGAAGTTTTGCACCAAGTGTCGGATTTTTACTCTTCTCAAATGGAATCTTATTTGGTAAGATTGGGAAATATGTACATCCACTACTGGTGAGGAATTGTATTCCGAAAAGGCATTCTAGTGCTGTAAAATTAAGACTGGTATAATATGTACAAATAATTTATTGATATGTATGATATCTTTGTATCAATAAAAAATTATCCTAGATATTGTTTTTATATTGTTTTTATTTTGTGACATAAATACATACAAATACAATTACAATCACCAAACTTTATCTAGTAACTAATACGTGTACTACAATTACTTAAATATTACACGTTAAGTTGTGTATATACTAATTAAAACATACTAAATATAAGACAGGGAGATATTGATTATTATTGATTATTAAAATTTGATATGAAATTTTTCCGTAAATTTCAGCCAGTATTTCCTAAAAGTTCATGTTTTTGACTTTTTAACATTATGTTTTTTCTAAAAGCAAATTGGCATCTTATATAGGCTTTGAGACTACAAAAATGGAGTGTCTTGTTATTCAATTTTGCCTGATAAATGTAAAATCTAATTATTATTCTGAAATTTAAAGGTTTATATTTTTTAATAATCTTCGGAATTCAAATAAAGCAACTTTTGGTCCATTTCAAACGGTTCACTTATATTGATATTGACGAAATTAATCCACACTCACAAAAAAAGATGAAAAATAGTTTTGGGTTCTCCCTTACAAAAAGAGCATTATCATTCGTTTGTATATCGATTTAAAAAAAAGAATTAACTCCAATATTTGTTTTGTTAATTCTATATTGAAACCACTGGAGAGATGTTTTACGTGTTATGTAAAAAGGGAGATAATAAATATTTCCATTTTCTTTTGATTCTAAGTTGAATGTATTCGACCATTTGCTTTCACTTATCGTGTTTCTATTGTCAATTAAGGATAAATACATATCTTTTGCTCCTTTTGTGATTTTAAAATTGCCTGAATTGGTATAAATGGGACTGGTTGGAAATTAATTGATTTTAGTATTTTTAACTCTGATAAAGCATCTTTAATAATCTAAAACACTCTTATATTCCAGAAAGTGGTTTTTACATCATATACACTTATGAATTCCTCATATGATGAGGAATGTATTCCGAAACGGCGGTCTAGTGCTGTAAATTAAAACTTGTATTATATGTAATTTAAACCCCTGAGCCGATATCTCTGCTGGTGGCTTGTGTCCCGAGGATATCAGTAGGCAATAATTTCGTATTATTGTCAGAAATAAACTATAATTGTCTAAATTTCCTGCAAGTTAACATTTGAAATTTCTCAAAAACTAAGATATACTCTCATGCAAAGTATTTCCTTAGCTTAATTTGGTAAAATATATTTTGGTCCTTTGGGTAGCTTTTCAACATCTTAAAATAATTTTGGTTTCATAATTTTGGTCCAAGCACTATGATGAGGAATTGTATTCCGAAACGGCCGTCTAGTGCTGTAAAATTAAAACTGGTATAATATGTAATGTATAGAATATTTCATCTGTTTTTAGTAGGTCTGAAACAAAAAATACTTTTTTGCAATCCACCTATCAAATTGATATGACTTGTTTCCTATTTAAAAAAAAACCCGGATTATTCCAAATACAGCTTGTAAAATATCTGACATATTTTTGGTTTTTCTTTTTTATTAAATGTATTTAAACATGAAATACATCTGCCCAAATCGTTTTTATATTTGTGGCTGTCCTTATAATAGTTAGACCTCCCCCAAAAGCAATTTTATCAATATCACAATAACGTTTATTATATTCATGAATTTCGAGTTTTGTTTTAAGATTCGTCTTATCAAAGTTAATTTCAAAGCATTTATAAAGGCGTCAAGATCTATCATCCACCATTCCAATAACTTCGTATTAAAGTGTCTCTGCTTATTCTATCACATTTTCCGACCCCACAAAAAATTCAATAACATTGCTCTTAACTCTACAATAAATTTTTAGTCGGGTTTGGTAAAGTGATAAAAAGACAATTGAGTTTAGATATAATCAAACTCTTTATAACTGTAATTTTTCCAATGAGTGTTAATGATCTCATTTTCCATGCTTTAAGAATATTTTTGATTTCACTTGTTGTAATTAATTTTAACTATATCATCTAAAACTACACTAAAATGTATTCCCAATAGTGTTAATTTATCGTCAATTGTATTTTTCAGTCTATGGTTAAAGGTTTCGCCACAATACTTTCTGCATCCGATCTAAATAGTTTTACATTTCCAAATATTTATAGAAAGACCGGAAATACTAGCAAAACAATCGAGCGTTCTTATTGCTTCGTCATAAGAATTTTTCGAACCATCAAGGATAAAAGTAGTATCATCAGCAAACTGAGATTTTATGTGCGACGTCATTTATTTTTATTCCTTTTATTTCTATATTTTCTCTTATTAAAATCTCTAGTATTTCAGCAGTAGCTAGAAATGGGGTCAACCTATAAGCTTATCTAAAACTGTTTTGAATCGTTCGGCTATACATCCACAGGCTAATTTGTACGTAACATTTAATAAAGAGATAGGGGTTCAGTTTTGTAAAAAAAACTTCGATTTATCGCCCTTCGGAAGACAAGTGATAATTCCAAATTTTTGAGTAACTGACAATTCCTCAGAATAATAAGCTTCATTTACAGATATGACAACAAAAATGTCCTTCCAAAAACTTTAGATTAAAACCGTCGAACCAGGACTTTTGTTATTTTTCTTTTTTTCAAACTTTAAAATTTCATGATGTTGTATTTCACCTTCAATACTATTTTGTTATTAAAATCCAATTTATTAATGTTAATATTGTGAAATAATTCTTTTAAGTTGTGTTCTTTGATTGGGACTTCAGTATATATTTCTCATAAAATTGTTCAATTTCATTCAAAATCTTGAACTGTTCTGTTATTTCTTTATTGTCATTAGTAATGAATTTATTTATAGTTTTTGACGTGAAATTTTTTATTTTCCAAGTTACAAATTACTTTAATTGTTTCTCTCCGTTCTTTGCCTTTACCATATTGTTTTTAATTTTGTTTTTCTTTAATTCAAGTTCATTTTAATTTAATTCTAAACTTGCAATTTCATCATCTGTTAAAGAGGATTTTGATTCTAAAGTATTAATATTTTCTAATAGTTCTTTTTCTTTCCCTAGTCTTTGTTTATAGCATATGACACATATGCAATTGATCACCCCTTATTTCCATTAGAAATTTTTTAAGAAAAGTTGATCGGTTATTCTAAACATTCTTCTTCATTTTTAATTTCATCAATATTTTCTACATTATATACAGGGAGCGGGTATGTTGTTTTACTTTCAGTATACATTTTTTAATTTGTTTTGCATACTCTGGGTCATTTAATAAGCTAGAGTTAAATTTCCATCATCCCCTTCCTTTGATAAAATCAATTTTAATTTCAAAATAAGCATAGAATGGTCTAATCTATACCCAGGTTATAAAGAACACTATGAACTTGCGGTAGAAAGCTTTGCTTCGTAAAAGGAATTTTTTTTTTATTTTTTCATGATTTTCCAATTGTAAAAAAATCAAATCACACCATTTACACACTCATATGCACTCATAAACACACCACATACACTCAGGTATGGCAGATAATAATAAGATCTAGATATATGGAATATATATATATATATATATATATATATATATATATATATATATATATATATATATATATATATATATATATAATTGTTTTTTAAAAACACCTATATTTTTCTGAGTACACGTGAATATAATATTTTCCAGGGTAATTTAAAATACACTGCCATCATAATGATCATACATGTTAACATCTGGTCCTGTAATAAAAGACCTAGACTCAAAGTCTTTATAAATTATATTGATAAAACATCATTATACTAAATCTGAGAGTTTTTCCGCTAAAATAGTGTTTTCATCCTGAAAAGTAAAGTTTTCCCACTTCCAAATACAGGAAAAACTTCAATATTTCAACTGTATGAACAAAATTTGTTATGATGATAATGAAGTGAACCTGTTGCAAAATTAAGATTTGTAAAGTTATTTATGGATGGCAGTGTATATACAAAAAACAGCAAAAACCGTACATAAGGTACCATCCATGTAGTGTATAAAATTGGAGTTTATTGAGTTTCTAATGCATCAAAACATGTGTTAACATGAATGTAGAAAACAGATCTTTGTAGTTGGGTCTTTATACTGGAGTGGTAACTTAAATTGTTTTACTGTATTATTTTATCACCTAATGCTGAAAAAGTATTTTCACAACTAAGTGCATAAAAACATGATATGACTAAATATATACATGTATATTAATTGTTTTTTTAAGTGCAGTGAAATAGTGTAAACACATATTTACACATGTACATGTCTTGTCCAATTATACATGTAGTGTGGTGTTGTTATACACACTGACACTCAAAATTATAGTTTGTAAACATGATGTCCAAATATAGCTAAATATATGAATATTCAGTCAAATCTGTCTGTAAAGGCCACTGGTTCATATTACATGAATATGAGAAATTTTGCTACAGTTCCATTGTATTCAACAACATGAGGTCTTTATAAAAAGGTGTTCTTTAAGACAGGGTTGACTGTATAGACATGGTGACTAATATATTGCAACTTGATATTCTGGTATATAAAGAACATGTTCAATATTACAAAACAAAACAAAACAAAGTATATCTACTTAATATAGCTAAATATATGAATATTGGATAAATTTTACTGCTTTTAAAAGTAGCCGGTCTTAATAGAGTGATCTTTAAGGCAGGTTTTACTGTACAACATGATGACAAAGAAATTACTTGTCTGGTACATATGTTCATAATATAACACAAATTATATCTAGAATTTGGATAAAATTTATTAACTTTTAAATGTAGGAAGTGACATTAAAGGTTTGGTTGTATAGACACTGATATATAACCTTTGTTGTTCAATAGAACATAAGACAGAACATATCTAAAATTCTACTGAAAATAATGTAGCCTTTTTAAATAGAAAAAAGATTGATCCAAATATTCCATCTGTTTTTAAATTTTCAGTTTCCCCTTTTACATAATATCTATTTTTCTGTATTGAAGTATTCATTTAATATTTCTTTAAATTCAGGAGTATGGTATGGATTTTGGAATTTTATATTTTTTACAATAAATATAAGATTTCCATTGAGTTAACAAGATATAATATTTTGTGGTGATTTTCTTGTTGTGCAAAGATAATGTCTTTTACAGTTATATTAAATTTAGATTAAGTTTTTCTGAAATCCATTTTTCAATGTCATTCCAAAACTTTCTAACAAATTCACAATCAAAAAACAAATGGCAAATATTATCTTTAAAAAGAAAAAAGAAATCTAGCCGTGATTTTTTAACTGGGTTTTAACTGGGTTTTTTCTGCGCCAGTTGTAACGTTTTAACTTTGGGTTGAATGTACAAAAAGGGTCTATTAAATCATGTATTTCTTTAATTTGTAAAACTTTATCTCTGGCTTTCGGATTGTTTTATTTTTCATATCCACTTGTATCTAAATCCAAATCGTGCACTAAGTTGAAATCCCCGCAAATAATTTTTACTTTACTGTTTGAACTATTCAAAAAGTTATATGTTTTCTTGTAAAAAACTGGGTTCTCTTCATTTAGTCCGTAAATGCTTATCAATGTAAAAATATCTTTGTTTATCTTAATGTCAATGAGTATAAAATTACCATCTTCGTCCAGAAAACAAACACCCCTTGAATTAGAACTGTGAGATGAAAAATAACCTTTCCATCCCATTGACCTTTTAGTTTTTTCGTTATCTGAAGTAAAGAGTAAATATTACAATTTGTAGCTTTTAAATAACCAAATACATCTAATCTTTTTGTAATATCTCGAAGTGCTCGACAGTTATAGGTAACCATTTGAATATATGTTTGATAATCCATAATCACAAATATCTTTGTAACATCTGTACTTATACCTAGTATAATAAAAAGAAATACCTTTATCCTAGACATATTTAACGTTCCACAATTCCAAGTTTCTTTAATTCCTAATTTTGATGTTTCAAGTGGTTTACTTTATTTGCCAATTTTCAGTTTCCATTTGGATCACTGTTTGAACATCCACAGGATATATTTTACGTTACACAGTTCAGAAGTGTCTTTCATTCTTAATTTTGATGTTTGGTTCACTTGTATTTTCTATTTTGAAAAAAAATGGATCCTAGACGAAAGTAACGAAAAAGGTAACCTTTAACAAAAATCAATTTCGAAGATTTTTGGGTTTTTTCGAGTCCTTCCTGCAATGTCTACCTAGCGACAAACGATGTACACTTACGCATAAACATCACATACATATAGGCACAGCCCTAGGTCTGTCTCCTATTAACCTGATTATAAACAATTGATTTAATTTGTCAGTTTTCAAAACTTTAAAGTTATCAAGCTCTGTGTTTTAGACATGGACCAGTATATTTTTATGCTTTCGTCACGTTTTTACTATTTTATGACAACTTTCATATTCTAATTCCAGGTATTGGGTTTGGTCTTATCAATGGACCTGCAACATATCTAACCAGTCTGTATTTCAACAAGAGACGTAACCTTGCTAATTCTATTCTTCTCTCAGGAGGAGGCATGGGAGGACTTATTTTGTCACCGATCTATCGTTTACTCTTAGATTCCTACGAATTGAGAGGATCACTCCTAATTACGGCGGGAATATCACTGCATTCAGTTGTCGCGTCTGTATTGTTAAGACCAATCAGTTTTTACGAATCGAAATACAAAGGGGACGAGGAAAACAATGACAGGGCGAATTCGAAAGATAAATTCACTATTAAATCAAAACCGATTCTAAGACGTTCACGTTCACTGCAACTGGAAGGAACTGATTGTTTAAAGATACAAATATCAAAATTAAAAAGATCCAAGTCTGAAATTTTCAACTCAAAGCGAAATGCACCCACAACATCCAAATACAGATATACTATTACAGACGATACAAACGGAGTAATATCAGATGCAGATAAGGCCATACAACTAATGAAGCGAAATACGTTAACTACTTTACCCTCAACAACAGAACGTGTAAATTCAGTAACAGCAGACGACATCAAGATATCAGTTGCAGACGACAAGATTTCACAACCAGGTGATACCACGTCGCCATCAAAACCAGAACATGATATAAACATATCAGTTGTAGACAGAATTCTGAAGTCAGGTGACCGCAGATCATCCATTACGGGCAACTATTCGTCGGCATCAAAACCTGAACATAATACAAATAAATCGGTCGAAGATAACATTTCCCAATCAGCGGACCACAAATTATCCACAATGAACATCAGTTCTTCGAAGTCAAAATCTGAACATGATAGAAAAAGATCAATTGTAGACAAGTTGTCACAAGTAGGGGACCGCAAATCGTCCATAATGAGTACCTCGTCGCGATCAAAGACAAGCCGTAAGTCAGTTTCCATGGATTCTAAAACAGACAAGGAAAGAACTATAAATCTAAGACTACTTTGCAATCCTCTGATGATTATATTTGTGGTAGCTCTGTCTTTTGGGAGTCTTGGTGGTGCGTATGGCGGTCTTTATATAACTCATTTTGCGGAAGACAACGGAATTGATGATACAACAATTTCTCTTATCATTTCGACCATCAATGGATGTGATGTTGTCGGACGAATTTTCTTCGGTATGTTATCGGACAGAAATGTCGCCAAAAACCACGTGCTCGTTGCTACATCTTTGGCAGCTTGTAGCTTAAATATTTTTTTTCCTTTTTATACAAGGAAATGTGGTCTATTTTTTGTTTTCTGTTATCCATGGGCTGATTTCTGGATCTATGGTGGCTTTATCTCCTGCATTAATCATCGATTTTCTTGGATTGGATAATTACAGAACTGCTATGGGTGTGGCATTGCTATCCCAGGGATTTGCCATGTGTGCAGTTTTGCCAATAATAGGTATGTATACCTTAATTACTTTAAACACCCCAATGATATTTAGACAACGTATCAATTTGACCAGGGAGCACCCGACCTAACTACGCTGATTAAAGTTCACGTGTTTAACATAATTTGTCGGTTTTCAAAGTTTTATTTTGTAAAATACATTTTGGTCCATCGATTTTTTTATCTTAAATATATTATAATTTTCACAGTTTTGGTCTGAGCACTACTGATGAGATATTTGTTCCGAAAACACCATCTAGTGCTGTGTGTTAAAAAATAGTTGAACATATCGCTGACCAAGTGCACGTTAAATTTTTAAACCTTTGTATTCCATTTTTATGGCCGTTATCATAATAACGTTGAAATGCATGATATCTCTGTGTAAAAATTATCCTGGATATCTTTGACGTTCCATAGTTTCAAGTTCCGTTTATTCATAATTTTGTTAACACAAATGGTTGGTAAACCTGGCTTAACAGAATTTGCTAAGCCTTCCAGAGCAACCGGCCTCGTTTGCCTTGTGAAAATTCTCAAGGTAAATCAAAAACATACATACTAATCCATATCCGAATCACAATCGAGAAGCAAAGTAAAAAGTATGGAACTGACAAGTTAGGTTATACACGTGAACATTTTGGTCCATCGATTTTTTTAAATCTTAAATATATTTTATTTTTCACAGCTTTGGTTTGAGCACTACTGATGAGATATTTGTTCCGAAAACACCATCTAGTGCTGGTCAATTTAAACAGGTTTAGTTGTTATTAATCTTCTTTGGATTGTTATTTGGTGATGGATTGGAATGTTTGCTTTTGATGATAATATTGTTATTGTTGGTACAAAAATGCAAATTATCAACGTCAAAAAATGGATAATAAGATGTGTCTTATAATACGAGTATGTTTAGTATTTTTTAATAAAGGTTCGTTGTTGTGTGATGAAAATAGTTGAACATATCGCTGACCAAGTGCATGTTCAATTTTTCATCCTTTGTATTCGAATTCCATATGGCTGTTATCATAATATCGTTGAAAAATCTTCAAAATTTTTTCTTGAACATACACGTATTTACATTTTCACAGCTTTGGTCTTGGCACTACTGATAAAAAAATTATTTCGACACTAGTGCTGCAAAATTAAAGCAGTGTTACTTAAAATTATTCTGCTTTTAGATTGAGATTTATTTTTGATTTTGATAATAATATTGTTATTGGTGCCAAAATTACAATTTACCCTTTGCCATTCAATTTTATGACCGTCATAACAATACCTTTGATAAACATGATGTCTGTAAAAAATACCCTGGATATGTTTGACGATTTATAGTTCCATGTGCCGTTTATTCTCAATTTTAAAAAATACACATGGCGAGTGAACTTAGCTTAACAGGTGGTGCTAATCCTTACGGAGCACACAGCCTCGCTTGCCTTGTGGAAATTCTCAAGTTTAATCTAGTTTGTCAGTTTCAAAGTTATTACTTTGTTTAGGATTGTTTTTTGGTCATTCACCCGTATGGTTGTACTTTATTGTTGTTATTGTGATCATTAACAGTTTTTATGAAAGTCTCAAATCAGTTATAATATTTTGAGCAGTATAAAAATATTTTGCCGTTTTTTAATCATTCATTTCGTTGTTTCAATTCGCTGCATATATCGGTTATCAAGTGCATGTTAAATCATTTATCTTCATTTTGCAATCTTTATTTTACAGGTTGACGTTATTTGACAGGTACATACATGACGTCATTTCAGTTTTAAGAGAAGTGTTATTTTTAGAATTCAAATTACATTTATCTTAATATTTCACATGTGCATTGCGTGATTTCATAGGTGCATACATGACGTCATTCCAGTTTTAATGAGATGTTATCTTTAAATAGCGCGTTACCTAGTGGTTAAGGCGTTGGACTCATGATTTGAAGGTCGTGGTTTCGATCCCTGGACCGGGTGATGTGTTGTGTCCTTGAGCAAGACACTTAATTTCATTTTGTTCCAGTTCACTCAGCTGAAAAATAAATGAGTACCAGCAAAAAGCTGGGGGTTAACCCTGCGATGGACCGGCGTCCCATTCAGGGGAGAGTCTTGTACGCTCAGTCGCTTAACGCCACCGAAACCGGGATAAGCTCCGGCCTGATGGGCCTAATGGCTCGGGACAGACTTTAACTTTAAATTTAAATTATCTTAATATTTCACAGGTACATTACGTCATTTAACAGGTACATACATGACGTCAATTCAGTTTTAGGGGATCTTATCTGATGTATTCGTACATTTTAAACTTCATTCTATCACCAATAAATTATATGTTTTACAAGTGCATTACGAGACTTGACAGGTACATACAAACGTCATTCCAGTTTTTAGGGAGATGTTATTTGAAAATTTAAATTATCTTAATGTTTTACAGGTGCATTACCTTATTTGACAGGTATATACATGACGTCATTCAAGTTTTAAAGGAGATGTCATCTTTAAATTTAAATTATCTTAATATTTTACAGGTGCATTGCGTGACTTGACAGGTACATACATGACGTCATTCCAGTTTTTAGGGGGATGTTATCTTTTGTCGTCCTCATTACTTTATTTTGAACCCTGTCTTAGAAAATACAGGATAACAAATGATATAACACTAGAGGTCATACAAGATCGTCAGGAGCAAACAAAAAACGACGAAGACAATTTAGAAAAATGAAAAATACAAAAATGGAAGACATGCAGGAACAACGGGAACGATAAACAAACCACAATAAGAAAATACAAAATACCAAATGATGATATAACTATGGAAGAAATGGCAGAACGACAGGAACAATCAACAAAGAACACCAAAGATAATTTAGAGAACTGAAATTTACTACAATGTTGGGCATGGAACAACACATATAATTTAGAAAACTGAAAACATACTGGATTACTGGCCGTGAAAACGACAAAAACAATCAACAAATAAAACCAAGACAATTTAGAAGACTTGTAAATACTATAATAGTGGCTAAAAATAAAAAAGGGCAGGCATGAAACAAAAGAAAGAAAAACGAGAGGGAGCAATGAACAAGCCATACTAAAGACAATTTAGAAAACCGGACAATACTTAAAACATTAAGGACACCATTAAAATTAAAACACAACCGAGTATTGTAGTGTCTTCGTGATTAAATAATGTAATCTATAATTCAACATTTTTTCCATATCAGGTTATGTGGACATAACTTAAGATGTTGACAGCAAATGACATCATTACAACTTTGTATAATTGCCCGTACGGTAAAACACAAACGTATAAAATATGCATATTCAATGTTATGAATCAAAATGTCATTAAAACAGCCCAACCTGCCTTAAAGGTCACCTCTATAAAAGGGCCACCTGCTTATAAAAGCCAGCAGAATTGTATCCAATTTGCTTTTATTCATATTATTTCGACCTGTATATAAATAGCACCTGCCCATAAAGACTACTTTTTTTGGTTGCCTTTGGCGGCCTTTATAGACAGGTTAGACTGTATAAATTTTCATTATTAAAATCATATGTATTTACATTCATATGCATTAATTTCATTTCTGTCAATTCAAAAGGCGTTTTGTTCATTACAGCACACGTGCGCACATATACGTAATTTTCACTATTTAAAACTTTTAGAATTTCCCCTGGATATATTTGACGTCCCATAGTTCCGTGTCTTTTCGCTCAAGTTTGATTACTTACTTAGCGGTTGTAGAGTGCTAACCCATCTAGAGCGCCCAGCTTCATTTTCTTGGTGGCAGTCCAAACGTTAAAATGATTTTGTCAGTCTCAAAGTTTTAACCTTGCCTTTAGATTTTGATTTGAAAATGAATAAGCAGGTTTGTTTTTGATTAATGCGATTTGTTAGTCTGTTCCCACTACGGGAACATTAATCAACGCATGCTGTCGATTTCTTTTTTTATTTAATTGGTATTATTATCACAAATCAATAATAATAAATGTTTTTTTCAATACATTTTTGTTATTTGTTCTCCTCAGCTCCTTCTTTCTCTTAAAATATTTTCATATCTGTGTCAGTAGATCTTGTATGTTATTGACCATGGTTGGAGTCCTACAACTTTATAATAATATATTGGCTTTCAGTGACAGATTGGTTTAAAGTGTACATATACAGGTCAAAAAGATCGAGTCCTTCTCATCACAGATGCCACTTTGAATATGTCAGTTAGCTTGCCAAAGAAATCTATAAGAATTTTTACAAGGATGTGAAACTCCATTACCCGTTTTGCCTTCTACGCTGCCTTTTAACGTACTCATCATAAATACACGCATTTAATTAAATAGTTGCTTGTAAAGTTTTTGAATATTAAAAACCAAATTTCAATTACGATTTTATTGCCAAAACAAAGCCACGACTATTGAATTTGCGATATTGACTATAGCTGAAAATTTTGAATAAATTATACCATGTTCAAGCTCACGTCGATTATTTTGTCCCCGCAAAACACGAGAAAGTTAAGCGCACGTAAATAAAAGTTGGATTACAGTATGGTGGTTTACAGTGTTGAGTTAAGTTATGGTGTTTCACGTTTCAGTCAAGAGTATTTCACTTATATCGCGACGTCGCAATCTATAGGCGAAGTTGCAGAAAATTTGCCTGTGCTTTGTGCTGATGGCATTGTACAGCAGGGGTCTTTATCATGCCAAGCCTACCGTGAGACACGGGACCTCGTTTATTTGAAGTTTTCATCCAAAAAAACCGTGACTTTCATCAGGTTATGCCAAGTGCTTGACGAAAGAAGTCACCACCCACTTTCAAGTCAGGGATCAGACACGGCCAGGGTTCAAACCACGACCTCCTATTTGCGGAGCGAGTACCAAATGAGTTACCGCAGTGGTTTTAAAATCATTAACTTTCAAATACAACCATTATGATCATCTTACAAATACAGTTTAAAAATTCTGTACATATTTATGACGACAGTGTGTTTTTCTTATAAAGCATGTTTTATGTTCTCAACATTCGAATGTACGTAAAAACAAGTTAAAATGATATATTAACATGTATGTTTTTGTCTCATATGCATATCTCAAAGTAAACAACATTGACCTTTAATTTAGATATTTACATTATTATGTTTAGGGATATCGTCTACATCATAAAAAAACTACATTGTGTATGTATTAACTGCTAATCCTAACACTACCTATGTATTGCATTAACCATAGTATATGAATATTGCTAATAATGAGAGGTGAAGCTGACTAACATTAAATATGTAAAAACTTTTTTTGTATTTTCACTGACATTGAACTTTAATTTGCTTTATAAATAAAATGTTAAGTGCATACATTATTTAACTTTTTACTTGTATAAGCAACGTATGAGAATAATTAAATGTAAACAAAACAATACCAATCCATCTCGAAATCACAATCCCAAAACAAGGTAAAGACCTTAAAAACTGAGGAATTAAATTAAACAAGTAAACATCTACAAAGGAAGTAAGATCGTGATCTCAGAAGACGCAAATACGTCATGTTTAGCAAACTACACCTAACACCAGTCGAAATCATAATTCCTTAATAAAAAAAAGTTAAAATATAGTAAACAATTTTAAGACTGGCATTATTAAGCAAAACATGTGATCTTCCACCAGGCAAGTGAGACCGGGTGCTTGGAAAGGGCAATCATCTTTATTTAGCCGTTATATGTGTAAACAAAATTAAAAATTAAAAATTCAAATGAAGTAAAGACCTAAAAGTTGTATTTTAATTGTTCAATTAATCACTTTACAAATGCGCTACATGCAAATCTTCAATTCTTCAATGAAATTTAATACAATAAAACTAAATTAATAAAATTAATGTCATACTTTCAGTCAATCTTTAGATACACAAAATGTATTTACAATGTAATTAAATAAACCTCTTTTCTAAGGCTGGCGTCAATAAAAATTTCGCAATGACATATGAAAAGTTTTAATGCAAAAACTTCTAATTCGATGCCTTCTGTTCCGTCTGATATTCTAGAAATTATTGCAAATACGCTAATAGAATTATAAACACAACCCAACATACCAGTCCATGTTCAGATTTGCAATCCCAAAATCAATGTAAGAACTTGACAAACTGAAAACTTTAACAAGTCAACTTCGACCAGAGAAGTAGGACCAGGAGCTTCGGAAAGGTAAGTTAGCTAGATCCGCTACGTGTGAAATCAAAATTGAGAAAATAAATGAACATGAGACTATGGGATGATAAAAATATACAAGATAATTTTGGATACAGAGACATCATACTTATCAACAATATTGTAAAGGCGACCATGAAATCTTTGAGCGGTTTGATAACCCTAGGCTTGCAGTATCCATGCGTAAGCAAGCATCTTGTGTCGTTGTTTCAAATTTCTTAGTTGTAACAAAATCTAGAATAGCGTATTAACTGTTGAAACAATTGCATTACAAGGAGGAGATGCAAACCCCCCCCCCCCAAAAAAAAAAAAAAAAAAACCAGCGTGCTCTAATGTATGTATTGTCAGTAATGTGTATTAGGTACATGAACAGTTCTGAAATTTGGGCGTAGCTAACCCCAAAATATTCAAGAATCGATTTGGTCACGCGGTCGCAATTATTTTCATTGTGGTATTTACATAATTTGAATTAAATATATGAACGAGTTGAATGAACGTTCATGCAAGAAGGTTTGCGCGAGTTGCATAAGCGTTTTATTAAATAATTTCAATATTACATAAACACGAATACGAATATAAGATTTTGTTTATCATTTAATTGCCGGAAACTCTATGTTTTGTATACGTAAAGATTCATGACCGCTATAACAAAACTACTAAAACGGCTACACAACACAAGCTACGACGTCACCAAAGCAATGACGTCGTTAACCATGGGTACACGAGTTATATTACACAAGTGTATCACGATTTATACATGACTTTATTTTATGAATTTTAGGGTTGATTATACAATGTAGTTTTCCTTTTTTGAAAGCATTTTGGGTCATTCGTGTACAGTTAAATACAAGCAAGAAAAATTAAATCATCAAAGTTCCGCACCTTGCGTTTTGGGTCACCTGTGTGTACTAAGTACAGTACATTAGCCATTCCAATCATCTCCTTGTTCCGCACCTTGCTTTTACAGTCAATAAATTTGAATTTCATTCCAAACGTGTATGTTTGACATATTGAAGATATTATACTTTAAAAATGGATTTATTAGACTATGGATAATAGTTCAGTAGAGCAGGTTATTAGGTCATAAAATGTCACACAGCTTAATCACAAAATCAAAGCGCCGATGTATGCACAAGTGCATAAAAGCATAAATATTACTAAAACGTTCAACCTTTCATTTTAAGTCAAACAGACGGTTCACCTCTCAACATTTATCAATCTAATTTAGATAGAAAGAAATAGAATAAAATGGAAAAAACGGAGAGGGAGACTTTTAGTTTTTAACAAGTGCATAAAACAAGAAGACACATTATTAAAGAATGAAAATTAGTCTACAATTTAAACTCAATTTGAAACATAATTGATATTTGGAATAGAATAAAAAAAACCACAGGATTACAAGAGAGGGACGTTTAAATTTTTACAAGTGCATAAATCAAGAAGACACATTACTAAGAAATGCAAATTAGTTCACAATTTAACCTCAATTGGAAACGTAATTGATTCTTGTCTGCTTAAATAGGTGGGCATATGTGATTTAGAAAATTCACCGTACTCTGATAATGAATAACAGCATGCACCCAATAGATAAAGGATGGTCGTGGATCATTTTGATAGGTAAAGTATTTTTGTATTTACAATTTAGAAAATTTATAACAGTACTGTAAAACATATTAATGTTTGTGGTGTGTATATATATATATTATTCGCTTATTTCGCGGCCTTTTGATTTCCGGGAAAATTAATACCAACGCGAAAATTAAATTATACTTATGTCTCATAGTGCATATTAAAAACGCAAACATTTTGCTACATAGATATTTGTAAATTTCATATACCTCGAAAATAAATACACGAGAAATTATATAAATTTACAGTATTTTTTTCTCTCTCTCTTTTTAAATATTGTTTCTATTAGCAATGTTTATTGCGCGGTGTTTTTCTTTGCGTTTGAAGTTTCCAAGTACATTTTTTAAGTTACCAATTTGTTTCTCCTTTTTAGATTCAATTCAGACTATTTTTGAAATTAGTATGACTGGTACGCTTGTTTTCAATTTTAGCAAAATATCTAAAATTTACGAATGGTATCCTAATTTTGGACTGGAATAGTTTTGTCTCTGATTATATTTCCTTAGCAAAATAAATTTTGTTTCTATGAGTATCTTTTCAATATCTTAAAAAAACAATTGGTTTCACAATTTTGGTCCAAGATCTACTGATGAGTAATTATATTCCGAAACGGCCGCCTAGTGCTGTAAAATTAAAACTGGTATAATATGTAATTACTTATTCGAATGTCTTGATTTGTCAGGGGGTATCTTGATTTCTTTAAGTTTCCTCAAAAATTCAAGAAGTACAAAACACATTGTGACTTGATATCTTTCAATATAGCTTATAATTTTTTTCCACATGGTTCAACTGGTACAACAGGGTTTATATCAACACTGTTGTAATTAATTTTACTATATACATTTACAACAAATTTTGCCATCATCACATTTAAGTCATCATCTATTTACTTTTACTGCGTTTATTTTTTAACTTTTAATACAGGGTGTACCATCAACACAACTTTAGTTGTCGGTTCAACAAGAGCTTTTGGCATTTATTTCGTCGAGTTTATATCCACGTTTGGAGCTGACGTATCAGTGACGTCACTCATAACTGGATTACTGCAAATTACATACAGTCTTGTCTGTAAGTAATAAACTATTACAGTCAACCCTCTCTATAAAGGTCACCCAAGGAAACCAGTAAAAGTGGCCTCTATGGACAGGTGGCCTTTATATACAGGTTCAAATAATGTTAATAAAGAATTCTACTGGTTTTTTTCAGCAGGTGATCTTTAAGACAGGTTGGACTGTATTAAGCTATATGACAAGTTGATGACTTTAATTTTTCTATAGTTAACTTTCTTTTTCTATGCAGCAATACGCCTGCTTTATACGCAAAATACTGTTTTGTATCATTATTAAAATGATTAACTTAAAGACGTGGCATTCAGCGAGGAAACCGAGGTCGATGCATACCAATCCATGTCCAAACCAAAATCCAAAAGCAAATTTAATGTTTTGAAGACTGCAATTTAATATGTTAAACACGCGAACTTTCAGCAGGGAAGTAAGGCCGGATGCGCGAAGGGTAAGCATCTCCTATTAAGGAAGATGCATCTGCAACGTGTGAAATTAAATTCGATAATGAAAAAAAAACATGGTTTATCAAATATATCCAGGATTCCAAACAAAAATATACTGAAGATATCATCATCAAAATGTTGGAGTTTTTGATAGATAACATATTTGTTGTGTTTGGTAATATAGTTTTTCAGCAAACAATCGGTATACTAATGGGTACAAACTGTGTACCATTGGTTGCTGATTTGTTTTTTTATTCTTATGAAGTAGAATTTATGCAGAACCTTGTTAAATCTGGAGAGAAGACTGTCGCCAAATCAATTAACTCAACATACGGATATATAGATGACGTTTTGTCTCTTAACAATCCTAAATTTGGAGACTATGTAAATGTCATCTATCCTAGTTAGCTTAAAAAAAGACACGACTGATTCCTCAAGTTCTGCTTCATATATAGACTTATACCTGAATTATGACGCACACGAAAGGCTACATTTGAAACTTTATGACAAACGTGATGACTTCAATTTTCCTTTTCTATGCAGCAATATACCTGCTTCTCCTATTATGGTGTATTTGTTTCCCAATAAATACGCTATGGTAGAGCTTGTTCCCACAACGGGGACTTTGTACAACGAAGTAAGCTTCTAGCAAATAAATTGTTGACTCAGGGATATTGCAAGCCTATGCTTAAAAATTTGTAACTGACAAGTTAGGTTAGACACGTGAACTTCCACCAGGGAAGTGAGGCCGGGTGCTCCGGAAGGGTAAGCACCTCCTGTTTAGCTAGCTACACCCGCCACGTGTGTAATCAAAATTGTGTGAAAGCAATATGGAACTATGAGACGTCAAATTTATCAACAATACTGTGATGACGGCCATAAAACGTTTTAGAGCCTTGATAAGCCTAGGCTTGCAATATCACTTTTAGCGTATCTTGCCGTCTGTCATCTGTATCTTTCTACGAAATCGCAAATATTATTTAATTTAGAAGGATATCATATACTTTTAGGCATTGGTTTGTACAAAATTAAGTTTAGTGCGAGTATTTAAAAAGCACTGACTCTCCAAAATATTTCCATAATTACCCCGCTACAAATTGATTCAAATGACGGTCGAAAGATGGGAGCATTATTATAGGTGGCAAATTTTATACCTTTTATAGCTAAAGCAGCTAGACATGATACCGAGACACCCGGCCATACTTACTTGTTGGAATTTTATGTGTTCAGATTGATTTACCTGTTTTTAAAGCTTTAAGTTTCATATTTTAATTTGTGTTTTTGAATTGTAATTTGGAGATAGACCGGTTTTTTGCGCTTGATTAGATGATTTATAATGAATTTTGCGTTTTAAGTGCTTGCTTTGATTACATGCTTCCATTACAAAGTTTTACGTCTATTTAGAATTCAGTTTATTAATGACCTAGTTTAAGTGGAGAAAGGTAATAACGTCATGTTCTGTTAAACAAAGACACAGAAATAAAAAAAAAGATGTATTAACATTTTAAAACAAATATAATAGTTAAGGAAAATGTTTTATATTAATGCTTTATGCAAGTTTTAGAGTTAGTCATGTAAAAATCATAAATTGTATTAGATTAAGATTAAGGTACCATAACATGTCATATGACTAATAAATAAAAATATCTTAACAGTCATTATTAAAAATACATGTAGAAAGATAAATTGCATTAAAATTGTTTTTATAATATAGACAATTACACAATTTCTCTTCATTTACATATATTTAGTATCATAATTTATAGTACCTTATAATATATCTTTTATCTTTTTTTGTTATATATATATATGTATATATATATTGTCTATATAGCATTTAAAAATATTTAAGAAACAATCAACATTTACCCTTTGTATATCGTCGAATAATACACGGGCCGGAGTCTCCACGCGAAAGAATATATCACAAAAATCTCATAGAAAACCCTTATTGCTTATGTGGTCAAATTGAGAATACGGAACACTTTTTATTACACTAATTTATATAATTTATAGTACCTTATAATATATCTTTTATCTTTTTTTGTTATATATATATATGTATATATATATTGTCTATATAGCATTTAAAAATATTTAAGGAACAATCAACATTTACCCTTTGTATATCGTCGAATAATACACGGACCGGAGTCTCCATGCGAAAGAATATATCACAAAAATCTCATAGAAAACCCTTATTGCTTATGTGGTCAAATTGAGAATACGGAACACTTTTTATTACACTGCCCTTTGTATCATGTTATTCGACGTCGTACTATAGGAACCTTAAATTGTCATTATAATTTGAGTACATTGTTATATGGAGATAGTTCACTAACACCAGCGAAAAATGCTGAAGTGTTCTTACATGTCCATGAATTCATTCGCCAATCCAAACGATTTCACTGAAAACTATTCATACTCCATTGTTTTATGTGTACCTCTCTCTCTCTCTCTCTCTCATTCATAATGTTCTACAGAATGCTTTACTTAATTGTTTGTATTAATGCCATGTTGTATAAATTGATATGTTATAGATGCACAGAAACTGGTTAATATAAGAGTTTTACTCTTGTTCCAGGATCCTGATTTGTTAAATTGTTTTCATTATGTTATTGATCTGATTTTCAAATAAACATTGTTAAAACTAAAGAATATATCACGAGGTGGCATTGCGAACTCTTTCTTCGAAAGTAAATTTTTTACTATTAATTTGCAAAGAGGTCCATTTAAACAATTGGGCTGTTGAGATTATTTCAATTGAAGTAAATGATTTTATGAATGAAAATTACGTCACAACCATTGTTCGCGACACTTAGCATGACGTTATAAGATGAGCAAGGGAGTACGTCATTAAAACGGAACAGCATTGGTTGTCGTTTGTTATACCAGAGCTGGCTCGCTTCATGTTTTATTTGAAGGAAAATTTGTAGGTCATGCTAGAATTATGGATAAAATATACATTCTGGGTTGCTGGTTCACTGTTTGGTAAAATAGAGCTCACATTTATGTTTTTTCAAATATATAGGTCCGTTTAAAAAAGTAACGTCACCCCTAAATTTCCAAAAAGAAACGTCACCCTCCTTGTTTCTGTATTAAAGAAGAACTAAAAAGTTAACATGATTTTTTTAAAATGAAAACAGCTCTTATATATTTAAAAATACATAACAAGAATTATTACTTAGTTGATGCTCCTCTTGCTCTCAGGACGGCCATTATTCGTCTTGCCATACTCTCAAACAGTTCCTTGCACTATGATTTTATCTTATACCTGTGACTTTGCATTGACTTTCAATAGAATTTGATCTAGGATTACCCTTATCTACTTCCTTACCTAAATTATTCTAAGCAAAAAATTTCTATCGGATTCATGTCCGGCGAATTAACAGCCCATTCTACAACGGATATATTTGGAATTGGTATAAAATTTGGTGTCGATTTGAGGAATATACCAATAAACGTGCAAACAAAAATGATAAAAGGAAAATGACCCAAAAAATACGCGATAGAAAATACACATGGAACAGAACAAATTCATTTATCATGTTTATAAAGTAAAAAATATAATCACTTTAACCTTAGTCCAATTTTATCATATAATCTTTAAGTTCTTCTGATAATTTTGGCTGGAGACGCTTTTGCAGTTGTCAGTATTATTTAAAAATCAAACGTTAACCCAACATTTTTATCATTTTTGCCATCATAGATCAACTAATTCTAATATTTATCTTTGAATTAAGAAATATGTTTGATTTTAACTGTTAAATTTTTTGAAGAAAATATTTTAACTTATGGATTTAAATTGACATTTAAACAGTAAGAATTTAAAAAATCACTTTATATCATGATACTTTTGTCAACAAGTGGATAAACGTTATGTCTATGTAATTTAGTGTCTAACTAAAAATGTTTTTCTTAATTTGTAACACCTACTGCAGTAAATAATGAAACAAATAATTTTAGATTCTTCCCACAGGGGTGCCGTTACCTTATGAACGGAACTGTATGTTTTATGTACTACGAGTTGTAAAATAAGTTGGATGGTTATATGGGTGAACGTCAGCCAATACTAGTATTTCATCTCCTATATTGTTATTTCAGCGTTACCAGTTATGACATTTGGCTTGCGGTATATGACTGTACGTCAGTCAATTTTTGCAGGTGGAATTATCGTTAGTGTGGCATACCTGATCGGAAGTTTTGCATCAAGTGTCGAATTTTTACTCTTCTCAAATGGAGTCTTATTTGGTAAGATCGGGAATTTTGTACATCCACTACTGATGAGAAATTGTATTCCAAACCGGCAGTCTGGTGCTTTAAAATTACAACTGGTAATGTAATACAAACAAGCAAGCTGCTTAAAATTAAATTGTAAATCAATAAATTATTGATTCAGGATAAATAGGACTTATCAAGGCTCTCGAAAAGATTTATGGCCGTATTCTTAGTACATGTAATATGTATTGTGTTTTGTGCCCAAAAATTAACCTAGATATATTTTAAGTTCCACAGTTCAAAGTTTCTTTCATTCTTAATTTTGATTTTTCAAGTGGTTTTGTAATGATATTAGAAATAATTCAAAAATAAATCAAAACATTTTCTGGTTTTCAAAATTGTACTTTCGGCTGTATTTTATATTAGGTTAATTACTCAGGTCATCCTCAGGTCAATGGTCAGGCAAGCCTTTTCCACTAGGTAATTATTCAATAACATACAGCTGGTCATTACATGATGTATACACCTTTGTCCAATTGACCTTACAAATCATGATATTTGGTAAAAGGTTCAGGTCATGCTTCTAACAGAAGAGTATAAAAGGTCATCGCAGGTTTTACACACACACACACACACACACACACACACACCTGGGCAGACACCTGGACATCTACACACAGACAAAGCACCAGACACCATGAACTCCGGAGGACACCAGTCTCAGTATGCAACCAGAATAAAAACTATTGTAAAGAACAGGATCTTTCCCGTTATTATTTTTACACAGCTCCCACGGTTTTATCCCAGTTTACTTAATTTGTCAATTTTCACTTTGAATTTATATTATTGTTTAAACATCCACCGGTGGTGTATTTTCTGTTTTTAACAAAAAATGGATCCTATAAGAAGTAACAAAAAAAAAAATTTAAAAATTAATTATCAATTTCGAAGTTTTTCCTTCTCTGGCATCTCTGCAATATCTACCTCGGGACAAACGATGCATACTTACGCATAAACGCCACATATATATAGGCAGCACAGTCCTAAGCCTGTCTCTAATTAACTTATTAATAAACAAGTGACTTGTTCAATTTAATTTGCCAGTTTTTAAAGTTTTGAAATTATGAAGTTCTGGTTTGGACACGGACCTGTATTTTTTCATGCTTTGACCACGTTCTTTTATGACAACTTTCATATTTTTATTTTAGGTATTGGGTTCGGTCTGATCAATGGACCTGCAACATATTTAACAAGTCTTTATTTCAAAAAGAGGCGTAACCTTGCTAATTCTATTCTTCTATCAGGAGGAGGCATGGGAGGACTGATATTGCCACCGATCTATCGTTTACTCTTAGATTCCTACGAATTGAGAGGATCACTCCTGATTACGGCGGGAATATTACTGCATTCAGTTGCCGCGTCTTTATTGTTAAGACCAATCAGTTTTTACGAATCAAAATACAAAGAGGACGAGGAAAACAATGACAGAAATAGTTTTTATTCCAGAGCAACTTCGACAGATAAATGCAAAAATAAATCAAACCCAATTCTGAGATGTTCACGAGTGCAACTGGAAGCAACTGATTGTTTAAAGTTACAATTATCAAAATTAAAAAGATCTAAGTCTGAAATTTTCAATTCAAAGCGAAACACATCCATAACCTCCAAATGCATAGAGACTCTTCCAGACCGCAGGAACAATACAAATGGGACAATACCAGATGTAGATAAGGCCATACAACTAATTAAGCTCAAAACGTTCACTACCTTGCTCTCAACAACAGAACGTGAAAATTCAGTTACAGCAGACGACATCAATATATCAGTTGTAGACAAGATTTCACATTCAAGGAACAGAAAATTATCAAGTATCTCGTTGTCATCAAAACCAGAACATGATAGCTCTGAATTGGTTACAGATAAGATTTCACAATCAGGGGACCACATATCATCTATCATGAACATCAGTTCCTCGCACTCAAAATCTGAACATGATGGAAAGAGATCAATTGCAGACAAGTTCTCACAAGTAGGGGACCGCAAATCGTCCATAATGAGTACCTCGTCGCGATCAAAGACAAGCCGTGAGTCAGTTCCCATGGATTCTAAAACAGACAAGGAAAGAACTATTAATCTAGGACTACTTTGCAATCCTCTGATGATTTTATTTGTGGTAGCACTGTCTTTTGGGAGTCTTGGTGGTGCGTATGGTGGTCTTTATATAACTCATTTTGCGGAAGACAACGGAATTGATGATACAACAATTTCTCTTATCATTTCGACCATCAATGGATGTGATGTTGTCGGACGAATTTTCTTCGGTATGTTATCGGACAAAAAGGTTGCCAAAAACCACATGCTCGTCGCTACATCTTTGGCAGCTTGTAGCTTAAATATGTTTTTGTCCTTTTTATACAAGGAAATGTGGTCTATTTTTTTATTTTCTGTCATCCATGGGCTGATTTCTGGATCTATGGTGGCTTTATCTCCTGCATTAATCATCGATTTTCTTGGATTGGATAATTACAGAACGGCTATGGGTGTGACATTGCTAACCCAGGGATTTGCCATGTGTGCAGTTTTGCCAATAATAGGTAAATACGCCTTTAACCCCCCAATCATATTTAGACCTCGTATCAATTTGATCAGGGAGCACCCCGCCCAACTTTCCTGATTTAAATTCATGTGTTTAACATAATAACAAAGTTGTATTTTGTAAAATACATTTATGTCCATCGATTGTTTTTAAAATCTTTATATTTGGTCTGGGCCTACTGATAAAATAATTTATTCCGACACTGGTGCTGCGAAATTAAAGCAGTGCTAGTTAAAATCGCTCTGCTTTTGGATTGGAATGTTTGTTTTTGATGATGATATTGTTATTGGTGCACAAAATACAATTTTTGAATGTACAGTCAAACATGTCTAAAAAGTCCACCCAAGGGAACCAGTAAAAGTGGTATTTATTGGCAGGTGGCCTTTATATACAGGTTCAAATAATATTAATAAAGAACACTTGAGATACAATTTTACTGGCCTTTATAAGCAGGTGGCTCTGATATAGAGGTTACCTTAAAGGCAGGTTGAACTGTAACTGTATTTTTAAATGTCTCAATAATATATTTAGTCTTATTCTATTTAGGTTCGTTGTTGTGTGTTAGAAATGGTTGAACATATCGGCGACCAAGTACATGTTCAATTTTTAATTATTTGTCTTTCGTTTTATGACCGCCATCATAATATCGTTGATGAACATGATGTCTCTGTGTAAAGGATTACCCTGGATATATTTGACGTCCCATAGTTCCATGTTCAGTTTATTCATAATTTTGTTAATATACATGGCGGGTGAACCTAGCTTAACAGTAGGCGCTAACCCTTCCGGAGCAACCGGTCTCACTTGCCTTGTGGAAATTCTCAAGTTTAATCTAGTTTGTCAGTTTCAATGTTTTTCTTTAGGAATGTTATAAGGCCATACATTCGTATGTTTATTATTGATTGTTGTTATTGGTGCTCATACATAGGTTTATGAAAGTCTCAAAATAGTTTGTACAACGAAGTAGGCTGCTTGCAAATAAATTGTTGATTCAGGGATATTACAAGCCAACCTTATCAAGACCCTCAAAAAGTTTTATGGCCGTCATCACAGTATTGTTGATAAGTTTGATGTCTCTGTGTCCAGTATTGCACTGGATATATTTGACATCTCATAGTTCCATGTTACTTTCACACAATTTTGATTACACACGTGGCGGGTGTAGCTAGCTTAACAGGAGGTGCTTACCATTCCGGAGCACCCGGGCTCACTTTCCTGGTGGAAGTTCACGTGTCTAACCTAACTAACTTGTAAGTTCTAAAGTTTTTACTTTGCTTTAGGATTGTGATTCTGACATGGATTAGTATGTTTGTTTTTGATTATATAGAATTTTTAGCGATATAAAAATATTTTGCCGTTTTTCATTATTCATTTCGTTGTTTCAATTCGCTGCACATATCGGTTATCAAGTGTCTGTTAAATCATTTATCTTCATTTTGCAATCTTCATTTTACAGGTGTATTACGTTATTTGACAGGTACATACATTACATCATTCTAGTTTTTAGGCAGATGTTAACTTATTTCATTAAAAAATGACTGTCATGTCCGTACACTCGTAATCGTGTTGCACACAATGGCGATTTGACAGCGGATTCTTTACCACTGTATGCTAAATTTTTGTTCTTTAAAGTATGAATCCGCCTTCTCGACACTTTGATACTTATATGCCATGCATAAGATTTCAAAAGGTAACAGTACAGTAAAAATCTTGGTGTTGCGTTTGTGACTTCATATCTAAATTTTGCGTTTTGTCCTGAAAAATCGTCAATTTTAGTCAAACAGGTACATGTTTAAGTCGTTTATTTTTAAATTGATAAACAAATTTTAGAATTCATGTTTTTTTAAATTTAAAGAAGCAAAACTATATTGTCCAAAATTGGCACAAAAATATCTCAGACTCATAGTTCATGTTGCCTGATTGTACAGGGCAGATTATGCTTATAAGTGAATTTAGCTCTTTAAATTATCTAAATATTGTACAGGTGTATTACGTAATATGACAGGTATATACATGACGTCATTCCAGTTAAGAGAGATCTTATTTTTAAATTTAAATTATCTCTATATTTTACAGGTGCATTGCGTGACTTAACAGGTAGATATATGACGTCATTTCAGTTTTAAGTAGATATTAATTTTAAAATTTAGATTACATTTATCTTAATATTGCAAATGTACATTGCGTAATTTCGCAGGTACATACATGACGTCATTCAAGTTTTTAGGGAGATGCTATCTTTAAATTTAAATAATCTTGTTTTACAGGTGTATTGCGTGATTTGACAGGCACATACATGATGTCATTCCCAGTTTTAGGACATGTTGTCTGATGTGATCTTATATTTTGAATTTCATTCAACCACCAATAAATTGTATTTCTTTTTACAGGTGCATTACGTGACTTGACAGGTACATACAGAACGTCTTTCCAGTTTTTAGGGAGATTTTTTTCAAAATTTAAATTATCTTAATATTTTACAGGTGCATTACGTGATTTGACAGGTACATACATGACGTCATTCCAGTTTTTAGGTGGATGTTATCTATTGTCGTCCTCACTACTTTATTGTGAACCCTGTCTTAGAATTTACAGGATATCAAATAATGATATAACAATAGAGATCAAAGAAGAACGTCGGGAACAAACAAAAAACACCGAAGACAATTTTGTAGACTGAAAATTATATAAGTGGACTACGTAGATGAACAACAAGAACAAACAACAACACAAACAAATTTGAAAACTAAAAAATACAAAAATGGAAGACATGGAGGAACAACGGGAAAAATAAAGAAACAACACCAAAAATAATTCAGAACACTGAAAAAAAAATCCTGGTGGTCATCGAAAATGACAGGAACTAAAAACAAACAACATCAAATTTTAAAGACTAGGTATTATTAAAAACTTTCAAAACAGCATTCAAAATTAAAAATAGTTTTGTATTCATCAGTGATAAAATAACATGCAATTTATTTGTTCAACTGCTTTCATCCACATCAGAGTATGTGAACATGTATAACTTTTATTCAACTCAAACTACAGATATATAGATAACGTTCTGTCTCTTAACAATCCTAAATTTGGAGACTATGTCAATGTCATCTATCCTATTTTTAAATTCAATACAAATAAATGTAAAAACATGTCATTTAATTTGATTTTTCAAAATTAATATTGATGTCATATAAATTATTTAGTAAATAAATGCATTTTATATGTTTGTACGTTACTATAATCATAGTTGTACAAAGGGATAATGACGTCATCACTGACAACTTTTTACAATTAAATAAAAAAACAAACATACTAATCCATGTCCGAATCCCAAGCCAGAAGCAAAATAAAACTTTGGAACTGACAAGTTAGGTTAGACACGTGAACTTCCACCAGGGAAGTGAGGCCGGGTGCTCCGGAAGGGTAAGCACCTCCTGTTTAGCTAGCTACACCCGCCACGTGTGTAATCAAAATTGTGTGAAAGGAACATGGAACTATGATACGTCAAATATATCCAGGGCAATCCTGGACACAGAGACATCAAACTTATCAACAATACTGTGCTGACTATTATACCTGTGTAAATCACAGCACTAGACGGCCGTGTAGGAATACCTCACTCAGGACTTGGAAATTTTCTGAGATGATTTTAATCTCCTGTCTATACTAGAGCCGTTAAAAGATCATTATCAGAATAGTCTTTCGGATGAGACTTAAAACCGAGGTCCCGTGTCTCAGTGCCGACTTAAGACACCTTTGTAGAGCTCAAAAAAGTGTAGGCCACCTGTGAGCGCTACAGGGGGACGCTTAAAACTAGAAGCGAATGAAACAGGCAAGAAGATTAGATAAGCAATTTCTCACCAATAGTGACCGGACTAAAATTGTAAAACCAAAATTTAATAAAGCGGTTGAGAAAAATAAAAAAGGACCAAAATATAATTAACCAAATTTAGCTAAGGAAATACATGTACTTTGAATGAGGTAGTATACCTTAGTTTTTGAGCATTTTTAGATTTTAACTAGCAGGAAATTTTGAAAAAAAAATTTAGATGTACATACATAGCAACCAACGTAAACATTACGTACAATACATAGCAACCACCGTATACACCAACTATATATTTTTATTGCTTAGGTCAAATTTTAGTCCGTCATTTGTATCACGTGTACACTACATAAGATAAAAAAAAAACCAGCTGATGTAGAAGTGTAACCTACATCCGCCGATCACTAAATATATCTTAACACCATAGATATTTTTTCTCGTAATAACTCTTGGCAGAAACTAAGTTTTTGGCAGCTGAATTAATCTCTAGGTATTGCGTTGTCTTATTGAAAAAGGTCAAGAGCCTGTATGTCCTGAAACTACTGCGAAGTGCAGATACCGTTCACATATTGATCAGAGGACATGTGATAATGTGTAGACCTGTCAAAAGTTCAAGCTGAGCTAACAAAAAGGGATCGAGGCTGGAGTTCAACCTCCAAGTGGCCGAATTAGCCAGTCATCGAAAAACTGTCGAACGATAGATAGCAACTGCTAAATAGCTGTTGATAGGTACACTGTATATGTAGCCAACGCTGGGCAGTTGAGGTGTTGATTTGGCAATTATCCGCTCAGTGTAAAACTTTGGACAGGCCAGTACTGTATTTATCACACTTGTTGATTATTCATACTATCATTAAAAAGCATTTTATTGGGATATAATTTATAAATTACAACACGCGTCGGACATCTGATTTTTATAAGGAACGTGGATATTACGCCTTCAATTTGAATGACATCCAATTTTTAAAATCCGGAAAAGGTGGTATTTGGTCACAACTATAGTACAGACGTGACGAAAGTTTAACAGTGAGCTTACAAAAAGGAGTCGAGGCTTAGCTACCGAGTGGCCGAGATATGGATAGCTAGTGACGGAAAAACTACCTAGAGATAGATAGCAGCCATCGACAATTGCGGAGAAATTACCCGAGATAAATTGTCGATTTGACAATGATTTGTTAGCTTTGTGACGTACTTGCAACAATTCAGTAATAAGGATCTAGCGATATATAAGTGGGCTACGATACGGAAAAGATGACATTTTCTGAAAATATTGCATATTATGGTTAATTGAGGAAAAATCGGGCAATAAAAAAACACGGATACACTTCGGGTTTAATCTGCAAATAGGTAAAGAAGCATGGCTAAATCAGAAAAAGCAGACGAACCGGAAGAACAGGTGCCCGATGTGGGTGTTCCAGTGGATCGTGGATGGGCATGGATAATATTAGTAGGTAATATCACGCCTAATTATAATTAAATATATATTTTAAGTATATGTATCTAAGATTGTCCTGGATGTATTTGACTCCCAAAAATGTTCTTAAAATTGCACATGCGGCGGATGTACTTGTAGCTAGCTCAACAGGATGTGTTTACTCTTCCGGAGCACCCAGCCTCGCTTTCCTTGCTGAAGTCCATGTTTTAACTAAATTTTTAATTTTTCAGACTTTTTATTTTATTGTTGTGACTGTAATTTGAACATACACCGGTTTTATTTAACAATGTGTCACTTGACTTATTCCTCTTGATTCCCTGGGGAACAAAGGGCCGCAACAACACCTCTCCATCTGACACGGTTTTGGGCTATCTTCTTCAGTTCGGCTCAGGTCTTTCCAGCTGTTTGTGTCTCAGTGTCGATATTCTACAGGAGAAGACTCCTCCCCAACCATGTCGCTTTCTGTTGATGTATTTGCGGTTTCTGTAACAAGCTTGTTCTTTACGGGATAGGGGTGTTAACCCTATGCCCAACCCTCCTCCTTTACCCGGGCTTGGGACTGGCTGATTATATCCCGAGGGTATATCCAGGCGGAGTTAACAATATGTCACATCTATTAGTTAATTATTTGTATTTGATAAATTTGATGGATGGTTATTCGGAGGTCGATCCCGATATCCCAGTCAAGAATATTTCACTTATTTCGAGGCGTCGCCAGCAATAGGCGATATAGCAGTCATTTTGACCTTTGCAGAGCGCTATCTGCAATGTGAAGAGACAGTTCTTTAATGTCTGTCACGTCTGCCGTGATACTGGGGATCGGTTTTTTTTAGGTCTCTGCCGAATGATCCCGTAAATTTCATTTCTAAATGTCTAGTGCTTGGCGACAGAACAGTCACTACCTTTTTTTCTTGGTTCGAACCCACGACATCTCACTTACTAAGCGAACACTCTATCACTGAGCTACTGTAGACTTCTATGTGGATCATAAGATTATTCCTCAAACCTATGTGAAGGCCACGCTGGCCTAATAATGGATAAGACGTCAGCCTTCAAATCTAGGGTCTCTAACGCTGTGAGTTCGAGTCTCGCTCAGACCACATGTGGGGAAGTGGATTTTCCTTGTCGTTGGCCTTTACTGGTTCACCTGGTATCAGTATAATGGACTGGGGAAGTGGTACGCTTGTCTGTGGCGTACTGACTCCGTGAGCTAGCACGTAAAAGTCGTCCTGAGTGCGCGCTAGTACAAGGCAGACCATACCACACACTCGCACTTCACATGCATACACAAAATTGTTCAGATTAATTCTCGTCGCGAATAGCTGAAACATTGCTGATGCGACGTTAAGCAACATTCAACAACCAATCCTCAAATCTATGTAATATGCGGTTTGTTCATACTATTTTTCTGCAAAATTTTCTTTTTTTTCGGATGCTTTGAACCTTTTGTTTTTTATACCACTGCTTCGAAGAAGGGGGACTACTGGTTTACCTCTGGCCTTCCGTCTATTCTACAAAATTTTTTACAATAGTTTTTTCAATAACTACTAAGCACAGCCCCTTTCAAGTTTTGTATGCGAGTTCAGTACAAGGTCCATCGCCATAAGTACCGATTTCTATCCTGCCAGCCATCTACTTCCTGTTTACCTTTGGACTTAAAGTCAATGGTTGAAGTTATAAGGAAGGGTTTACAAAGTGAGCAGTACAGTAGCTCACAGATTCCTTGTTTTTTACTAGAAGAAAAAGAACAGTATCATGAAGAAAAATGAAAAAGATGCTAACTCCAGTTTTATTTAAGATAAAAACGGTATAATTTTTTGAACCCTTACTTTTTTCTTTCATTCTAGAAAAAATATGATATTGTAAATGTGTTTAATTTCACGTGTATTTATTTTCGAGGTGTACAAAATTTAGACATTTTCGCGTACCGGTATACCGGTGGATATTTGCACTATAAAACAATAAACATAACTTAATTTTCGCACGGTTTTATTTTTTGCGCAAAAAAAACGACCGCGAAAATTAGTACACCGCGAAAATAAATGCGTTTTCAATATATTAAACTAATTCGTTTGTAATGTGTGTGATTTTTTTTCAGGCTGTACGATTGAATTTTTACTTTTTGTTGGTACAATAAGATCGTTTGGGATCTTCTTTGTGGAGTACATAGAAGAATTTGGCGCCAGTGCTTCAATGGCATCACTTATTTCCGGTTTTCAAACAGCCACCTACTCCTTGTTCGGTGGGTATAATTGACGTATCGCCGGCCATGCCTTTTATGTTCTGACACTGACCGCAATCACGGTACCAAAGCATCTTCAAGGCATCTAATGAAGTACTAGTGTCAGTGACGTCATTAAATGGCACAATTCAGGCCAAGTTTTCATTCTTTTTGTGTGTAATTGAAGCATTTCGGGCTTTTGTCGGAACATTGTGGGCGTGGCCAGCATCCGTCAATTAAATTTAATTACATGCACTTGAATTAAAATCTGTCCTGGTGGCTGTCAGTTTAGTCCCTTGTCTTTGGACAGACATTAGAGTTCATTCTTAGAGGTGTAGCTATAGTGCTTTTGGAAAAGTGTGTTTATATTTGCGGAGGACCTCTGTGGTAGCTCAGTGGTAAAGTGCTCGCTCCGTATGTCGGAGGTCGTGAGTTGGAACCCCGTCCGGGCCTGACCCCAAACTTGAAAGTGGGTAGTGGTCACTACTGTTCTTCGCCAAGCTCTCGGCATCACGAAGTGAAAGTCACGGTTCTATCGAATGGGAACTTAAAATAAACGAAGTCCTGTGTCACTGTAAGCTTTACACGATAAAGAACCCTGCTGTATAATGCCATCAGCGCAACGCACATGCTAAATTTCTGCGCCTTCGCCTAAAGCTGACGATGTCTCGATATAAGGGAAATATTCTTGACTGGAACCTTAAAAACGCGATTACTCAACTCATTTAGGGAGATGCATTTTCCCGGTTTTTTTTATCAATATTTATATATATAAAGTTGATTGAAGTAATGGTGTTTTACGCCCCAGTCAACTCATGATATTGTCAATTAAACCAAGGTAGTCAAATCTGTGGTACTGGAGGAATATCGAGTACCTGGAATACCACCGACCCTTATCCAGCGAACTGACCAACTTTTTCACACTAAAAACTGCCCGAGCGGGATTTGAACCTAGACGGTGAGTGGCACTGTGATCCCTAAGCCCGAGCGGGATTCGAACCTAGACGGTGTGTGGCACTGTGATCCCTAAGCCCGAGCGGAATTTGAACCTAGGCGGTGAGTGGCACTGTGATCCCTAAGCCCGAGCGGGATTCGAACCTAGACGGTGTGTGGCACTGTGATCCCTAAGCCCGAGCGGGATTTGAACCTAGACGGTGAGTGACACTGTGATCCCTAATCCAGAGCGGGATTTGAACCTAGACGGTGAGTGGCACTGTGATCCCTAAGCCCGAGCGGGATTTGAACCTAGACGGTGAGTGGCACTTTGATCCCTAATCCCGAGCGGGATTTGAACCTAGACGGTGAGTGGCACTGTGATCCCTAAGCCCGAGCGGGATTTGAACCTAGGCGGTGAATGGCACTGTGATCCCTAAGCCAGAGCGGGATTTGAACCTAGACGGTGACTGGCACTGTGATCCCTAAGCCCGAGCGGGATTTGAACCTAGACGGCGTGTGGCACTGTGATCCCTAAGCCCGAGCGGGATTTGAACCTAGACGGTGAGTGGCACTGTGATCCCTAAGCGCTCGTTTTAGACCATTCTGCCACCTAGGCTCCCTTAAGCATTTTATTTATATATTTATTTACAGCTTTACCAGTCCTGACAATTGGATTACGGGTTATCTCCGTGAGACAGTGTGTTATGATTGGTGCATTTTTGTGCTCACTCAGTTACGGACTTAATAGTTTAGCCACAAATATAGAATATTTAATAGTTACACAGGGCATTATATTTGGTAAGTTATATGTATTTTAGTCATTCGTCAAACCTCGGTAGAACTCGGCAAACCTCGACAGAACTCGTTAAATTTTAAGTTATAAGCATTTTAGTTATTCGGCAAACCTCGGTAGAACTCGGCAAACCTCGACAGAACTCGTTAAATTTTATGATGCAAGTGTCCCTATCGTTACCCGATATGAGCAACAAGTGCATACTTTATATACATTTTCAGGTTGGTTGGTTGGTTGAATATTGCTTAATGTCGCATCAGTAATTTTTCAGCTATTCGCGACGAGAACTACTTTATTTATCTCAATGGATTAATCAATGAGCAATTTTTTGTATGCATGTGAAGTGCGAGCGTGTTTTATGGTCTGCCTTGTACTAGCGCGCACTCAGGGCGACTTTAACGTGCTAGCTCACAGAGTCAGTACGCCGGAGAAAAGCGTATCACTCCCCCAGTCCATTATACTGATACCAGGTGAACCAGTAAAGGCCAACGGCATGAAAAATTTACTTTCCCCACATGTGGTCTGAGCGGGACTCGAACTCACAGCGGTGAGAGACCCTGGATTTGAAGACTGACGTCTTATCCATTAGACCACCGCGGCACCTCATATTTTTAGGCTAGATGGAATATTGAAGGGGCATTCTCCAGTCGTTGCTGTTTATTAGCCGTACTACTATTATTTTTAACAACTTTTATACCGTTTCTAGAAACTGTGTGCATCATTGTAAGAGGTCGTCCGTATGTCCAAATTAGTTTGTACATCCTACTTCTCCAACTCAGCTGAAGAGACTTACTATAAATAATTATCAGACGTGTGCGCCATAGAAGAAATAACTCCATGCCAATTTTTCAGACATGTACCCCTCTGAAAATTTATGTGTTTTTTTTCTAAGAGGCATACTCCTCTAACAGGCCCGTAGCAGCAAATTTAAAAGTGGAGGGGCCAAATTAAGCCTACAGTGTGGTAAATAGGAAGAAAAATCATATAAATAAACAAGAAAACGGAAAAAATTCATGTATTTAATTTATAAATTTATAATAATTTATACTGTGTTTTACAGAGATATCTACTGATTTTTTAATGAATTACATGTCTTAAAAAATAAAAGTTTAGCAAAAGAAAGCCTGCCTAAAGCTACTGAATAGAACGGGGAATGTTATAAAAGTTCCTTCCAGGTGATATAATCGATATTTTATGCCCCTTCGTATTTTACCATCATTGCAATTTTTACCGACTGTCCCATAGAAAAAATGTAAAAGATTAATCTTGTCGTCTGGCCGCGCTCTTGTCTTTCTTTATTGTTCCGCATGCACGATTTTTCCGACATTTCCATCATGAGCAAAGATTTTGCTCCGTATATATAGCTGCGCTCTTGTATGTTTATTTATTGTTTCGCATGCGCGTTGGTACATCATAAAGCCCATGTTCTAATTAAGATTTCTATTTCCCTAAGGTTCTGGATCGACAACTCTATACAGTCCAACCTGCCTAAAAGCCTACCTCTATTTAATGGACACCTGCTTATAAAAGCCAGTATAATTGTACCCCAATTGTTTTTTATTTATATTATTTGAACCTGTATATAAAGGCCACTTTTTTGTTTCCTTGGGTTGTCTTTATAGACATGTTTGACTGTACTTAATTTAGTTTTTATTTTTCCAAGGTGCTGGTTCAGCATTTATGTTTTCAACTTCACTTATACTATTGGGGAGATACTTTAAGAAGTACAGAGGATTGGCAAACGGCGTAGCTGTGGCCGGATGTAGTTTGGGAGGACTTGTTTTCCCGCCAATTTATAGTTACATTCTTCACACTTATGGAATTTACGGTGGGATGATAGTAACATCCGGGATACTTCTAAATATTTTTGTAGCTGCAGCTCTTTTACGGCCGCCATCTTTTTACGAAACTAAAGGTAACATAGCTTTACCTAAATACGTTGCAAATGAAAAAACACTGCCAGGTTTTGAAATGAATGGAAACGCTGCTTCGTCATTGCCAATGTTGATTTCAGACGATCAAAACTTGGAGTTACGGAACACGCAAAAGGTTAGATCAAGCACATTTTCAGAAAACGTGCGACCAAAACCTCAAAAGAAAACGACAACAGGCAATTACTTGGATAAACTCTCGAACTCAAATCTCGTGAGATATTTAAGTCAAGGAGAGTTAACCTCGTCTTTCATGATATATGGAAGTGTGGATGTAGCTCAAACAGAAAAAGATAATCCAGAATTGCCACAAGGAAGATGCAAAAATATCAAAAGTATTTTCTCCTTTGATACCAGTTTATTTAAATCGCCAGCATTCATCTTGACAATAGCCGGATATTGTTTTGGCGTGTTGCCCGGAGGTCTTGGGTATATTTTTGTTCCGCCTTTTGCGGTTGAGCAAGGAATTGACAGATATAAAGCGGCAACCTTACTGTCTATATTAGGAGCAGCAGATTTTATTGGTCGAATTTTAAGTGGTTTTCTAAGTGACCGGAAGTTCATAAAAAGCCATTATATAATTGCTATAGCTTCCGGTATCCTGGCTCTGATGATGCATTTAGCTCGATTCTGCACAAACATGTGGACATTGGCTGTGTTCTCTGGAATTTACGGATTATTTGGCGGGATAATTATTTCGCTTAATCCCATTGTCGTGATTGACGCAGTCGGACTACATAGATATGCTAGTGGTATGGCTATAAACGCCTTAGTAGTTGGGCTCACTTTAGGAGTGTCTGCTCCTTTTCTAGGTAAGAATAAAATGTCGATTGAAGAATTATTAGGATTTCACATCCCAGTAAAAGTAAAGAATATTTAACTTATATCGAGACGCCATCAGCTAAGGCGAAGTGACAGAAAACTTTACCTTTGCAGTGCGCTCAAGTAAATATGCAGGGAGGGTTCTTGAGCATGACTTTTAGCACTACTGGCTATAGCCAGTTGAGCTAATGCCATGGTGAAGCGTGTGTGCGTCCATGCGTAAACATTGATCTTCTCTGAAACCACTGGGCCAAATGAAACCGGTGTGGGATGTTCTTATGTAGGGTAGATCAGATTTTGACCTCGTAAAATGTCCAAGATGGCCGCCGTTACTATAAATAGCAAAATTACTGAAATTGGCCATTGTAGATTCAATTTCCTACCGATTTTGTTCAAATTGAAGAAATAGAAAGCAGATACCTAGTCATTTAACATAGTTAACAGGTTTTCCCGAGACATTTTCATTGACCCAATTTTAGGAAAATATACAGATGAGGTCAAATTTCACCAGATGAGCATTACATGCCCTTCTAGGCCTCTTGTTAATGTCTCTTCCTATGGACCCCGTGACATTCATTTCTAAATGCTAAGTGCTGGGCGAAAGAACAGTCATTTCCTCTTTTCTAGTCTTGGTTAGACCCTTAGACCCAGCTGGGTTTTGAACCCAAACCTTCAACATACACAGTTAAAAAGTTAAAGAAATATAATGTAAATGTAATTAAAATCACCTAGTAACAAACATAGCAGTCAAAATAATCGTGTTTATAAGAAAACTAAGATTAGAAACACCCAAACATACTTGTACCAAAAAGAAAGATATAAGACTATAAAAACGGTATATTCAAGTAAGATTGACAAAACATCGACTTTAAGACAATAATAGATAGCAATGACCTTGACGATTAAGCGACAAATATCGCAATGACCTTGACGATTAAGCGACAAATATTGCAATGACCTTGACGATTAAGCGACAAATACTGCAATGACCTTGACGATTAAGCGACTAATATTGCTATGACCTTGACGATAAAGCGACAAATACTGCAATGACCTTGACGATTAAGCAACAAATACTGCAATGACCTTGACGATTAAGCGACAAATACTGCAATGACCTTGACGATTAAGCGACAAATACTGCAATGATTGACAAAACATCGACTTTAAGACAATAATAGATAGCAATGACCTTGACGATTAAGCGACAAATATCGCAATGACCTTGACGATTAAGCGACAAATATCGCAATGACCTTGACGATTAAGCGACAAATACTGCAATGGCCTTGACGATTAAGCGACAAATACTGCAATGACCTTGACGATAAAGCAACAAATATTGCAATGACCTTGACGATAAAGCAACAAATATTTCAACCTGCAATCTAACAAAGGCCGGCAAAACTATTCCTAACAAAGTAGTGACCATAAGACAACACGACAAACCATGGATAAGAAACGACATCAGACGACTTATTCAACAGGAAAACGACTCCACAAAATAGACAAATATTATAATCTATAAGATCACTGGGCTAAATTCAGATTAATAAGAAATTGTTGTGTTACTGCAATTGTCGCATCGACATCTGACAATCAAGAACACGTGGCGCGTTGTTTTAGCCAATCACGTAAATGACGCCATTCAGCCCGTTTGACGTGAAGTTTGGTCGCCATTTGTTCCGTCAACTTGTTTAAGTTGTCGAAACAACGTGTCGTGTCGCTAAGACTGACTGTTACAAAAAAAAAACTTCAAGAAAACGCTTCCTGATATCACATGACTTTACACTAGATAAACCGATGTCACGTTATTTTATTTATATTAACAGGTTTTCTTCGTGATATCACATGACTTTTCACTACATAAACCGATGTCACATTATTTTATTTTTAATTCCAGGTTTTCTTCGTCATTATACCGGCTCGTATCACATGACTTTTTACTACATAAACCGATGTCATATATTTTTTTTTAATTCCAGGTTTTCTTCGTCTACCGGTCGTCACATGACTTTTTACTACATAAACCGATGTCACATTATTTTTTTTTAATTCCAGGTTTTCTCCGTGATTATACAGGCTCGTATCACATGACTTTTTACTACATAAACCGATGTCACATTATTTTATTTTAAATTTCAGGTTTTCTTCGTGGTATCACATGACTTTTCACTACATAAACCGATGTCACATTATTTTATTTTTAATTCCAGGTTTTCTCCGTGATTATACAGGCTCGTATCACATGACTTTTCACTACATAAACCGATGTCACATTATTTTATTTTTAATTCCAGGTTTTCTCCGTGATTATACAGGCTCGTATCACATGACTTTTTACTACATAAACCGATGTCACATTATTTTATTTTAAATTTCAGGTTTTCTTCGTGGTATCACATGACTTTTCACTACATAAACCGATGTCCCATTATTTTATTTTGAATTTCAGGTTTTCTTCGTGGTATCACATGACTTTTTACTACATAAACCGATGTCACATTATTTTATTTTAAATTTCAGGTTTTCTTCGTGGTATCACATGACTTTTCACTACATAAACCGATGTCACATTATTTTATTTTTAATTCCAGGTTTTCTTCGTGATTATACAGGCTCGTATCACATGACTTTTCACTACATAAACCGATGTCATATGATTTTATTTTTAATTCCAGGTTTTCTTCGTGATTATACAGGCTCGTATCACATGACTTTTCACTACATAAACCGATGTCACATTATTTTATTTTTAATTCCAGGTTTTCTTCGTGATTATACAGGCTCGTATCACATGACTTTTCACTACATAAACCGATGTCACATTATTTTATTTTTAATTTCAGGTTTTCTTTGTGATTATACAGGCTCGTATCACATGACTTTTCACTACATAAACCGATGTCACATTATTTTATTTTTAATTCCAGTTTTCTGCGTGATTATACAGGCTCGTATCACATGACTTCTCACTACATAAACCGATGTCACATTATTTTATTTTTAATTCCAGGTTTTCTTCGTGATTATACAGGCTCGTATCACATGACTTTTCACTACATAAACCGATGTCACATGATTTTATTTTTAATTCTAGGTTTACTTCGTAATTATACAGGCTCGTATCACATGACTTTACACTACATAAACCGATGTCACATTATTTTATTTTTAATTCTAGGTTTACTTCGTAATTATACAGGCTCGTATCACATGACTTTACACTACATAAACCGATGTCACATTATTTTATTTTTAATTCCAGGTTTTCTTCGTGAATATACAGGCTCGTATCACATGACTTTACACTACATAAACCGATGTCACATTATTTTATTTTTAATTCCAGGTTTTCTTCGTGATTATACAGGCTCGTATCACATGACTTTACACTACATAAACCGATGTCACATTATTTTATTTTTAATTCCAGGTTTTCTCCGTGATTATACAGGCTCGTGTCACATGACTTTTCACTACATAAACTGATGTCACATTATTTTATTTTTAATTCCAGGTTTTCTTCGTCATTATACCGGCTCGTATCACATGACTTTTCACTACATAAACCGATGTCACATTATTTTATTTTTAATTCCAGGTTTTCTTCGTGATTATTCCGGCACGTATCACATGACTTTACACTACATAAACCGATGTCACATTATTTTATTTTTAATTCTAGGTTTACTTCGTAATTATACAGGCTCGTATCACATGACTTTACACTACATAAACCGATGTCACATTATTTTATTTTTAATTCCAGGTTTTCTTCGTGATTATACAGGCTCGTGTCACATGACTTTTCACTACATAAACCGATGTCACATTATTTTATTTTTAATTCCAGGTTTTCTTCGTGATTATACAGGCTCGTGTCACATGACTTTTCACTACATAAACCGATGTCACATTATTTTATTTTTAATTCCAGGTTTTCTTCGTGATTATACAGGCTCGTATCACATGACTTTTCACTACATAAACCGATGTCACATTATTTTATTTTTAACTCCAGGTTTTCTTCGTGATTATACAGGCTCGTGTCACATGACTTTTCACTACATAAACCGATGTCACATTATTTTATTTTTAACTGCATGTTTTCTTTGTGATTATACAGGCTCGTTTCACATGACTTTTCACTACATAAACCGATGTCACATTATTTTTTTTATATTACCAGGTTTTCTCCGTGATTATACAGGCTCGTATCACATGACTTTACACATCATAAGCCGATGTCACATTATTTTATTTTTAATTCCAGGTTTTCTTCGTGATTATACAGGCTCGTATCACATGACTTTTCACTACATAAACCGATGTCACATTATTTTATTTTTAATTCCAGGTTTTCTTCGTGATTATACCGGCTCGTATCACATGACTTTTCACTACATAAACCGATGTCACATTATTTTATTTTTAATTTCAGGTTTTCTTCCTGATTATACAGGCTCATATCACATGACTTTACACATCATAATCCGATGTCACATTATTTTATTTTTAATTTCAGGTTTTCTGCGTGATTATACAGGCTCGTATCACATGACTTTACACATCATAATCCGATGTCACATTATTTTATTTTTAATTCCAGGTTTTCTCCGTGATTATACAGGCTCGTATCACATGACTTTTTACTACATAAACCGATGTCACATTATTTTATTTTTAATTCCAGGTTTTCTTCGTGATTATACAGGCTCGTATCACATGACTTTTCACTACATAAACCGATGTCACATTATTTTATTTTTAATTCCAGGTTTTCTTCGTGATTATACAGGCTCGTATCACATGACTTTTTACTACATAAACCGATGTCACATTATTTTATTTTTAATTCCAGGTTTTCTTCGTGATTATACAGGCTCGTATCACGTGACTTTTCACTACATAAACCGATGTCATATTATTTTATTTTTAATTCCAGGTTTTCTTCGTGATTATACAGGCTCGTATCACATGACTTTTCACTACATAAACCGATGTCATATTATTTTATTTTTAATTCCAGGTTTTCTTCGTGATTATACAGGCTCGTATCACATGACTTTTTACTACATAAACCGATGTCACATTATTTTATTTTTAATTCCAGGTTTTCTTCGTGATTATACAGGCTCGTATCACATGACTTTGCACTACATAAACCGATGTCACATTATTTTATTTTTAATTCCAGGTTTTCTTCGTGATTATACAGGCTCGTATCACGTGACTTTTCACTACATAAACCGATGTCACATTATTTTATTTTTAATTCCAGGTTTTCTTCGTGATTATACCGGCTCGTATCACATGACTTTTCACTACATAAACTGATGTCACATTATTTTATTTTTAATTCCAGGTTTTCTTCGTGATTATACAGGCTCGTATCACATGACTTTTCACTACATAAACCGATGTCACATTATTTTATTTTTAATTCCAGGTTTTCTTCGTGATTATACCGGCTCGTATCACATGACTTTTCACTACATAAACCGATGTCACATTATTTTATTTTTAATTCCAGGTTTTCTTCGTGATTATACAGGCTCGTATCACATGACTTTTCACTACATAAACCGATGTCACATTATTTTATTTTTAATTCCAGGTTTTCTTCGTGATTATACAGGCTCGTATCACATGACTTTGCACTACATAAACCGATGTCACATTATTTTATTTTTAATTCCAGGTTTTCTTCGTGATTATACAGGCTCGTATCACGTGACTTTTCACTACATAAACCGATGTCACATTATTTTATTTTTAATTCCAGGTTTTCTTCGTGATTATACAGGCTCGTATCACATGACTTTTCACTACATAAACCGATGTCACATTATTTTATTTTTAATTCCAGGTTTTCTTCGTGATAATACAGGCTCGTATCACATGACTTTTTACTACATAAACCGATGTCACATTATTTTATTTTTAATTCCAGGTTTTCTTCGTAATTATACAGGCTCGTATCACATGACTTTTCACTACATAAACCGATGTCACATTATTTTATTTTTAATTCCAGGTTTTCTTCGTAATTATACAGGCTCGTATCACATGACTTTTCACTACATAAACCGATGTCATATGATTTTATTTTTAATTCCAGGTTTTCTTCGTAATTATACAGGCTCGTATCACATGACTTTTCACTACATAAACCGATGTCACATTATTTTATTTTTAATTCCAGGTTTTCTTCGTAATTATACAGGCTCGTATCACATGACTTTTCACTACATAAACCGATGTCATATGATTTTATTTTTAATTCCAGGTTTTCTTCGTAATTATACAGGCTCGTATCACATGACTTCTCACTACATAAACCGATGTCATATGATTTTATTTTTAATTCCAGGTTTTCTTCGTGATTATACAGGCTCGTATCACATGACTTTTCACTACATAAACCGATGTCACATTATTTTATTTTTAATTCCAGGTTTTCTTCGTGATATCACATGACTTTTTACTACATAAACCGATGTCACATTATTTTATTTTTAATTCCAGGTTTTCTTCGTGATATCACATGACTTTTTACTACATAAACCGATGTCACATTATTTTATTTTTAATTCCAGGTTTTCTTCGTGATATCACATGACTTTTTACTACATAAACCGATGTCACATTATTTTATTTTTAATTCCAGGTTTTCTTCGTGATATCACATGACTTTTCACTTCATAAACCGATGTCACATTATTTTATTTTTAATTCCAGGTTTTCTTCGTGATTATACAGGCTCGTATCACATGACTTTTCACTACATAAACCGATGTCACATTATTTTATTTTTAACTGCATGTTTTCTTCGTGATTATACCGGCTCGTATCACATGACTTTACACTACATAAACCGATGTCACATTATTTTATTTTTAACTGCATGTTTTCTTCGTGATTATACAGGCTCGTATCACATGACTTTTCACTACATAAACCGATGTCACATTATTTTATTTTTAATTCCAGGTTTTCTTCGTGATTATACAGGCACGTATCACATGACTTTTCACTACATAAACCGATGTCACATTATTTTATTTTTAATTCCAGGTTTTCTCCGTGATTATACAGGCTCGTATCACATGACTTTTCACTACATAAACCGATGTCACATTATTTTATTTTTAATTCCAGGTTTTCTTCGTGATTATACAGGCACGTATCACATGACTTTTTACTACATAAACCGATGTCACATTATTTTATTTTTAATTCCAGGTTTTCTTCGTGATATCACATGACTTTACACTACATAAACCGATGTCACATTATTTTATTTTTAATTCCAGGTTTTCTTCGTGATTATACAGGCTCGTATCACATGACTTTTTACTACATAAACCGATGTCACATTATTTTATTTTTAATTCCAGGTTTTCTTCGTGATTATACCGGCTCGTATCACATGACTTTTCACTACATAAACCGATGTCACATTATTTTATTTTTAATTCCAGGTTTTCTTCGTAATTATACCGGCTCGTATCACATGACTTTCCACTACATAAACCGATGTCACATTATTTTATTTTTAATTCCAGGTTTTCTCCGTAATTATACCGGCTCGTATCACATGACTTTCCACTACATAAACCGATGTCACATTATTTTATTTTTAATTCCAGGTTTTCTTCGTAATTATACCGGCTCGTATCACATGACTTTCCACTACATAAACCGATGTCACATTATTTTATTTTTAATTCCAGGTTTTCTCCGTAATTATACCGGCTCGTATCACATGACTTTCCACTACATAAACCGATGTCACATTATTTTATTTTTAATTCCAGGTTTTCTTCGTAATTATACCGGCTCGTATCACATGACTTTCCACTACATAAACCGATGTCACATTATTTTATTTTTAATTCCAGGTTTTCTTCGTGATTATAGAGGCTCGTATCACATGACTTTTCACTACATAAACCGATGTCACATTATTTTATTTTTAATTCCAGGTTTTTTTCGTGATATCACATGACTTTTCACTACATAAACTGATGTCACATTATTTTATTTTTAATTCCAGGTTTTCTTCGTGATATCACATGACTTTTCACTACATAAACCGATGTCACATTATTTTATTTTTAATTCCAGGTTTTCTTCGTGATATCACATGACTTTTCACTTCATAAACCGATGTCACATTATTTTATTTTTAATTCCAGGTTTTCTTCGTGATTATAGAGGCTCGTATCACATGACTTTACACTACATAAACCGATGTCACATTATTTTATTTTTAATTCCAGGTTTTCTTCGTGATTATACAGGCTCGTATCACATGACTTTACACTACATAAACCGATGTCACATTATGTTATTTTTAATTCCAGGTTTTCTTCGTGATTATACCGGCTCGTATCACATGACTTTTCACTACATAAACCGATGTCACATTATTTTATTTTTAATTCCAGGTTTTCTTCGTGATATCACATGACTTTTCACTTCATAAACCGATGTCATATTATTTTATTTTTAATTCCAGGTTTTCTTCGTGATTATACAGGCTCGTATCACATGACTTTTCACTACATAAACCGATGTCACATTATTTTATTTTTAATTCCAGGTTTTCTTCGTGATATCACATGACTTTTCACTTCATAAACCGATGTCACATTATTTTATTTTTAATTCCAGGTTTTCTTCGTGATTATAGAGGCTCGTATCACATGACTTTTCACTACATAAACCGATGTCACATTATTTTATTTTTAATTCCAGGTTTTCTTCGTAATTATACCGGCTCGTATCACATGACTTTTCACTACATAAACCGATGTCACATTATTTTATTTTTAATTCCAGGTTTTCTTCGTGATTATAGAGGCTCGTATCACATGACTTTACACTACATAAACCGATGTCACATTATTTTATTTTTAATTCCAGGTTTTCTTCGTAATTATACCGGCTCGTATCACATGACTTTTCACTACATAAACCGATGTCACATTATTTTATTTTTAATTCCAGGTTTTCTTCGTGATATCACATGACTTTTCACTTCATAAACCGATGACACATTATTTTATTTTTAATTCCAGGTTTTCTGCGTGATTATACAGGCTCGTATCACATGACTTTTCACTACATAAACCGATGTCACATTATTTTATTTTTAATTCCAGGTTTTCTTCGTGATTATACAGGCTCGTATCACATGACTTTTTACTACATAAACCGATGTCACATTATTTTATTTTTAATTCCAGGTTTTCTTCGTGATTATACAGGCTCGTATCACATGACTTTTCACTACATAAACCGATGTCACATTATTTTATTTTTAATTCCAGGTTTTCTTCGTAATTATACCGGCTCGTATCACATGACTTTCCACTACATAAACCGATGTCACATTATTTTATTTTTAATTCCAGGTTTTCTTCGTAATTATACCGGCTCGTATCACATGACTTTTCACTACATAAACCGATGTCACATTATTTTATTTTTAATTCCAGGTTTTCTTCGTGATTACACAGGCTCGTATCACATGACTTTCCACTACATAAACCGATGTCACATTATTTTATTTTTAATTCCAGGTTTTCTTCGTAATTATACCGGCTCGTATCACATGACTTTTTACTACATAAACCGATGTCACATTATTTTATTTTTAATTCCAGGTTTTCTTCGTGATTATACCGGCTCGTATCACATGACTTTTCACTACATTGGTATAGCGGCTTCCATTGCTGTAGTTATATATGTGTCTATACCATTCTGTTTGAAGCATGAATCAAAGAAGAACAAGAGCAACCACATAGATCTGGAAATATAAAAAAGTTAAAATTTTTAAAACTGTTCAATTTTTTTTAAATTTTATATTTTGATTTACAGTCCAACCTGCCTTTAAGGCCTCCTCTATATAAGGGTCACCTGCTTATAAAGACCAGTAAAATTTTATTCCAATTGTTCTTTATTTATATTATTTGAACCGTTATATAAAGGCCACCTGCCCATAAAGGTAACTTTTACTCGTTCCCTTGGGTGGCCTTTATAGAAGGTTTGACTGTACAGTGCAGACCTGGCAAAAGCTTCAGACTAACAAAAGGATCAAGCACACAGACTAACCAACTCCTTATTTATTGGAGATGTTTATCTATATTGTAGCGTACCACTGCTCAGAGTAGAGTGCTCGCTCCGTAAGTGGAAGGTCGTTGGTTCGAGCACTGACCGGGTCTGACCTAAGACTTGAAAGTTGGTAGTCTGTTCTTGCGTCAAGCACTCTGCATTACGAAATGAAAGTCACGGATCTTTCGGATGGGAACTTAAAATAAACGAGGTCCCGTGTAACGGTAGGCGTGACACGATAAAGAACCCTGTTGTATAATGCCCTCAGCGCAACGTACAGGTAAATTTTTTGCACCTTTGCCAATAGCTAGCAACATCACGATATAAGTGAAATATGTTCACTATTGAACATATCATGAGCTTAAATGTAAAATGTGCTATTATAAATCTTTTAGGAGAAAACCATAACATGAAGCCAAGTCAATGAAGAAAAATATGGGTCACGGTGACCCACTTGTCTTCATCTGCACAGAAGATTCGCCGAATTATATACAAACGAAATTATAAAATTCTGCAATGTGTTGTACCAAAAGATAAATAATTTTAAAATTTTAACAGCCTTAGTCAGCAAAAAATACGAAATATCGATTAAAGTGACAAAAAGACAGGGCGCAAAAACTATTATGGGTCACAGTGACCTACTTTTCTTCAACTGTACAGAAGATTCGTCGAATTATATAAACAAAATTTTAAAATTCTGCAATGTGTTGTACCAAAAAATAAATCATTTTAAAATTTTAACAGCCTTAGTCAACAAAAAAATACGAAATACCGATTAAAGTGACAAAAAGACATGGCGCTAAAAGTGACCTACTTTACTTGGTCTACACAGAAGATTTATCGATGTACATTAAAAATAACAAGTAAACAAAAACACTGAATATGAATCAAAATTGAAAAAAAGATAAATACAGGGGCACTAAACTATGAGTCGATGTATATTATCATATCAACACAAAATGTCAAGTACAAAAACAAAAACAAAAAAAAAAAAACTCATATGACATACACAGCCAATTTTTGCTCACGTGAAATTCACGTGAATCAACATTTCATGTGAGTTTCACGTGAAATTAACGTGAATTTCACATGAAAAATTTCACGTGAAATTAACGTTAATCGAGCTTATACGTTAAACTCACGTGAAAAATTTCACGTGAATCTCACGTGAAATTCACATGAAATTAACGTGAATTTAACGTGAGATTCACGTGAAATTTTTCACGTGAGTTTAACGTATAAGCTCGATTAACGTTAATTTCACGTGAAATTTTTCATGTGAAATTCACGTTAATTTCACGTTAATTTCACGTGAGGAAAAATTGGCTGTGTATAGAGCAAAGTCACAAAAAGACAAACACAGAGGACAGATTATAAATGGTTTATTTCAATACTAAACTCGCATTTTGATCATGTGATGTTTAAGTCTATTTTTAAATTAAATTAATTTCCTAACAAAACTCTTATTCCAGCTGTCACGATTTAATTTCAAAATTATGTCATTCTAGACTTATTTTTTGTCCTCTTTTTAATGTAATTTCTTCAATTGCGACTTCCTTATAGCGACTTATGCATTATAAATACATCAATTCATGGATATTATACTCATACCGGATTTTGGTAAGCTATTTATATAATTTTATTGAACAGATGCTTTCGTTTATAACATTAATATACATTGAAAATGGCGTCTTTCTTAAAGTTTTTTCCTATTTGACTTATTATTCCCCAAGAAGCAGGGGGGCGGTAGTATTTACTATTATGTTCCGCATCTTTTCTAGAAAAAATAATCGACATAAGAAACTTAATATGAACAATCTTTGGGTGGAACAGATGTATCATTGAAAATTGCAATTCATATTTTGATCACCGACATGGTTGTGGATTTCCTAGCTTGAGTTCGTTTGCAGGACAATTTTCAAATGGCACCCCATTGTTCTAGATGTATCAGCAGACAAAGCAGGTAAATAAGAAGTACCAATGAGAATTATTTTCAGCGGACCTGATCGTTTTATTACCAACTTGAGGTACACGGCTGTTAGAATCCTTCTTCGTCCCATTAAAAAAGTTATCGATATCAAGCATGCGTAGTGTAGCGAAATGTACATCGCAACCGATGTCCGCCATATTTGTTTACCGCTTCAGAGAGGGATGGTCTCAGTAGTGCACAAAAATTAGAAAACTCATCGGACGAATTTAATCAACTACATTAAGAGACAAAGGAATTTTGACATAATGACGTCATAAATTATATGGATTCGGTAGTGTTTCGGGAAACATAAGATGAACTCCGTGGCAACTAAATGATCCGGTCGTAAAATTGTTTTGCGCCAAATGCCCCTCTTTTGTCGCGGAACGATAACATGACCGGAGCATTTATTAATTGCCAAGGTAAACAACTGCACTCATTGTGGGCAAAAGATTATTTCTACAGTAATTTTGACGTAACAACATCACACCTTCTATGGATTCGGCAAATGTGGCATTTAAATGATACTGTCGTGAAATTAATTCCCGCCAAATATACCTCATTCGATGCATGCATCATTCACGTAATCTGTTATATGAGTACAGCACAGACCTGTCGAAAAATTAACACTGAGTTAGCGAAATGAATTTAAAGCTCGGATGCTGAATGGCCGAGAAATAGATAACTTACCGAAAATCTACTGAGTGATAGATAGTTGCTATCGATATGTGGCTTATTACTGTAAATCACTTTTATTTCGCGAGAGATTTATTTTCGCGTAAATCCGTGATTCATCCCATTCGCACATTTAAATATCACGCGAATATTTCCAGCACACATATATTTCCATGTTGACTTACATATGTTTTATTTAATAAGATTCCAAATATTCGCGAAGAAGGCAAAGATGGTCTTGATGCGAAATTTTCTACTCGCGAAAAATAAGTGATCTACAGTAGTGACTGAGATGAGTTGCCGATTCGACACTTATTCGTTTGTTGATTGTAAGTCTTTTGACAGGTCTGTACTGTAAATGACTTATTTTTACACCTTCAAGTAATCAGCACTTTTATAAAATGTCGAGCAGTGATTTAACCTCTGTGTTGATCGTTATCTAATCTGCGTGTTACAATGTCAAGATCCTTCTGATAAATTATTGTACACACATGTATACACATTGTCCTCGAATATCAAGTGTTGTTGTTGGGTAAGTTGGTATTGGTTTGTACCTTGTTAAAATAGTGCAATTAATTATCTCTTATCCCATAAAAGGCTCACGCGACTCCATTCTTGTCCGGCGCTTAAAAGGCTCAAGCGGCTGCACATCGTCCAATATCCCCGAGCTGCTGTCATCAAAATAGCAAGTAAGTTGGTATTTATTTGCATCTTGTAAAATAAGGGCAATTAATAAGGCTTAAAACGCTCAAGCCGCTCCATTGAACGGCGCTAAAAGGCCCAAGTGGCTCCACATTGTCCAGAATCTCGGGCTATTGTCATCAATATAGCAGGTAAGTTGGTATTTATTTACATCCTGTAAAATGAGCGCAATGGATTGGGGTCTAAAACGCCCAAGCGGCTAGCACTCCACTCTTGCCCAACGTTAAAGAGCTCAAACATGTCCACTCTTGCCCGGCGCTAAAACGCTCAAGCGAATCCACTCTTGTCCGGTGCAAAAAAAGCACAAGCGGATCCAGTCTTGTCCGGCGCCAAAAGGCTCAAGTGGATCCACTCTCGTCAGGCCCCAAAAGGCTCAAGCGGATTCACTCTTGTCCGGCGACAAAAGACTCAAGCAGACCCACTCTTCTCCGGCGCCAAAAGGCTTAATTCCCTTGTGTTCGTTTGCATTTTTTTGTTTTGATAACGACCTTAGATAATTAATCTGGATGTTACAATGTAAAGTTCCTCTGTTCAATTATTGTAGATGAATCGCCCCTTATCCCGGCTTGTTGTTGTTATCAATTGGGAGCATATGGAACCCTAAACGCTTAAGCGACTACAGTCTATTTTAATCACAAATGTCCATCAAATTCTGTTTTACGTTTTGATTGCTAGTCCTAAAATTAGTCTAGTGCTGAAAAAAATAACAATGGTATAATATTTTATTTGTATAATAAGTGAAATGAATTGGGGATATCTTGCGCCCAAAAAAGCTTAAACTGCTTCATTATATTATAATAAACAATGTTCATCAAATTCTGTTTTGTGGGTTAGTTTGTTTGCATCTAGTGAAATAAGTGGATTGGGAACATCTGGTGCCTGTAAAAGCATAAGTGGATCGTTTCTGTTTATAATCACCCATTTCCATCAATAATTGGTATATAGACTGGGGCCTAAAATATTCATCGGCACTGGTCTTTTAAAATCACCTAGTATGTCATTCAAAGAAGAAAATAAAACAACACTTAAATTAGTTTCTTTTTCGTTTTGGTTTTTGACAAACACTGGATAAAATTTTACCATTTAAAAAATTAAAACTCAGTGCACGTCTAAATTCGGAAATTATCAGGCGCACGTCTAAATTTGGAAAGTATCCGTGATAAACACGTGATTTTCATCATAATTATCGATCATCCAACCGCCGTAAGTTTCCCACAACATTAGGTGTTTAAAATCACGTGTGTAACATTTGGCATTAAAATGACGCAACAATTATTGTCATTCTACTAACGGAGCATATAAGGTGACTTATATAAGAATAAAAGTATTTCGTAATTTTGTTTCATATTTTTGAAATATTAATAGTTCGAGATATTAATTCGCCTATTCGCAATAGTTTTTTTTAGCAAATTTCAAAACAGTTTATTCGAATATTTGAAATGCTTATATGGGCGGACATGGCCGAGTGGTACTGTCACTGGCTTTCGAAATCAGGGGTTGTAGGTTTGAACCTCACTCGGGAATTTTCTGAGATGATTTTCATGTCCTGTCCATACTAGAGCTAATAAAATCTAAACACTAGTATCGTCCTACGTATGAGACTCAAAACCGAGGTCCTTTGTCTCGGTGCACGCTAAAGACACCTTGTAGAGTTCAAAAAGAGCAAGACAACATGTGGTCGCTACAGAGTACGCTTACAAATCATGCAACTAATTAGCTTATAAGCGATTTAAACAAACTGAGCAAAGTGAGTAAGAAGAGTGAGAATATTCGAAATATTAATTCCAAAATTTGGAAATTATTAGAAAATATTCAACTATATATTGCGAATACATTTGTACATTTATACAAAGTACTCATGATTTCAAAATTAAGAAATAACATTCGTTAAACATGTCAACTTTAGGACTCCGTACGTTCTAGTTTCTACCACCTGGGATATTTGCATCAATATAATCTTTTGTACCATATCACATGTTCGTGGTTTATTTAACACATGTCACCTTACAGACTCCGTATACAATACAAGCAATTTGGATATTTACATACAATTTTCGTGGGTTAAGAAGACTGCATGTTACTTTAATTACACAATCATTTATATTTCAACCTGAATATTCGTGTAACCTAAAAATCGGGACTAGTATGTTCAAAGCTCGTGCTATAACAAACATACCAACCCATTTGCAAATCACAATCCAAAAGCAAAGTAAAAACTTTGAAACTAGCAAATTAATTTAAAACGATTAAAATAAAAATTAGAGTTTGTAGTTGTAGTAACATGTAATAACATTTCAATAACCAATTTTGTGCTTAAATCGTATGCTTTGGTTTATGTGTCGGTTTTCCAATTTTGTTATTTTTTGTGATTGTGATTTGAACATAAACTGCTGGTTTGTGTGTTTTCGACTAAAATGCATTTTTTCTTGTAGCCTCAATTTCAATTATTTCTTATCGACATTGTCTGAAAAAAATCTGTATTTTAATGAGAAATTATAGAATTAATCATATCATTTAGGTATGATGGAATATTAAGTACTCGCATGTCACAGACAAAATGAAGACGGAATCAAAGCAGAACAACGTGGAACACCATAGCGAGCAGACTATAGACAGACTTCCGGTAGATCGTGGATGGGCATGGGTTGTTTTGATAGGTAAGGTTAGTTGAATGTTGCTTAACGTCGAATCAGAAATTTTTTCAGCTATTCGCGACGAGAACTATTTTTTTTATTAATCTCTATGGATTAATCTATGAACAATTTAGAATTGACTGTCATTTTTTTCCTGGTTCATCAAGTAATGAACCAGATTTTAAAACTAGCAAATCTAAAATGAAAAAATGACAGTCAATTCTTATATTTACAGTTTATTCTTTCTTTACGAGAGCAAAATTGCAAATTCCGTTGAATGAAATAAATTCCAATGTTTTGAAAAAGAATTTTTAACGGCGGACGTGACCTGGACATGGAACTGCTGTTCAGAAACATTAAGCCCCGCCCATTTGACGTCATGTCGGGAAGAAACAAAATAGGTCATCAATCTTGGATAACATTTCACACAAATTTTATTTCAGTCAATGACAAAAAATTACATATTCATATTTATGGTCAAGTTACAGTTATTGAAGGTAGAGCTTGTTAAAAAACCAGACTTAATAGACGATAGAGTGCTCGACATCTGGACTTGCCGATTGGTATTCGACTCGGGAGTATTGGTATTCATGCGCGATGTGAAAAGCCGATGTTTATTCGAATCTTGAAAAAAGAAATCAAACTGGGTTCAACGTAGAAGTTATTTTTCTATTATAAATATTTTCGTGTATGCATGTGAAGTGCGAGTGTGTTGTATTATCTGCCTTGTACTAGCGCGCACTTAGGGCGACTCTACCGTGCTAGCTCACAGAGTCAGTATGCCGCAGACAAGCGTACCACTTCCCCAGTCCATTAAACTGATATCAGGTGAACCAGTAAAGGCCAACGGCAAGAAAAATTCACTTTCCCACATGTGGTCTGAGCGGGACTCGAACTCACAGCGGCGATAGACCCTGGATTTGAAGACCGACGTCTTATCCATTAGGCTACCGCTGCCTCTGTAAGGTAAGGGTGACCATATTGATTCATCATACTTAAGAATTAAGCTTGTCCGTGCTTTCAAAAATGATTTCAACAACAGTGCACTGTTTGTTGTAATAAGACATATAGCCATTCACGTACAGTCAAACCTGCCTCAAAGGTCACCTCTATATAAAGGTCACCTGCTTATAAAGACCATTAGAATTGTATCCCAATTGTTCTTTATTAATATTATTTGAACCTGTATATAAAGTTCACTAACCCATAAAGGCCAATTTTACTGGTTCCCTTGGGTGGCCTTTATAGACAGGTTTGACTGTATTTTGGACTGGGATGAAACATTGGTGTTTTTAAGGACTTTATATCACTGCCAATGCTTCTTTGTTGATAGATGTCCTTTTGCGAAATACAGCCAAACATGTCTATACAGGCAACACAAGGGAACCAGTAAAGGTGGCTTTTATGGACAGGTGGCCTTTATATACAGGTTCAAATAATATTAATAAAGATATCAGCAGGTTACCTTTATATAGAGGTGGTCTTTCAAGCAGGTTGGACTGTACACTTGAAAATCGATACCAATACTACTGGTTTATAATACACATGGCACAAGCCCTCTTGAAACTAGGTAGACAATGATTTATTTTGGCATAAATATCCTGGTTTTCCTTCAATTTTTGATTGAACTCTTCCAAAAGTTAAGTTCAAACCACTTCAAGAACAACAAACCATTGAATTAAAAGCAATAATTGTTTGCGGAACAATTAAATATTCACTTTAGTGCTATTCCAAAATTAGGAGTTTTAAAATCGGTGGTCCCGATATGCGTTTCCATTCTGTTTCAATAATATAACTTGTATTGCTTTTTGTTCTTTCTTGTCTTATCCTCTGTATCTTTTGTCAGTTTTGATTGTTTTTCAGTTTAACTTTTTTTTCTCTTTTTTACATACAAATTTGCTGCTAGTAAAAATTTAAATTTATCAAAAACCAAGGAATACTCCCTCATGCAAAGTATTTCGCTTAGGTTAATTTTGTAAAAATACTTTGTTCCTTTGGGCTTAATTTAAAATTGGTTTCACAATTTTGGTTTAAGCACTACTGACAAGGATTGTATTGCAAAACGGCCGTCTAGTGTTGTAAAATTAAAACTGGTATAATATGTAATACATGAATTATTTCATTCTTGATCTTTAGGTTGTACCTGTTCATATCTCATTTATGTCGGCACCCTAAGGTCATTTGGGTTATTTTTCGTGGAATATTTAGAGGTATTTGGTGCAAGCGTTTCCATGACGTCACTTGTTTCCGCTATACAGACTACAATATATTCCATAGTGTGTACGTATTTATATACTGAAAATCCTTCTTTCTTAGGCGTATTGGTGCCCGAACAATATAAAGGGCGGCTTACGGATCCCGTCTAGTTCCGATTCCTACTCGGACAGCTCCTAGTATGAGAGTTTGTAAGTTTGTTTGCTGAAGGACATTGGTATTTCTCTAGTTACTCTGGTTTCCTTAACCATCCTAGAACTGACAACATCGATCCAAGTTAAAACTCTACAGTTGGACGTAAAATGTCATGACTCCACTATCTCAAAGATGAGCATAGGTCAACCGAATGTTTTCCGTATATTTCCGTGTGTACTGTGTGTATGTGTGCGTGTGCGTTGTAAAGAGAGAGAGAGAGAGAGGCGCCCGACATCCCTGTGTGTGCTAACGCACTAAATCAATGTCCAACGCTCAAAAACACGCATGAATATCCCCTGCGTCACTTTAAAGAGGACAATACATGTGGTTTATAATATCGTGAATATACTTGTCCGTATATTTCTAACAAAAGAGTTGCATATCTAGATCTGGTCTGGAAGAAGTTTTTGTCCGTTCTGTCTCACGAAAAAAAAAATTTGTCTGGTCAAACAGCTTACAAAATGGGCAATTCACAAGTTCAGCATTTAAACGGCGTCTGAAGTTTCATGATGTTCTAGGTTTATCATAATTTATTATTATTATTATTATTATTATTATTATTTTATTAGGTATACTCCCTCCTGCAAAGTATTTCTCTATCTCTTTAGTGAGATCGGGTGATCCGGAAGTAAAAGTGCCTATAATTGTCTAGCTAGCTGAACCCGCCAAATGTAAAACATAGTCTTCATATATAATGGCGAATTTAACGTTTTCCTAATTTTAATTTTTCTTTAAGCATTGCAGGTCCTCACATATGGTTTAAAATTCATCTCCGTCCGCCAGTCTGTTATGATCGGAGCATTCATGTGTTCACTAAGTTACTTACTGAATAGTTTTGCCACAAGTATAGAATTTTTGGTGGTGACACAAAGCGTTATATTTGGTAAGAATTGATGAAAGGACTTCCATTTGTACCCCTGCCTCCAAGGAATTTTATTTTGGAACAAAAAAAGTCTCAAATATGACGGCATTAAGCTATTTCAAACGTTTTTGTGACAATTGATTTTTCATGAATTTTACATCGAATTTAATAGGTGGAGGGTACAAAGGGAAGTCCGACCAATTTTATTTTTAACATCATTTAAGGATATAATAGGGATGTCATAATTGGTTCTAAACATATATGAATCTAGTCTTGGTTATCTAGTGGTCTACAACCTCTTGAAATGAGCCTCACACAAACGACGTTATGTAGTATCACGTAGCTCGCTAGCACCAATGGCCATTCAATTGCTATTTGCTTACCTTTTTCACCAAATACCAAGGTAATTACGAATTTCTTGAACTAGTCCAACGATTTTAATGTTAATACTTTGACATTTTACTAGAGAAATAATACTATATAATAACATAAAAAAGCTTACATCTTTTTCTATTTTAATAATCTTGCATTGCATGTAAAACCCTTTTTTAATAAGGCTAAGTAATACAAAAGGGCGGAATCAAACAATTTTCTGGAGTGCAAAAACATTAAAATTGAATGTTTACTTGGCCAGAGAAAAATCACTTAGAAATTTCGTGTCATTCAAATAACACCTCTTAATTCAACATAAATTTTAATGACGTGAGTGCAAATATATTTTCAAAATCTGAAAGAATTTTAAGAATCGAAAAATATTAAAAAAGAAAGATATCAATTAAAGTTTGTGGTAAAACGTCTTTATCAATTGAAGATATCATCAAATCTTGGCATTTCTTTAGTGAGTGAATCGTTGTTATTTGTTGAATTTGTCCGTTTATTGAATTTATAGATATTATGTATTTATTCCCTGTAAGATATTTACCAAAAATAGGGGAAAAAAGTTAGGACTTAGAATAATACCATCATAGCGCATAAGTTGACAGATCGCCGTCCACGCCCACTATGTTCCGACAAACGGTCGACGCGCTTAAATGACACGCAAAAAGAATGAAAACTCGGCCTGAATATTGTGCGATTTAATGACGTCACTGACACTAGAACGTCATCAGTTGCCGTGACGCTGCTTTGGTACGAGATGGCGGCCAGTGACGGAACATTGTGGGCGTGGCCGGCGATACGTCAATTGGTAATCGCCATGCCCCATGCGTAACGTCAGCGTCCATTTGTTCCACTTGACCTAAAGTAGGAATCCTGGTGGCCGAGTGGTCTAAAGTACCGGTGTGCCAATCACAGCATCAAGATTCTTAATATTTGTTTTGTTTTTCGCTGTTCCTACTATGACCAAATGGCCCTCAAAAATGGATAATGAATTTACTTTAATTTTTTTCATTTTAGGTGCTGGGACTGCTTTCCTTTATACCCCAGGTCTAATAATTGTGGGACAATATTTCAAAGAACGCAGGGGTATAGCAAATGGAATTGCAGTTGCTGGTTGTAGCATAGGCGGTCTAGTATTGCCACCTATATATAGTTTTATTTTGAACAAATATGGTCTCAACGGCGCCATGATAATTACATCCGGGATAATGCTTCAACTTTTTGTAGTTGCCGCCGTTTTGAGACCACCATCGTTTTATCAAAGAAAGATTCGGAAAACTGTGGAAGAAACGGTAAAAATCTCAGATGACGAGTCTACGAACATTAAAAATTGGTACAGTCAGTTACAAAAGAATGATAGACAAACCTCATCTCAACCAATGTTAATAACAGAGACCTCAAAATTCAAAAAGATGAATGGTTTCCTTTACGAAAGACCTAGAAGTGTATCCGAAAGTCCAAATGAAGTCGGGGAAATAAAGAATGTGAAGTTATTGGATAAATTATCGAATTCTAATATGTTTAGGTATTTAAGTTATAGTGAAATTGGTTCACAAACATTGGCCTATGGTAATAATGACGGCTATATAACCGACAATAACAACACAGTGAAGAAAAGATGTTCTACAAAATCAAAGTTATTCCCCTTTGATGTCAGCTTACTTAAACATCCGCCATATGTTTTGAATACACTTGCTTTCTGCTTTGGATGCCTCCCTAATGGTGCTGGACTAATATTTATAGCCCCATTTGCAGTGGAGAAAAATGTCCCTATGCAGTATACGGCAATGTTACTCTCAATCTTTGGAGCAGCCGATTTAGCTAGCAGATTGCTTGGTGGATATTTAGCAGACAGGAAGTTGATAAGGGACCAATTTTCAGTGGCTATCTCACAAGGATTACTAGGTATTGTGATGCATATGGCGCGATTTTGTGAGGAACTTTGGACTTTCGTTATTTTGACTGTAATGTTTGGTTTATGTGCTGGGATAGTTGTGGCTATGAATCCTACTATGATTCTCGATATCACTGGTATGGAGAGATACAACAGTGGTGTCGCTATCTACGCTCTTACTGGAGGGATTTCTCTAGGAGTAACCATCCCTTTATTAGGTAGGTGCAACTACTCTCTCTCTCTCTCTCTCTCTCTCTCTCTCTCTCTCTCTCTCTCTCTCTCTCTCATGATACTGACAATAGACATTGCAATTACTTTTCATTTTGCCTTTTCAAAACTGAAAGTATATCCACGTACAACAAGTATGATCTATATCCTGGAACAGCTAAACAAATGACGTCAAACATAACATGTGACCAAAGGCGTCCATAAGTCAAACCAATGGTGTTCATAACCAATGATAAAGCCATTGGTCTGGAGCACTATTTGTTTTGATAGCTTAGAGCAAATGATAATGATATATATTGTAATTCATTGGTTTCAGATTGGCATGTTTAGTTAATTTTTAAGTATTTGTTAAGGAATTATGAAAAGTGTACACAACGTCCACACATATTAATAAAAATAAAATAAATGTATGAATCGAAATAACGTCCATGACGACAGTCAACAATACAAAGTTGTTACGTCATTGGGCGTGGCTAAATGTTACTCGCTTCAATTAAAATTGATACGTATGATTTTTTCTTATTCCATCAAACCACATTTTCCAATTAATCACATTTAAAGTATGTCCACAGGTGGATTGGAAAAATACATTCTTGTCTTTCTTGTTTTCATTTCAACATCTAGAAATATTTGGATTTCTATAATTTTGGTCCGATCACCACTGATGAGGAATTTTATTCCGAAACGGCAGTTTAGTGCTACAAAATTTAAACGGGTTTAGTAATTATGACACTAAATTTGGTATCATTTTTTTTTATACTTTTAATATCATAAATTACCCTAGATATATTTAAGTCCCATAGTTCCATGTTCCATCGTTGTCAATTAAGATATCACACGTGGCAGGCGTAGCAACCTTATTAGGTATTTACCCTTTCGAAGCACCCGGCCTAACTTCTCTGTTTGAAGTTCATGTATTTAACTCAATTTTTCAGTTTAAAAGTGTTCACTTGGCTTCGGGATTTTGATTTGTATATGGATAGGTTAATTATTTCCATGTTCCTTTCACACAATTTTGATTACACACGTGGCGGGTGTAGCTAGCTGAACAGGATGTCTTATCCTTCCGGAGCACCCGGCCCCACTTCCCTGATGGAAGTTCACGTATTTTACTTAACTTGTCAGTTTAAAAATGTTCACTTTGTTTTGGAATTTTGATTTTGACATGAATCTGTATACATGTATTTGTTTTTTGATTATTTATACAATGTAAAACACTAATTTGGTATAATTTGTACTATTTCAGGTTTACTCCGAGACTACACAGGCGCTTACTACATGACGTTTCACTTTACTGGTATAACGTCGTTCATATCCATGATTCTATACATCATTGTGGGATTATTATTAAGAGCTGACTCCAGATATAAGGCACCACAAGCCATACATGTGTGAAGAACTGCAATCCCGTTTTAAATTTTTGTTCAAAGTTTCATCTGTTACCTTATTGGTCTTTTAAAAGTATAGTAACGGCTGTAATAGGCTCAAAAGTAAAAATTAGAGCTGTTTGTAGCAATGTATTTTGTGCCGCCTCGGTTAAATTCACTCTCATAAACGAACTATAGTTGAGAGCTATATTAAGGGCCTCACAAGACATACATGTATGAAGAGCTGGCTATGGAATCTAGTCTCGTATTTTTCTTTCGTGTGCTGTCCTTCGGTCTTACAATATTTAAAAAGGCAATGTGTTGTTTTAAGCACTGAATATCGAAAAAAATTGGCTAATCTTACCACAATAAATGGAATCTAAGTCAAATTTTTAGCTGTTGCTTTTGTTAAATATAGCTGTTTTTAGGCACTTAATGTTCAACAACCTTTGTTTATTTTTCTACCATAAACGAACTTCATTTGATAGCTGACTCTAAATATAAAACATTAAAAGATATATGAAGAGTTTAAATCTAGTATCTTTATTTTATCTGTTGCCTTTAACTCAAATTAAGGCACTGCATATTTGACAATCTTACTGTCCGAACCACTTTGTGAAAGTTAATTCAGCTTTATTTTCATAGAAAATCCGATTAACTTGAATAAAGATTGATGTTTTTTACTTACTTGTACCTAGTCGTTAACTGGTAAAAATGTATGCGCATCCGCGATTTGCGTATAATATTTCTGCACAGCGTTGTCACTATAGGGACTTAACATGTTGAAAAACCTGGCAAATGTGGATATTATTGTGCATATGAGGTACACCGTCACAAGGATATCTCTTCCGGTGTAAACATCGCTTTTTTCGCCATGTATTACCCCACCCCCATAGCGCCAACATTTTTCTTTCTACAATCCAGATTGTCAGTAACCACCAGGCACAAGTAAGTGCACAATATTAAACATTATTCAAGTGTATTGGATTACCTATGGGAATAAAGCATAACTCACTGTCACAAAGTGATTCCGACAATAGCTTAAAAAAATAATTTTTATTTTAGAACTAATTACATATACATATAAAGCATAAAAAACAGTTTGTGCAAAAGAACTGGAATCTAGTCTTGGATATTAAGCTGTAGTGTTTGGGTCAAAAGGAAAAACGTTTTAGTCATTTCATTTTACAACCTTGAATAATTTTCACCCATAAATGAAGTTTAATCCAGAGCCGATTCCAGATATAAAATATCAAGAACTGGAATAAAATTTTCTCTTTTTTGCATCTGTTGCCTATGGGTGTTACCTTATTTGAAAAGTGAAATAAAAGCTGTTTAGGCTCTAACTATTTTTAACAACGTAAGTTTGTTTTTCACTCATAAATGAAGTGATTACAGGATATAGAGCATCACAAGACAAACAAGAAAGAGATAGAGTAAAAAAAATTGAATCTGCAATTGGTAGCTGATAAGTTTTCTTTGAAGGCACGTTCGCGGCTGGGGATGGGAGTAGACGTGACTCTTGCTGACAGTGGCTGATAGATCCTCATCAGAATTTTGGTTCAAATCATGTATTGCATTATTTCAAAAGTAAAATTGTAGCCGTTTTAGCTAAGTCTATGAGGGATTGAATGCAGTGTATATAAAAGTTACTAAATTTGTGAAATACTCATAATAATAAATAAAAAAAACTATACAAAACCGTGTTTTAATAACAAAAAACATACTAATCCATATTCAAATCACACTCCATCTTCAGCAAAGTATAAAACTTTGGAACTGACAAGCTAGGTCAGACACGTGAACTTCCACCAGGTAAGCGAGACCGGGTGCTCCGGAAAGGTAAGCACCTCCTGTTTAGCTAGCTACATCCGCCACATGTGTAATCAAAATAGTGTGAAAGGAACGTGGAACTATGGGACGTCAAATATATCCAGGGCAATTTTCGACACAGAAGAGCCATCAAAATTATCAACAATACTATGATGGCCAAAGTTTTTCATGTAAGCGCATTAAATCATTTGAGATTAGATTCACCAACCCGGACATGATCACATTAAGTCTTGACTCCGATTGCTCTGACCCGACAGTAAAGGATATGAGAGAATCCTAAAGTCAGAAGAGGAACTATGAGTAGAGTGGAGTAATGACGTTTTACGCCTCGCTCAAGATGTTTTCACTTATGTCAAGACTGTCAGTGTTCAGAAATGGTAGGGGAAAACTTCAGTGCTCAGAAACGAAATCACTTAATTTTGAAAGCGAACTGACAAACTTTCTGAAACTAGGATGTGCACTGTACTTTGAAAATATGCTTGCGCTGTGATCGGAACGCGTGCGCTTTAGACCACTCGGTTTCTATGGCTCCTTACCATGAGACAAATTGTAACACCTTATGCTGCCAGTTTCATAATTACTCCTTAAATAAGATTTTTCATAACTTAAATCTGGCAAAATTTTAAATCTTAATAATTTTGTTAACTTTTAAGATATTTGGAAATTTCAAGATCACTAGCTTTTTGCATTTTAATTTGTCAAAAATATTTTTTGTAGTTTAAAAAAAAGATTAAAAATATTCGCCAGATTTAAGTTCAAGAATGTGATTGTGAAACATGGCATGTTATAAATAGAAAATGCATATAATAACTTGAGAATAATTTTTTACCCCTACCTTACCTGTCTGTAGAAACCAATATAGGCGTTGCATCTCTGTGGTCCGTTTCAATTCTCTCTCTCTCTCTCTCTTCTCTCTCTCTCTCTCTCTCTCTTATGATATAAAAATGAATATTATAACATAGAAATGAATTTAACGAATAAATAGAATTAGAATTGCACCATTTATTCACTCACACAAAACATATGTGTATGATAGAATGGGTTTCATTTAACGGCATTTATATGGAAAAATCCGCCTCCATGAAAATTTAATTTGCATTTAAACAATCTAGTTTAGAAAGTGCATATCAGTAAATGTCAAGTTCACTGCAAAATGTACTTGAACTCACTTTTAATCAGGCGTAACCATTGCCTTATTGAATTCGCAATTTGCATTTAAATATTCTAGTTTATAGACATCCAGCAGTGCATATCTCAGTGAATGTAAAGTCCACTGACAAATATTAGATTATTCAGGCATAACCTTTGTATGGCCTTATTGAAAATCCAACTTGCATTTAAATATGCTATAATACCAGCAGTGCATGTTTCGGTCAATGTCAAGTCTTCTGCACTTGAATGTACTATTTCAGTCGTAACCATTGCAGTTGGATATAAGGTTAGTATTATTATTAATAGACGAACTCATCATATATATATATATATATATATATATATATATATATATGTGTGTGTGTGTGTGTGTGTGTGTGTGTGTGTGTGTACTTGTTATCTTATGTTTTAGTGGTGCGTGACATATTATGCTTAGCGTAATAGTATATACAGTGCAGATCTGTCGAAAGTTTAACACAGGACTAATGAAAAGGTGTTGAAGTTCGGCTGTCGAATGACCGAGATACGGAGGATAGCTAGTGGCAGAAAAGAATCCGAGAGATAGATAGCAGCTGCCAAATCTCTGCCAATATATTATAGCTATTGAGTGGGGAGAGGCGAGATGCGAGTCCAATCCCTTTCCTTGGTGAATTTTAGACGCTGTGTACTGGTCTCTCTATAAATAGCTTGAAACAGAAATAGGTGAGTTTTACTTAGGTAGCATAATACGTCGAAAGATAAAATAACATATGATTAAAAACGGATTTTTTTGTCTTTTAAACTATCGGGATCGAAGAGCTCTATCATATACCGCTGTCTTTGTTTTCTGTAACAATGCCGCTTGGCAGTCGGAGTAGTGTCCCTTTATTACTTTTTGAGCTTAACAATAGTATTTTTTAATTTTGACTAAAAACCTGTGAAAATAAGGGAATCAAGACAGTATAATTTCTTGCGAAAAATGGTTTCCCGAAAGAAACTGGCTGGAACAGTACAAAAGAAAGTCATTCGTCTTTATAAAGCATTTTGTTTCTTTTTAGAAGAAATGAGCAGACAAGCAATTATTCACAAACAATGAAGAATGACCAACATGGCGTGGAACATAATGAAGACGAGACAGAACCACAAGTGCCTGTGGATCATGGATGGGCATGGATGGTCATGTTGGGCAAGTATTATCAGAATATTATCATGGTTAATTTAATCAAAGATACAGACCTGTTGGCAGATTTACACGCGGTGGATGAAGCTTGCTAAACAGGAGGTGCTTATCCTTCCGGGGTCCCCGGCCATTTTTCTGGCGGATGTTTACGTATGTAACTATAGATAGTTCCCATGGACCTCTAGCAGACAATTTTTTCAGTAGAGTGGTCGCCATTTTGATAGGCAATCTGTATCATTTATCTATCTATTTTAACTAAATTTGTTCATTATTAAATGATTGTTTTTCAAAAAGTAATCGTGATATCAATATAGTTTTTAAATTTATGAAATCGCCAATGTTTTTACTTTGATTTGATATATTGTTGTCCCCGTAACAACGACGTGACAATAAATTTTATACACCCTATTTTAGAAAGAATTAATAAAACTCATTTTCTAATGCCTACCAAAATGGCCGCTACTTTACCTGAAAAGTGGACAGTGTGACGTCACATAGGAACTATCTATATATAAATAATATTTCAAAGTTTTTACTTTGCTTTAGGAATGGGTGATTTTATCATGGGCCGGCATGTTTGTGTTTAATTTTAATTAAGTAGTGGTAAATTATCAAAAGCAAGATCATTATATGTTAACAACGTTGAATACGCTTAAAATCATCAAATACACCTGCCTGTCTTATAATCTTCTTATTCGCTAATTACTTTTATACCATTGTTAATTTTTACAGCACTAGACGGCTGTTTCGAAATACAATTCCTCATCAGTAGTACTTGGACCAAAATTATGAAACAATTTTTTTTCAAGATGTTGAAAAGAAACCCAAGGGATCCAGAATATATTTTACCAAACTTAGTTAAGTAATTTATACTTTGCATGAGGGAGTATAACTAAGTTTTTGAGAAATTTCAAATTTTAACCAGCAGCAAATTTGGACCATAGCGTATTTCCGACAATAACACAATTATTACGTACTGAGCTTGTGATATCCTCGGGGCAACAGCCACCAGCAGAGATACCGACTAAGTGGTTTAATTATTCTTAATTTTTAATTTTAGGTGTAACCTGTTCAAATATCATATATATGGGTACTGTACGGTCGTTTGGGCTATTTTTCGTAGAGTATTTAGATGTATTTAACGCCAGTGTATCTATCACGTCATTAGTATCGGCTCTACAACTCACAACCCATTCTATAATTTGTAAGTATGATGCAAGTGTAATGGCGGGTAGAATCTTTATGAAATTTTGAATTTTTTAAATATTGATATTTTAACCATATCAAATATTAATTATTATTTTTATGTTTATATATATATATATATATATGTTGCTCCTTTCACACAATTTTGTTTACAAACGTGAGGTGTAGCTAGCTAAACAGGAGGCGAGGCGTTAACCCTTCCGGAGCACCCGACTTCACTTCCCTGGTGACAGTTCACTTGTCTAACCTAATATGTCGGTTCCAAAGTTTTGACTTAGCTTCTAGATTGTGATTCGGACATGGATTAGTATGTTTGTTTTTTGATAATCACGCCGCCTGGGATCTTTCTGTTTAGCTAATAATGGATATTAACGGTTTGTTTTCTCTGTCATCCCCTAAGTCCCAACCACGATATGGTAAAAACAAACAAGTCCAAATCCCCAAAGCACAGTAAATACTTTAAAACTGACAAATTAGGTAAAAGACGTAAACTTCCACTGGAAAGGTGAGACCTGGTACTCCGGAAGTAAGCACCTTCTGTTTAGTTAATAATGGATATTGGCAATAATAATCCGAATCGTGACAGATCTAAGTCTGAAAAAGTTCCTCATTTCACTTGCCGAAGGTCGTTGGGTTTCCATAAAAATAATGGTTCCCTCTGTTATTACGGAACTGACCACCACGATATAATTAAATAAAACAAACATACCAATCCATGTCCAAATCACAATCACAAATCAAAGTCGGAAGCTCCTTAAGCACCTCCTGTTTTAGCTAATAATTTGTAATAACGATAATAACGTCCCAATATTCTGCAACCAATTGTTTTTGTTTCTCTTCCAGCATTGCCAGTTCTAACATACGGCCTGAAATGGCTGTCCGTCCGACAGTCAGTTATGATTGGAGCATTCTTGTGTTCTCTTAGTTATCTCCTCAACAGTTTTGCCACAAGTATTGAATATGTTGTGGTTGTGCAAGGACTTTTGTTCGGTAAGAATAAACCTTTTATTATACTGTTCCAGTTTTTGTATAGACCTCCATTTATAATGCAACAAGTCAGTTATAGTTACCAATAATGAAAACCAAACAGAAACATACCGGTCCATGCAAAATCACAATCCCAAAAGCAAAGTAAAAAAGAGAAGCTAGCAAATTAAAGTAAACACTCGAAGTTCCAAAAAGGTGCGAGGTCGGGTGCCTGAATAACAACAAGGGATCAATCTAACCATACCCCGTAACTAGACCCATTTAGGCTATCTTAAACTTTGTTATATATTTGAATGGTCCATGCTTCAAGTGCAATTTCGCACTTATTTGATTTTATGACGTTCGGAGAAAAATGACCTCACCAGTTACTTTGTCTTTCATTTTCTTCTAAACTATCATAGTTTATTATCGTTGCTATAATGGTTAAGTGTGCTGCCTCTATCCGAAATTTTCACGTCCCTTAGTTCCATGATTCTTTCATAATTAATTTTGATTTCACATAAAAAGGGGTGTCGGAGGCAAAACAGAAAGTGCTAACCCTTCCGGAGCACCCGACCTAACTTAACTGGTGCAAGATCGCATGTTTAATTTAATTTGCCAGTCTTCCATGTGTTTACTTTGCCTTTTTTATTTTGATTTGAACATGGACCGCTATGTTGTCTTGAATTGTGAATATACTGCCTGCTTTTGGAATAAATCTTAGTTGAACAATTAGACAGAAGAGTCACGTGTCAAAAACAAACACACTTACCCATGTCAAAATCAAAATCCGAAAGTAAAAACTTTGAAACTGACAAGTTAGGTTAAACATATGGACTTCCACAAGGGAAGAGAAGCCTGGTGCTAATGAAGGTTTAGCACCATCTGTTTCATCCGCCACGTGTGTACTCAAAATTGAGAGAAAGGAACATCGATCTATGGCATGCATATCCAGGCCAATCCTGGCCACAGCCACATCAAACTTATTAACAATACTGTGATGACGTCTGTTCAACTTTAAGAGGGTCCTGATACGCTTGGGCTTGCAATATCCCTGGGTCAATAATTTATATAAGCAGCTTGCTTCGTTGTATGAAGTTCTCATAGTGGGAACAAGCTCTACCATAGCGTATTTAGTGTGAAACAAATACACTATAAGCAGAAGAAGCAGATATATTGCTGCATAGAAGAGGAAAGTTGACAATGAAAAAATTGAAGTCATTCCGTTTGTTATACAGTTTCAAATTTTGCCTTTCGTGGGCGTCATAATTGAGGAATAAGTCTGATATATTAAAATGGTGTATGATTGTCATACACTCGGTTTGCTTTTTTGCTTTGTTATCTGATCTCAATCGTAAATAATTATAAAATAAAAATTTTGTTGTGTTATTAGTACATTGTTTGTATAGGCATACAACTTGACCTTTCATTTAAATATTTATCACGGACCAATTACATCTATGTATAGGGAGCACAGGTGTTTATTTTATATACATCATGAGATATACTTACCTCATAGAGTACACCTGTGTATTGTGTATGTATTAACTTGGATCTTAACACTACCCATGCATTGGTTGGGTCCTCCTATATGAATATTCCTAACAAAAGGTCAAGCGGGCAGGTCAATGTTGTTTACCTATAAGGGTTTTTTGTTTAGTATAAATATATATATATTCCAGGTATTGGTGCTGCTTGGGTTTATCCGCCAGGACTCGTACTATTAGGACAGTATTTTGACAAACGCCGAGGTTTAGCAAACGGCATCGCAATGGCCGGTGTTAGTATCGGAGCGTTAATACTACCTCCCTCCTATAGTATGATATTATCTCATTATGGCCTCTATGGTGGCATGATGATAACTTCAGGAATAATGCTTAACCTTTTTGTAGTTTCTGCCATTTACAGACCACCTTACTTTTACACCAGGGTGAAAAGAAAAATTATAAATAATGTGTTAGATACAATAGTAAACGAACCTAATGACTCAAAAAATAATTACGGTCCTCTAAAAAAGAACAATAGACTGACATCATCTCAACCTTTATTACAAACGAATAGTTCAAGTTCCCAAGGAACCACATTTGATCTGAATGAAAAATCTCGAAGTTTGTCTGCAAACATAAACAATTGTGTGCAGGAGAATACAGAATCCATAGCTGAAAGATTATCAAATTCTACTTTTATTAAATACTTGGGCAACAGTGCAGTGGATTTGCAGTCACTTGATTATGGAAGCAAAATTATATCTACAAATAATGTGGAATCTAAGACAACGTTTTGTGGGGCAAATTCAAAGTTATGCCCCTTTGATGCAAGTTTGTTAAAGGATCTACCTTTCATGTTAAATACAATAGGTTTTTGTTTTGGTTGTCAAGTTATAGGGGTCGCGCCAGTTTATATAGCGCCATTTGCAGTCGAAAAGGGAATTGAAGTGAAAAACGCGGCGCTTTTACTTTCTGTGGTCGGTGGTGCAGATTTTTTCAGCAGACTCCTCGGTGGTTATTTAGCGGATTTGAAATGTATTAAAAAACAATATATGGTAGCCATCTCACAAGGCATTGTATGTATTGTAATGAATTTGGTCAGATTCTGTGAAAACTTTTGGACTTTTATTATTTTTTCCGTAATGACTGGACTTTTTGGTGGAATATCCATAGGTGTAAATCCTACACTAATACTGGATACAACTGGAATTGGCAGACATCGGAGTGGGGTAGCTATTTATAATCTAGCCACTGGAATGTCACTTGGAATAACCACACCTTTATTGGGTAAGAATAAAACCGTCATCGACAATTTTTCAATTTTCATTTTTGTTGCTTTCACTGTAGGTGTAACTGGCTAGACAGTCAGAAAGTGCTGACCTTCCTCACTTATAATGTGTTGAACTTAAGTCGTCAATTTTAAAGTTTTTTACTTTGCTTTTTGGATTGCGGTTATGAAATGTACAGGTATATTTGTGTTCCGTTCAGTGTGGGTGTAGGTTGTTGCCACTTTCGGAGCACTCGGTCTCATTTCTCGGGTGGAAATTAGTGTGTATTATGCCACTTAAAAAGGTTTTACTTTTACTATTGAGATTGGGATTTGGACATGAATCGGTGGGTTTGTGTTCGTTTCATGACCGAAAAAACTGCGTTTTTAAATTGCTGGGTTTTTTTTTGTTTGGGGGGGGGGGGGTGGGTCAACATATTTTGTGTTTGGCAAACCAGTAACCGGTATGTATGTTTTTGAAAGTGAAAGGTATAGATACCTAACCAAGTGTTGCATCCCTCAGCGGATTCCGTACTCACTGCAATAGTGGAAGTTCACTTTTTACCATTTTGTTGTTGTGATTTGATCTAGTATACATTTTGTATTTTTAAGATTGTGCTATAGTATTTATTTATTTTGTTTTGTTTCAGGTTTTCTCAGGGATTACACGGGATCATATTTCATGACATTTCACTATATTGGTATCGCTTCTTTTATATCGATGGTTGTTTACACTGTAATGGGAGTAACTACTAAAACCAATATACTAAAGAAAACTGAACAAGAACTACAGATTTTAGAAACTGGTTGAATTAGGAAATAGTTTTATTTAAAGAATAGTTCTGGATACTTCACCAATTCTAGAATTGAGATATTTTCTAAAAAGAGGGAGATGGTCACAGCAGAATATAAAGAGTGCAAGTTATCTTGTGGAGAAATTTATAAGATTGCACAAAAAAGCAGCAAATGGAGAAACACTCACTGTGTTGGTCATATGTTGTTTTTCAGGGAACTATATGAACTATGATAAATTAAAGCTTCACCAATGCACCACGTAATAGTCAATGCAATAACGCATGTCCACTGAATATTTTACGGGAAATGTTGACATTTTCTTGTGAAAACATTATTCCCATGACTTTCTGCTCCAACATAATATGGCATTGATCACATAGTAAACAAAGGCGCTGATCACATAGTAAACAATGGCGCCCACCCTTCCAGAACACCAGGCCTCACTTCATTGGTGGAAGGTCGCGTGTTTAACTTAATTTGCAAGTTTTTTTTTCAAAGGTTTTAATTTGCTTTGGATTGTGATTTGGACATGGAATGGTTAATGCTTTTGATAGTTTTATCTAAAAGACTGAGGCAACTGTATAGTGAAGGGAATATATTATTACTGCTGAATAAGTAAAATAAAAAAAAAAAAAAAAAAAAAAAAAACAAAGACACTAATCCATGCCAAAAATTTTGAAACTCACAAATTAGGTTAAACATGTGAACTTCCACCAGGGAAGTGATGCCTGGTGTTCCGGATGGGTAAGCACTTCTTGTTTAGCTAGAGTGAAATAAACATGGGACTATGGGACGTCAAATACATCCAGGGTAATCCTGGATACAGAGACATCAAACTTATCAACAATATTATGATGACGGCGATAAAACTTCTTGAAGGCCATGTAAGTCTAGAATTACAGTATTCCTGTGTTAACAATCTATTTGTTAGCAGCTTGCTTCGTTGTATAGATAGTTCCCATGGACCTCTAGCAGACGAATTTTTCAGTAGAGTGGTCGCCATTTTGTTGGGCAATCTTTATCATTTATCTATCTATTTTAACCAAATTTGTTGATTTTTAAATTGTTTTTCAAAAAGTAATCGGGATATCAATAAAGTTTTTAAATTTATGAAATTGCCAATGTTTTTACTTTGATTTGGTATATTTTATAAGATTTTTGTCCCCATAACAACGATGTGACAATACATTTTATACACCCTATTCTACAAAGAATTAATAAGATTCAATTTCTAAATGCCTACAAAATGGCCGCTACTTTACCTGTGAAGTGGACAGTGTGGCGTCACATGGGAACTATCCTAGTCGCATGAAGTTCTCGTATTGGAAACAAGCTCGATCATAGCGTATGCATTGTGAAACAAAAATACCATAAGAATGAGAAACAAGTATGTTGCTGCAAAGAAAAGGAAAGTTGACAATAGAAATATTGAAGTTATCACGTTTGTCATGCAGCTTCAAATGGAGCCTTCCGTAAGCCTTGTCTTGCCAAGACTTAATTTAAACGGGTAACAAGGTGCCATTGGAATCGCCAAATTTTGTACAATTGTTGGGTCACAATTTTTTATATTGATATTACTACATAAACTACAAGTGATTTCTAGGTTTCTAACTATCTATGGTGCATTTTGATTTAAAAATTCATTTTATTTAAGAGTACTTATCTTGCCTTGTTTTCTTATTTGTCATTATATTTAGTGTCCGCCCAAAGTTAGGGCTTCAAAACCCATTGGTCACAACAGGTGTTAATCTTGCCCCATTGTTGGTTGGTTAGTTGAATGTTGCTCAACGTCGCATCAGTAATGTTTCAGGTAATTGCGATGAGAACTATTTATTATTTTTTATGAATTAATCTATAAACAAGTTCGTGTATATGCATGTGAAGTACGAGTGTGTTGTATGGTCTGTCTTGTAACAGCGCACACTCGTGGCGACTTTTTAAGGTGCTAGCTCACCGAGTCAGTAAAACACAGACAAGGGTACCACTCCCCCAGTCAAACTATACTGACACCGGTTGAACCAGTAAAGGCCAACGGCAAGGACAATTCACTTCCCCACATGTGGTATGATCGGGACTTGAACACAGCGGCGAGAGACCCTGGATTTGTAGACGGACATCTTATTCATTAGGCCACCGCGGTCTCTTGCCCAATTGTCTTAATTCATTTAGTTTGTGTCATTAGCTATTGTCGAATGTATATTTTGTATCTATGAAACACGTGAACTTTCACAACGGAAGTGAAGTCAGGTGCTCCAGAATGGTAAGCATCTTCTGTAAAGCTAGCTGCACCCACCACCTGTGAAATCAACACTGAGAATGAAAGAAACATGAACCTATGGAATCACAAATATACCCAGATATTTGGGATACAAATTTCTCACACCTGTAACATGGAAATTCAGCGGTTTTGTGGGATTTCCTTGTCTCAACCCTACTCACCCTAGGGTTAAGACAGGCTATACACTGAATTTCCCGCGTAGCTCGTTCTGGACAGGAAAATATTTATCCTCGTTTGAGATATCTCTGTCTTACCCTGTTACCGGTGTCAAGAGTCTATTAAAATATGGCGTCACAATATTGTGATGAAGGCTACCTTTGAAAAGGCTATTAATTACATATTATACCAGTTTTAATTTTACAGCACTAGACGGTCGTCTCCAAATACAAATTCCTCATCAGTAGTGCTTGGACCAAAGTTATGAAACCATATTTTTAACCAGGCCAATGTGGTATCTTGAAGTTTCTCATCATAAGGAAATCGAGTTCCAACCTAATGGTATTCCTAAATAATGGTCTATAGTGGCCATATTTGGACTCTAGAAAAGTGATTTAGTTTTTTAAATTAAGTCAATACTGGGGTGGAGTAATGGTGTTTTTATTTGTCAATCAAGCTCCTTTCACTCATATCCAGTTCATAGATGGTTGAGCAAACCAGAATACTGGTAGAAAACCACATACTACACAAAGGTAAATGACAAACTTTCCCATACTAGCGACTGGGAGAGTGAGAAATGTGATACCTGTAACACAGTGTTACACCACTCTCTCATTTACCTCGAATTTGACAAAGGCATATAAACAAAACAGAAATCACACAAGATTGTTTGAAATATATTTATTTCATGAATATTTTTATGATTTTAAAACTCATACAATGAGGTATGATATCCCCATCCTTTGTGTTCAACAAATATTTCTATTCAATATGGAATCGCATCAATATATGATTTTACAGTAAGTAGAACAACAACGTTTTCAAATGATACAATAATTTGATTATTGTAAAGGGGATTATTTCTCGATTTCTGTAATCTGGCATTTTACATTTGTGTAATTTTTGCGTAACCAATATAAGTGGGTGCATATTCTATATACTATGAAATATTAACCTGTATGGTAGACATTTTTGTGTGGGTGAATTTTTTGTGGTAATTTCTTAAGCATGAAATAAGCAAAATATTTAACCCATGTGAAAATTTCTCCTTTACAGTAAATGTTATATGGCCTACTGTGAAAACACATGAATCGTTATGATTAAATGGTTTATTTTTAATGAATAAAGTGAATCCAGGCCAAAAATCACTGTTATCTTCTTTACAGCAAGTAAACTACAATGTACATGTAAATTAATTAAGACTTACATTATTACATAATTTACTACATTTAAAACGTATTAAATCAGGAGCGATTGTCGTAAAAAAATTCCAAATTAAAACATAATGCAAAATTGAACAGCCTCACATTAACAATTTGATAATTTTTTTAGATTTATTCAACTCTAACCCTTGGATTGACACTAGAGTAAATGGCCAGTGGTGTGGTTAATTGTTTATTTTGTCCATCTATTTATATCTTTCTTTGATATACCATACAGTATATCTTTACAGATTAACCCCCCTCTCCCATTCCATATAATTTTTCTCAAACCTTTTTTTAAGACAGAATTTATTTATTTTTCAGAAAAGATATTTATTAAAATTTATTAACATAACCCTGTTTAAGATCTAAGATCTAGTATTTATTACTGTGTGTTCCTCAGGGCTCAAAGTTGCGACTAAATTAGGAGCCATGGCGACCAAATTTTTCCATTGGCGACCAAATTTTTCTCATAAGTCGCCAATTTGGCGACTGCTCTTCAGGAGGTTCAAAATTATGGATCATGGCAGATTCCGTTTTTCTATTTGTGCTTTACATCTTGATAAAGTGTTTCCGGCACTCCTCAGCCGGCTTTGTGACTTATAGAGGGTATCTTTCTATATGTATATACGAAATGTCAGAAGTGTACTAAATAGAACAGTAATCATGGCTGGGAAGTGGCTGTCAATGTGTATTGATAAGCTTTTTCAAGGCAAGTACATGTGATGCTCCGAAAAAGCAGGAGATATATCCATTACCTGATGATTGATTGATAATAAATGTTTGATATTATACAGTATACAATGTTGTTTTAGATTATTTTTAGGATAAAATCACATTAATTTTATTGCCGGTGCCAAAACTGCTAAAAGCTGGCGCTTAAAAGTTTTAATTGGCGCCTAATATTTTCATATAAGGAACCAGCCTGGCACCTAGAATCAAAAAGTCACTTTGAGCCCTGTTCCTCCTTACACTTTTTCAATGATCTTTTATTAACTCAAATTCTTAAATTTTCACTATTTATCTATTCAGTAACAATAATGTAATTGATGTCATATTTTGTAATTTAATTTTGTAGATTCATTTTATAAATTTATCCAATCAGTACTGATTATTTGTCATATTTTATAATGTTATTTTTGCATTTAAGTTGGTAGTCAATCACACTTTTTCACCTGATACAAGTTGTGTTGAATTTTTATTAAGTTTATGTGTCCATAAGTATTTAAAAACAAAAACATGATGATCAAAATGAGAAACTTATCTTGAAGAATTTCTGATTTAATTCGCTTTACTGTAATAGTATAAATAGACTTATATAGAATAGTGTTCAGGCCCATATTTGACTGCATAGTATCCGTGAATTCTGTGTAAATGCATTCATTATATATGGCCAAGACTATAATGGGATTCAGTTAGAGATGTTACTGTGGACAAAAAAGGTATCGCGATATCGCCAAAAATTTACGATATCGTCACAATATTATCGCGATATTTCCAGATGAATATGCTCAAAAGATGGGCTGGGTTGTAATGGACTGCTAATCAAAGAAAAAAAAGATATAAAATTTACAAATTTTATTAAAGTTATTTGAAGACTTACTGAATAAAATTTGTAGGCAGTGTTTTGTTTGCAGTTTGTATAATCTGCTTCATCAGTTATGCAATGATTTCAAAGAATTCTTTGTTAAATAATAGGGTTCCGCGATATCGGGATATAAGCTTTGTTCCACGATATCAGGATCGGCAAATCCTTGGCGACGATTATCAAAATGCCTATATATAATAACATCTCTAGATTCAGTAGGAGATTAAATCTATATAATTGACACAAATCATAACCTATGCAATTCTTCTTTGTTAACACCGAGACAAAGGTTATTGCACCACACCATATAATGTTTGTATGCAGTCAAACCTGTCTATAAAGGCTATCCAATGGAACTGGTAAAAGTCGCCTTTATATACAGGTTCAAATAATATGAATAAAGAACAATTGGGATAAAATTTTACTGGCCTTTAAAAGCAGGTGACCGTTATATAGAGGTGGCCTTAATGACAGATTAGACTGTACATACATGCTAACTTTGATCAAAATCCACCCATAAAAATGAGTAGAAATGATTTAACACAGAAACAAATATTCTTATCACACCTCTCTCCCTCTCTGAATTCTGCAACACACTGAGACAAAATTATTATAATACTAATTTTCCTAATAAATTCTCCATCACAATGAGACAAATATTCTTACACCACTTCTGTAGTGTTGAATCTAGAGAAAGGAACCATTGGCCCTTTATTTTGATATAAGACTGTATTGCTGAGGTAATAATAGGGTACATTTAACATAACCTCTGTTCCTTTTCGAATTCTTCTTCATAATGAGACATATATTTTTATCAAATTAAAAATTTTCTGGAACTTGATTCATAATGAGACAAATTTTTCGACAAGTTCAATTTGGACTACCTACTTGTCATATGGATTCAGAAAGACATTATCTGTTAATGATGCCATCATGTCAGCATTCTGAATTTTAATATGAACATTATATTACTGATGGGGTTACAGCAAATACTGCCACCCACTGAAATTCACTGTCGCACTATCAGAAATGCAATACATTGTATTTACATGTACATGTATATATTATAACATTTCTCTCTCTTCTCTCTCTCTCTGAGTTCTCCATAACACTGATAACATACATTGGATGTTTTAACAAAGTTGAACCTGGACCATCTACTTATCATATGGATTCAGATTCAGATATAGATCATCCGTTAGGGACGCCATCATTTCCTCGGCAATGGCTTTACAATCTAGTTTGGGTACCAGTCTACTTATCATATGGATTGGGATTCAGATACAGATCGTCTGTTAGGGACGTCATCATTTCCTCGGCGATGGCTTCACATTCTAGTTTGGGTACCAGTCTATATCTACCACTTGTTCCTCCATTTTGCTGTAGTAGCGATAAAATTTCCCCAGGATTCAGATTCTTGCCTACGACATTGATATATTCTTTGTCTTTTAAATAAGCCTTAAAAGTCAGTTTATGCTTATCACACAGTTTCTTTATGTCTAGTAATACCTTCTTTGGAAACCCTGAAATGGATAATAACACAATTCATAAGAAAGTTGGCAGTGTTAAAATTCAAAGTACTGAAAGTACTGAGTTACTGAGTTGAGTAATGGTGTTTAACGAACCAGTCAAGAATTTTTCACCAATATCAAGATGTAACCAGCTATAGATAAAGGTGCAGAAACTTTGCCTGTATGTTGCGCTGATGGCATTAAACAATAGGGTTTTTTTATCGTGCCACACCTATCATGACACAAGACCTGGTTTATTTTGAGTTCTCATCCAAAAGAACCGTGACTTTCTTTTTGTAATATCCATTGCTTGGCGAAAGAACAGTCGCTACCCACTTTTAAATTTTGAGTCAGACCCAGTCAAGGTTTAAACTCACGACTTCCTACTTAAGGAGTAAGCACTCTACCAACTGAGCTACCGCAGTGGTAAAGAATATAACACTGTTTTTAAGACAGCTTTATGTCCAGAAACACCTTCTTTGGAAACCCTGAAATTCATAAGTTGAGTAAATTATAATTCATTAAAAATAATTGGAATTATCTCTTGAGTATCTCTTGAGTATTCTGCACTCACCTGGTTGAAATTCTAAGTTTTCTACTGTAGGCTCTGTGCTATACTGTAGTATAATATCTTCACAAACACGACTCAGCCATTTATTAGGGTTATCTTCAGTCTGGTCCTTTTGACCTTCTTGTTCTTTTAAACCTTCCGCCCTTCTCTGAGCTTCTTCTAATGTCACACAGAATGAACTCTGTTTCTCTAACTCCACATACTGGAATAAAGACAGAATCATTGTATGTTTTCAATCAGTGGTTGAAAATTCAAAATTGACTGATTAACTGATTGATTTATTGACGGATTGATTGGATAGGGTTTTACGTCTTGGTCAAGAACATTTTGAGAAGTAACCAGTTTTAGGTGAAGTTGCAGAAATTTTTACTTTAGCAGTGTGCTTCGGGCAATTTGTCAGGAGGGTTCTGTGTTGTGCCATTCCAACTGAGACCCTGGGCATCAGTTTTAAGGTCTCATCTGAATGACCAAAAATTGAAGAACTCAGAAGCCTGTGGCTTAAATATTAACTATCAGGACTTGGATAAAATTGCACTCAAAAGACTAAACAAAAAAATGTCATCCCGTTTAACCTTTTTTATTGAAAGGTGAAAGTGGAAACATGGAATTTTTTTTTGGCCCTGCATGTTCGTTAATTTTAAATATCTATACTGCAGTATTGTAGCTATGTCTACTAACCTGTATGACTGGTTGCCGTTTAATCAAATACGCCAATGCCTGTGCTGTAGCTAGTTGCCGTCCTACTTTCCCTCCAACAGTTATAGCATCTCCAATCAGCTTCCCTTGGACCCAAACAAAACACCTGATAATTTCAATATATAAACAAATAAAATGCCAATATATCTGGCCTGGTGTCATATTTAATCAAATTTAGCAAAAATATAAGGTTCTAATCATAATGTGTCTTTATCAATAGTGTGGGAAGAGTAGGCCAGATAAGACAAGCAAATTCAATGAATTAGGATCCCCTGCCAGCAGGTTCTTTTTTTTGTAATTTGCACTTATATTCAACATTCCAAAACTCTAAGAAAACAAGCAAACCAACTCGGGTTACAATATGCACATCTCCTATTTATTTTGATACTTTGCATGAAGTTTCGTGAAATAGTGCTTCATAATTTTAGAGAATTTGCACAGACAAGAATTTGGGACAGAGAGAAAGACGGATGAACTCATGAAGGGTGGACAGAAACTCAAATTTAATATCCTTTCTTTCTTTGAAAGGCGGGGGATAACAAATAAAACACCAACATATCTGGCCTGGTGTCAATTTAATCAAATTTAGCAAACAATTAAGGCTCTAGTCATAATATATCCTTTTCTGCTTAATAGTGTGAGAGGAGTAGGCAAGATAAGAAAACAAAATGATTAAAAATATAAAGGGGCATTTACTGCAAGGAATTTGCACAGTTACCTGTTCTTCTGCTCAACAAGGTGTCATATGCTGATCATGATGTATAACAAGTTTAGTAAAAACATCTTCAACAGTGTTGCGGGTTTAGGCCCGACTCACTATTACGGATGGATGGACAAACATGCAGAAAAACTGACAGACCATGCCTTACCATCTAGTGTTTTTGACTTGTTTTGCCTCCCCTCCACTACTTTTTTCCCATCAAAAGAAAAATTGTACTCACCTACACACTGTGACAGGTAACACTCCCCTGGAGGCGGGGATCAGCTGTTTGGAGTGCCACTGTAAATGCATCACACAAAGTTTGGTACTTTCTGACAGAATTTGATATGCATTAGCCGCAAGCTCCTCCTTTGGATAGCCGTGAAAAATAATCAGTTCATCTAGTGGTTTATTGCATGCTTGTTGTCGCTCGGAATAACTATAGAATTTTAAGTTACTGTAGACATTACTAGTGGTTCTAATTTTCTCTGAACTGTCTCCTAAACCGGATTCCATTTTAAACTTTTCTCGAATGCCAACAGTCTTTAACAAAAATGCGAGTTCAACACCTTTCCTGTTCTTCATGCTGCCAATGCTGTCTTGAAAATCGCTGTATGATATCTCAGATGATGTCGCCATGGATGTCAGAATTTCCTTGGCTTTTGCGTCATTTGCGTGAAGAAGATCAATTTTTATATCACCACTGAAATTAGACATAATTAAACAAATAATTAAAATTATTAAACAGTCAAACCTGCCTTTAAAGCCAGCTCTATATACGAACCACTTGTTTCTAAAGGTCATTAAAATGTTATTCCAATCATTCTATATTCATGCTATTATAGATGTATATAGAAGGTTACCCTTCCAGAGCACACAGCCTCACTTCTTTGGTGGAAGTTCGTGTCTCACATAACATATCAGTTCCAAAGATTTACTTTGCTTCTGGATTGTGATTCGGACATGGATTAAGATGTTTGTTTTTGATATGCCAGTGAATTGGGGTCATCTGCTCTTAAAGGGCTTCTTTTTCTGGTACCCTTAGGTAACCTTTATAGACAAGACTGACTGTAACTTATAGGCATTTTAGATAAAAGGTAGGGACCATTTGCTTGAACATGCAGGTTTTCACTTCATTCCTTGAGACTACTGTATATAATTTTATTTTACTTTTCAAAATCAACTTCGACTCCCGACTTTAAGAAAGAAGCAGCTCTGTTAATGTGGTTTGACCCACCAGTTGAAAATTATATGGTAGGGAGCACTTGTGTGAACATGCAGTCTTACATTTCACCCTTGAGACTATATATATTTTTTTTTACTTTTCAAAATCAACTTCGACTCCCGACTTTAAGAAAGAAGCAGCTCTGTTAATGTGGTTTGACCCACCAGTTGAAAATTATATGGTAGGGAGCACTTGTGTGAACATGCAGTCTTACATTTCACCCTTGAGACTATATATATTTTTTTTACTTTTCAAAATCAACTTCGACTCCCGACTTTAAGAAAGAAGCAGCTCTGTTAATGTGGTTTGACCCACCAGTTAAAAATTATATGGCAGGAAGCACTTGTGTGAACATGCAGGCTTCCATTTTACCCTTGAGACTATATATATTTTTTTTTTTACTTTTCAAAATCGACTTTGACTCCTGACTTTAAGAAAGAAGCGATTCTGTTAATGTGGTTTGACCCATAGGTTAAACGTTATAATGTAGGGAACACTTGTGTGAAAATGCAGACTTCAATTTCAACCCTTAAGACAATCTATGTTTTTGACTTTTGAAAATTTAATTTTAAACCAGACTTTCAGAAAGAGGCAAATGTATTAACATATTAATGTTATATGACTCTAGAGATTTTGATGAAACTGGGGGTCAAGGGTCATATGGACGTCCCAAAATGTAAGATGATGATGCCTTGGATGTTTACATTTCCTTGGCTTCATTTGTATGGTATGGAGTAGATCAACTCTTATAACACCACTGGAATTAGAAAAGTCAGTATTCGATTACCATGTTATTATTATGCACTGTCATCAATGTGTTTAAAACTGGTCATATCATATCATGAGAGACTAAAAATCTTCACAAAATTAAATTGTTGAAAACATCAATCATTTTTCAGGCTAAATAAGTACTTTGAAAAATATATTTTCCCCAAATTTATATATTTTTGTCCCTATTTTTTTTTAATCAAAGAAAATTAGATTTTATGAAAAACAATTTTGTTACAGATATCACTTTTAAACAATTTTTCCCCATTTTCCCAAATGAATGAAATTGGGCATGATGATTAAGAAAAACAAATTGCTGCATACATTAAGACAATAAAGTTAAGATATCACTTTCAAACACTGCAAAATCTTAGATTTATCCCATTTCTATGAATGAAATTTGACATGATGATTATAATTGAAACCTTAGAGCAAATATAATTTTTTATAGGTATTAAGGGGCAGCAATTTATATATTTACCTTGCAGAAACTTTAGTTGTCTTCACTGTAGGTGCGGTTGTTGCAGCTGGTTTGGATGGCGTTGTTGTTGCAGCGGGTTTGGATGGCGTTGCTGTTGCAGCGGGTTTAGATGGCGTTGCTGTTGCAGTCGGTTTGGATGACGTTGCTGTTGCAGCCAGTTTGGATGGTGTGGTGGTTGCAGTGGGTTTAGTTGGTGAACTGAAAAAATATATAAGAGAAATAATTGTAACCATCAGGCCCAACACAAACTTTGTACATCACATGTTAATGTGTCCATCCAATAATTATAAGCCCTTCTGGCACTTCATTCTTTGCCTACCAGAAATTACTTCATTTTTCACTCCCATGTTTATCATCTCCTTTACGTTTCAACCATTTTATGTGTGGTTTTCTTTATATACTTAAGATCTGTTAGTTTTACATCTTTTTCTCCCTTTCTTTTTTCTATTTTGCCAACAAACAATTAATCCCGTTTTGTCAGCAACACTTTGGATATTACAGTTCTCCCACACTTCCGGTTTTTTGAGACCGAGTCGTGATCAATATGGCTTCAACTGTCAGGAGTCATGTTTAACTTGGCAGTAATTAAAGCTACAACTTTTCAATCTGAATAATTGTTATACCCCCTGATTAAAAAGTGGGGGGTATATAGTGATAGGGGTGTCCGTCCGTCCTTCTGTTACACCTTAGGGTACCTATCTCTTATCCACAACTCCTCCTAAACACTTCAATGGATTTTCATGAAACTTTCACACAATCTTTGTGATATAATGTAGATGTGCACCTCCTATTTAAAAATTTTAACCGATGGATTTTTGGGAGCGGGGGGGGGGAGGTATTTTTTGTGAGCTTGTGGCTCACAGTTTTTCTAGTTTGTTTTAAGCAAGTACAATATTTAATGAAAGCCATGAGGTCAGTTTGAGATAAATATTAAGTTTTCATGTCAGGAAGGTGCCAAGCTCCAGACAGTAGTTAAATAAATTTCATCAAAACATATGAATTTACAGAACTTAAGGATTTTAGGTCGAGTTTTCTGAAAATGTTTAGTTAGAGTTAATGAACACTATTTTTTGTTGAATTTTCATCCACGAGACCTAAAAATTAGTTTGACTTATCCAGAAATTTAAGATATCTGTGTTTGAGTGAGTGAGTGAGTAATGGTGTTTAACGTCCCAGTCAAGAATATTTCACTTATATCGAGACGTCACCAGCTTTAGGCGAAGGTGCAGAAATTTTGCCTGTGCGTTGCGCTGATGGCATTTTACAGCAGGGTTCTTTAGCATGCCAAGCCTACCAAGACACGGGACCTGGTTTATTTTAAGTTCCCATCCGAAAGAACCGTGACTTGCATTTCGTAAAGCCGAGTGCTTGGCGAAAGAACAGTCACTACCCACTTTTAAGTCTTGGGTCAGACGCGGCCGAGGTTCAAACCCATGACCTCCCACTTACGGAGCGAGCACTCTACCAACTGAGCTACCACAGTGGTTATATCCGTGTTTGAGATAATGAGATTCAACTGTATATCATTCATACCTTGATTCTTTTTTGACTACAGGTGTTGCTGGCTTCTTCTGAGCTCTGAAAGAAACCAAGGCATCACAAGTGAATCTAATCCCCTCGCTTAATTAATTAAGTATTGTGTAACAAAGGGCAATAACTCTGTCAAATCGGGTTCACCAGTAACTTGTCCAAGCTATCACCATGATAAACCCTGTTATCTAACATTAGACTAGTTTTTCTATCTGATTTGACGAAATACAAGTTTTATCGAACATGCATGATACAGAATCTTGTATTACTACAGTGTGGTGATACAACATTGGCTGTAAAGTGCACGTGCACTTTCTCATTGTGACGTCACGTCATGTCGAATGTCATAACATAGTTCAGTGGTTTTCTGTGGTAAAATGAAATTTTTTCACATAAAGTATTGTTTTTTTTTTCTTATTTTAAATAACCCATTAGAAATGTTAGATAAAAATATCATATACACAGTGTGTATATACAACCCTTTGTATCAGGTCTCGTCCTTTTATCGTAGCTGTATCACTACTCGTCGTCGTAGTGATACGTCTACGAAAAAAAGGACCCGTTTATGTATGCATCACATTTTATTAAATTTTTCTGAGATAAAAGTTGCTAGAGTGCCAACAGTAATATCGGTATTTCACTCAGATAAACAAAGAGCAATAACTTGTTCAAATTGAGTTCGTCGGTTGAAAAAAGAACTTATCACTTTATTACCATGATAAAACCTTGTATTAAATTCTGTCGAGAAATAAAGTTTTAGAATACTGATAAAGAAAGATTACTGTAAACCTATTTAATTTTGGGTGTATTTATTTTCGCGGTATATCCAATTTAGACATATCCGGGTAGTTAAATTTTCGTGTTTTTTAAAATATGCACTAAAACAAAATAAGCATAATATAATTTTCGCGCAAAAAAAAAAACGACCGCGAAATAAGAGCAAATTAGTACATCGCGAAAATAAATATGTTTACAGTACTAGTACTATGATACATTGGTTACACATCAGCATAATACAAGGATAATACTCCTTAAAATTTGTGTAGAATGTTTTGGAAAATATTAATGTTGCAAATTCCAGGAATAAAGCCCAAGCTCTTTCAGTCAATTTTAAACAAGAAGATAAATTTCTTAAAGTAGGCAGCATGTATGGAATAATATGTATTGCAAAAAAATATACAGTCAAACTTGCCTTTCAGGCCACCTCTCTATAAGGGTCACCTGCTTCTAAATGCCAGTAAAATTTTATCCTCTACATTTATATAATTTCAAATTATAAATAAGGACCACATGTCCATAAAGACCATTTTAATGGTTCCATAGGTTTGCCTTTATAGACAGGTTTGACTTATTTACAAAATGTAAACTTGGTGAAAGTAGGTAACAAAGTCAATCCAAAAGTGGCAGAAAAATTATGTCCCATTTCTTGCTGGCTTCATTGCAACCACTCAAGCCTGTTTTTGGGAAAACATCACCTTATGTGTTCCCATATCCCCACAGAAATAAATGTTCCCCATGAACATTACAGGGTATAACTTGGTATGACGGCAAACCCAATCTGAAGTAAAAATACTTACACCACATTGGTTTTCACATTTTCTTTTTTGACTGGCGGGACTTTAGCGATTTCTCCGCCCAGTTGAAGGATGCCTTTTGATATCTGATTGGACAAGAGACCCATTGGAAGTTCCAGTTCTTTCAGGCTGTTCTGTACCAGCTGACTGTATGTCTTAGATAGCAGATTACTCAAGGCCCTCTGCATCATTTTCGGTCGGATTTCGTCTTTCGATTTCCCTGTCATTCTGGCTAGGTATAGGTCTTCAAAGGCACAAATGGTACCTGTGATATATTTAGAGCCAGCTGGTCCTGGTATAGACTGTAAAAAAATAATGGATATATGAAGTCCAACTGATGGAGCCACCAAAATTACTTCAATGAGGCTACAAGATTTGATGACTTATTCTCGTTTGAAAATTTTGAAATTCAAGTACTATAGTAATTAACTGACATGTCCCCTGTTTTGACCAACATCTGACTACACAAAAATAAAAAGTCCACTTCTATCTTAAAATGATTCTTACAAAAATTAAAAGATGCAAAAAAAAATTCCCAAATTTAGAGTACATATTTACCCTGTATTCAAAAAAGAGTGGGACCGAGTGGTAGCTGGCAAGTCTATTCAAAGTAGATGCCTGAACTTGTTCCCCTTTAGATTTCTGTTTAAGCAGGTTAATCATGCTGGTAATAGCTTTTTCTTTCACGGCAGTAGTGGCAAATTTATTTTTTCTCTTCTTTTTCTGAGCTGAAATTGAAATGAAAATTTATAAATTCAAAATGCAGATAGTGGATCTTAAAGTTTGAGATGCAGATGGTTGATATGAAAATTGAATTGAAATGCAGAATTTAAAAATTGAAAATGAATAATTTTTTTAATTTGAAATATTTTGGATTACGGTAAACATTAAAATGCAGATTTTAAAACTGAAATGACAATTTCAAAATTGAAATGTATTGAATTAAATTGCAGATTTGAAATTGAAAAGTGGGTTTTAAAATTGAAATATGGATTTAAAAATTGAAAGGCATATATTTCAAAATTGTAATACAAACTTCAGTGAAATGCAAATTTTGAAATTGAAATGCAGATTTTAATATTAAAATGTGGATTATAAAATTGAATGTGGATTTCAAAAATGGAAATGCATATTTTAAAAAAAATGCATACTGTATTTCAAAATTGAAAACTTGGACTTTAAAATTGAAATGCAGATTTTAGAATTGAAATGCCTAGAGAAAACACCAATCTTCTGTTAACAATTTTTTTTTCACAATAGTATCTGACAAGTATACCCTGTGCCAAGTTTGATATGAAACAAACATGATATTGGGATGGATTGACAGGGCAATTACTATACAAGTATACTGGTAGACCCCCCTCTCCCTTCGTTTACATTGGATATAATACTTCAAGACTTACCTGGCAAATCCACCTTTAACTGTCGTCCTTCATAACTGTTGTTACCCACAGAAGCCATGTACACTCCAGATTGAGTCTGAATCACATTCTTTATACTAAACACTATTAGACCTTTCTCCGTGTCGCCAAAATATTCTGCCTTCCCTTTATATTTGTCGGTGAACTGCGCCATCGTACCCCAGGCTATAAGAAGTGTATCGCCATTCTTCTTGTAAACGGTGACTTTTTCGTTGGGTGGCATCTTGGGCATTTTGAATAAAACCAGTGCTGTCTCTCCTTCTATGGCATGGGTCCCTGTGAACAGAATAAACAAGAAATCTGTGAGCTACGGCTTACTTAGCATACCCCCCTAAATGTTGAAAAATAAAGTAAGTCAGTAAACAGGAATTAGATGTCTGGCAGACTTGAAATCAGTACTTGAAGCATGGGACCTCATAGGGAACTCGCATACAAAATTTAATGTGGTTGTGTTTATTAGTTGCTGAGAAAAGTGTTACCAAAATTTCTGTTTCGGATAGACGGACCGACGGACGGAAGGATAGAGGTAAACCGGTACACCCCCCACACCTGCTTTGGTATAATGATATGATTCTCAAGAACTCGGCTACACAAGAAGTAATGGTGTGCAGTACTAATGGAGTTTTGTGACCGAGTGAGGATTCTCTGACATACATCAAGGCAGTAAGCACTAGAGCTGTAATCGTGAGACAAACAGGCTTTGTGATATCACCCTGATTTTGATGATATCATAGCGATAATATCACAATATTTCCAGATGAATATGCTCAATATGAAATTGTGGTTAGCTAATACATGTATGTACAATGAACATGGTATGCATTGATACATTGTATATTTATATTGTCACCCATCAGCAGTGATTTGTTTGTGGTTCACAGCAAAACCACGTGTTTAATCTGCTTAATCATGATCATTACACAAGTGACGCAATGATTTTAAAAAAAAAATGTGTAAGAAATAGGGTTCCGCGATATCATGATGTAAGCTTTGTTGCACGATATCGCCAATGGCAAATCCTCTGCGACGATAATCGTGATGACGATATTTAATAGACATGCGATACTTACATAATTTTAGGTTTGGTCCGCTGAAGATCCGGTTATCATAAGATCCAACATATAAACCTTCGTCCGCAAAACAGCAGTCTTCCAGATCAAAATAAAGAGTGCCGAGGGTCGTATCGCCATGGAATTTTATCCTGTTTTTATACAGATTCTGGACCGTACACTGGGTGCCGCATGCTTCGAAGAGGACCGGCCCACCCTTCTTTCTCACCACCACTTTTGTTTGAGCCGTGGTGGGCTTTATGTTCCATTTTATTTTTGATACACCAAGCCATCTTCCGAGTGCTTGAAATTCAACTAGGGAAAAAAGATATAAAAAGGTTTCAAAGCTAAAAACAATCACTTAAACCATGTTTTTTTTTTACAAACCTAACTATCCTCAATGTGCTCAAAATTTAACTAAAACTACTAGCAATTTTTTTAACTTCAAGAAAGCTACTGATTGATTGATTGATTAATTGATTGATTGATTGGGGTTTTATATTTCAGTCAAAATGTTTCACCTATATCATGAAGTCAAAGGATATAGGCAGAATTTTCTTCCCTTTGCAATGTATTCAGGGCAATGTGCAAGGAGGGAGGCTTCTGCAATGTGCAGGGAGGGAGGCTTCTTGGTTCTTTAGAATGCCACATCCTACCATTACATGGGGCAATGGGTTTTTAAGGTCTCATCCAAATGACATGTGAATTTTATTTCTAAATTCCTTCTACATGGTGACAGAGCAGTACCAGTAATTACCAATTTTGTTCAGACCTGGTCAGGGTTCGAACCACCGAACTTAAACTCAAAGAAAAAGGAAACATGAATAAGATAGAGAGTATGAGAAATATCTTAACACTTCAAAGATATCCAAATCAATCATAATGGATGCTGTTAATGGAGACTTTTCTGCCATTTTTAGTGTGCTTTTCATGTTCTGGCCTTTCTGGTTCAATAAAAATTGTGCTAAAATTGAGAAACTCAGAAATTTCAATGATAATTTTGTTTCAGCACTTATCAAGTTCTGTGAATTTGGATAAATATAATTGTGCTAACATGAATCATAAGTGAATCGGTGTGCAAACAAAAAAGTTGGTATAGGTAAACAACTTTGACCTGTCTGCTTGACCTTTCATTAGGAATATTCATATAGAAGGATCCACCCAACGCATGGGTAGTGTTAATATCCAAGTTAATACATACACAGTGTACAGGTGAACTCAAAGAGGTGAGTATATCTCATGATATATACAATATAAACACCTGTGTTCCCTATACATAGATGCACTCGGTCCATGATAAATATTTAAATGAAAGGTCAAGCGGACAGGTCAATGTTGTTTACCTATACTGTAAAATAAAACGGCAGCTATTATTTCTGAAAAAATCGCAAAAATAAGTTTTTGTCAATGTTAAGGGGTTTACATTTATATCAAGGTAATACTGAAATTATGGAGACATTGAGGAATGGAAATGAGAAATAATATAATTCAATGAATTGGTGTTTAAGGCAGCATCAGCATTATTACAGCTTTTACCGAATTCTTAAAAAATTAAGTAATACAGTTAAACCTCGATTCATCGCCACCATTTGTTCCGTCAAATTTTGGCGTTAAAAAGGGGTTTGGCGATAAATCGGGCGAGGCGGATAAAGAAAAACAGAAACAAAATGGATTTGGGACTTCAAAATATTGTGGCGATAAGTGAGGTGGCAAAGTTATCGAGGGGCATTATAACAAGGTTTTACTGTAGTTATCAATAATGGGGAAATTGAGAAAAGGAAATGAGAAATGAATCAGTGTTTAAGGTAGCATCAACATTATTACAGCTATTCCCAGCTTATAAAAAATTTAAGTAATACCTGAATAATTTTCTAAAACCTAAAACATCAACCAAACCATGCTAGCTGAAAACATCATTTGAGAAATATTTCAAAATTTTATATAATCGTATATTATATTTGAACAACTGTTTAATCGACTGCAGTTAAGTCAAAATATGTCTTTATTATTTTTTATAATTCTTTAAAATAATTATTAATTTTTAGCGAAATACTTTCATGAATTTAAAAAAAAAAATAGATTTAAACTAAAATACTGGTAATTACATAAACATTTTTTAAACTTATTTCAGCTTTTTACAATAAATTATTTGTGTTATGGTATCTTTTTTTTTAGTGTTCAGACAGATGAGCCATGGGCCTTTTTGCTCACCTGAGAACATGATCCCCGTCTTATAAAAGACAAATTTCATAAATTAAAATGCTCCTCTGAAGTACAAATCAAATAATAGACTGGATTCAAGAATGCATCACCTAAATGATCTAAGTTTTATCAACTGAATGTTCATATAGTATGTTCAATGGAGAGGATTTTAAAACAATTTCACCAATATCATATGACATCATGATTTTAAATGAATTGTGGCATGATTTTTAATGATTTATGCTATGTGAAATTGTAATTAACAAATTGTGATGTGGTTTCATTATTGAAGCCATAATCTGATGGGACATCAATATTTTAACAAATTGCAATACACTGTGATGAGGTATCATTTTGGTATCATTATTTTAAACACATTGTGATATGGTATCATATTTTTGCCAAATTTTGATATGATATTATTTTAGCAAACTGATACAGTGTCATACTTTTTGTGATATGACATCATATTTTTGCCAAATTGTGATATGATATCATTTAAGCAAACTGATACAGTGTCATATTTTTAACAAATTTTGATATGGTATTATTCTTTTTTAACAAATTATGATATGGTTTCACAATTTAAGCCATATTGTGATATGACATTGCTATTTCAATAAATTGTGATATGGTATTTACATTTTTAACAATCATTATTTGCAACAAACTGTGATAAGGTATCATATTTACGCCATATTGTCATTATTTTTTAAAAATTGTGACATGGTATCATTATTTAAGCCAAATTGTGATATGATATCATTTAAGCAAACTGATACAGTGTCATACTTTTAGTCATTTTGTGATATGACATCATAATTTTTAACAAAGTTTGATATGGTTTCTTAATTTAAGCCATATTGTGATATGACATCATTATTTTAATAAATTGTGATATGGTATCAACATTTTTAACAAAATTATGATATGGAATCATTATTTTAAATACACTGTGATATGGTTTCATTATTTAAGATTTATTGTGATATGACATCATTATTAATAACAAATTGTGATATGGTTTCATTTTTACGACATATTTTATGCCATAAGTATATTTAACAAATTGTGATATGGTTTCATTTTTAATTCATTTTGTAATATGACATTATTTTAACAAACTGTGATATTGATTATTATTTTTAACAAATAGTGATATGACTTCATTATTTAAGCCATCTTGATATGACAGCAATTTTTAACGAATTGTGATATGGCATCATTATTTTAAACAAATTGTGTTGACATCATTATTAATAGGCATATTGTGATATGACATTGTTATTTTTTAAGTAATTGTGATATGACATTATTATTTTAACATATTGTTATATGACATCAATTTTAACAAATAGTAATACGGTATCATTATTTAAGCCAAATTGTGATATGATATTATTTGTAACAAATTGCGATACAATATTAGTTTTAACAAGTTTTGGTATGACACCATTTTTAAGCCATATTGTGATATGGTGGCACTATTTTAACAAATTGTGATATGGTATCTTTATTTAAGCTTCATTGTCATATGACATCATTACTTTAACAAATCTGTTATATAGTTTTATCATTTAAGCCATATTGTGATAAAACTTCATTATTTTAACAAATTGTAATATGACATCATTTTTTAACAAATTATGATATGGTATCATTTTTAAGACATATTTTATGCCATAGGTATATTTAACAAATTGAGATATGACTTCATTATTTAAGCCATCTTTTTTTTAAAGAAACTGTGATATGACATCATTATTTTTAACAACTTGTGATATGATACCATTATTTTTAACAAATTGTGATATGACATTATTTTTAACAAATTGTGATATGGTACCATTATTTAAACAAATTGTGATATGACATCATTATTTTTAACAACTTGTGATATGGTACCATTATTTTTAACAAATTGTGATATGACATCATTATTTTTAACAAATTGTGATATGGTACCATTATTTAAACAAATTGTGATATGACATCATTATTTTTAACAAATTGCGATATGGTATCATTATTTAAGCCAAAATTGTGGTAAAATATTATTTTTTAACAAATTGTGATATGACATCATTTTTTAAAGAAATTGTGATATGTTATCATTATGTAAGCTATACATGTATTGTGATATGACATCATTATTTTAACAAACTGTGATATGGCATCATATTTAAGTCATATTGTGATATGACATCATTAATTTACCAAATCTGTATATAGTTTTATCATTTAAGTCATATGTGATATAACTTCATTATTTTTAACAAATTGCGATATGGTATCGTTTTTTAAGCTTCATCGTGATATGACATCATTTTTTAACAAATTGTGATATGGTACTTTACCATTATTTATTTGTGCATCATGATATCACATTATTTTTAATTAATTGTGATATGGTATTCAAGCCATGTGAAATGTTTGTTTTTTGACATTTTGAGATATGACATCATTATTTTAACAAATGGCATCATGTACTGAAATATGATATCATTATCTTGTACATCCTTACTTAATCACTTTTTTCAAAATTTGATATGGTGTATTTTTTCATAAATTTTGATATGGCATGGCTATTTTATGCATTTATATACTGTATTGTCATTTTATACATTGAAATATGACTATTATATGGCAGCTTTATTGGAAATACATTTTTGTATTATTTTATAATTTAATTTTGCTTATTGCTTCCGATTGTGAACTGCTTTCAAAAAATTATCCTTAGAACTTCCTATTATCCACACCCCTTTAAGTTCAATGTAAAAACTTTTTTTAAAAAAGTCATTATTTGGAGAAGTTTTCAAAATCACTTTAGTCCATTATGTTTCTTTTTTTTAAAGTCATATTTAAGAATTTTAGTGGAAGATACAAACAAAAGTCCAATTTAATGTACTGTAGGAGCCACTCTCTTCCTACAGTAAGGTCTTCAATTCAAGGTTTAGTGACATTTAGCATCTAGACTCACTTCCATGGTGGAAATTCCCATGTTTAACTAAATTTGCCAGTTTTCACTTTGTTTTTTTTAATTGTGATTTGAAAAGGGACTGGTATGTTTGTTTTGAATTTAGATATTTAATATACATTTTACAAGACCTTTTTTTAAAGAGTTGAGTTGAGTAATGGTGTTAAATGTCCCAGTCAAAAACATTTCACTTATATTGAGACATTGCCAGCTATAGACAAAAGTGTAGAAATTTTTCATGTGCTTTGCTCTGTTGGCATTATACAGCAGGATTCTTTATTGTGCCATGCCTACCGTGACACGGGATCTCATTTATTTTAAGCTGCCATCCAAAAGAACAGTGACTTTCATTTTGTAATCTAAGTGCTTGGTGAAAAAAACAGTCACTACCCACTTTCAAGTCTCGAGTCAAACCCAGTCTGGGTTCGAACCCATGACCTCCCACTTAGAGAGCAAGCACCCTACCGAACTACCGCAGTGGTGTAGTTTTTAATTTGAGTCAGGGCTGTTGCTCTGTTTATTCTGGGGCCGATTCCCAATGTTCAAAGCCTATATTTTTCCTAAAATATTTTTCAATTGGTATAAATTAGTACAAAACTGTAGCATTTTAGTTTAAATGAACTCATGAACTTAATTGAAGTATCACTGGCCATGCCTTTTTATGTTCCGACACAGGCCGCCATCACGGTACTAAAGCAGTCTTAGTGATGTCATTAAATGGCACAATCCAGGAGGAGTTTTCATTCTTTTTGTGTGTAATTCAAGCATTCCTGGCTATTGTCGGAACATTGTGGGCATGGCTGGTGAACCGTCAATTGCTAATACTGTACATTAATAAGTTTTATTTCTTTTCAGCTTGATTTTTGACATGAAATTATTTAATTTGATTTCAATTTTTTTTACCATTTTTATACTCATTTTTTCGAAATTTTTATTTCAATTATAAAATTCAACTTAGTTGTTGTGATTTTTAATTGGGAATGAGACTCAACATTGGCCCCAAATATAGCCCAAAAAAAACCTGCAAACCAATTCCTAACACTATCAAAGTCATTATGCAAATGATGGAAGGATAAGTGATAGTTACTCAAATTGATAACCTGTAAAAAAAATTAGCACATTAGAAGCTGAATTACTTTGGTGTATGTAATTTTGCAAATATTCTTCTGCATTCTTCACAAAATCTAATAACATTAATAAATTTAAAAATTGAAATTTAAATAAATTTAAAAACAAATTCGCACACAAAGATTTGGAAGCAAATACATTATAGTACATAGTGCTGTATAGCCAGAAATAATTACCTATATATGAACATGAAGAAAACGAAATATCCTTATGGAATTTTGGCATCAGCATCCACATAATCCCCCAGAGTTAAAACAAATATGGCCAGTCAACAGCCCAATCTCTGTACCTGTAACTATTTTATCCCTTTTTAGCATTTATAAAAGTTTTTGTTTATAAAAGATTAAAATTTCAGATTTTAACCAGTTAGAATCTCTGTTAACTGCACCACCCCTACCACAAAAACAGTTTCGAAATATCAACCATGAAAAATCCATGTGCAATTATGTTCACTTATGGAAAAAGTAGGATTAGATCTACATGTATTCTTGTAAAAAAAACATTAAAAAAACCAAAAAAACCAAAAAAAAACCAGCATGTCCTTTTGACTTATACAGTTTAAATATCAAACATCCCAATGTAAACTTAATAAGTCCCGGACCTTGGACCCTGGGATTTTTGAACCCCTTTCTAATATTTCAGGCTATACAGACTATGCATTTACCTTCATCTGCGTAACGTGTGTCTTTCTGAATTGGTCCAACTGTTTTAGACTTTTCTTCAGAATCTAAATCTGTTTCCATGTCAGCATCCCCTGTCCAATTATCAAATTCCTCGACATCAAAATTTTCAGTTTCCTCAGTTTCCAAGTGTTTCGGTGCCTGAGATTTTTTATCCAAACTACTTGTTTTCTGTTGTAAGTTCCGCCCAGTATTTAGATTACTAGCTTTATAAACATATGGATTTGAATTTGAAAAATTATTTTCACCGGCGGGTTTTTGTAAATTTTTGGGAGGATATTTTGGAGATTCTCTTTCCCTAGTAGCAGAAGCAGGTCGTTCATCGGTCTTCTGTGGATACCTAGGTGGATCCTTCTCTCTTACAAATTTGTGTGCAGATATTTGGGGATATCTGGCTGGTTCTTTCTCTATTGCACTAGGTCTCTGTGTAGTCGTCTGAGAAAATCCAGTTCGTTCTCTGTCTCTATCTACCATTGTTTGCGGATATCTGGGTCGTCCACTCTCTTGGTCTGTCATAGTTTGCGGATATCTAGATGGTTCTTTTTCTCTACCAAAAGGTTTTTGGGCTGCCCCTTGTGGGTATCTAGCTCTTTGTTGTTCGTATCCTTCACCAAAGGGTTTCTGTGCAGCTGTGTTGGTATATCTACTACCCACCGGACGTTCATCTCCCAGAGTGGCCTGTTTCTGTCCTGACCCATAGGGATACCTAGCTAGGGGTGAGTCATTTTCTCCTGATTTAGGTACAGCTGTTTGGGGAGGTCTTGATGAATATGGTCCTTGGTTTTGCATGTTGAGATTATTTTGCCTTTGAATATTTGCCTGTCTTGGTGCCTCATATTCTGAGCCTTTTCTTTGAAAACCCTGTTGCTGAAATGGCGGAATATCTCTGTCTGGAAAATCAACTTTTTCTGATATATTTTTCTGTATTGGATTATATGCTTGTTTTGGTTGTAGATATTCGTTTTCATATTCAGACACCCTAGACTGACCGGGGCCAAAGCACTGTCCCTGATTTCTAGACTGTGTTGAGGGTTGAAATCCTGGTACATTACTGGGTTGACCTTGACCCCTTGGAGCATTTGGATGACCTTGACCCCTTGGAGCATTTGTTTGACCTTGACCCCTTGGAGCATTATGTTGACCTTGAAACCTAGGAGTATTGCGAGGTTCTGACATGTAATCATCCTCATCATCTTCTTCATAATCGTCACCTATAGGCTGTTTCAAAATACCAGCTTGCCTAGCTGGTTTAAACTCCTGCTCCCGTTCCGGAATGATTGGCTTCCTTGGCAACGGCTCATTTTGTCTCCATGGTGGATTATAACCCCAGTCATATTGCGATTCATCACCATACCTATCAGACTGCTGTTTCTGAGTTCCTGAATATGGTGGCACCTTATTTAAGCCCGCACCTGGCAACGGCAGATCTCCTTGATTTTTCTCGGTACTTATGATATTGCTAATTCTCTTATTCAACATTTCACTTTGTGACAGTAGAAGATCCAATTCCCTTTTCCGGTCAGGATTTAAGTTTGCTGCTGCTTGCAATTGATCAATATGACTATGTGAAAAGGGATCGGTGGAAGATGGTGCCATACTGGGGTTAAACTGACCTGGATAGGTTTCAATCTGTGACCTATTTCTGTCAATTCCCACATTTTGTTTAGTCTGAATACCAACTGGTTGATAAAATCTATCGCCGTCAGGATGATCAGACCTTCTAAACTTGACATCATCGTCTCTTAAATCAGATCTGTCCATCGGTCGTTTTCTCGTTTCAATCCTATTATCTCCCTTATAAAAATCCAGATCTCTAGTATTGTCATTTGCATTATATGGGACTCTATCCTCGCCACTAGGTGGAACAAAATTACTAATATCATTTTTCCCATAGTACATGTTGTCCTCATTTCTGCGCACTGGCATGTCTAGTCGTGTATACTGCGGATTCTGATTTAACTGAGGACTATCAAGACCTGGTCGTCCTTGGTTACTGGACAGCATTCCAGATCTCTGATCATTAAAATTCAAATTCGTTGGCACAACATTCAGGTTACCCACTGGAGATGGTGAAATCCCAGCACCAAACTGATAAGCGACTGCATAGACAGCGCCACTTTGGGGTTCAACATTTCTAAATCCCATCTGTGTGTAGGGGTCTACAATTTGAGGTTGTACAGTGTTTCCAACAGGGTTGAAATATCTGTCCTCAGATTGAGGTTGGATGTTTCGAAGATTGTCAGTTTTCGGAATTGTTTCAAATTTCTGTTTTTCGTAGAAACTCTCATTTCTAATCGAATTCAAATCCCTCCTGTCACCATAATCATCGCCATCATCACTATATTCCGGAGATTCGTATCCCTTGAGTTTATCCAATTCCGACGGAAATGCAGAACCCTTTCCCTTTTGTACTTGTTCTATCCTCATTAACGTATTTGGAGACAACCGATTTCTACTAGCACTTCTGTCAACATTATCATCAACAGAACCTGGCTTCATGCCAAAAGTGTCCGGCGAAAAATGTCTCCGACCACCACTTTTGTCTACATTTGAATAAGGATTGACGGGACTTCTGTCTGGAGATTCTTTAAACTGTCTTCGCTTTGAAAACAAAGGGCTATCTCTTAACGGTGATTTGCGTCTGAAAGAATCCCTTTCAAATGATGGACTACGACTTCGAGGTCTCTCTGTGAAACGACGAGTTCCAGCGCCTCTTCTTTCACGCGACCCTACAGGCGAATCATTCCCATCTCTCTCACGAAACTGTCTACGCCTTGGTGGTGAATCATGTCGATATGGAGACCTTTCGCGACTTGGCCTACTTGCTGGTGGTCTTTCTTCAAAACGCCGTTCAAAACGCCTCTCCCTAGATCCGCTTCTTGGCATGTAGTCGTGTGCTCTTCTATCCATTTTCATATATTTTTATCTGTAATAAGACAAAAGTCTAGATTGCTTAGTATTAATTAATTAATTAATTCAAATATTTAAAACCATAAAACCTTATACAACATTATAATTGCATTAATTAAAATTATTTTTAGAAAATTTTCATTTTTTTTTAAATACTGTTTCCATTCTTAGTACTCAAAATCAACATTAGTTACTAATTTCCAAGAAATTTTAAAATACAAAATTCTGATATTTGAGCAAATTTGTGAAAAAATACTTTAAGACGGTATTTTCACAATACAGTACATGTATATTTTGTAATAGTGTTTTACACCCCAGTCAAGATTTTTTCACTTATGTTTAGGCAGTCAGTTCAGGAATATTCACAAGAAGTCCTTGATATTTGTGAAACTCCTAGGCAGCGAGACATGCTCTGAACAATAAACTGGAACTTAAATTTAGCCCAAATCAAAATTTACTACAAACAAAATATTATTACAATTACGCTAGATTTTTGTCCCTGAGGTGTTTTTCAGGCTTTAGGGGAAAAGGATTCTATCTTCAAATAGTTTTTTTTTTCAACACAGAAATTTTTAAAAATAACAAATATATTCAGGGGTTCAAAATTATATTTTGTAATTGAAGGTCCAGGGCCTTATGCTTTTATTTTTGGCAGGCTCTGAATGCACTTTGAAAGGCCAATATTATCAATAAAGTGTCCATATGCATTTAAGTATCACTCAGAAAAAGAAAGATTATCATGGTAAAAACCAATGGCAAGTCCACTGGACTTTTATCAATTTTATTGTTAAATCAGTAGGTCCTTGGACCTGGGGGATTTTGAACCTTTGCTTTTTTTTACATGTTTATTGGAACTCAACATTTCTCAGTTAAAAAATAAGGACTTAAATTTAGACCTTTTCGCTAATTATATTAGGACCTGTATTTGGCCCCAGAGAACCCATATTTGAATTTGGCTCATTCATAAGAAAAAAAAACATTATTTGAGCCCTGTCATTTTTTTTATCATTCAGTAATTCATTCAGTAATGATTTTCTTTTATGTTTTTTAAACAATGGAATAATCAAAGAAACAGAGGACTTCACATATCTGGGCAGCACCATCAGTAATGATAATGGAGCATTCAAAGACATCAAATCCAGGATAGGTATATAAGGTAAAGCAAGATCAGCCTTTAGACAACTACACTCCATCTGGAAATCAGGAATGCTTTCCAAAACCACCAAATTGAGAATCTACAAAAGCAATGTTAAATCTGTGCTTTTATATGGTTCAGAATGCTATAGAGTTACCCAGACTGATTTTCAAAAACTGGCCGCATTCCATAACACCTGCCTCAGAAAGATATGCAAGATCTACTGACCAAGAAAAATAAGTAACAAGAGACTACATGAAATCTGTGCCCAGAAGGATATCAGAGCAGAAATAAAACAACGTAGATGGCGGTGGATTGGAAATGTGATGAGACAAGACAACAACAGTACCACCAGTCTCTCACTAAAATGGACACCAGATGGGTAGAGGAAGCGGGGAAGACCGAAGGAAACATGGAGGCGGACAGTAGAGAAAGAGCTGAAAGAGATGGGGATGGGATGGAAGGAAGCGGAAAAAAAGGCCAAGGACAGACAGTTGTGGAGAGAGCTGGTGGTGGCCTTATGTGCACACACGCACGAAGAGGACTAAGCTAAGCTAAGCTAAGCTAAACTAAGCTTTTGAAGTTAAAAGTTTTTTTTCTTTCAATTTCTTAAACTGAATCCTTCAAATTAAATTTGTAAAAATTAAAATGAGGAAATGTCAGTTAAATATTGAACCACAGGCTTAATACATGTTTTATTTTTTCTCTCTCTATCTCTTTCTTAATTTCATGTTGCATGAATAACATTGCATCAAATATACAATCAAACTCCCAAATTTGACTTTTTTTCATATTACCAGTAAATTTGTTGATTTCAATTTATTCAATTAATCTTTTTTTCAATTCAACTTAAAAATCAGTACATTTCAAATAACTTTATTTTGGTGTTTCTCCATACAGTTAGATATTTTGTATAAATCGAACACAGGGATTAGGATTAGCAGGGGCCAGCTAGATGCCCATGGCTCCTAAAATTCAGTCTGGGTCCCTAAATCTTTAGCTATTTTTTACTATTAATTAAAACTTCTTTTCTGAAGTGAGCTTGGTTCCTAAATATTTACACATTTAGCTATTAATTTTTTTTTTTTGCTATTAAGACTTCTTTTCTGGAGTGAGCTGGGCCACTGACTCAAAATAGTTGGAGCTTCATCCATGTAATCATTATATTTTTATAATTTATTTCTAAAATTTTCCAAATATTTTAAGACATACAATATTTTGTTTCAATTAATTTTCAAGATATTGTTTTAATTTTGATTAATAATTCCTAAACTCATACTATCAAAACATTTTAGAAGCTTTCCAGGCTTGAGTATACATTCAGATTTTTCACTGTTTTTCTTTTTGTTCTTGTTATGTACATGTATTTGTTAATCATCCTGACTCAAGTAAAAGGGCAAGTTGGTGACAAGTTTGGGTGCTTTAGGTAATCACCTTTTTTTTTCTTCAAAATTTACATCACTAACTTTTGCAAATAAACCACATAATTTTTTGCACTAGAATGTACCCACTTGGGATCATTTGAACCAAGCACAGCCAGAAGCACTGTGAGAATGAGTTATAAATACTGATAAGCCACGCCTCTTTGCAATCTCACGTGACCTTTGTGTTGCCACTGTTGGTATTGGTAAAATTTACCCACTTGGGATCATTTGAATCAAGCACACCAAGAGGCGAGAATGACTTATAATCTAGTATTATCACCAGTTCTATTTATGGCAGTTGAAAGGCCATATCTCCGAGTTATTATTTTGCTAAATTTCAACAAACATCTATTAATAAACTCCTGTAACTGGGAAATTTTTTTCAACTGGAACATTTTACTTATTTGAACAATTTTTATGAAGACTAATTTATGAAACCTTTTCAGCTCTTACCTTTTTTTTTAATTTGAATTTCAAATGTTTTTCTTAATGAAAGAACTTCTATTTTCAATTCTTTAATCTCGGAAATTTACTTTTTTTAAGAACATTGGAACAAGGACTAATGCAAAAACTTTCATTACCGGTATAAATGTTTTATACAATTTTAAAATTTCAATGTGACTATATACTATATGACTGACAATGATTCTTGATGACTTTGATGTTGAGGGGTAATGGTTTCAAATTCACTCTCTCTGGGCAAAATGTAGTTTACTTAAATGTGTTGTCAGATTACAGCAAATAAGAAACAGAGCTAAAAGTCAGAAATTATAAATCAATGACTTTTGCTGCAATAAAATTCCAGAGCTGCCAACTGTCCGGCAACTAGCGGGTCTGACCCAGATTTATAATTTACATGTAAATTCCCGCTGACCCACTAAGAAGGGGATTGACCCGTAAATCACCATGCAATTTGAGGATTTGCAGTGTTCATTCAATACCACACAAATCCACATGTAACCGCAGCAAATTTGAGTTATTACATGGATGGAGTATGTAAATTGGAATTAATTTTGTATTGGTAGATGGTGAAAAATCACAAATACTATATCCATTTCTATGTGAAATTAAATAACAACACACATTTTTAATCTTATTTTCAATTTTTCCAGGGGGTGGTGTACCCTGCATAGCAGTGCGAGATGTACCTTTGGTGAATCTTGATTGAACCTGCAATTTTGGCAGTTCTTCTGAAATTCATGCATGATCATGGTAATTTATGCAAATATATAATGAATTGTACAAATTATGAACGATGCTAGGCCCATGAGCAGTCATTGAAATAACAGTCACTTTGACAGTCTCGGACTCTTTTTAACGTTTTCAATAGTCTTCACAAAATTATAGAACATTCATGCAAATTGTTGAAATTGGTAATTTTAGACAATGACAAGATCTTGTTGACAAATTATTTGGGCTCATTTCCGCCATGAGCACTACACTTAGTGAATATGAAACTGTGTGCATTAGTAAAACGACACTAACTTACACTCTAAACACTAAATTTTGCATTTTAGCTGTGGTTTATAGTTGGTGTACAATGCAAGGTGCGCTTCAGGAAAAATCTACGTTAATAGGACGCTTATTATAATATCTAAGTAGGAAAAGGATCAACCACATACATATTCCGGATTCGGGAACAAGCCATGTGCTTATATTAACCCGTCTCCATATCTGAAAGTTACAATTTTTGACAGGTGAATATGTGGGGAGAAAAATAATTTGACTCAAAATATTTTTTCTCCCCACATATTCACCTGTCAAAAAATGATTATGAATAATAAATAAGATAATGTACCATTAAACAATAAATAAATTATAAATCAGTGACATTTCTATGGTAGTGCTCATATATATATATATATATATATATATATATATATATATATATATATATATATATATATATATATATTTAAATCTTATCTTTCTCACCAGAAGCTAATACATTTCATTCTGAAAATGTATTTAAAATAGATTATATCTAGAAACTGTCCCCAAAATAAATCAACCTTGAAAATTCCAAATTTCATATTGTGCAATGTATGTTTTCTTGGACGTGGGCCCTAAATACTCAGTTTCAATGAATAGTTGTCAGATTTACGGAAAATCTTAGTTAAGAGTTTAGTAGAGTAATGGTGTTTAACGTCACAGTAACGAATATTTCATATATATCGCACTGAGACGTCGCCAGCTATAGGCGAAGGTGCAGAAAATTGCCTGTGCGTTGCGCTGATGATATTATACAGCAGGGTTATTTAAATATCGTGCCACGCCTACCGTGACACACGGGACCTTGTTTATTTCAATTTAATTCCCACCGGAAGAACCGTGACTTTAATTTCCAGGTAATTTTGAGTGCTTGGTGAAAGAACAGTCACTACCCACTTTTAAGTTTTGGGTCAGACCCGGCCGGGGATCGAGCCCAAAACCTCCCACTTACGGAACGAAAACTTTACCAACTGAGCTACCACAGTGATTTTCTTAGTTAAGGAACGATTGTAAATATGTTAACGTTTTTGCTTTGGAGGGGGTGGTTCCGTCCATATGTTTAGAGGATAATGTATTACATAATCATTATTTAGTCATTAGTACATCTTAGATTTATTCAACAGATAGTTGGATTGTTGTATTGTACTCATGCTTGCATATCATTGTATGTTTCAGACCTCCATCATTTTAGATGAATAAAGTTATTCTCTGAAAATAGTATCGACCTACTTATCTATGATGGAGGTACAGTAATGCCTACAACGGACATACTCCACCAATTGAGAGACCACTAGATCAACATCTCTACCAGAAGTAGATCAACGACAACAGCAGGATGCCAGTGATAAAATGCCCGATCCCCGACTGCGACTTCGAGACATCTGATCTTGACGCAGCAATTGTGGCAGCACTTCTGACAACCCATGCGCTAGTGCATACTACAACTCCCGCAAGTACTACAAGCTGCAACAAGGTAGAAAAAGTCAAACGACCTACCATTTCTCCAGCTGGTACAAGTGAGGACTGGTCATACTTCCTATCACGATGGAAAGACTATGTTGAGGCTACCAAAATCAAGGACAAAGAGCTGGTAATTCAACTATTAGAGTGCTGTGATGAAACTCTGCGCAGAGACCTTACAAGATCAGCTGGTGGCTCCCTGACAGAAAAATCTCAAGAGGATGTCCTGACAGCCATGAGAATTCTGGCAGTGCGTGAGGAAAATACAATGGTGGCTCGGGTCACACTGAACAATATGACACAAGACCGTGAAGAAACTGTGCGTTCATTTGGTGCTCGACTCCGTGGACAAGCAGGAGTATGCAAATTCCTAATACCGTGCCCCAGCTGTAACCATGACGTCAACTACACAGATGCAATCCTACGTGATGTGCTTATTCGTGGACTCAACGACTCTGACATTCAACTTGACCTCCTTGGAGACAGAAATCAGAGCATGACCCTTGAACAAACTTTCCAATTCGTTGAAGCCAAAGAATCTGGTAAACGCTCTGCTTCCAAACTACTTGATTCTCAAGGGGCCGAAGCAGCTAGCAGCACATATCGTCGCAACAGAAATGCTGCTCGTATCGTAACCAAGAAAACTGAAAAACAAGAGACAGCATGCACTTATTGTGGAAAGAGAGGTCACGGTGCCAGAGCAACTCTCCAACTTCGCAAGAAAGAGTGTCCAGCATACGGTCAGACCTGCAACAACTGTAGAAGAATGAACCACTTTGAGGCTGTGTGCAGAGGCAAACAAAAAGTGACGGACACTAAGACTGAACACGAAAGTGCTGTATTTGACTTCCTCTGTGCTACAACCAGTTTTGACAAAAACTATGACAGACATGTTGTTCAGCTAGACCATCACCTGTACAATCAGCTATCAGACACCTGGGTGCGCCAGCCATCACAACCTCAACCCTTCATTCAAGTGACTGCTCGTGTTGACCCTACAGACTACAACCACTTTGACATAGACTCAAAGATCACACCAAAACCAAAGACAACTACCATCACTGCTATGGCTGACACAGGCTGCCAAAGTTGTCTGGCCGGAATCAAGGTGCTCCATCGACTCGGAATCTCAGAGAAACACTTAGTTCCCGTGACAATGAAAATGCATGCTGCTAACAATGTCGGCATAAGAATTCTTGGAGCAGCTATTCTCCGCATCTCCGGCAAAGGACCCAGAGGGGAAACCTATGAAACGCCCCAAGTTGTGTATGTGACTGACAATTCCGACAAAATGTTTCTAAGCAGAGAAGCATGTGCAGCACTTGGCATGATTACACAGAACTTCCAACCATCGGCGAATCACAGACCAACAGTCAAGCAGCGATGAACCTATCAGCCAATGTGTGGTTCCCCCATGTTCACAGGAAGAGAACAGCAACTCTGCACCGCAAATTCAGTCACAACCAACATCTTCACAAGACTCTATGTCCACCTCATATAAAGACAGCGACAAGTGCAAATGCCCTAAACGTGAATCACCACCACCTCTGCCGTCGGCTCTGCCATTTCCTGCTACGGAAGCTAACCGAGAGAAACTTCAACAGTACCTACTAGACAGGTACAAATCCAGTACCTTCAATACATGTCAGCATCAACCGCTTCCACATATGGCAGGCCCACCGATGCGGCTCATGGTCGACCCTAAAGCTACACCTGTCGCGCATCATACGCCTGTCCCAGTACCACTACATTGGCAGGATAAAGTGAAAGCAGGCCTAGATCAGGACGTTCAACTTGGCGTCATCGAACCCGTCCCAGTTGGAGAACCGGTCACTTGGTGCCATCGTATGGTCGTCTGCGCAAAGAAGAATGGTACTCCGCGTCGAACCGTAGACTTCCAAGCACTCAATACTCATGCAGTAAGGGAGACCCATCACACGCAATCACCATTTCATCAGGCTCGCTCCGTCCCACGCCACACTAAAAAGACTGTCTTTGATGCCTGGAACGGATATCACAGTGTACCTATTAGAGAAGAGGACAAACATCTCACCACCTTCATCACACCGTGGGGCAGGTACAGATATAAAACTGCACCTCAGGGATACATAGCCTCTGGGGATGGCTACACCCGCCGCTTCGATGAAATCGTCGCTGACATTCCCGACAAGACAAAGTGCATTGATGATGCTCTTCTTTGGTCAAACAGTATCCAGAACAGTTTCTTTCAATCCTGTAACTGGCTTGAAACTTGTGGAAAGAACGGCATCATCTTAAACCCGGAGAAGTTCATCTTTGCTCAAGACACTGTAGAGTTTGCTGGCTTCGAAATCACCCCAGACAGCGTGCGACCATGTAGTCGCTATCTTGAAGCAATCTTAGACTTTCCTTCACCGAAGAATATTACGGACATGAGATCATGGTTTGGCCTTGTAAACCAGGTATCATACGCCTTCAGCATGACTGACAGGATGCAAGCATTCAGACAATTGTTGAAACCTGGAACTCCATTCAACTGGCACGACACACTTGAACGTCTTTTTCAGGAATCAAAAGCAGTCATCATCAGTGAAATTGAACATGGTGTCCAGATATTCGACAAAAACAAGCCAACTTGCCTAGCTACAGACTGGTCGAAGAATGGTATTGGATTCTGGCTGTTCCAAAAACATTGCACATGCATCAAAATTGCGCCCTTCTGTTGCCGAGATGGATGGAAGATAACTCTTGTTGGCAGCCGGTTCACCAGTCCCACAGAATCCAGGTACGCACCTGTCGAAGGTGAAGCCCTTGCAGTTGCTGACGCCTTGGAGAAAGCAAGATACTTTGTTCTGGGATGTGACAAGTTGATAATCGCAGTAGACCACAAGCCCCTGATCAAGCTTTTTGGGGACAGATCACTAGAGGACATCCCCAACTCAAGACTTCGCAACCTGAAAGAAAAGACTCTAAGGTACAAGTTCACTATGGTACACGTGCCTGGTGCCAAACATCGTGCTGCCGACACCGTATCTCGCCACCCAGTTGGAAAGTCTGACAACATGGTTCTCATTGATGACATAGCCTCAGTTGATGGCTACAACCAGAGTGAGGTGCCACCAACCATCCCAACACTGCAGCACAAAGCCTCAGATGTTATGACTGGAAAGCCAGACACCACCTCGCAATGCGGTGAAGTCAAATTCTACTCCTCAGTTTTGTCTTCAGTCACATCATTGCAGTGTATCTCTTGGGACAAGATTAGAACTGCAACAGCCAGCGACGAGGACATGTTCAAGCTAGTACAGCAAATTGAAAGTGGAATATCAGACATCCGCAACGATCTGCCGCCGTCCTTAAGAGATTATCACCAGTTCCGCAACCACCTTTCCACTGTTGATGGTGTCATCATATACAAAGACAGGATAGTGGTTCCACCATTACTGAGAAAAGATGTGCTTACAGCGTTACACTCTGCACACCAAGGCATTTCATCCATGATGTCAAGAGCAGAAACCTCTGTGTTTTGGCCTGGTATTAGCAATGACATCATCAAACTCAGAAACTCTTGCAATCATTGCAACCGAAATGCTCCGTCCCAACCAAGTGCACCACCAACGCCACCCATCTACCCCTTGTATCCATTTCAGTGTGTATGTGCGGACTTCTTCCACTACAAAGGCGGTTATTACCTGGTGATCGTTGATAGATATTCAAACTGGCCCATCGTTGAAAGGGCACACAGTGGTGCCCCTGGTCTCATTGACTGCTTACGACGCACATTCGTCACATTTGGAATAGCAGATGAGTTATCTTCAGATGGCGGTCCAGAGTTTACAGCTTCAACTACCAGAGATTTCCTGAAGACCTGGGGTGTGCATCATAGACTCTCATCTGTAGCTTTTCCACATAGCAATTGTAGAGCAGAAGTTGGGGTGAAGACCGTGAAACGCATGATTACAGACAACACTGGTCCAAATGGTGAACTAGACACGGATGCCTTTCAGCTTGCCATGTTGCAATACCGAAACACTCCGGACAGAGACACAAAATTATCTCCGGCGATGTGTATCTTTGGGCGGGCTATCCGGGACTTCATCCCCATCTTACCTGGCCGCTACAAACCTCATGAGACATGGAGCGACACACTTACTTTGAGAGAAGAAGCTTTACGCAACCGACACATGAAAACTGCCGAACGCTTAGCTGAACACACAAAGCGGCTGCCACCTCTCAGTGTAGGAGACCAGGTCAGGATCCAAAATCAAACTGGCCCTTTTCCAAGAAAATGGGACAAAACTGGAACTGTCATTGAAGTTCATCAATATGATCAGTATGTTGTACGCATGGACGGATCAGGCAGAGTGACATTACGCAACAGGAAGTTTCTGCGAAAATACATGCCGGTGAATCCCCCTCCTAAACAACATACCATTGACGATGACTTGAGGTATCACTTCAAAGGAGGAAATCCCATCCCACCTACACCAAATAGTGGGATGCCAATTGCCCCAGCTATTTCACCTCCGACTTGCACAGACTCGAAACTACAGGACATCAAAGAGCATGCACCAGCCCCACCAAGTCAATGTTCACCTCCTGTCTGTATTACACCAGCCGAGCAGGTTAAATCACCTCATGTCACTCAACCTAGATCACCAATACCATTAGTCTGGGACAGACCACCACCGGTGGACGACAGTCAACCTTCCTCGCCGGCATCTACCAGGCCACCTCCCACACCGCAGGCTCAAACACCTTCATCCAGGGTACCAACTACACCGAAAAGGAACGTGACACCTAGAGTGGGACCAGATCAACTTTCCTTTGACCAGACTACAAGACGCTCCAATCGCCCACGGCACGAACCAAAGTGGCTCAGTGATTATGAACATTGAATGAGGCAGAATAATCCCCGAACCTGAAGGCAGTCCACCCAATGATGGTTCATAACTGTTTCTTTGTTTTATATACAAGCAGTACACTTATTCTTATTTTAATTTCATTTTCCTATGTGATTTGAGGTCATAGTGCAAACACAGTATAAAGACACTATCTAGTAATATGTGCTTTGAAAAGAACATTATCCTATCTATAATCTTCACCGGTAAAAGACATTAAATCAGTCATTCAGAATACTCTCAAATGACTCGGGGAGGGATAGAGGATAATGTATTACATAATCATTATTTAGTCATTAGTACATCTTAGATTTATCAACAGATAGTTGGATTGTTGTATTGTACTCATGCTTGCATATCATTGTATGTTTCAGACCTCCATCATTTTAGATGAATAAAGTTATTCTCTGAAAATAGTATCGACCTACTTATCTAATGTTCTCCAGAGGTTATTTGGGTTACAATCGAGCCTTATCTATTTGTTTATCTGGACCTATTTAACATAAGGTTTTGAGATAACTGACAACGACCATTATAAAATGATAAGAAAATTTCTTATAAAGAGCGACACGATTTATACAACAATATCTGATCAACCATTCATCTTGGACTAAAAACAATCTGGTAAGATTTTTTCATCTATAAATTAAACTGTTCAAATCGGACTGGAAATCACGGAATTGTTGACCCTAAGCGTTTTTGCATTGAACAATAAATTTCCCCCACATTTATACAATTTTTCTCCAAAAATATTGATGTATTAAAATTATTTAAATAGATTCAATGAATTCAAAATTAACAGAAGTTTTTCCCCAATGTTTCTACTGCATGGATTTTTCTTTCTACTGTTATCATATCACGCTCAAGATTACCACTTTTCGCTTTGGTCTGCCTGACCGGTATTCGAGCCCCAACCTTCCACACACGAAGCGAGCACTAAATGGAATCAATATTTCTCTCTGAATTAACTATTTTAGTCTATTTTTTTACAGATGTGCGATGTGTAATATAGACATTGAAACATCCCGAATTGCGTGTTTGTCGATTTATCATTTCACCCCCCCCCCCGCAACAGAGGAGGAGGATACCCACTCACGCACCCTCTCCCATCGGCGCTTTGTGGTTAATGCGGACAGACTTCGTCTGTGCCTACGTGATAACCTCTGGGCACTCCGGTTTCCTCTGTCATCTCAGACGAGTGTTCGAAAGAACCTTATCTGGGTAACCCCATTACCCAACTCCAGACCATTCATTAATAGCGCTAGTTTGGACATTTTGGCCATTGGCGACACCAATCAATCTCGAGATAACTAGCTGATGGTGTCTCGATATAAGTGAAAAGTAAAACCTTCTTAACAGACGTAAATATCTCTCTCTCTCTCTCTCTCTCTCTCTCTCTCTCTCTCTCTCGTTTCGAACTTTATATTATCAGATCATAGCTCATAGCCAATTATATTGCAGCATTATGAAGATCCTTATTTTATTCGCCGCCATCCTTCTTGTGACTCCTCAAAACGAAGCATTTCTCATTAAGTTGGGACAGCTAAGCGAATTAGCCAAAGGAGTGGCCCAGACCGTCGCAGGGGTCACATCACAAGGTTCACAAATTGCTGGTAATCTGTTGGGACAGGCCGTAGCAGGAGCCGGGACTGTTGTTGGTAATGGATTGTCAAGTAAGAACAATTTATTATTTATTTCTCCGTCGAATTTTTTTTCTCTCATTCATCCATTCATCTAGACCGAACTATCTGCCCTAACAATGGTAAGTTACAGTACAGACCTGTCGGAAGTTTAACACTGAGCTAAAGAAAAAGAGTCGAAACTCGACTGTCGAGTGGCAAAGATATGGATAGCTAGAGGTCGAAATTTTACCGAGAGATATGTAGCATCTGTAGAAAAGCTGTCGAAATATAAGTCCTCTAGAAAGACAGGGGGTGCATACACCTCCGGAGCACCCAGTCTCACTTACCTGGTTAAAATTCACGCGTTTAATTAAATTGGTCAGTTTTCCGTACTGTAGAAAAGCTGCCGAAATATAAGTCACAAGGGGTCGAGATGAGATGCGGTTCCTTAGCTTAGTGTTAAACTTTCGACAGACCTGCACTGTATCTTTTGATATTGTTACGATGGTAGCAATATAAACTAGAATTTCTGTGAGCCACAAGCTCACAAAAAATATACCCCCCGCTCCCAAAAATCCATCGGATCAAATTTTTAAATAGGAGGTGCATAGATTTGTGAAAGTTTCGTGAAAATCCATTGAAGGATTTAGGAGGAGTTGCAGATAAGAGATTGGTACCCTAAGATGTAACGGAAGGACGGACGGACACCCCTATCACTAAAAAGCGGGGGTATAAAAAGTAACTTTCAATCGTTAAGGCAGAAAGTTTAGCTTTATATTCATAACCCCTAATGTGCTGACTCGCGGCATTGATGTTGCCCATAGACTTTCTGTTATCCTTACAAAACTAGAACTTTTATAACCAATTTACAATACATGTAGTTTCTTTGAAATCAATACTTTCACACAAAAATTTCAAAATGTCGAAGCTCAAGCCAACTTTCAAACCCAATGACCTCTAATGTACTGACTCGTGACATATATAGATGTAACCCATAGACTTTTTTGATATATTGACTAAATCTGAAACTTACGAAAGCCTATTAAGCTCATGAACAAAAAAAATTAAAAGGCGTAATAACGCGAAATAAAGGCGTTATAATGCGAAAATAGGCGTTATAACGCCTTTAGAAAGGCGTAATAACGCGAATTGAAAGGCGTTATAACGCGAAATAAAGGCGTAATAACGCGAATTGAAAGGCGTTATAACGCGAAATAAAGGCGTTATAACGCCTTTAGAAAGGCGTAATAACGCGAATCGAAAGGCATTATAACGCCTTTTTGTCTATATATATAGCAGTCACTTGAGTGACAACCCTCACCACAAACAGATTGGTTTTAGTTTGAAAAGCTTAAGGCAACTGTAGATCTATTCATACTAAGATGTCACAGGTGCCATTTAATCATTGTTAAAAGTTAGCGATTGACAATTGGACAGGAACTTTTTAATAAATAGTCATGTGTACATTGACAATGTTTATCAATGTTTATATTTCAGATTACTTAAAAAATTTCCATCCCCATATATAAAATGATACTCTTTATGAAAAAACAACACTTTAACATTGAAAAGAAACCTTTCTTTCTGTTTTACTAAAATAGAATGTTCATTTCAGCGCAGGATCAGATGATGTGCAGTTTTTTTTTAATTTTCATAGAATAAATACATATAAAACAGCTTATTACATTACATATAGTTGTGCAGGAAACACACACACACACACACACACACACACACACACACACACACACACTTTTAATATGTATGTAAAGTGTGGGGGCGGGGGTGGGGTTAGAGATTAAACCCCAGGACCTCCACATCATTATGGAAGGCATCTTTACTTCGCGTTATAACGCCTTTCAATTCGCGTTATTACGCCTTTCTAAAGGCGTTATAACGCCTTTATTTCGCGTTATAACGCCTTTCAATTCGCGTTATTATGCCTTTTATTTCGCGTTATAACGCCTTTCAATTCGCGTTATTACGCCTTTCTAAAGGCGTTATAACGCATTTTTCGCATTATAACGCCTTTATTTCGCGTTATAACGCCTTTCAATTCGCGTTATTACGCCTTTCTAAAGGCGTTATAACGCCTTTTTCGCATTATAACGCCTTTATTTCGCGTTATAACGCCTTTTAATTCGCGTTATTACGCCTTTCTAAAGGCGTTATAACGCATTTTTCGCATTATAACGCCTTTATTTCGCGTTATTACGCCTTTTAATTTTTTTTATTTATGAGCTTAATAGGCTTTCGTAGAAACTTACATACATAACCAATTAATAAAACATGTATCCAGTTTCTTTGTCACCAATGAGTTCACTTGAAATTTTGAAAATATGGAACTTCTAGCCACCTTCAAACTCAGTGACTCCTATGTATTGACTTCTGGTATTGATGTAGCCCATAGACTTTTTGTTATCTCGAATAAACTAATACTAACGCAACCACTTTACACTACATGTAGTTTCTTTTTAATTAAAAACAAACATATTAATCCATGCCCGAATCACAATTCAAAAGCAAAGTAAAAACTTTGAAACTGACAAGTTAGGTTAGACACGCGAATTTCCACCAGGGAAGTGAGACAGGATGCTCCGGAAGGGTAAGCACCTCCTGTTTAGCTAGCTACACCTGCCACGTGTGTAACCAATACTTTCAAACATAATTTTCAAAATATCGAAGTTTTAACAAACTTTCAAACCCAATGACTTCTTGTGTATCGGTTTCTGGTATATTGATGTAGCCCATAGACTTTGTTATCTTGTCTAAAACTATAGCTAATATAACCAATGTACAATACTTGTACTTTCTTTGTAACCAATACTTTCACACAAAAGTTTGAAAATATCGAAGTTTTATCCCACCCTTAAACTCAGTTACTACGGATCCTATGTACTGACTTCTGATATTGATGTTGCCCATTGGCTTTGTTATCTATACTAACATAACTAATTTACAATACTTGTTGTTTCTTTGTAACCAATACTTTCACACAGAAATGTCAAAATGTTGAACTTGCACGACTTGGGTAGTGGGTAATTTATTCTTTCCATTTCTTGCCACTAGAAAGACAGGGGGTGCATACACCCCCGGAGCACCCAGTCTCACTTACCTGGTTAAAATTCACGTGTTTAATTAAATTGGTCAGTTTTCCGTGCTTACTTTGCTTTTGATATTGTGATTTGAACACGGACTGGTATGTTTGTGTTTAATTTATACTTTACCAATTCATAAAAATAAAACCGGACTATAACATATGTCGTTGGTTTATTTCAGCTTTTGTAAATTCACTTTCAAATCAAGATCCTGGACGTCGCCGAGCAGTAAAGTATGTATGCAACAACGGTTGGGTTTTATAGAGTTGGGGGGGGGGGGGGGTTAAGTGAAGTGGAGTAATGATGCTTACGCCCGAGTCAAGTTTGTTTCAATTATATCGAGGCGGTCAGTTCAGGAATGGTGGAGAAAACCGAAGTTACTTGAGAAAACCAACGACCCTCGGCAAGCGAACTGACCAATTTTTTTGGACATGGATTGGTGCGTTTGTTACTGGTCACACTAGGATGTGCCCAGAGTCAGAAGGTAAAAAAAATTACAAATTCACTTTAATACACAAAAATTACTTTTTCATTATTTATTTATTTATACAGTATTATTTTTATCATCACTGTTTTTATTTCACCAGTGGATTAGTTATCGGATATGAGCACAAAAAAATTATAGATGACAAGTCTAAGTCGGCTCTGTTGACTTTGGCAACGGAAAAAACCGCGACTTTTACGGGAGAAAAAAAACAGCAGTAAAATTTCCGAATCCAGTTTCATAAAGTTTTGGGCTGCGTTTTTTTTAAATCAATGAACTTGAAATAAGCAGTTTGAGTCACCTACAAAAATAACTTTTTTTTTTAATTTTTTTTATTAATTTATTTATTATCATTAATATTTTATTATTATTTATTTTTTCCCACCAAAGTGGTTTTGTATCGGATATTGAGCAAAAGGTTCAAGACATCATAGAAGACAGGAAGTCAGCTCTGTCGACTTTGGCAACCGCAGCATTGATAAAATTACAACAGAAATCGGAGTTATTTGGCGATCTAGACTTCCTGAAACAACCAGTGTCGAAAATCGTCACCGACATCGATCGAATTATAGGTGGGTTATTCACTGGCGTAGCGTGCATATAAGCCAGTAATCCTGTGCTTACACATAATGTTTTGACACAAAATGTTGAGATTTTGCAGTAAAAATACTGAGAAAAGAAAGGGTCCTGAAAAATCAGCTCAGCTAGATATGACGCAAATATCAAAACTAAATCTTTTTATTTTTTATTTATTTATTTGGTTTTTTTTTCATTGAAGATGTTCACTGTAGGAATAAGAACAAACAAAAGATTTAAATCTCCTTTTCCTCACGTAAAAATTGTTTTAGAATGCATAAAAATGCACCAAATTGTTCATTTATTCAAACTTTTCTTGGGAAGCATGCAAACAGACTACGACGTGTATGGCGCTTTTGCAATTGTCACCAGGCTTGCATATTCACATTTTTCTGGCTACGCCACTGGGGTATGGTCAAAATAACGTGTATATGATCGAACAAAACGTTCAAAGATGCCCAGGGAGGATCGCTGTGTAGAACAAAACAGAAGAGATTTGAGTGTTGGTGTAATGTAAAACTTAATGCTAATTTTAAGTCATTGTCAAATTCATGGCAATCATAGCGCATGTGGTGATCAATGAGAATAACGCTAATTCAAGTCCATGCGAATTTGCCCAATGTTTCGCATAACGCTTATTGGTGCTTCATTGGTACACTGAAAAACCTCATTTATCCGAAAACTTTTGTGTAGTTATGCATTATTGAATGCTGTCCTATTCTCTTTATATTACCAATTTGTTTGCATTGTTGAATTATTCATGCTTCCTCTTTTCTCTGTATTCGAACAATTTGGTTTACCATGCCTTGTCAAATTATTCGTGTCTATTTCTCTTTAACCGAGCAATTTGGTTTAGCATGCAATGCTGAATTATCCATGTCCCTTTCTCTTTAGCAAGCCACCAGACACTCAGTGATGCTGTTCTTGGTGATATTGTACAGAAAATTAAAAGCACAGTCAGAGTTGAACTCAACAAACTTAACCTAGGACAAACAATCGACATAGACAAAGTTATGGAGACAGTTGATGCCACGGCCAATACTCTGCTTAAATCCGACGAACAACTGGTACATCAGGTAGGTGCTTACACAATTTGCTCGTCAAAACCCGACGTTTTGAGTTCTTTTGCCGAAAAAGTACGCAATCAATTTGGGTTTTGAGTTCTTTTGCCGAAAAAGTACGCAATCAATTTGGGTTTCGAGTTCTTTTGACGAAAACGTACGCAAACAATTTGCGTTTTGAATTCTTTTACCAGAAAGTACGCGCTCGATTTGGGTTTTGAGTTCTTTTGACGAAAAAGTACCCGATCAACTTGCGTTTTGAATTCTTTTACCGAAAAAATACGCGCTCAATTTGCAAGATGAGTTCGTTTGCCTAAAGAACGCACTCAATTTGCTATACGAATTCTTTTGCCCAAAAAGTACGCACCCAATTCGCATTTTGTGTTCTTTTACCGAAAAGTATGCACTCAATTTGCGTGTTGGGTTCTTTTGTCTAAAAATACACACTCATTTAGCCATTTCATTTTTTGCTGAGAATACGCACTTAAGCGAAGAAGTACACACTCAATTTGGGTTTTGAGTTCCTTTGCCGAATAAGTACGCAGTCAGATATGTCGCAATTTAGTTAAATTCCAATTCGCGAAATAGGTACGCACTCAATATTTGACATCGCGTTCATGGTGTTTTTGTTCACTATGAATCTGTTATAATGTACTGTGCATGTTTAAAAATTAAATTCCTGTCTACAATAAAACATTTAACTCTCTCTCTCTCTCTCTCTCTCTCTCTCTCTCTCTCTTCTCTCTCTCTCTGTGTTTTCAAAATTTTATTTTGCTTTTGGGATTGTGATTTGGACTGGAATGTTTTATTATTATTATTATTATTATTCCATATAGGTTGTAACCAATATCGGTAATAGCTTAAAGTCGACGGCAACAAAATTGATCACCACATTCCAGAAACACGTGTCAGCTGACCGTAAGTAGAACATTTTCATAAGGGCGTTCCGATTTGTGCCAATGTTTCTTTATTTTACTTTATTTATTTATTTATTTATTTATTTATTCTTTTTGCGTGACACATAATGTTATTCGTATTATAGTATTATTTACAGCAAGCGTTATACTTGGTATTTTTTTTATTTCCACTGACCATATCGGTTAAGATAACAGGGGTCAGTTGTTCGAAGCCTGGTTAGTTTAATCAATTGATTAGTCAAAATTGATATTTTAAATCTGTGTTAATCATTGATAAAGCTAAGCAACTTCGAACAACTGGGTCCAGAAGTTTTTGAGTTTTATTGGCTGTTCGACGGTGATGTTCTTCTTCTTTTTTTGCATGGGTTATTTTGTCTTCAAGCGCGGCCAACGGCGTTGGATTTTTTTGTGCATGTGTGGTGCATTTTTCGTATAACTATTCAATTTTAAAAGTACAATTGCGTCCCACACTCTATAGATGTTTTAAGTAATAAAGCAGAGTGTTTCTCATTTGCAGATCAAACCTCAAGAGCTTATCGATCACCTGTCAACCGGGTTTTCTCTCCGGGAACTCCGGTTTCCTCCGTCATTCCTGAACTGATTGCCTCCGTATAAGTGAAAAATATCTTGACTGGAGCATTAAACACCATTAAAACAAATGTTTGTTTTTCAATTACAGATCAAGATGTTGACCAAGCTTTGGCCGATTTAAACAAAGTTGTGACTGAAGGGAAGAAATTAATAGAAGAATCCGGACAGAAAGCTTTAAAAGCCATAGCTGACAAGATGGCCAGACTATAAGATGACAGCCGAACACTGACAAAACTGATGTTGTTATAAAAATATGATATACTAGTAAATAAACCTCCATGAGACTTAATTTTGGCCTTTATTTATTTGCTGCATGGATACATGAATATTTGAAGCAAAATTTAAATGTCTTCTCTCTCTCTCTCTTTGGGATGTGGGGCTAGTTGCTGAAGGGTCTTATTCTTTCTCTCTCTCTTTCTTCAGGGGGTGCTGGTTACTTCGTGATCTAAAGCATAACACATAAGTTCAGAGCCCACTTATGCCATATTTCAATGTGAGAAAGTTTGTCAGTTGGATTGACATCGTTGTTGGTTTTCATTCTGTCACTCCATTTTCCTCCACCATAATGATATCCATCTCTGAACTGAATGGTTAAATATAAGAGCAAGTCTTGACTTGAATGTACCAAACATCATCAATTTGGATGGAATATTGGTTTTTTACCATTCCTATTAGGTCAATTAATAATGTATTTATACCCCAACAAACTAATTTGAGGGGGGTATATAGAAATCTCCATGTCTTTCTGTCCGTGTAAATCGTGTCTTGGCTATATCTCGTAGCTGTTTTGGAAGATTATCATAAAACTTCACATGAATAATCTTCTTGGTCCAAAGATGTGTCATGACCTTAAAGGTCAAGGTCATGGGAAAAGATTCTTTGAATATTGTGTCCAGGCCATATATCATAGCTGCTTTTGTGGACTGCCATAAAAAAATCACGTGAATAATATTCATGGTCCAAAGATGTGTCATGCCCTTGAATAAAGGTCATATTGGAAAGGTCAAGGCCACAGGAAAAGTATGTTTGAAAATTGTGTCCCAGGCATATCTGAAAGCTGGTTTGGACAAGTCATAAAACTTCACATGTATACTTAGTAATCTTCATGGTTCAGAGGTGTGACATAACCTTGAACCAAGGTCATATCACATTAACCCCTTGTAGGTGTTGAGGGCGGGGCTCTCGAGAGACAGTTCTTGAATTAAATTAGTCTCTTTTAAGGATTTTAAGGATGTCAGGAAGGGACAATGTGAGTTGAATAGGGTATATATGGTAGCTATTTACCTGCAATGTGGGGACAATATCAAATTATTTCAGCTAACCTAACCCATTCTTCCTTGATAATGGCGTTTTAGAGCATTTTGATTATTCTGCTGTAGATCTGGGGACAGGGGGTTTGTACCCACATCAATAGTCCCCAGATCTACAGCTGGGATCTCTCTCTGTTAAATTGTTGTCACTTTGAAGTGATCTTAATCAAGAAACGATTGTGAAGATGGAGCATGTAATCTTGCAAGATAATATTTAGTGGAATGTGGTGATGATTTTTCACACCACAGTCAAGATTCTTCCATTTATATCAAGGCAGTAAGTTCTGGGATCCTGGAAGGAACCAGAGTTCCCTGTGAAAACCACCTACTTTTGCAAAGCGAACTGAGTCTTTTTCGCACTGAGATTTGCCAGAGCGGAATGCATAACTAAGGCAGCAAGCTTGACTGTGATCAAATACAATATTACAAATAAAATAACAAATCCGAGATGTTTGAGAGGAAAGATTTTATAAAATCAGAAACAATATACAGTCAAATCTGTCTATAAAGGCCACCCAAGGAAACCAGTAAAAGTGGCCTTTATATACAGGTTTAACTAATATGAATAAAGAATAATTGGGATATATTTCTACTGGCCTTCATAAGCAGGTGACTCTTATATAGAGGTAGCCTTTAAGGCAGGTTGGACTGTACATGTATTTAGTGGAATGGGACAAGGATTTTTCACACACCAGTGAAGATCTGGCAAACTTTGTCACAGTAGGATTTGCCAGATTTGGATGCGAAACTAGACAGTAAGAGCCACTGTGAACTGTGCTTTAGACCACTATGCCACCAATACAATATTACAAATAAAATAACAAATTCAAGTTGTTTGAGAAGATTGATTTTACAAAATAAGAAACAATATACCAGTAAGTATACAATATTATCACAGATAGCATGATTAGTTGATAAATATAGACAGGGATACAGGATTAAATAGTCAAACAAGACTGACCTGTCAACTTGACTTTTACAGAAGGAATTGAATGCGCAGATAACATAAAAATTCAGAGATGATTTTATAAAATCAGAAACAATATAAATACATATATGTACATGTATATAGAATACATCATTATCACAGATAGTATGATTAGTTGTTCATTATAGAAAAGGGATACATGATTCAATAGTCAAACAACATTGACCTGTCCACTTGACCTTTACAGAAGGAATTGAATATACAGATAACATAAAAATTAAGAGAAGTTTGAGAAGAAGATTTTATAAAATCAGAAACAATATACGTGTACAAGTAAGTAAGTATACAATATTATCACAGTTAGCATGATTAGTTGATTAATACAGAATTGAATAGTCAAACAATATTGACCTGCCCAATTGACCTTTATACATGAGGAATTGACTGATCGCCGGCCACGCCCACAATGTTCCCATAAAGGCCTGGCATGTTTGAATTGGATGCCAAAAGAATTAAAATCGGCCTGAATTGTGCCGTTTAATGACGTCACTGACACTAGTAGGTCATTATTTGCCTTGACGCTGCTTTGGTACCGTGATGGCGGCAAGTGTCAGAACATTGTAGGTGTGTTTTGCAAAATGCCAATTGAATACACAGATAACATAAAAATACAGAGATTGAGATGATAGATTTTATATAAATATACAATACATTTTTATCACAGATTGCATGATTGACAGGGATACAGGATTGTACAGTCAAACAACAATGACCTATCTGCTTGATCTTTAATTAGAATTATTATTACATGAATCACAGATGTCAATCAGGTGACCACATTGATCATACCCACAGGTTGGCTTCGTCTGGTCCATAATAGATCTGTAAAAACCTTGTTACTCAGTAGTCTTTCGGATGAGACTCAATACCTTCGTCCCGTGTCTCGGTGCACGCTAAAGACACCTCTGTTGAGTTCGAAAAAAGAATAGGCTGCCTGTGGCTGCTACAGAGGACACTTACTATTAGAAGCGACTGAAACAGACTGAGCAACATAAACCTATCATGTGGTGTGATTATACACATATGTTGATATGCTACTATTACCTTTATACATTGTTTAAACTAGTCTGTGTTTATAAACACTTTGCCTTCAGATCATGAATGAACATGCCTGTTCATGATTAATTCATTACAACAACCCCTAATATTAAAATGCATTTGCTGTATACTTTACAATAAGATTGTGAATGACCTATATGACAATATAGTCCGCCAGCGATATGTTGGCAGAGTGTTTATAATCATGGAAGAGTCTATATAATGTAAATAAGGACACACAAAGGCTCCATATGACTCAAATACATGTTCATAGAAATTATATACAGTAAAACCTCGATTCATCGCCACCATTTGTTCAGTCAAAGTTTGGCGTTATAAAGGGGTTTGGCGATAAATTGGGGGAGGCGAATAAAGAAAAATATAAACAAAATGGATTTTGGGACTTCAAAATAGTGTGGCAATAAGCGAGGTGGCAAAGTAATCGAGGGGCATTATAACGAGGTTTTACTGTATGATAACTTTTAAGATTAATATTAAATACAGAATATGATATCAACATTTTCACACCAGGGATTTCATTGAAGCTGTTCCGCAGTTTTTGTAGTAGAGCTAAAAGCTAAAACTGATTGTTTATAATAAATAAAATGTGTAGTAGTCGTTGGGTATATACACTGCCATCTATAAATTGTTATACATGTTTAAAACTGACCATATCACTTCAGACTAAATCTTCACAAAAAAAACAGAAAAATCAATTTTGTTGCATAAATTTAGATCATTAAGATAAAATATTACAAAAACTTCAATGTTGCAATTCTATGAATGAAATTTGACATGATGCTAATGATATAAACCAGTGGCACAATTTTTGTATTAGGGATTTCATAGAAGCAGTTTGTACAACTAAGTTAAAAGTGATTGTTAACAATAAATACAATGTACATATATAATAGTTAAGTATGTATGGTTTAAGTAAAATTTATAATAACATTTCAACACTATAATGAGGTAGCTTTATTTGATAACATATACAACATCATATTACATGTAGTTAACCTGTTGATTGGTTGGTTGAATGTTGCTTAACGTTGCATCAACAATTTTTCAGCTATTCGCGACGAGAACTATTTAATTAATCTCTATGGATTAATCTATGAACAATTTCTGTGTATGCATGTGAAGTGCGAGTGTGTTGTATGGTCTGCCTTGTACTAGCGCGCACTCAGGGCGACTTTACCGTGCTAGCTCACAGTCAGTACGCCGCAGACAAGCGTACCACTCCCCCAGCCCATTATACTGATACCAGGTGAATCAGAAAAGGCCAACGGTAAGGAAAATTCACTTTCCCACATGTGGTCCGAGCGGGACTCGAACTCACAGTGGTGAGAGACCCTGGATTTGAAGACTGACGTCTTATCCATTAGGCCACTGCGCCCTATATTGTTAACCTGTTGAGCATCAATGATTATACATATAAGTTAAACCTTATTTTAACTAGAACTATCAGTGAAGCTGATTTATACCCCCCCCCCCACCTCCCAATAGGTTTTGTCATTGAGTCATAACCCTAGACTTTGACCTATGCACCTAAATTTGGTATGTGGCACATCATCTCATGTTGGTTTTCTTTGTATTAAGTTTGATCAAAATCAACCTATAGACATGGAAGATATGGAGTGAACATGATATTGGGATGGACATAGGGACATATGGACAGGGTGATTCACCTATATTGCATTAGTGTAATACGATATTGACAATTTTGCCATTTAAAATGATTGTCATGGTTTTTATAAAACATTTCTACAAACTTTCATTTGACATGGGACCATTATATGTATAAGATTGTCATTTAACAAGAATCTGGTGATGTGTGGGACTTCCAATTGTAAATTTGTTGACATGAAGGTGCATAAATTCAATGCAGTAAATGTGAAAAATAAATACCATAAAATTATTGCTTATTTTTGACAGAGAATTTTTATATATGCCCAGATCACATTGTAAATCAATGATATATAATTGCTAAGATCTTTTCTCAGGGATTTTGACAAGTGTCAAAGTCACATTGTGAACCAATAAAATATATGTTTTATGAATAAAATATGATCAACATGCCAATTTGGATTTCCAAAAAATATGCAATCATTGTGATAATGAAATGCTGGCCAGAAAAATCAGACCACTTATTTTATATGAGGATGTTGAAAACCGGGTAAACAAGAAGTCATGGGACGGTTCATTCCCACTTAGCCAAAATTTTAAAACTTTGTACCAATAGTTAAGATTTTAAATGTTGGCTTATTTCTTTATTTATTTATTTATTTATTTAACTAGTTATTTATGAATTAATAATTAATTTATTTATTTTGTTAATATGAATTTTATAGTAAAATATTAAATTTGAATTGTAGAAGAATTATATTCTAATTAAAATATTCAACACCACAACACAATTTTGCTGAAAAAGACTATGGCAAAAACTTTCCAAGTGAAATCTTAAATGTTTATTTAACCATGCTGTCTAAGTGGGAAAATGAAATTTTAAAATGTTGGCTAAGTGAGAAGACACCATATGCTAGGGGTAATATAGTTTTTAACAAATACAAAATCTATTACAAATTTATCTTACAACAAGTGAAATCTTTTGAATACATGAATGAGGAAATAAGTATTATATATATAAAAAGATAAGAAAACTCATTAGTCGTTTGCATGAATCATCTGACATACACAGTCTTTGTTTACAATGACAACCATCAAGATCGACAACTGCGCATATTCACTTCAACCTCAATAAAAATTTACAGATCGAATATAAATGAGATAAATTGGGACAGCAAACAATAATTTCTGACAAATAATTTTGCTGAATTTTAGAGGCGGTAAGATAATTGTGAATACAGGTACATGATGTTTAAAACAAATATTTTGGTTTACTCATTCAACATTTACAGATCTTTTGAACATGGAACTAATTTTTGATAATGACAAGTTCTATTTTCATTCTGGTATAGAATTCAGCTATGGTGTAGATGGAAGTTTGCGGTATTTTTGTCGGCCATTATCCTGACGATTTTCTCTGGCCTCGGCGTTTGTAGTTCAAGGTATTCCGTCAACTTTACACCCAAATCATGTAAATTACTTAAATGGTCTATTTTCTGTGTGTCTTCAGCCTTCTTACCCTGAGATGAATAAATAAATAAATAAATAATTAAATAAGTAACACTCACCAAAAGCTGTCACAAATATAACCAGAAAATCAATTGCAATTGTACTTTATTACATAACTTTCCAAAACCAAAAATTATGTTCCTAGGATGGTCTCGGATAGCAAAAAATTTAGCATCAAGACAATTTCTATGTATGTGTGTTATGCTGAAAAAAATTCATTATGGATTTTAGTATGTATGAACTTGTTGGAACTATATTGAAAACTCTTTCATTTCATTTATATTGATATGGTCAGTTCTGGAATGGTGAAGGAAACCAGAGTGTCCTGAGAAATCCACTGACCTTTAGCAAATGAACTGACAAGTTTTCTTGAACTAGGATCTGCACAAGTAAGATTCAAATCAAGGGGCGAGAAGAAATATGATCTGGAACCTGGTAAATAAGACCACTTGTCCACTAAATGAGCTGTGATCTGGAACACAGTGTTTTAGACAACTCAGCTGTGACCTGGAACCTGGTGCATCAAACCATCCTGCCACTAAATGCTATAGAAGCATATAGCACATACTGTATAATGCTTATATTTCGCTATGGTTTTATTTTCGCTATATTCGCGATCAAGTGTATTCCCACGAAAATTAAACCACCGTGAATAGACACTGGTATTACCAGCCCATTAATCTTGCTAGAGTCGTTTTCCTCGACTCAGATAAGATGCGGAAATATGACACCACAAATACACTAGTCATCGTAAAACTGCGAAAATTTGACACCGTGAAAATATAGCAATATACAGTACATGCTTGTATTCTAGTTATACAACATACACTTTTATTGTGTCAACCTTTGACCAGGTGAGCTAAACACTAATTTACTCACCTGTAGTGTAGCTTCTTGTTCTTTTTTAATCTGTTTAACTTTCTCCCCATGTTCTTTAAGTTCCATTGTCAGCTTATGTTCTACTTGAGCTCTGAAATAACAAGAAAACAAGCAAATTCAGTGAATTGGGATCCCTTGCCAGCAGGTTTTTTTAGTCAAAGGGTCATAACTCCCAGGAAAATGAGTAATAAACTAGGGTTAATGAAATGTGCATCTCCTATAAATGTTAATGCTTTGCACCAAGTTTTGGGAAATAGTGCTTCACAGTTTTGGAGACTTTGCAAAGACAAGAATTTCAGACGAATGGAAGGACGGGCGGACAAACGGAAACTCGAAAATAATATCCCCTTCTTCCTTCGAAAAGTGGGGATAATTCTGATAAGTCAGTGCTTGAGAGGAGTCAAGTGGAGTTCGGGTGTTTAACACCCCAGTCAAGATTCCTTCAAATATATCAGGGTGGTCAGTTCATGGATGGTAGAGGAAACTGGAGTGCCTGGAAAAAACCCCCAGGAAGTGAAATAACAAACTTTCTCACACTAAGATCTGCACAAGAGGGATTTGAACCTACATGTTTATCAAGGTGGTTACTTCATGGATGGTGGAGGAAACTGAATTTTCTGGAGAAAACTTGGTAAGTGAACTGACAAATTTTCTCACACTAAGATCTGCACAAGAGGGATTTGAACCTAGATGATGAGAGGCACTTTATACTTCTTGTCATGGAGACCATTCAGCACTTGGAAGATTTTTGTAAACATGTACATATAACTCAACTGTAAAAAGGTTAAATTCTTTATTAATAAACCAGTTTGGAGATATGTGGACAAAAAAACCATACAACTCACCTCTCTAACTGTAACTTGTGTTCTAATTCTTCTTTTTCCAATTTTTGTTCTGTAACAAAAAGAAAACAAATAAATAATAATGAACTATTTATTTCTGGAACGGATAAAAGTCAGAGTAGTTGTTCGGTGAATTGCTCTCAGATTTTTCAAGCCCTATGCCAATACTTCCAAGGAAGTAACTTCACTGTTTGTAATAAAAAATTACAATGTTATACATGTACTTGGCAAGAGGTCTTGGGTTCAAGTCTTAGCCAGGCTGTGTTTGGTATATTCAGAGCAAGACATTCAATTTTGGAATTATTCCAGTCTACCCAGCTGTGAAATGAATGGGCATCAGAAGCAGTCTTTATTCTAGGATGTTTCAGAAGGGTCCAAATTAAAAAACTTTCCTCTAAAAAGCCACAACATCAACATGATCAACATTTTTGCATTTGTGTAATAATAAATATGGCCCACTAAGGCCTTAATAACGGTGACAATTGGCATTATAAGGAACCAATGGTCCCATGGCCCCATCTAGAAGGAACACTGCAGCACATTCAAACCATTTGCCAGCTTCAAGAATTGGAGTATTTTTGTTTTTGTATTTTTTTAAACCGTAAACAACTTAACTAATTTTAACATATACAATGTATACAAGTTTTTTAATAATACCTAAATCTAATCTGTCTTTCTCATTCTTCATTTTCAAATCCGTCATCTCCTGCTCTTGTTCTTCTTTTTCATACTATAAGTAAAACACAATTCTAACATGACTTGCGTTTTCCTTATATGAAACATAGAGAGAGCCAGTTGTGGTATAACAAACGATATACCCATCGCTGTTCCGTTTTAATGAGGTACCCCCTAGCTTATAATATGACGTCATGCGATGTGTCGCAAACACTGGTTGTGACGTAATTTTCATTCATAAAATCATTTATTTCAATGGAGGTAAGTTCTACAGCCGAATTGTTTCAATGGACCTTTTTGCAAATAGATAGTAAAATGTACTTCCGAAGAAAGAGTTCACGATGGTTATTTCAATCTTTTTTTTGATTATTTCTTAAATAATTAGTACACTGTCTAAAACTATTTTTGGTTTATATCGAAAAAAGGTCTGGCACTACAAACATGTATGTTTTATAAATCTGTCTGCACATACAAGACCTGTTCAATTTATAACATAACACTTTTGACTTGAATAATTCAGATTTCATTGTAACAAATGTTCTTTTTGTGAACTGTGGTAGTAACATACCATTCTATAACGCTTTGCCCAACTCGTAAGTGTCTTATTTATGTAGCTCTGTTCCAGTTTCTTCCATTCATCTTTGACAGCTCTTTTAAGACCAGATAAAGTATATATCTTTTGCTTCTGAGGACAATATTTTAGGATTCCCTAGATAGCGTAATCCATTGAAGCACAATCTGGACTTTTTGGAATCCACTCAAATGGTGTAAACACTGTGGTAGCTCAGTTGGTAGAGTGCTCGCTTCATAAGTGGGAGGTTGTGGGTTCGATCCCGGACCGGGTCTGACCCAAGACTTGAAAGTGAGTAGTGACTGTTCTTTCGCCAAGCACTCAGCATTACGAAATGAAAGTCATGGTTCTTTCGGATGGGAACTTAAAATAAACGGGGTCCTGTTTCATGGTGGGCTTGGCACGCTTAAAAACACTGCTGTAAAATGCCATCAGCGCAACGCACAAGCAAAATTTCAGCACCTTCGTCTATAGCTGTCGATGTCTCGATATAAGTGAAATACTCTTGACTGGGATGTTAAATACCATGACTCACTCATTCAGATTGTGTAATGTAACTGTTAAGATTTTTTTTGTTTCCTATGGACGGACAGACAGAGGTTTATAAAATACTTACAGCTATTTTTAGATTTGTTCTGGTCTCTATTGCACTGTTGTGAAGCCGCTGTAATTTGTCATGAGCGAAATAACCTCTAAACACCACTTTGGATACACAATATCCGATTTCTTTACTCCTCTGTGTCAGCTGTGGGTAACTTTTCAGATCATTCAAATCAGCAGATTTCTCCATAAATTCAATATACCTAGAAATTAAAATTCATGTAAGAATGATTTATGCCACTAATACCCTTTTTTCTTAAAGGGAGATAATTAAGAATTTTCTGTCTTTTTTTATTATTCAGAATTTTGAAAGTGATTTATTTTCATAATTCAAAAAGTAAATTTGAAACTTTGTTGACATTACATTTCTCAATAACTTAAAAGTTTGTGATATTATTCAAGGGTCTATGCAAAATAATTAATCTCAAAATTCAGCCAATGGAGGTCAATTGTAAAAGCTTTTTGAGAAAAATGTAACTCAAATAATCGAAAACTTGTAAAATCATACAGTTTTGACATAAACAAGATGAGAATGACAGTCAAAGTTCCAAATATAAAAGGTACACCAGAAGTCTAGCAGAAAACTTGACTAAAATATATGAAAATGTGTGTTTTGTATTGGCTGTCATAGAATTTGATGATGGAAAAGACATTTAAAACTTTTAGTTGGGGTATTTCATTTTGGTTTTTTATGTACTTAAGAAGTTTATGCAATATTATCAAAATCTGTGACATATACTATTATTTCCAAAATATAATCAAATCATCTGGATCTTACAGAGAATGATTTAAATTATAATTAATGTGTTACTTACGTGTATTTTGATACGAAAGCAATTACGTCAGCACAAAGACAACTAAAACAAAAAATGTTATATAAAATTTACTGGTAAATATATGGTACATTTAACAATGGATGCAAGTTTAAGTGAGATTTATTTTTCATGTAATAATGCAAATTATCTTCCATATTTTAATATCTGTTATATCATTTTAAGTAATTTTGTCACTCTTCAAAACATTTTTTGAATAGTGAGTGGTTAACTTGCCAGGGGTGCATAGATTCTATTAAAATTATGTTTGTAAATCTGCTTGGGTACATACATGCTTAGCCGTAAAAGGGAGTAACTTGACACCACAGGAGTTTAGTTATGGTAAACAAAGAAGGCAACAAAGTTCACAAGTCATGCAGAATATGAAGTCAAAGTTGAAAAGACCAAACTAGTGCCACTCTGAAGAGTAACAAAAACTGTTAATAAAGGTCTGTGGCAGATTGCACGGACCATGTACCCTGCCTGCGGCTAAGGGTATATAAATCTTTGACATAATACATAGGACTGTGTAACCTGTGACTCGGGCAAAATAAATCTCTGACTGTGTACATGGGGCTGTGTAACCTGCCAAAAACCTTTATAACTTGTAGTATACATGTATAACTGTATTGTTAATACTTACTTCACTAAATCAGCAATTGGATCTTTGGTGGCATTGAGCTAGAACATAAAATAAAATACAAATAAAACACTGACTTCAATTGACAGTTGTTAGCAATAGCAGGTTTTCATGGATTTATCAAGGGCCTAGTTAGGGCCGAAATTCAGCCCCATTTTAAAAAAGACTATATTTTCACAGATTTTGTGAAAAATATTTTAAAAAGGACAATATTTTCACAGATTTTGGAAATTGTCTCCTAATAATTTTAAATTTGTGGAAACCTAGCTAAACTCACCATGGTTTCTATTTCTTTAAGTTCATAAAACAACATTAGTTTAACTCTTATTAAAGCATCATCAGCTGTCCTCACTTCATCTACCTAAAAATTAAAATAAAATTGTAAGCTCAAAAACATACGCTAACAGACATCTCCCTAAAATTTCTCCCTAAAATTTCAAATAAAATTCCTGAACTCAAAATATACATTTGAATAAATGAATTAATATCTACCCAAAATTTCATTCCTTACACTCAAAAGAAACAAATGAGATTTGCTAGAATACTACATGATATATATTTTTTATTGTCACCCTTCAAAGAAATTTCTCCCATTAGGTGGTTCATGTGGTTGGTTAAATTGTTATTATTATTATTATGAAATTGAAGTTTAAAAGACCAAACTTGTACTTAAGGCACTTGAGTTTTCTTCACCATTCATAAAGTGACCGCATCTAATAAAGAGGAATTGGGATAAAATTGTATTGGCCTTTGAAAGCAGTTGGTCCTCATAAAGAAATGCCTTTTAAGGGAGGTTCAACTGTACTTACATTATAGTAGAATTGGTCTGGTATAACTTGTAGTTTTTCAAAAGAGTTTGAATTTTGAATTACTCTGGTTTTATTTTCTGGATCTGTACCGTGCCATCTAAACTGATGCAACCTGAAAAACAGATGAATTATTAAATTATTATTTTTTTATATACATGTATGTAAAACCTTGTTATAATGCCCCTTGAAAACTTTCATATCATCATGTAAATCTTCATAGTAACCCACATTTAGGTTGGTTGGTTGGTTGGTTGAATGTTGCTTAACGTCACATCAGCAGTTTTTAGCTATTCACGACGAGAACTATTTTATTAATCTCTATGGATTAATCTATGAACAATTTTTTTGTATGCATGTAAGAGGCGAGTGTGTTTTATGGTCTGCCTTGTACTAGGGCGCACTCAGGGAGACTTTAACGTGCTACCTCACAGAGTTAGTATGCCACAGACAAGTGTACCACTCCCCCAGTCCATTATACTGATACCAGGTGAACCAGTAAAGGCCAATAGCAAGGAAAATTCACTTTCCCACATGTTAACCCTTTTTTAGGCATACAAGTTATGTGTAATTAGCTTTAGCTAAGAAACATCCCTATTATGGTAAGTTTCACAATCATTGGTTAACTGGTTCTGGAGAAGAAGTCTAAAATGTGACAACAGACAAAAGACTGTCTAATAAGAGCCTCTGTTGCTAAGTGGTCTAAAGAACATCCTTGCCAGTCACCATGCCTCTCACTAACGTCACTGTCTAAGTATGAATCCTGTTCCGGACAGATCCTAGTGCGAGAAAGTTTGTCAATTTGCTTACTGAAGGTTGGTGGTTTTTCTTTGGACAATCCAGTTTCTCCAACATTCCTGAACCGACCACTTCAATATAAGTTAAATATTCTTGACAGGGGCATAAAAGACCACTCAAAAAAAAAAAAATAAAATAAATAAATTAAAATAAATAAATAAATAAATAAATAAATAAGATAAAAAATAAAATAAAATAAATAAATTAAATAAATAAATAAATAATAAATAAATAAATAAATAAATAAGATAAAAAAAAATTTTGTACCATTCATTTGCTAGTGGCATAAAGAGAGTAGGTCCAAACTGTACATATCTGGTGACTTGCTTTGTTTGTTCGTCTTGTTTGTAGACTACAAGGGCTTCATTGGCATCCAAGGACTCCATGGCTTTGACATTCACACTGGAGTGTGCAATGGGGTTAAGAAACATAACACCTGGCCTGTAACACAAATATAAAACGGTTAAGATTGAAGTAACACTTTCATGTGTACATGTTTATTGTTTGTCTTGAGCTAATATACTGTAAATGTGGTAAATTATGGTGGAAATTTTTGCTATTTTTCGCAAATTTGTAAAATATCTTGAAAATATCGACTAAAGAATTAAGATAAGACATTGTTATTGATACAATAATGGGTAAAATTGCAAAAATAACTTCATCGCAAAATGCCACAAATACAATTTCACAAAAATTCCCACTGCGAGAAAACATGTTTACAGTAGTCAGTCTGTGTTATTTTGTCAGAGTGTTTATAAACATGGGAGAGTCTAATCTACACAGAGTTATTGATAGTATTAGTATAGGTAAACAACTTTGACCTGTCCACTTGACCTTTCATTATGAATATTCATATAGGAAGATCCACCCAATACATGGGTAATGTTAAGATCCAAATTAATACATACACAATACACATGTATACTCTATGAGGTAAGTATATCTCATGATATGTACCATATAAACATCTGTGTTCCCTATACATAGATGTACTTGGTCAATGATAAATATTTAAATGAAAGGTCAAGCGGACAGGTCAAAATTGTTTACCTATACACTATTGTGTCACCTTTATATGTGATCCCTATTTACATTATATTGACTCTTCCATGTTTATAAAAACTCTGCCAAAATAATTAAACATTGCAAAATCTGTAAACATCTATATTTCCATTCTTGGTAGCCAAAATCGCCATTGGCTACTAATTTCTGAGGAATTCTTTCAAAAGTAACCTATTTTAGCAGTGGAAAAATACTTTAAAAAGGACTATATTTTCGCAAATTTTGGAAATTTGGCTACTAACTATTTTAAATCTGAGAAATAAAACACTGTTAGTCCAATGTTCAACCAAGAGTTTTCAGAATGAGTCATTTTCAAAAGCTTTCCTCTAAAACACAATAACATCAATATTACTTTCATTTACAAAATGCTAAATATGGCCACTAAGGTCCTATCAATGGAGTCATTTGGCAAAAAGGAATCAATGCCATTATTGCCTAATGATTCTCTCTAGAATAAACACTGCCATTACTACATTGCTTCACTTACCCTTTAATATGTTCAACAATACCACTGTTGTAGTGAACAACCATATACTCATTCTGATTGGCCGAATATCTTGTAAGAGGTATAATTTTTTCTCTGTACAGGAACAACTGAAAAATTAACACAACATAGTTCTACGTTATTTCTACTTAAAATATAAAATGACATGCATTGTTTAAATTTTATTTTTTCTGAATTTGTTTTTGTTTTAATAAAATTTTCTGTATTTATTTTCTTTGACAAGTTTGTACATATGCAATTTTCCAGTTCAGCAACAAAATACATTGTTTAAAGTCTATTTCAAGTCTATAGCATTCATCATATAGATTCTTATTCCAATTTCAGTAATGTGAATGAGAATTCATCCACCCACTCCTCTGGGTGGAATGCAAGTCTTCTAAACCAGAATGTGTACTCATTTATTTGGGACATAGGTGGACTCATTTTCATCAATATGAAATTGAATATCTTGCTTGAGGAAGATACCATGCACTGGCATGCAGCCCACCAAAAATTCAAACCCACAATCTGTAAAATAATATGTAAATCAAGAGTCTGCAAGGCTAAAACTTGGCAATGTGTTTCTACTGATTGAATGGGATCTGACTTTAATTCAGACTTCTAAATTCTCATAGTTGAAATTGATGACCCCCCCCCCCCCAATTTTTTTCCAATAGACCATCTTTGATAGATCAGAGACTGCATTTTTGAAAATTATACTGTTATTATGGTTACTGTAAACATAAATTTTACCCTCTTTGGTCCATCTTCTATTCTTGCTGTTCCTTTATAATCATACACCAGAGCCTGAAGAAGAAATGTAATATATAACACAAATGCTTCTAAACAGGCCTTGCTAGTCAAATGTACAGTTTCAACATTAACCAGGGAAACTCGGTCTGCCTAAATCATGTCAAGGGAGGATTTCATGCCAAGGTAGACGCCAAGGGAAATGAAATGCGCCAAGGAAGTTTGTGTGCAAGCTAGAAACTTATTTTTTTTGCATACTGAATTATTAATGAATAAAGTATATTTTCTGAAAAAATGGAAATAATTTTTCGGTAAAAAGCCGAGTTATTCCAACTTTGACCTTGTCCGTGTAAATTCTGTGACGAAAGAGAGGTAACTCCAATTTTTCTACATACATGAATATAGTCGAACTGGTTTAACAATGGAATGTCATTGTTCAAATAATAATTATTATTATTACTATAATTATTATTATTAATCTTATTAATATTATTATTAAACAATAAAAATCATAATGTTGTTTCTTTGTTGTCTTCTAATAATGACCATTATTATTAACTTTTGCAATTAAAGAAGAGAATGTGTTATTGTATTTACATTTTTTATCAGTAGTCAGGTAGTTTTCAGTGTATGTAATATTGAAAATATATTTCTAATTTTATTAAATTATTATTATATCGTATTTTTAGCCTATTACATTTACAATTTTTACTGAGTTGACCCTAAAAATGGGAGTGAGTGAGTAATGGTGTTTAACGTCCCAGTCAAGAATATTTCACTTATATCGAGACGCCGCCATATATAGGCGAAAGTGCAGAAATTTTGCCTGTGCGTTGCGCTTATGGCATTATACAGCAGGGTTCTTTAGCGTGCCAAGCCCACCGTGACACGGGACCTCGTTTATTTTAAGTTCCCATCCGAAAGAACCGTGACTTTCATTTCGTAATGCCGAGTGCTTGGCGAAAGAACAGTTACTACCCACTTTTAAGTCTTGGGTCAGACCCGGCCGGGATTCGAACCCACGACCTCCCACTTACGGAGCGAGCACTCTACCAACCCTAAAAATGGGGATCATTAATTACGTTTAAGGCTATTAAACTCTATCGTCATATTTTCATAAAAAAATATTATATAATTAATTGTAAAATAAATTTATTGTAAAATAAATTATATTTATTTCGCCAAAAAATGAGTATTTCGTAACATATTTAAACAGGAAAATGGGACTCATAAGAGTTGGTATGGTTTCAGGCCGCGCGTGTGTATACCGAAGTTAATCCCATAATTGGCTAATTAACTGTAATTACCTGTCGCATGAGTACACCTGGTTACGAAACAGGTGTTAATCCGATAATTGATGGTCAAAAGATTCTTTAAACCCAGTTAATGACCGGCATGTACACGGACTGTACTTATAACATCCCAGCAAGATAATTCACTTATATTTGTGTATTAATACACACATGAATTCTTATAACACCCCGTCAAGATAATTCACTTATCTACACATTAATTTTTATAACAACCCGCTCAAGATAATTCACTTAATTTATATAACACCCGGCCCCGGTTTCACAATCATTCCTTAGCTAAGATTTTCCTTAACCTAAATCTGGCAAAATTTCAAATTTTCATAATTTTTAAGGTGTTATTTTTAAGATCGCATCAAGATTAAAACATTTGCATTTATTTTTGACAAAAATATTCATCAATAGTTCCAAAATTTGCTAAATTTAAGTTAAGGAAAATCTTAGCTAAGGAATGATTTTGAAACCGGCCAAGATAATTCAATTATATGAATGCAGTAATGAAATGTATAGCTGTGTAGTGACCCATCTCTATCAAAAAGAAAATGACTGTATTACATTTAATAACTCATTAGGAAGATTTGAAACACTTATTTCAAAATTAAATCAAATATATTATTAACACAACTGTTTGATTTCTTCTAAATGTGTTATTAAATAACAGCAGTCTTAAACCACATGAATAGCTCCTTTATTAGGAGGGATTTACCAAGAGCATGCTCCATTATAAGGAGGGATTTACCAATAACAGCACAGAATAACGGCCATATTGTAACCAGTCAACCGTGCAATAATAAATATTTAAATAATCAATTATTAATCAACAAAATGACTAATAGAATTAAGAATATATTCTTTATTCATTAATAATTCAGTATACAAAAAAATAAGTTTCTAGCTTGCACACAAACTTCCTTGGCGCATTTCATTTTCCTTGGCGTCTACCTTGGCATGAAATCCTCCTTGGCATGATTTAGGCAGACCCGGGAAACTTGTTAAAAGTGACATTTAGTGGACAAATTTGGAAAATTTAGTAATTTTTCTCCAGGAAAAACTACCTTCATTAAATAGTAGTTTTAGGCAAACAAACTTAATACATATATCAAGGTGGTTAGTTCTAAAATGTTGGGGGAATGCAAAGCACTGGAGAAAGCCACACCAGGATCTGCCAGAGATGGATTTGAACATAGGCTTTGAAAGGCTCCGAGATAATTATAAGTAGACAGGCGCTGTATACTAAACATGTAAACTGAATCTCGTTAAAAGCTGCAATTAAGCACAGGTGGTTGTAATGAAAATAACCAGTCAATAATATGTTTATAAATTGTAAGTTTTACCTTGAATATAGTTCACACAGATTATTATCATCTCTATAAATTGTGTGTTACTATTGATAATTTTTAAAATAAATGAAAAACTTAATTTGGGTCTACTAGAGAATCCGGTCCTTTTTACGGAAGATATGAATTAATGAACATTAAATAAAAAATTAAAAGACGAACTTTTTTATCACAATAAATTAGATTGATGTCTGGAAAAAACTTAAAAAGTCAGAAACTGAGAAGTGGGTTTGGTCACTCAGTTTGACACCTAAAGTTTACCTGTTCCCCAACATCGAGAGTAACCCAGCCGATGGTCATCTTTGTTTGATTCTAAATGCTGATTTAGTAAATCATATCTAATTTTAAGATATGCGTTATCAAAATGAATGAATAACTTTTCACAAACATCTAAAAATATTCACTTCCTGTCACGATTGCAAATAAACAAACTTGTTCTTGTTTTGTTCTTTCTCCTAATTCGGAGCACTTTTATCAGGTGCGCGGATTGTCTCCCTTAAATCATAAACTTCAAATCTCATTGAATGGTTTGCTTTGAAAACAAGTCAATAAATTTATTTATTTATTTATTTATTTATTTGTTATTATTATTATTATTATTATTATTATTATTATTATTATTATTTCCATTAATTCTTTTTAATGTACACATTCATTCATTCATTCATTCATTCATTTGCCAACCATTAATCCATGAATCTAATCACCCATCCATCCATTCATTTATTCATCCATCAATCCACAAATCTAACCATTCATTCATTCATTCATTCATTCATTCATTCATTCATTCATTCATTCATTCATTCATTCATTCATTCTTTCCTTTATTCATGCATTCATGCATTCATTCATTCATTCATTCATTCATTCATTCATTCATTTATTCATTCATTCATTCATTCATGCATTCATTCATTCATTCATTCATTCATTCATTCATCCATGAATCTAACCACCCGTCCATATATATTAAAATTAATCAACCTAATCATCTATCTACAATGAATAGATCCACACACCATTTACCTATCCATCAACCTCACATCCATCAATCTATCCATCCAACTACAGTGACCCATTTACATACTCCACAAATTTCTATCTATTGATCTAATCAATACACCCATGCACCATTTGATCTATCAATCAATCCAGCATACTCATTCAATATCTATCCATCAATGTATCCATCAATCCATTCATCCACCAATCCATTCATCCACACTTTCATCAATCTATTAATCCATCCATCCACCAATCCATTTATCCACATTTCTATCAATCCATCCATCCACCAATTCATTCATCTGCCCATTCATAAACCAATTCATCCACACTTGCATCCATCAATCCATTCATTCATCTGCCCATCCATCAACCAATTCACCGACCATCCATCAATTTATTCACCTATCCATCCATTCATTCACCAATCCATCCATCAATTCATTCATCCACCCATCCATGAACCCATTCATCCACCCATCCATGAACCCATTCATCCACCAATCCATTCACCAACCATTCCATCAATCCATTCACCAACAGCCATCCATCAACCAATCCATATACCCACACATCCATTAATACATTCACCCATCCATCAATACATTCACCCATCTATCCATTTATCCACCAATCGATTCATCAATCAATCCATTCACCCATCTATCCATTCATCCACGCATCCATCTATCAATCAATCCATTCACCCACCCTTCCATCAATCCATTCACCCACCCATCCATCAATCCATTCACCCATCTATTCATTTATCCATCTATCAATCTATCCATTCACCAACCCTTCCATCAATTCTTTCACCCACCCATCCATCAATCCATTCACCCATCTATCCATTTATCTACCAATCCATCTATCAATCAATCCAGTCACCCACCCTTCCATCAATCCATTCACCCACCCATCCATCAATCCATTCACCCATCTATTCATTTATCCATCTATCAATCAATCCATTCACCAACCTTTCCATCAATACATTCACCCACCCATCCATCAATCCATTCACCCACCCATCCATCAATCTATTCACCCATCTATCCATCAATGCATTCACACATCTCTCCATCAATCCATTCACCCCTCTATCTATTTATCCACCAATCCATCTATCAAATAATCTATTCACCCACCCTTCCATCAATCCATTCACCCACTCATCCATTATCCATTCACCCACCCTTCCATCAATCCATTCACCCACACATCCAACCATCTATCAATCCATTCGCCCACCAATCCATCCATCCATTCATTCATAAATCAATTCATCCTCCCATCCATCAATCTATTCACCCACCAATCCATCAACCCATTTACCCACCCATTTATCAATCCATCCACCAATCCATTTTATCATCCACACATCCATCCATCCATCCACCAATCCATTCATCCACACTTTCATCACTCCATTCATTCATTCATCCACACATCCATCCATCCATCCATCCATCCACACATCCATAAATCAATTCATCTTCCCATCCATCAATCTATTCACCCACCAATCCATCCACCAATTCATTCATTCATCCACTCATTCACCCACCCTTCCATCAATCCATTCACCCACACATCCAACCATCCATCAATTCATTCACCCCTCCATAAATCAATCCATTCACCCACACATCCATCGATCCTTTCATCCACCCATCCATTATCCATTAACCCACCCATCCATCAATCCATTCACCTATCTATCCATTTATCCACCAATCCATCCATTAATCCATTCACCCAATCAGTTATCAATCCATCAACCTTCCCGTCATCCATTTTTATCCATAAGTTTTATCATAAAAATAAAAAAAATAAGGCCATGACCCCTGTATCACTGAAACATGTAATTTTTTTTATTTCTTTTCAGTACACCTGATTGAATCCTCTCTATCCACCCAGTAATGTTGTAACAATTATTGAATGTCATGCATTTTTGTATTTATTTTACACCAAATCACTTTCAAATTAAGCTTAAGACTTGAATAGTCTGTTATATAATTCTCAAATAATACACATCAAAATTTATTTTTTTTTTCTTTGCATTTTTAAAAAATTATTTTTTTGACATTTTTATTTTCTTTTGACTGATTGATTGATTGATTGATTGATAATAATAATGATAATAATAATAATATTAATAATAATAATAATAATAATAATAATAATAATAATTATAATACTAATAATAATTTCGATAAATAAATAATTAATTAAAATTAAAATTAAAATAATAAATAAATAAATAAATAAATAAAGTAAAAGAAAAATCTTTAATTGATATATTTGGTAACACTAACCTGTTTACAGTAGGGGGATTTTCCACACCTGAGGAAATACGGGTCACATCCGGCAATTTTGTGACGTCACATATGTATTAATTGCCGCATACAGGTAAATTATCCCAAAAGTCCAATTTACAGAGAAATAAAATAAATTTAATATTAAATTATTATTTTCTAAATATATTTTGATTTCTGGTTTGTTTATTTTCGCTAGAAAAACCTGGAAATCTAGCCAGGTGAGAGAAAACAAAAAGAGGTGACGTCATCAGAATGTGACCCCTTTGGAAAGTCTCCGACAGGTTCTATGGGTGTGACCGGCTTTAGGATTTAGATCAAAAACTCGTTAAACTACGAAAAAATGACACAGTGACAAGATAAAATTTCAACAGGGATTTATTAATTAACAGGTATGATTTTATATTCAGGTAAAAATGTTTTGAGACAGTTTACAGGTAAAAAATTAATTGATAAAAAACTTTGTGACAAACATGTCAAATTGTTTGATGAGTAAACGTTTGACAAGTGCGTATCCGCCATGATAATCGCGGTGATAATGTTTAGATTAGGAATGCATAAATAAATATATTCCATGTCAAGTTTTGTTGATATTGCAGAATTAATTAGCCCTCCCCCCTTTATAGCTTCAGAAATATCACACTTTCACAGGAGGTTGTTACAACTTGACTGATGTCGTGATCAGGGTGGTTATGTCCTGCCCTGAGTTAGTAGTGTTTCATAACAATTAACTTGATATCACATGTAAAAAGGTTAACTTGTCATTTAATTTATAAAGAAAACAAAAAATACAGAGGCAAAGGATTTATTTTCTCCTCTCTACTATAGCCATGACCCATCCTCTCTCCTCTTCATGAATACACAAACATGTAGAAGCAACAATTGTAAGTCTTCTTTATAATTTTTTAAGAGAATACACAAAGATGCAATGAATATAGGCTCTACTCTGTACAATCGACCTCAAGAATGCACAAAATGCAAAGGCAACAGATGTATGTCCGCTCTCTATCTCTCAAAATACACAAAAAACGCAGGGGTAATGGATTTATCTCTCTCTCTCTCATCTCTCTCTCTCTCTCAAGAATACACAATAAATGTGAAGGCAACAAATGTATGTCCCATACCTCTATAAGAGAATACACAAAAATTCAGAGGAAATAATTATAGTCACTACTCTTGTACTAGCCAAGATTTCTAGCTGAAGTGCTAAAGAATACACAAAATGTAGAGTCAACAAATATATACCTCTCTCTCTCTCTCTCTCTCAAGAATACACAAAATGTAGAGTCAACAAATGTATGTCCTCTCTATCTCTCAAGAATATACCAAAATGCAGGAGTAATGAATTTATGCCCCCCCTCTCTCTCTCTCTCTCTCTCTCTCAAGAATACACAAAAATGGGAAGGCAATATGTGTATTTCCTCTTTCTACCATTCAGAAAATACACAAAAATGCAGAGGAAATAATTAAAGTGCGAAAGAATACACAAAATGTTGTGTCGACAAATGTATCCTCTATCTCTCTCTCGCATACACAAAAAATGTAAAATGTAGAGTCAACAAATGTCTCTCTCTCTCTCAAAAGAATACACAAAAATGTAGAAGTAATGAATGTATTCTCTCCTCTCTACTAGCCAATAGACCATTACAGAACTTTAGTATTTTCTGATCTCTAATTTGACCATCTTGCAACCCACTAAGATCACCACACAGGGTTGTAGAGATGCTGATTTTTTATTCGACCATCTTGTGACCCGCTGAGGTCACCACATAGGGTTGTAGAGATGCTGATATTTTAGTTTTTAATGGCTGGTCAATCACCTGGATTTATGACTGGTAATTGGGCATGTTGACAAGGTTATAATATATTGGCCTGAAGGTGTATACTATAACAGACAGGTACAGTGAGTGAGTCAAACTAATTTAACTGGGATGTTTCACTTGACTAAGATAGACTGGATGATGTCTTAGGTTGAAGCAACAGGCATGTATTGAAGGACCAAATGTTCATTCTAGAAAGGGTCCATAAGTTACCAGACAGGTACAGTGAGTGAGTCAAACTAATTTAACTGGGATGTTTTACTTGACCGAGATAGATCGGATACTGTCTTAGGTTGTTGAAACAAGCATTTATGTATATTGAAGGGCAAAGTGTTCATTACAGAAAGGAGGGTAAGACTCCCTTTTGTACCCCCCCACCCATTATATTCTGTGTAAAATTTTTGAAAATCATTTTTCACAGAATCTGCCATTTTTAGGCTTTTTTTAAATTAAATTAAGAATTTTAGTGGAGGGTACAAATGAAAGTCTTTCCGAAAGGGGACATGGGTGCATTGTTCCCTTATTTTGCCAAATGACTCCATTGTCAAAACCTTAGTGGGCCATATTTAACATTTCATGAATGCAAGGATGTTGATCTTTAAGGTGTTTTTGAGGAAAATTTTTTAACATGTCCCCAGAGCCACAGTTGCTGAGCGGTTGTTATGCTGGTTTTTGGATCTTAATGTCCCTCACTGCTTGTGTTTCAATCCCACTGTGGTAGAGAAAGTTTGTCAGTTTGCTTGTTTAAAGTTGGTGGTTTTAACCTCGGCACTCTCATTTTCTCCATCATCCCACCAATGACTGCCCTGAATGATATAAGTGAAAAAACCTTGACTAGAGTGTTAAACACCATTACTCCACCTAACTATGGTATACTCATTTATTTGACACTTTTGGCTAGATTTAGGCTTTTGAACATAAAATGTGATTCCCAGTGCTGAAAGATGTAAGTTTTTTTCAGTATGATTTGACATCCCAGTTAAGATTCTTCTACTGATATCTTATCTTTAGTGATAATCGAAGTTCCTGATGAACCCAGGGTTAGCTCAGTGCTTAATTTGTATTTTGGAGGTTGGGGTTCGAATCCTGGTAGTGTCCAACCAAGACTTGAAAATAGATAGTGACTGTTTTCTATCCCCCGCCTTTCAAAGAAAAAGGGAGATATTAAATTCGAGTTTCCGTCCATCCTTCCGTTCGTAATTCTTGTCTGCGCAAATTGTCCAAAACTATGAAGCACTATTTCATGAAAATTGGTGCAAAGCATCAACATTGATAAGAGATATGCATATCACCAACCCAAGTTGGTTTGCTCATTTTTCTGGGAGTAAGTTGCCCTTTGAACATAAGAGCAAATTACTAAAAAGAACCTGCTGACGGGGGATCCTAATTCACTGAATTTTCTTGTTTACCTTTAGCATTCAGCATTTAGAAATGAACAGTTGAGTTAACCCTGTATGTAGCAGAACTTTTAAGCAAAGAGTTTATAGTTGCATCGTTCTTAAGTCTGGATTTGAACCTATGATATTTGGATCACAATCTAATGCCTAGTAATGGCATTCCATTGAAGAAATTTTTGGACACCTAGCATTTGTAAAAATTAAATTGAGCCAGATTTTTTACAGATGATAGGTTTCCATAAATTTAAAATACTAGTAGCCAAATTCCTTCAATTTGTGAAAATATATAGTCTGTTTTAAATTTTGTTTTTTTAAAACAAGTTTTATCAAACCCTTTTTACCCCCCCCCCCCAACCTATTAAATTCTATGTAAAATTTTTGAAAAATTATTTCACAAAGAAATGTTCAAAATTGCTTGATTCCTTAATTTTCTGGCTTTTGCAGTTGAAATTCAAATTTTAGTGGAGGGTACAAATGAAAATCTTTCCTAGGTTACTTTTTAAACTTATTTCTCAGAAATTAGTAGCCAATGGTGATTTTGGCTACCAGGAATGGAAACATAGCTGTCATATTTGGGTCACGAGTCTTATGCTCTTAAATTGAACTACCAGTACATTTTTACACATGTTTTACATATGTTTTACACATGTTAAAATTTAAATGTCAAAGATTTAGACCAGACACATCAATCATCATTCACAAATCAATTACCAAAACGAGTTACCCGTAAAACACCTTGTTAAAGGGAGATAATTACCTGAATTATGGTGGTGGCATAATGTATTAGTCCAAATAAAATTTGCACTTTTATAAATTTGACATGGTTCATTAGTATTTATGGACCTTTAAAGTTCATATCGATCCATTCATTTTGATTTTCGGTCTATATACCATAGGTGGCATGGATTGATTAATATTGAATACCGGTAGGGTTTTACATCTCAGTCGAGAATATTTCACTTATGTTGAGACATTACTGGCTATAAGTGAAGTGACAGAAATTTTTACCTTTCGGTACAATGTGCAAGGAGAGTTCTATAACATGCCATTTCTATTTTGACACAGGACATCAGTTTTTAAGGTCTTTTCTAAAGACTCCATGATTTTAATTCTCTTCTAAATGTCCAGTGTTTGGCTAACAAAAATCACTACTTATTTTCAAGTGTCAGTCCTGACTTCAATCAGGGTTTGAACCCCAAACTTCCACATACAAAGTGAGCACTCTACCAACTAAGCTACTGAAGTGGTACATAGATGACAAGGAGCGAAAGGAATTAAGATATATACATATATGCCCTGACACATTGAAATATAATTGATGGCTGACTGGCTTCATATCAGCAGGTAGTTGAGATTTCTAACTAATTAAGACATCTGAGAAAATTACCTGTGTGAGAAATTTGAAAAGTGAGGGACAGAGTACATGTATACATAGAGTTGCCATACAAGTGTTGTAGTTACAATCATGTACAAGGTTAATGTATGAGTATGAGGGGATTTCTGTTTTAGCTTGAACGGTAGAGAGCTCCACTGATGTGCCACAGGCTGTGGCACCAAGTTTTGAATTCAGCGAGACAAGAATTTTTCTTTGATATTTTTGGTGCCAATATTGGGACCTGGTTATTATGTAGATGGAGAGAGTGGCTTTGTTTCTAGAGATTCATTTCAAGACCATTAACACTCCATGAGAGTTGGGATATCTACTCTATTGGAGTTTAGAGTTGAGTTGAGTAATGGTGTTTAAGGACTTGTCAAGAATATTTCACTTATATTGAGACGTTGTCAGCTATAGACAAAAACCCAGAAATTGTGCCTGTGCATTGTGCTGATGGCATTATACAGCAGCGTTCTTTATCACGCCATGCCTACCGTGACACAGGACCTAATTTTTTTAAGTGTCCATCTGAGAGAACCATGGCTTTCATTTTGTAATGCCGAGTGCTTGGCGAAAAAACATTCAGTCACTACCAAATTTCAAATCTTTGGTCAGACCAGGTAGAGGTTCAAACCCACAACCTTTCACTTGTGAAGTGAGCACTCTACTAACTGAGCTACTGCATTGGTATACTTTAGTTTTGAGACCCCTTAAATTTATTTACAGAAAGACGGCTTCTTTGTGAAGTTTTATACACTTATTTACTGTTATTATTATTATACCAACGAGGTAATTAGTTTTTTAACACATCATATTTGTACAGTACAGTACAGACCTGTCGAAAGTTTAACATTCAGCTAGCAAATTAGTCATCTGTTCACCTTGGCTGCTCATTAGTTATATCTCAACCGTTTTTAGGGAAGCTGCTGTCTGTCTTGCCAACTTTTCGGCTACTGAGCTATCCATATCTCGGCCACTCGGCAGTTGAGATTCGACTCCTTTTCGTTGCTCAGTGTTAAACTTTTGACAGGTCTGTACTGTATGATGTATAATTAATTAGTACATACAAAAATATAAATATATATAATGTTAACGAACGTAAGTAAATTATTTAATGAAATAAACGACTCTCTAGCTTCCTGGTTTTAAGATATCTACCTGGACTCCAGGTGTGTTAATGCAGTATTTACTTTAGAGGGTGATATATGTATGTGTATACCTGATATACTACAGTCATACTGATAAAATATTACTAAGAAAATTGATTTATCTGGATTAACAAGGAATTTCACAATATAGTAGGTATATTTGAGCTACTTAAAATTATTACCCCACTTCACTTCACTAGACACCCGCAATAAACCTTACCGCTAGTACATGTTGTATGGGTACATTTTAATTTTTCATTTCGTACTAATTTAGTCACCAGTCCGTTATCTAGACACTGGAAAGTCAGCAGCAATCCTAAATGCCTCTTAACATTAACCATGTCCCTTGGATCGTGAGTTTGATGGCCTACAAACTGAGCCACTTGCTGAGACATGGCCGAGTGGTACTGTATCTGGCTTTCAAAGTCAAGGGTTATGGGTTCAAACCTCGCTTGGAACTTGGATATTTACTGAGATGATTTTCATCTCCTGTTCCTACTAGAGATGTAAAATAGCTCATTACTAGTAGAATAGTCTTTCGGATGAGACTCAAACAGAGGTCCTGTGTCTCAGTGTAAGCTAAACACACCTCTGTATACTTAAAAAACAGTAGGTCACTTGTGGTGGCTACAGAAGATGCTTACACTAACAAGCAATTAAGACGGAGTAAGATAAGAAACCTAATTAAGAGCTGGTCTGATGAACTGCAGTTTATTCTTGATTTTATTTAAGCATGGGTTCCTTTATTACAGCATAGCACTGCTGTAGCTCAGTTGGTAGAGTGCTAGCTCCATAAGCGGGAGGTCGTGGGTTCTGACCCAGATTGGTTCTGACCCAAGACTTTAAAATTAGGTAGTGTCACGATAGGTGTGGCACAAGAAAGAACCCTGCTGCATAATGACACCAACACAACACACAGGCAAATTTTCTGCACCTTTGCCTATAGTTGGCAACATCTCGATAACAGTAAAATATTCTTGACTGGGGCATTAAACACCATTACTCAACTCAACTCCTTTTTACATCACAGTAAAAACCATGTTTTTCACTTGATATTGCAGTATGTGCACATGACTTAATTATTTCTGTTACATGTGTAGGTTTATAATTATTGATTGTATGTTAACGTGCGAACCCGGCGTTTAATAATATCAAATTTTTATTTGTTTTTCATGACTACTAAGTTTTAGTCATAATCAGAACCTTTTAATTTCCTGTTGCTTCTATATAGTCTTGTTTATTGCCAATGTTATTCTAATATTGTATATTACAACCTGTTTTACCTGAATAATGAAATGAGCACATCCTTTCTCTCAAGTTTAGGGCCATACTACAGAAAGTGGGAGAGGGGTAGTGTAATGTTATTGCCAACTTTATTCTAATATTGTTAAATATAATCTGTTTTGCCTGAATATTGAAATGAGCACATCCTATCTCTTAAGTTGGGGCCAGTACTACAGAAAGTGTGTGTGTGTGTGTGTGTGGGGGGGGGGGGGGGGGGGTTATTGCCAACCTTATTTCTAAAATTTGTATATTAAAATCTGGTTTACTCGAACATATTATCTTTCAAGCTTGGGCAGTACTATAGAAAGTGGAGGGGGTAGTGTAATGTTTTTGCCAAACTTATCCTAATATTGTTAAATAAAAACTGTTTTACCTGAATAATGAAATGAGCACATCCTATCTCTCAAGTTAGGACCCTACTACAAAAAGTGGGGGGGGGGGGGGGGGGGGGGGTAGTGTAATGTTAAATGTAAACTTTATCTAGCTTTAAAGGAGAGCAGTTTCAACTTGATATAGATATTGCCAATAGCTTTAATAGTAAAGGATTTAACCTATATGGATATTGGATTATCAATCAGTTGTCCTTCTTTTGTGATTATAAAAGGCTCATTGAAGGACCTCTGTATGTGGTAGGAGTTCATTGAAAAGCCCACATATGTGGTATGAAACTATTAAGAGTTTCCACTAACTAACTTAATATTGGTAAATAAATATACATAGTATTACTTGTATATATTTGCTTTAATGAAGTTAGGTATAGAGAATTAACTGGATATTTAACTATAGATACAATACACTATCATAGGTGAATGAAAAGTCGGTGACCAAGTGTAGGATTCCACAAATTCATAATTAATAATAGTCAAATTTCCAAAATATGATTCTTTTTAAAGTACATACAGTCCAACCTGGCTTAAAGACCACCTCTATATAAGGGTCACCTGCTTATAAAGGCCAGTAAAATTGTATCCCAATTGTTCTTTATTGATATTATTTGAACCTGTATATAAAGACCACCTGCCCTTAAAGGCCACGTTTACTGGTTCCCTTGGGTGGCCTTTATAGACAGGCCTGACTGTATGTATTTTTTCACAAATATGTTTAAATAGGTTACTTTTTAAAAGAATTTCTCAGAAATTATTAGCCATCAGTGATTCTGGCTACCAAGAATGGAAGCATAGTCAAAGGTGTAAAACACTTTCAATAAGGAAATCTTGGTTGCAAAGTGGTCTAAACCCTTGGCTCATGGATCAAACAGTTGCTCTCCCCACCTGTGTTTAATCCTACTCAGGATAGATCTCAATGTGAGAAAGTTTGTCAGCTCGCTTGCCAAAGGTTGGTAGTTTTCTATGGACACTCCAGTTTTCTCCACAATCCATTAACTGACTGCCTTGATATATGTGAAAAAATATTGACTGGAGTGTAAAACTCCATTACTCCACTCCATTCGACTCAAAATTTCTGGTTCAAGAACAGCAGATGATTTCCTAAATTTAAATTTATTGATGTATCAGTTTTATTTTGCTTTTTACAATATGTTGCATATAGGGAGAGAGATCACAACACAAAAGGACATCTGGCTACTTTCATCAACATACATAAATACAAATGAATATCCTGAATAGATCTATATTGAATAGATTATGACATGTTTTGTTGACATGATACAGCTGAATCCATCTAAATTGAACTTTTTTTTAAGCAGGGGAGAGTGTAGTGGTATAATGGTGTTTTATACTGCAGTTATAATCCTTCCACTCATATTGAGATGGTCAGTTCTAGTATAGATTGAGGAAGCCTGATTGCCCAGAGAAATCCACCAACCTTCACTTATATAAAGGTGGTCAGTTCTTGAATCCATCTAAATTGAACTATTTTATAAGCAGGGGAGAGTGTAGTGAAGTAATGGTAAATTATGCCCCATACATGACCCTTTCACTCATATTGAGATGGTCAGTTTTAGTATAGTTTGAGGCAACCCTAAGTGCCCAGAGAAGTCCACCAACCTTCACTTATAAAGGTGGTCAGTTCTTGGATGCATCTAAATTAAAGTATTTTATAAAAGGGGGAGAGTGTAGTGGAGTAATGGTAAATAATGCTCCATACAGGAGCCTTTCACTCATATTGAGATGGTCAGTTCTAGTATAGTTTGAGGAAGCTTGATTGCCCAGAGAAATCCACCAACCTTTACTTATATAAAGGTGGTCAGTTGTTGGAAGGTGGAAGAAACATTAGTGGCCAGAAAAAAACACCAACCTTCGACAAGGGAATTGACAAACTTTCTTGCACTAGGATCTGCCCTGAGTGGGATTTGAATTATGAATTTGACCACTGTGGTAGCTCAGTTGGTAGAGTGCTCGCTTCGTAAGTGGGAGGTCCTGGGTTTGAACCCAAGCTAGGTCTGACTCAAGACTTTAAAGTGAGTAGTGAATGTTCTTTTGCCAAGCACTCGGCATTACGAAATGAAAGTCACGGTTCTTTCAGATGGGAACTTAAAATAAACAAGGTCCTGTGTCATGGTCGGCTTGGCATGCTAAAGAACCCTGCTGTATAATGCCATCAGCGCAACACACAGGCAAAATTTCTGCACCTTTGCCTATAGCTGGTGATGTCTCAATATAAGTGAAATATTCTTGACTGTGACGTTAAACACCATTACTCAACTCAACTCAAAGCAACACAAAAACCAGACAGCAATATTTCACTGTGTACAACAAACATTGATAACTTTGAGTATGTCTTTAACTGGGATCGATTGCATTAAAAAGTTTTAAAATTTATTTGCATTAGTTTTTATAGAAAGGAATTTTATACCTACCAGTATGTAAACAGTGTTTATATTTACAAGTATGGTGAGCAAATGTATGAAAATCAAACACTTTATAATAAGAAAATGTTCCATTAAATAAAAAAAATGCCAGTGGTCACTTTAATTGAAGAATAGCATGACCTAAAATGGAAATGCCCTTTACAATCCAGTCCTAATTTTACAAATAGAGCGAGTATAAATAGGTTTATTCACCTGTTGATGCCCCAAGAAAAAATAGTGTAAATTAAATAAGTCTGGAAATTGGACATTATTTTTATAGCTTGTGTGTCTCAAATTAAAGATGACAAATATAGGTGTGTAATGTTTTAAACTAATTGTGAATTAGTGAATAAAACAGAAAAATTTTGTGTATGAACAAAGAAATCATAAGGCTTCACTAGCCAGTCTGAGACTCAAGGTCACCCGTTTGTTATTTCAATTGACGGAAATCTGGAGTCCTTGTCCCACCTACCCATCCACCCATCCATCCATCCATTCATCCTTCCATCTGTTTCACCAGTTACTAGTCAGAGATTCTGTTGTACCCTGAACCTATAATATCTCAGTATATATCATTAAGTTATTGCTCTCTATTTATGGTAACCACTGTGGTAGCTCACTCCGTAAGTGGGAGGTTTTTGGTTTGAACCCCAATTGGGTCTGACCCTTGACTTGAAAGTGGGTAGTGACTGTTCTTTTGCAAAGCACTCAACATCATGAAATGAAAGTCACAGTTCTTTCGGATGGGAACTTAAAACAAATGAGGTCCTGTGTCACGGTAGGCTTGGGACGATAAAGAGCCCTGCTGTATAATGCCATCGGCGTAACACACAGGCAAATTTCTGCACTTTTGCCTATACCTGGCAATGTCTTGATATCAGTGAAATATTTTTGACTGGGACATTTAATACCATTACTCAACTCTCTCTGCTAATGGGGCTATGGAAAAATATATAAGCTGCTGTTTCTAGCAAATATCCCTTCTTGTTTAGGGCCACCCTTGGAATACAGAAGAGGTAGCTACATGAGAAGGTGTTTGCAGGCTTCCTTTTAAATTATTAATGGGTATACAATATCACCATTATAATAAAACCTACTGTATACAATGGTATTCTTTTCTCTATCTGACCTAATTGACCCATCCCACTCTATATAAGAATAAACCAGAAATTCTTGTTATATATAGACTTAAAGGTGAAAAAATATACTACCTTAAGTAAATACATATATATATATATATGTGTTAGTCATGCTTAATTGACTCGGTTCTGGATGTCATCTTCAGGAATTTAAACACATCAATACAACTGGATTTTTTTATCAATACGATTTATAGATCTGTCCAAATAGAGTGTAAATAGGGCCTCTTTTTTCACAAGGTCTCCTTTACCAAGAATTTTCTTTAACTAAAATCTGGCAAATTTGAAAACTTAACAATTAATTAAATTGTAAAGATCTTCTTGATTTAAACAGGGTCCACACTGGGTCAAATTCTGTTATAGCGAATGTTACTTGTAGGAGATCTGGGTGCATGTTAAATTGTGCAATTTTGTGCCATATGAGCTATACAGTGCAAGCTTGTTGCCCCAACTGAACTGAAGGGCTTGTAACCAGTGTTTCAGCTCTGTCTCAAAAAGAAATCGCCACTTCATTTTGTTGCCACGGTTAGTAAACTTTTTCGTCACTGTCAAGTGTGTTTTTCAACCAGTGTAGGAACTTTGTTATATATATGATGACTTTTAAACTTATAAAATACAACTGTCCAAAAACTGATACAAAAAAGGGTCGCAATTTGCGATTTTTGCGACCATGGCACTAGCCTTGTTAAGATGTCATTTGGAAGATCACTTCAAGTTTATGATACATGTAAATCCATATTTAGTTTGACAACAATCATGAATGTTTATCCATAATTCAAAGTTAGTCAAAGTTTGCTAAATTTTAGTCAAGGAAAATCTTTGTGTAATACTTGGGGCTGGTATTTTATCATGGTGAAATTTGATTAAGGTTCTATAATATAAGTATTTAAGTTGAGAAAGTTTGAAGTGTATTCTCATCCTTAGCAAAATACAGTCAAACCTGTGTTTAAGACCACCTCTATATAAGCACCACCTGCTTATAAAGGCCAGTAAAATTCTATCCTAATTGCTCTTTATTAATATTTTTTTTAACCTGTATATAAGGATTACTCTAGCTGCGTCTGTTCAAGGGTCCTTTGGAAGAGACCTTAAAACCTGATGTCCTGTGTCATGGGAGGCATGCCACATTTAAGATTCCTCCCTGCACATATTCCTCAGAGCACAATGCAAAGGCAAATTTTTCTGCCACTTCACCTATAGCTGGTGTTTCAACTTAAGGGAAATCATCTTGACTGGGACATAAAATCCCATTCAATTAATACAGTGACTGGGCAGATTTTTGTGGCACTAGACAATGATACAAATACAAACTATGTGGATTTTGAGTACCAGTATATTATTATATATGAATACATTAACTTCAACATATGTAGTAGCTTAGCAGACTTTAGTGGCACCCACTAAAGTGACTGGGCAGATTTAAATGGCATCAACTAAAAATCCAAATACAGTGACTGGGCAGAATTTAGTGGTACTGAACAATGATTCAAATACAGAGGCTCTCTCAGAGACTGGACAGATTTGACGGAAACTAAACAATGATACAAAAACGAGTGACTGTGCAGATTTTAGTGTACTGAACAATGATACACATACAAATACAGTGACTTAACAGATTTTAGTGGTATTGAACAATGGTCTAAAATACAGAGACTGGAAATATATGAGGGGAACTAAACAATGGTCAAAATACAAGTGACTCTGCAGATTTTAGTGGCACCAAACATTGATCAAAAACAGTGACTGGGCAGATTTTAGTGGCACCAAACATTGATCAAAAACAGTGACTGGGCAGATTTTAGTGGTACTGTACAATGGTCCAAATACGGAGTCTTATCTCAGAGACTGGGCAGATGGAACTAATTAATAGTCTAAATACAAGTGACTGTGCAGATTTTAGTGGCACTAAACAATAATACAAATACAGACAGGGTGGGTTTGAGAACTGGTGTATGACTATATGTGTGCATTTAAAAAGGAGTAAAATGTAAACCTGAATACACCTCTAATGTTACACTATATTTAAATTTGCATATATATACAAATGATTAACTAACTCCTACAGTTTTACAGTTTTAAATAAATTTATTTGAATTACTAGGTGTTGTTAAAAATTCTTAAAGATTGAATGTTGTTAAACAGAAGGGATGGAATTTCATGAATAATTTTAAAGTATAGGCATACAACATTGACCTGTCTGCTCGACCTTTCATTAGGAATATTCATATAGGATGATCCACCTAGTATATGGGTAGTGTTGGGATTCACAATTAATACATAACTAATATAGATGTAGATGAAATATATACACCTGGTATCCCTACATGTAAATAAACTGGTCCATAATAAATATTGAAATTGAAGGTCAAGCAGACAGGTCAATGTTGTTTGCCTATACCGGTAGGCGGATATATTGTGTATATCTGACACATTCAGATGTATTATCAGTGTTTTATTGTGTTTTAATAAAGTACATTTCGGGTGTTTATGTCATCTGGTCGGAAGTTTTAAAATCTTAACTACCTATAATATTTCCTTGATTTAAACAATGTAAATTTTGGTAATCTTTTTTTTTTTTTTTTTTGAACAACGAATAGAAATTTTTGACTAATTTAAATACAAATGCTATAAGCTTGGAAAGATCTTCAAAATTACACCTTAATTTCCTGAATATCTAAAAAACAGAAACAAAATTATAAGGGTATCAAATTTGACAGATTTAAGTTAAAGAAAATTTAGTTTTAGAGTGAATCCGGCCCACCTCCATTGTAAATATTGGGTACTTGAACTAAAGGTCAAATAGACAGGTTATATTTGTTTGCCTATTCCGGTAGGCACATATATATAACATCAAATGTATAATAGGTTGTATGAGTATATTTTGGGAGTTTATGTCATTAGTCCAGATTTGGCGACTCTTCAGTTTGTTTAAGTAAACCCATGTAATATTCAATCTTCTTATTGACATAATAGATAAGGAAAGGTCTGAAATGTGGATAATTTTAGCGTCCATGACGCAACCTCATGCAAGATTTCCATGACACATTCTGACATTTGATTTTCAGTGTTATTGATTAACTGATTGATTGAATGTGGTTTTATGTTCTAGTGAAGATAATTTCACTTATATCAAGACATCACTGCTATAGATGAAATGACAGAAATTTTTACCTTTGCATGGTGTATATAGGGCAATGTGTAGGGAAGGATCTTCAGCGTGCCAGACTGACAATAAGTTTTTAAGGTCCTGTCCATATATGACCCCTTGACTTTTATTTCTAAATTTTCCTTTTTTTTAAGTTTTGATCAGACCTGGTCAGGTTTTAAACCCCATCCTTCCACATATGGAGCAAGCACTCTACCAACTGAGCTATCATAGTAATTGTGAAAATAATGCTATTTTCCTTGTTAATAGGTAGTTAGTGCACACATTGTAAAGTAAGGGGTAAACAAAGTTAAGAGTCATTTTCCATGTTCCAATTTCCAATTTGATGGTGGGACCATGGTTGCCAAGCGGTATATAGGGGTTCACCTTTAAGCCCAACCTCTTAAGACTTCCTTAAGTGATATTTTGTAAAACTCTCAGTATGATTCATGGGTTTGAGTTATCTCCCTTTAATGACCATATTGCACACCTGAATTATTAATGAGCAGGTGAGATAAAACAATATACAGGTATTTTTATTGATTTATTGGTCAAAAAGTGTGTGTATTAGGTGTATATATAAATATATGCAGGTATAGGCCGACAACATTGACCTGGCTGGTTGACCTTTCATTAGGAATATTCATACAGGAGGATCCACCCAATACATGGGTAGTGTTAGGATTGGCAGTTAATTATAATATCTACGCACTGTACATGATTAGTGTTCTCAGAATGTAAACAAAATAAACACCTGTGATACCTGTACATAAATGAACTGCTTCATAATAAATGTTTAAATTAAAGGTCAAGCGAACAGGTCAATGTTGTTAGTCTATGCTAATCTTAATCTCAGCGTTGGCCTAGCTGGCAGTATTACATTAGCTCGCTCTTTGTACGAGAAAATGAGGAAGTAGAAGTTGCATGTTACATAAAGGTGTGCTATATAAATATAACCTACCATAGTTCATTATGATAACAGTTTAAAAGATAAAAACAGTTCTTGTGTATAAAATACCTGGAAAATTAAAATTCTCTATGTTATAATGTGTTGCACAAAATGTTACAGGTGAGTTTTATTGGATTGTACTGAAATTTATTTATTTTTGCAAATTACATGTATTATAAACAAAAAAAATATACCTGAAAAAAATATGAAAATTCTGTGTTTTAATGTTGACACAAAACAAAAGGTGCGGTTTTACGAGAATTGTAATTTTCAAAGAATTATAGAATTTTTATTATTTTTTATTTATGCAAAGTATTATGTAATGAATATCTTAATTTGTAAGCAAAAGTTTTGCATGTATAGTAATTTGTGTTATGACTAGTCATATATATAGACATTCATAAATATAGTTGTATATTTTATACATATACCCTATGTTTCCATTCCTGGTAGCCAAAATCGCCATTGGCTACTAATTTCTGAGGAATTATTTAAAAAAGTAACCTATTTTAGCAAATTTGTGGAAAAATACTTTAAAAAGGACTATATTTTCACAAATTTTGGAAATTTGGCTACTAATTATTTTAAATTTATAGAAACCTAGATACCGGTATTAACAAATTTTTTCACAATAGGATTTGTCCCAAATAGGATATACCTTTTCCTTGGAGGCCCCAGGATCCATATGCTTTAGACCATTTGACCCCAAAGCCCCTAGTTTTTCACAATGGTGATAGATTATTAATGTGATGTATACACATGCCTCTTGATTATTTGGGCCTTGTTGGCTGAGTGGTCTAAAATAAAAACTTGCCCATCACAGCACCTGTTGTCCAAGTTTCAAGTCCCACTCAGACAGACCCTATTGTAAGGAGTTTGTCAATTCTCTTTCTGAAGGTTCTTATAGGGCAATCTGGTTTCCTTCATTATCTCTGAACCAACAGTCTTCATATTGGTGAAAGAATCTTGACTGGAACATAAAATGAAATTTTCAAATTACAGTCCAACCTGCCTTAAAGACCACCTCTATACAAAATCCACCTGCTTATAAAGGCCAGCAGAATTGAATCCCAACTGTTCTTTATTCATATTATTTGAACCTGTATATAAAGGAAACCTGTCTATAAAGGCCACTTTTATTGGTTCCCTTGGGTGGTACTTATAGACAGGTTTGACTGTATCAGCTTAGAACTGTTTAAAAAATTTAAATCTAGAAAGAACATGGGGTCATTGATCCCTTATGTTGCCAAATGATCCTATTTTTAAGGTGTTAATGGGCCATATTTAACATAACATGAATTCAAAGATATTGATGTTTTGATGTTATGGTGTTTTAAAGGAAAGTTTTTGAGAATGGCTCCTCTAAAAATCCTAGATTGAACACTGTTTAAATTATCGTAGAAAATGTCGTAAATTGTTACAACGTTTTCAAACTTGTCATAAGAAATTTGATTTGCAGGGTCAAATTTACAGTTTACCACAAAAATTTTAATGTTATATAATGTCACTTCGATACATTTAATAGTGATTGTTTTCAGAAAATGATAAATTTATCTGCATAAGAAAAATATGCAACGTACTGATAATTTATAACCTGTAGATTAAAAGTTCAACCCAACATGTTTGAGTTTGCCTGTCTAACTTAAAATTTATATACCTGTACTGAACAGGACCCAGATTATATACTCTTGGTTCTTTTTGGTTGTAAAAAAGGACTGGGGCTTTAAAACACTGGTCTAAATGGACATGAGGTCTTTATATAGAAATTCTTTTTTGTTTGCGATATGAAGCAAATGTACATGTATTGAACAGGACCTGGTTTACTCAGAGCTTTGTTTTGGTTTTAAAATAAAGGAACTGGGACTTTTAATCACTGGTCTAACTTTAAATGGACATGTGGTCTTTATATAGAAATTCTTTTTTGTTTGCAATATGAAGAAAAATGTTTATTTAGAGGTGAGCTATAGCATATTTTACTGTATAAACAGGTGGTCTTTATACATGTATGATGATGATCACTTTTGCAGGTTTTACTGACATTAAAACACTGTACTGGTTGTCTTTATATAATTATGTCTGTGATTTTGTTTGCTTTATTTAATTCCTAACAAATAAAGGTAGTTTCCCCTAGGGAAAAATGACTTAAAAATTTTCCAATTTGTCCCACTGAAGAGGGTTAACTACCTTCCCTGTGTTTACAGCAGGGGTCCAGAAACGGTCATATTTGCCGGACATGTCTTAGCCTTAGATTTCACCTAATACACATGCAATAGATAAACAATCGTGGTCTAATAATGCACATGGATAAGTAGCGGTAGCTAAAAAAAAAATAGGTTGGTTTGACACAATAATCCACAACTGTGCTGACGACTTTTTTTTTTTTTTTTTTTTTTTTTTTAATTTTTTTTTTTTTTGCTTTTCGGTGGGCCGGACCGAAGTTTCCGAAGCCCTGGTTTACAGGTGCCCTTTTCTCTGGTTCTCTGGGTCTTTTTGTTTACTGAAGTTGTCAACAATACTTTGAAAAAAGCATGGAGTGAGCTTTGGGCTCTCATTTATACTAGTACAGCGATGGACACCTGTATGTCACAGGTTTTTTACCGCTTGAATACACACAGATCCACGTGCCTAACGGGTGATATACTGCACTTTGTTAACTCTCTTCAGCTTTCAGGCTTCTTACAGAGAATCCCCCTTATCCATCACATTAGAGATGCTTGGATGAGGTGGGGGATTTTCCCAATCTTAAAGGCAGAGGGTAGTTTTTAAAATACAGTAAAACCTTGTTATAATGCCCCTCAATATCTTTGCCACCTCACTTAGCACCATACTATTTTGAAGTCCCAAAATCCATTTTGTTTATGTTTTTCTTTATCCGCCTCCCACAATTTATTGCCAAGCCCCTTTATAACGCCAAAATTCCACTGAACAAATGGTGGGAATGATTTGAAGTTTTACTGTATGCAACAAAATCACTGTATTTAGAATTGATCATTAAAGCAGGTGTTACTGTAATTTTTCTTATCTTTTTCAGGTGATGCTATTAGATTAGGACAAGGTTACTAAATAAACCTCCAACAAGATGGTTATATTAACCAAGGTAAGTTTGTTATTATTATAAGTAGTTGGTAGAGTAAGTAGGAGGTCTTGGGTTCGATCCCCACCGGGTCTGACCTAAGACTTGAAAGTGGGTAGTGACTATTCTTTCGCCAAACACTCGGCATTACGAAATAAAAGTCACGGTTCTTTCGGATGGGAAATAAACGAGGTCCCGTGTCACTGTGGGCTTGGCACGTTAAAGAACCCTGCTGTATAATGCCATCAGCACGGGCAAAATTTATGCACTTTCGCCTTTAGCTGGTGACGTCTCGATATAAGTGAAATATTCTTGACTGGGACGTTAAACACCATTACTCAACTCATTATTTTAAGTTAAACCCTTATTATGTAATCCAATCAAAACAAGGGCAATATTTTGACGGGATCGACTTTCGCTGGGTTGTTTTGGGAGCTGATATTCTGCTCCCCCCACAATTCAAAATCTTATGTTTTTCAGAATCACTTTGCCATTTTTTACAATTTTGAAAATATCAGATTTTTGTCAAAAATTTAAACTGCTGTATGTTTTTTTCACAACCATTTTGCGAGTTTTCACAATTTTGAAAATATCAGATTTTTGTCAAAAATGTAAACTGCAATATGTTTTTCACAATCACTTTGCCAGTTTTCACAATTTTGAAAATATCAGATTTTTGTCAAAAATGTAAACTGCTGTATGTTTTTTTTCACAACCACTTTGCGAGTTTTCACAATTTTGAAAATATCAGATTTTTGTCAAAAATGTAAACTGCAATATGTTTTTCACAATCACTTTGCCAATTTTCACAATTTTGAAAATATCAGTTTTTTGTCAAAAATGTAAACTGCTATATTTTGGTCCACCTATTGGCACTCTTGTTCAAATACTTCAGTATAAAAACAAAAATTTTAAGCATGACCTACAGACCTTGTAGTTGAAAAATTGTTAATGAGAAGCTTGAACAATACACAACCAACCAGCAAATCTATAGAGACAAATGTCTAGTTTTAAAACATTTTAATGCACCTGTTGGTTGTTTCCGTATTATTGCACAATTTAAATCAATTTGTAAATGGTGGCCAGCTTGTCCACTTGAAAACCAGAGAACAGATATTATTGTGATTGTTAATCAGTTTTAAAAATTGCATTTTTGTTCTCCATACCTAAAAGAAGCCAATTTTCCTTCATTTGGAAGAAAAGATTGCCTGGCCACTTGGAATTACAATGAAAATTTAAATTGGTGGCCAGGTGGCCACTTAGCTTTGAAACCCACTTTGAGGGATGTTATGTTTTTCACAATCACTTTGCCAGTTTTCACAATTTTAAAAATATTAGTTTTTTGTCAAAAACTGCTATATTTTGGTCCACCTATTGGCACTCTTGTGAAAATACTTCAGTATAAAAACAAAAAATTTAAGCATGACCTACAGACCTTGTAGCTGAAAATTTGTTAATGAGAAGCTTGAACAGTATACAACCAACCAGCAAATCTATAGAGACAAATGTATATGTTTAAAACATTTTAATGCACCTGTTGGTTGTTTCCGTATTACTGCACAATTTAAATCTTGTCAACTGTAAAAACGCCTATTTGTGTGTTTACGATCATGTATCATTTCCCCCAGAAATTCTCATACATGCTTAAAAGACTACCGGTATATCATTTATTTACACATGGGAAAATTCCTCGTTTGTCATATCAAGAAACAAAAAAAAAAAAGCTTTTCTAGTTCAGCTATTTTGGACTGGCAATTTTGACCTCAAATATATTATAAGTACAGTCCAACCTACCTTAAAGGCCACCTCTATATAAGGGCCACCGGCTTATAAAGGCCAGTAAAATTGCATCTTAATTGTTATTTATTAATATTATTTGAACCTGTATATAAAGGTCACCTGCCTATAAAGGTCTCTTTTACAGGTTCCCTGGGGTGGCCTTTATAGACAGGTTTGACTGTAATGTAACAAAATCACTTGGTTGTAAGTAAAATTTTATTGTGCCACCGAGGTCTCTCACTATTTGAAAGATTGTAGCATATGGGTTAAACCTGTTTAGAGTTTTAATGCCCTAAATGCAGGTAAATAAAAAATATAAATACAGCATTTACCTATGGATTATATATCTTTAAAGTGCATGATTCATAATTTAATGCATCATGACCCACCTTTATCTTCTCCGAGACATAAACATCTAATACACATTTTTGTGTATCCAATTTATGATTTAAATTTATTTTTCCCCCTAGTTATTTTTTAAAAGTTTTAAATTAGACCAATTTAGCTAATTTCCAAATTTGATTTATTTTTTCTCCATTAGTTAGTTTTCAAAAGGTTTGAAATTGGATTAATTTAGCAAATTTTTCAAATTTAATTTTTTTTTCTCCATTAGTTATATTTAAAGGTTTTAAATTAGGACTGTTTAAGAGAGTTCAAATGTAATCCCAAATTTAGTTTATTTCCCTTCCCCTATTTATATACCACTACTGTGTCACATTTGGTAGAGTGCTCACATGGTATGTTGGAAGTTGGGGTTTGAATCCTGGCTCAGGGTCTGCCTTTAAAATGTTTGTCAAGCACTCAGTATTTAGATATAAAAGTCATTTGGTCCTTTGGAAGCGTCTTTAAAAAACCAATGTCCCATGTCATGGTAGGCATGTCAAGCTAAAGAACCTGCCCTACCATTGCTATGAGCTTATTGCAAAGTTAAAAACAAACCATGTACTTATAGCTGGTGATGCCCCAATATAAGTTGAGTATTCATGACTGGGATGTAGAAGTGACTAGTAGAACAGTTTTTCAGGTGTTTTCTGGTAATGATAGTAATTGTTTGATTTTGAATAAAATTCAGGGTCAGGAGTCAGAATGGTTAAAGATTTTATTAAAGTGTTTTCATATTGATTAGAGTTATACAACAGTAGAGTTAAACAACATTGACCTGTCCGTTTGACCTTTCATTAGGAATATTCATATAGAAGGGTCCACCATATAAATGTATAGTAGTAGAATTCACAGTTAATAATGTATACTCAAGGTACGTTATAAGTGTTTGCATTATGTAGACAAAATAAACCCACAGTGATTCCAAAACACAAATGCACTCCCCCCACAATAAATATTTAGATTAAAAGTCTAGTGGATAGGTCAAACTTGTCAGCCTATAAATTGACAGCCATGTGTTGCATTGTTAGTGATATGATTTCATTGTTTTTATGTTGATAAGATTATACCTGCTAATTTCAGCTTTATTTGAGAATTGCTGATGAATTATTAATTGAGTTTGGGTCTTTAATTTATGTTATACATGTAATTGGATCAATACTAACAAGGTCATAAATATGTTTTGATTCCGTTTTTCATCAGTGTAGGCCAACAACATTGACCTGTCTGCTTGACCTTTTATCAGGAATATTCATACAACCCAGCATATGGATAATGTTTAGATTCCCATGTTCACTCTTTTAATATAGAAAGCCAGTGTGGTAGCTCAGTTTGTAGAGTCCTTACTCCGTAAGTAGGGGGTTCTGGGTTCAATCCCCCGGGTCTGACCCAAGACTTGAAAGTGGGTAGTGACTCTTCTTTCGCCAAGCACTAGGCATAACAAAATGAAAGTCACAGTTCTTCCGGATGGGAACTTAAAATAAACGAGGTCCTGTGTCATGTTAAGCTTGGCACGCTTAAGAAACCTTCTGTATAATGCCATCAGCGCAATGCACAGGCAAAATTTCATCACATTTGCCTATGGCTGGTGATATCTTGATCTAATTAAAATATTCTCGACTGGGGCATTAAACATCATTACTCAACTCTTTAAATATAGTGTTTACCATGATGCACGTGTGGTTCCTATGCATAAATGTACTCAGAATATAAATTTTTAAATGAAAGGTCAAGTGGCGGGGTCATTGTTGTTTTTGATATAATGAACCTACTCAGAGTGGAGTGGCATAGAGTTATGGATATTTGTTCCATTGTCTGAATTCTTTCACTTTTATTGAGGTGGTCAGCTCTAGGATGGTGGAGAAAACTGGAATGCCCAGGGAAAATAACTGACCTTTGGCATGCAAACTGACAACTCTACTCATAGTGGAGTGGTGTAGAGTAATGATGTTTTGCACCCTGGTCAAGATTCTGTCACTAATATTGAGGTGGTCATTGAAGAAACTGGAGTGTCCTTTACCTTAACCTGTGTTACATGACCTTAACCTGTGTTACATGACCTTAACCTGTGTTACATGACCTTAACCTGTGTTACATGACCTTAACCTGTTTTACATGACCTTAACCTGTTTTACATGACCTTAACCTGTTTTACATGACCTTAACCCTTTACCATGTATCTTTACCTTCAATACTTGATCTTGACCTTGACTAGCATTTCATAGATGGTGGCTAATCTACATTTGATGACATAATAGAATTGGTAACATCTTGATATGAATGAAATATCCTATACAGAGAAACACTTACAAACGCAATTTAATCAATGCAATCAATTAATCAAGTCTTGTGGACAGGACAGCTGTCGTTGTGGTAAATGGACAATCGTGACGGGTTTTAATCATCTAAATGTCGATAGACAATGATGGATTTTAATCAGAGTGATATTGCAGAAGCAACTTATATTTGAGCTTCAGATGTTAGATAAGTTTATACTCGTTTATGCGATAAAATGTCGATTTAATTATCCCGTTTTTACCGTCATCAATAAAAGCTGTTACCTACCTTAGTTTAAATTTTCCGAAATCTGAATCTTGTTCGGGCTGTGTTCCAAAGTTTGTAATAATAAGGTTCCTATATAGATGGCCAAGAGACGTTGTTTATATGAACACTTTCGGAGTTAATGGCATATTCTAAATTTGGGCTGTATTCGGAAGGTTGAAACTATAAATTCCCAACAAGATGGCTGACAGACATTTGTTTATACATGTATATGTGCATTCTCTGATGTTGTAGAGTTAACTGCATATTCTGAATCTTGGACTGTATTCTGGAGTTTGTAAAAATAATGTGCTCTTTGACATAAATTGCCAGCAGACTTTTGTTTATATATAACCATAATTCTCAGATTTTGCGGAGTCCACTGCATATTCTGAAACTCGGACTGTATTCCAGAGTTCATAATATTGAACTCCATATATAGATTGCCGGCGGACATTTGTTTATATATATATCGACAAGCATTCACAGATTTTACAGAGAACACTGCATATTGCGTACTTCATAGTGGTTGGATTTGACTTTGACCCATACTCGTCACATTTGGAAATTTGTCTCCACAACACAGATGTCCAACATACTTTTGTTTATATGAGCATTCTCTGATTTTATAGTTTGCTGCATATTGCGAACCCCATAGTGTCCGCAAGACTTGGAAACATATTTATCACATTGGGAAATTGTCCTCCCAAACATAGATGGCTGGCAAACTTGTGTTTATATGAGCATTCTCAGATGTTATAAAGATAATTAACTGCATATAGTGTACCTCATAGTGGCTGCCTCTAACTTGGACACATACTTGTCACGTTTGGAATTTTGTCTCCTATTGCATGTTGATTCATACACAGATGAAATTGATAAAATTGTAACTTCAATATATATATATATACATATATAACTATTCCATTAATGACTATTGCCATATAAGCTTTTGTAAACATTGAGTCGGTTTTTGTTGTCCCAAGTGGCATTTGAAATTTCAATGCAGATATGATCAACATTTTGATGTAACGTTATCTATATAATATATTGGAATTCATACTTTACTGTTCAAGTGCAGGATGGATTTTTTTTTGGAAAATAATTTCTGTATGCTCACTATCATAGCTTACAGATCTATAAGCATCACCATATTCTAGGAAATCATGCATTAATTTTCCGGAAAAAATATCTTGAATCATTATTCGCTAACAGCTATTTTTATCTAGTTTTTAATCGATCTGTTATGCATCTCAAATAAAAAAAATTGCTTATCTCTTTGGAATTATACACATCAAAAACTACTGTAATCTGGAATAATCTCTGGAATGAGTTTACCTGGTATGGATTATTACATATCCGGAATAATGTTAATCTGGAATAATTTGTACTGGATCTCACTGGAATGATTTAGATTTTCTGAAAAAATGATAGTGTCGTTTTCTTTGAAATTATCGGAAATAAGGCACTTATTAAATTCAGAATTGTGTAAATCTGGAATATTCTTAACAGAATCTCCTTTTATTGTTTGTATTCTATGGAACAGTAATATCTATGTTGGAATAAGTTGAATTTTTTCTCTGGAATTAGCTGAATTTTTTTGTGGAATAAACTAAATTTTCCTGGAATCAGCTGAAGTTTATCTGGAATGAGCTGAAATTTTCCTTGAATTAACTGAAGTTTTTGTGGATTGAACTGATTTTCTCCTGGAATTAGCTGAAATTGTTTCTTGAATGAGCTGAAGTTTTTTCTGGAATTAGCTGAAATTTTCTTTTAATTACTGACTTTTTGCCTTTGTAATTAGCTGAAATTTTCTTTTAATTACTGACTTTTTGCCTTTGTAATTAGCTGAAATTTTTCTGGAATCAGCTGAACCTTTTGTTGAATAATCTGAATTTTTCCTGGATTTTGCTGAAATGTTTCTGGAAATATCTAAAGTTATCCTTTGAATAAACTGAAATTTTCTTCAAATAGATTGGATTTCTCTGAAATAAATCCCATTGTTCCAGAAATAACATTGGATACATATTTCCAGCAGATTTAAAGAAAACAAGAACATAATTATCATGTGACTTGAAATGATGTAAAACGCTGCAATATTTATCCTCCGAGACCATTAACGACTGATGTTAAAGTTTGTCAATTTAAGCCTCGGTCAGAGGATATAAACCACCCAGATTTGAGTTACAAAAATAAACATTCTCTTTAAATTCTTATCTATCTGGACTTTTAAACATTATATATAAGTAAATGTCCGCATTTTTGGTGTACCGATTACTTTATGCTAGAAAGTGAACACCCTTTGTAAGAACATGGAAATATCTAGCGACTGGAGAATTTTGGACAGAGCGACTATCTGAAAGCTGTTTATATATGTGTCCGAGTGATAGATTTCTCTACGACAGGGCGATATCTCTTTGAGCGATAGATTTGTGTAAGACAGGGCTATATCTATCTGATAATTCTCATAGTTTGAAATAATGTTTGGTGAATTCGCCATGGTGAATATTGATAGGTAGAATGTTTTCATTACAGTCCTGATGTGCTTCTGGATTTAATTTTTTGTTTTCCGAGTTTTCGTCTGTCAGGGGTTTTAATTTTTATGATTTCTGACAATGGATGTGGTTTATCCTCGTTTGCAAGTTCATGTAAGTATATGCAGGGTATTAAAATATAAACAATTATATTGGATATATGAAATTGAAATTCCTTAAGTAAGTCCATGTCAGTTTTGACATGTTTGGTAGTTGGGTTGTTTAAACGGGCCTTTTGAAAATCTTTAATGTTTTAATTTTTACATGCAAATGTCAGAAGTTTATATTTCTGCAGAAAATCGCTTTTTTATGCAGTTTTTCAAGTATGCAGGGTATTGAAATATAAAGATACATAATAAATATATGACATTCCTAAATCTTGTGGGGCATTAGTCCAGGTCAATTTTTGGCATGTAACGGTATGGTAAGGGTGTTTAAACAGGACTTTGACATACTGTAAATCAGAAAATTTCCACATACAATGTAGTTTTTTTTCACAAATATTTTATTGTAACTACTTGCATTTGATATAAGCATCATTCGATGACATGGAAATAAAAGTGCACAGATATCTTGAAATGATGAATCTCATGAATATTAACTGGCGAAAAAATTCTAAATTTATAGTAGTTGTTTATCATTGAATTCAGAGTTATTTATTTCATTGTTTTTATACCCCCTGCAAACTAGTTTTTAGGGACTTATTTAGAAATAACCATGTCTGTCCATCTGTCTGCCTGTCTGTCTGTCTGTGTGAAAAATCATGGACAGACATGAAAACATTCTTTCCTGCCAGTGAAAAAATCTTGACTGGCACGTAAAACTATATAACTTCACTCCATTCTAAAAATTGATTTTCTGTAGAAATAAAAGTTTTTGCCATTTGCATGTAAAATCAAAAATTCTGATTTTCAAAACCCATTGGTAAGAAAAAGAAAAATAAAAACAAAGAGACAAAATCTGTTTTTAACAAGTACCTGTTTTGGAAAAATACACTCCTTTGGTCTACTTTGATAATGTATATTTGTATAGGTCGTAAAATTATCTTTATTCTCAGTCATATCATATCAACTTAACATGTAATATGATAAAAGGTAAATTCTAAGATTTACATCTTGTCCCAATTTGATTAGAAGAAAACAGATTACAATAATACTTGCAAGTGTATAAATTACAGTACAGTAAAACCTCATTATAATGCCCCTCGATAACATTCCCACCTCACTTATCGCCACACTATTTTGAAGTCCCAAAATCCATTTTGTAGTTGTTTTTCTTTATCCGCCTTCCCAATTTATCACCAAACCCCTTTATAATGCCATAGTTTGACTCGACTAATGGTGGCGATGAATTGAGGTGTTACTGTACATTATGCAGATCAGAAACACTACTGATCAGATCAGCTTAAAAGGGGAATAACACCCTTGTTGCACCTATGCAGTCATGTATGCACATTCCATGTTTTCATTCCTGGTAGCCATAACTACTATAAATATTACTGGGACTTTAAAAGTGAACCGGTTCAGGGGTGGGGGTGCGGGTTATGCTCCATGCTGGGTTTTAAGCAAGAATATAGGGTACATTACTCAAAAAAAAATCCATTACTCTGCTCTACCCCTCTTCACCACTCATTTGTTTAAACTGTGTATCAGTACTGATGATCTCACTTGTTTAACAGGGGCTTTAGTGGCCATGCAAGTGGTCTAAAGTATACTTAGGAATCTCAGCATTTCTCACAACCTAGTTTCAAATCCTACTCTGGACAGTTTGCATGCCAAATGTCAATGTTTTTTGGCTACTCAGGTTTCCTTCAATCCTGAACTGACAGCCTAGATATAAGTGACGGGCATTATTATGGGGTTTTACTGTATTTTCACACATTTTGACAGGGACATAAAACTCCATTACTCCGCTCTACCCCTCTCTTCACCACTTACTGGTTAAATTATGTATCAGTATTGATGATTGCTTGTCAAAGGTCATTGGTTTTTTCCAGGCACTCAGGTTTTCTCCACCACCCCTAAACTGACAGACTTGATATAAGTGAAAGAACCTCGACTTTGACAGGTTATATGCTGGGAATATAATTTTTACTGGGATTTTAAGGGTGAACCAGTTTGGGGTGGGGGGGGGGGGTGCGGGTTATGCCCCACACCAGGTTTTAGGCAAGAGGGTACATTACTCTAATAAAACTCCATTACTCTGCTCTACCCCTCTTCACCACTTACTGGTTTAAATTATGTATCGGTACTGATGATCTGACTTGTTTAACAGCAATAAGTATGTTTTTATGAAGTGATAAAAATCACTGAAGCATCATCATGGCCTTTAATACATACACTCTTGACATACTATTAATGGAATATCAACCCTCTTTATTACTATACAACTAAAATAGGGCATTAAAATCTTTATTTGTGTCATTGGACTGGTGTGAACTGGACCATTAGACCTCTGGTTTAAGAAAATGTAACAAGAGATTGTTTAATTTTTTAAGGTTTTGCTACACACACCGATGGTCTTGCTACACACATCACATTTACCATTAATGAAATATCAACCCTCCTTATTACTACAGCTAAAACAGGGTATAAAAATCATTACCTGGTTTGTTGGACTAATGTGACCTGGACCATCAGCACCCCTCCCCCCCCCCCCAAAAAAAAAAAAAAAGTAAACAGTGCTTGTTAAAGTATACAGGCCAACCTGCCTAAAAGGCCACCTCTATATAAGGACCTTTTGCTTATAAAAGCCAGTAGAATTGTATCCCATTTGCTCTTTATTTATATTATTTGAACCCATATAAAGGCCACCTGTCCATAAAGGTCACTTTTACTGGTTCCCTTGGGTATCCTTTATAGACAGATTTGACTGTAATTGTCAAAAAACTTGGAGTTAGGCTTACACATTTAGAGTCATACCGGTTAGTGGAAACTTAAACACAGAAAAAATTGTTAGGTCTTAACCTTAGGTTAAAATATATATTAAACAAGTATTTGTTGAATTTGTGATGGCCTTGCTGTACACACTTCACAATCATTTGATAAAATAAATAAAATAGGATAAAATAAGCTCTCGTCATTATTATATACAATATATAAAAACAGCTAGGGCATTGAATTTTTGCCAGAGTTGTGGGACTGGTGTGAGCTGGGCCATTGGGTCTCTGATTCATAAATTGAACAAGAGTTGCTGAACTTGAATTGTCGCCCGAGTAGTTTTAATACCTAGGTTCAATCCTTCTTGAGGAAGTGCGTTTTTATCTCAACTTTTGAGGAAGTAGTAACTTATTGTAAGCATCAACATCCAAAACTTTGCTGGTTAAATTTTTTGAAGGATGATTAAATGAACCAAACTTGACAGTTTTACTTGGGCATTGATCTAAAGCAGGTGCTTATGGATCACAGATCTCTTGCTGCCTGGGCTTGAGTCCTACTAAGGACAGATCCTGGTGTGAGAAAGTTTGTTAGTTTGCTTGCCAAAGGTCAGTATGTTTTCTCTGGGCACTCTGGTTTCCTCTACCATTGATGAACTAAGCACCTCAATATAAGTGAAACAATCTTAACTGGGTTGTGAAACTGCATTGTTCCACTCTCCACTTGACAAATTTTAAGAATCTTAACTGTGGTGTTTAACTCCATTACCTCACTTTGACTGGTTTACAAATATTTGCCACAGGAGGGAGGAAACCCTAAAGAGTTGTTTTATTATCTGATAAGATTTGATCTTTTATCTACCTGCATGCTTTGTAAATGACAGTGAAAGTATGACAGTGTGTGCACGTAGACATAAGATGTTTTAGATGCATGTCTGTGATAAGGTGCACCATGGAATGCCTATTTAAAGTAGGCCATAGGTAACAGTAAATTTGTTCCTTTAAGACAAAAATTTTGTTTTGTGTTGACAATCAATACATAAATGGTAGAGAAAACTGGAGTACCAGAGAAAACCTTTGGTGGGCATACTGATAAGCTTTTTTATGCTAGGACCTGGACAAAGTTGGATTTAAGATCTAGGCAAGGGAGAGGTTCTGTAAAAAGAGTATTTAGGGTTTTCTGATGTGGTATTGCAGGAGTTCAAATTTCCCCAGTCTGAGTGAGTGAGTAATGGTGTTTAACGTCCCATTCAAGAATATTTCACTTATATCAAGACGTCGCCAGCTATAGGCGAAGGTGCAGAAATTTTGCCTGTGCATTGCACAGATGGCATTATACAACAGGGTTCTTTAGCGTGCCAAGCCCACAGTGACACGGGACCTTGTTTATTTTAAGTTCCCATCCGAAAGAACCGTGACTTTCATTTCGTAAAGCCGAGTTCTTGGCAAAAGAACTGTCACTACCCACTTTCAAGTCTTGGGTCAGACCCGGCTGGGGCTCGAACCCACAACCTCCCACTTACGAAGCGAGCACTCTACCAACTGAGCTACCACAGTGGTTCCCCAGGTCTGAGGTTGGGGACCTATAATGAGTTTAGATTGGGACCCTCAATATTTAAACTGCAAAAGTCTGATGGACCTGCCATTTTTTACCAGGATAATACCTCTTTTTTCTATAGGATATTTAAATTGCACATGGACCTTACAATAAAGATATTGGACTTTCAAAACTTTACATGGGACTTGCCAAAAAGTCCTGGACCTTCTATACAAAACATAATTTTAAATCCCTGCATATTGAATTAATTCTTCAGTTGTACGGTTTAAATATTCACAGTATTGCACCATAGTGCATTGTTAAATATGAAAATAAAAACAATTGCAAACATAAAGTCAGTTAATCTTCTGTGTTATATTGTCTGTTTGCTGAAGTTCAGTGGTTTACTCCAGACTCTCCACCACCTTAATAGAAGTGTAAGAATCTCGACTGGGGCATACTCAACTCCCCTCTTCTTGCACTGAAACCTTCAACATTTATTACAAATCAAGTGGATTGATGGCGTTTTAGTCTCCCCAGTCAAGAATTACAAATCGACATACTACTATATATTCAATCCTACACATTGACTACAGATTCAATACTACACATCTGTTACCATTTTGTGATGATGTATTTTATTGACAATCATGATATACTTAAAGTATATTTTTATTTTCTATTGATTGCTTGAATGATTGTCGATGTAAGCTTGTATACATGTGTGGCTAGGTTATGTGACATATATGTATTTTTTTAGGCCAATTTTAAATATATTTTTAACATCTTTTCTTTTGATGTGAGATTTTTCCAGTCCAGGTAGCTAAAAACATTATTGGCTTCTAATTTCCTGCAAATTCTTTCACAAATTTTGGAAATTTGACTACTTATAACTTTCAATTTGTGGAAACCTAGATGCGACATATATGCATTTTGTTTAGTTTAAATTAAAATCATTTTCAACATCTTACTAAAGCTACTAAACATGTATATATAATCATGATATCATTTCCCATGGAATTTGCTTTTATTCTTATCTCCACTGGCCACCAATTCCAATTGATCATAAAGTATACATGTACAGTCAAAGGCCACCCAAGAGAACCAGTACAGGGAATGAGATTAACAGGGGCCCAGTAGTCCCTGGCTCCCAGAAATTTGTCTGGTCCTCCAAAGTTTTAAAGATTTGTGTTATGTAATTGCTATTGCAACTTCTCTTGAAAAGTGAGCTGGGCCACTAACTTGAAATTGTTACGCATCATCCCTGCAGTAAAAGTGGCCTTTATGGGCAGTTGAACTATATATATACAGGTTCAAATAATATGAATAAAGAACAATAGGACGTTTCTGGGTTACTTAATATCCTGTCCGGTTCTGTATTTTATAATACACTTCCGGGAAAAATTTTAGGCATACCTACTTCCGGCTTTTGTTGTGAAGGATGCATAGTTGCAAATACCGGGAAATTTGGTTGAATGTCAATTGATTGTAGAAGGCAAAGTATGGGTGTGCGATACCAGGATGCAATTCCCATGGTAGGAAAGGTCCCAGAAAATATCCTTTCATGGAAGATATTAATTTTTTACTGTTTCAAACTAAGAAAGACACAAGAAAAAGTAGGAAATGGTTAAATGCCATTACACACCCTCTCGACTACGATCCAAAACCCTGGCACAGGATGTGTAGTCGGCATTTCAGTGAGTCCGATTATCCAGAACTATTCCCATGGAATAATTACGGTGATGATACACCGACCAGGGCCGCCACTTCAATTTTAAATTGAAACCACCAGGAGCCCATGCAAAGACATGGATGATGGGTACGTCATGCACATTGTTGTAAGATCAACTTAAATTTATCAGCAAATTTCTAATCAAACTTTTAAGTAAGACAATTACAAGTCTCCTTAATTCCGGAACTTAAGAGTTGACGAAATGCCATGATAAAATGATAATTTGAAGAAAGCTTTCGAAATCGTGTAAACACGGAAGTAAACCGGAAGTACGGATGCCCAAAATTTTGACCACGTGACCCGATATTATACTACACAAAATCAGATTCCGGACTATCCCGGAAACGGGCTATTGAGATAAAATTCTACTGGCCTTTATAAGCAGGTGACCCTTATATAGAGATGGCCTTTAAGATGGGTTGGACTGGATTGTGTTTTAATGGATTCATTAACTGCCAGACAAACTAACTTCCCTCATCTTTATACAGGTCCCAGAATTTTCCTCATTAAAATCTAATAGCCAAAGGGAAATATCTTAATATGTTTGCTGTAATGCGGTGTGCAAATTTTATTAAAGCTACTGATGTATAATAATAGATTCTATATCTATTTGTGGTACCAGCTAAGAAAATCTAATATACAATCAAACCTGTCTATAAAGGCCACCCAAGGGATCCAGTGAAAGTCACCTTTAAGGGCAGGTGGCCTTTATATACAGGTTCAAATAATATGAATAAAGAACCATTGGGATACAATTCTACTGGCCTCTACAAGTAGGTGGCCTTTATATAGAGGTTGCCTTTAAGGCAGGTTGGAGAGTATTTGATCTAGAACCTCAGGCTTGAGATTTTCCTATTTAGCACCAACATGTATCAGTAGTGATTGATTTTATTTCCTGCACCACAAAATACATCAATTCAATGAAAAATCCATTTCAGCTTGTTCTCAACCATCAATACATCTCTGATTTTATTGGTAAATCTTTGCAGAGAAAAGGCATGTGTAGATTTTCTGGGACTGGTGGAATGGTGGTTGCAGGATGGAGATATTTTAATTACTCTTATTATGGATTTTTCGATTAATTTTAATTTTTTAGTACCTTAATTTTTTTGTCATATTTTTCAGGGTGATCATGTCTGGTTGGAGAATGAAAATAAAAGAGAGAGTTTACCGTTAACCTGGGAGCCAGGGTGAAATTCAGCGATTCTGGTCGGATACAAGTTATTGACGATGATGGCAAAGAACACTGGCTGGATGGCAAGAAAAAGATCAAACATATGCACATTACGTCGGTGGAAGGTGTGGAAGACATGATTAGTCTTGGTGATCTCAATGAGGCGGGAATTCTCAGAAATCTTTTTATAAGATACATTGACAATCTCATATATGTAAGTTTCCACATTTACCATTAAATTTAAAATCAGTGCACAAGGTCTTCTATTATCTTGTTTAATAATAATAAATTTGGTTTGGAAATTGTGTAATTTCCATGTAAAAGGAGTTTTCCTTGTTAATGGTCATGACTGGTTGGTTCAGCACTGCAGCACTGTAACAATGGATTAAATGTATTGTCAAAATTTTTTTTATCTTCATGCTAATTATAAGCTTTGGGAAATTTGTCAGCTAATGGCAATATGTAAACAAAGCTAGTTACTACATATTCCTCGAGACCATAGTGAGAATTTGTGACGTCATATGGCAGTGTGCTAGCACTTTAAAATTCACAAATTAATAAACTTAATCTCATTGTGAATAGCTGAACTGCTGATGTGACGTTAAACAACATTATTACCAAATTTGCGAGAGTTAGTAGTTGTTTTCATTTTATATAGAATTTTTTCATATAATTTTATAGAAATTTAGATATTATTTTCACATATATTAAAATTTTTAAGAAAATTTACAGGATCAATTTCAATCACTGTTGACATTTATATTTTATTTTCACACATTTTTGTCATTTTTCAGACATTCACGGGATCCATTTTAGTGGCTGTTAATCCGTACCAGATTTTACCAATTTACACCGCGGAACAGATCCAGAATTACAGAGACAAAAAGATTGGTGAAATGCCACCACATATATTCGCCATTGCTGATAATTTGTATTTCAACATGAAGAGATATTCACAGGATCAGTGTGTTATTATCAGGTATGTTTTAAGATCATTTTATCTTTTTTGGGGGGTGGGGGCTTGCTTGTTCTCATGCTTTTATTCAGGGAGAGGGCATGTTTTCACACTTTTATGGTTTGGTCTTGTTATGACATGTGTATATTAACGTGAAGAAATATTCACAGGATCAGTTTGTTATTATTAGGTATACTTCATGTTATTAGCTTGTTCTCCATACTTTTACATGGGAGTGCATGTTCTCACACTTTTATGGATATGTGATAGATATGTTCAAACCCAGGCTAGGTTGGACCAAGACTTTAAATTAGGTAGTGAGTATTCTTTTGCCAAGTACTCAGCATTTAGAAATGAAAGCCATGGGGTCATATGGAAGAGATCTTAAAAACTGATGTTTACTAAAGAACCATCCCTACACATTGTCCTGAGAGTACTGTAGAAGTAAAAAATCTCTGCTATTTCATCTGTAGCTGCTGATGTCACAATACAGTAAAACCTCGTTTTAATGCCTCTTGATAACTTTGCCAACTCGCTTATTGCCACACTATTTTGAAGTCCCAAAATCCATTTTGTTTATGTTTTTCTTATCCGCCTCCCCCGATTTATCGCCAAACCCCTTTATAACGCCAAAATTTGACTGAACAAATGGTGGGGATGAATCGAGGTTTTACTGTATAAGTGAAATATTCTAGACTGGTATGTAAAACCCTATTCCATCAATCACACTGTTATAAGTAGCTGCTGATGTCACAATATAAGTGAAATATTCTAGACTGGTATGTAAAACCCTATTCCATCAATCACACTGTTATAAGTAGCTGCTGATGTCACAATATAAGTGAAATATTCTAGACTGGTATGTAAAACTGTATTCAATCAAGCACACTGTTATGAGTAGGTGTTTTCTCACATTTATGAGCTGTCATTGTTCTCACAGTTTTTTTGAGTGGGCATTTAGTTGTGAAATGTCTGAAGTGTTGGCTTATGGATCATGTCACCTGTAACTGCATCATTGTTTATTAATCAATGCATTTACTAATTTTGCCTCTCCAATTATCTGTTTTTAATTTGTATCCCATTGGACATCACTTATTTTAGAGTAATTTTAATTTCTCTGATTACAGTGGTGAGTCTGGTGCTGGTAAGACAGAGAGTACTAAGCTAGTGTTACAGTTTTTAGCAGCGGTCAGCGGTCAACACTCGTGGATAGAACAACAAATCTTAGAGGCTAATCCTATAATGGAAGGTATGTACAAAACAAGAATATAACAAATATGTGTTTTACTGTATAGCCAAACGTGTAAAAGGAGCCAGTAAAGATGATATGTATTGGCAGGTGGCCCTACATTTTAAAATAATATGAAAAAAGACCAATTGGGGTAAAATTTTACTGGCCTTTAAAAATCTGATGGCCCTGTGGTATGTAAGGTATGGTTGACTTCACTTCTAATACTATATTATAGAGCCACAGTGGCCAAGTGGTCTAAAGGGCATGCAAAGGATTACAACCACTCTCACTACCTAGGTTTGAATGCCACTCTGGAATAAAGCCACTGTTGATTCTTAAACTTTTTTCAACAGAAAACATATAGGTACCCACAGCAATGGCACTATCACTGTAGTTTAAGGGGCCTCGGTGCAGAGTGGTCTAAAGCTCCCAGTTACAGATCTCATTCCCTTTCACCGCTTTAAGGTTTAAACCCCACTTGGTACAGGGACCAGTTGTTCGAAGCCTTGTTGTTTAAAATGCATAATTTAATTTATGCTGTGAAATTAATGTTAGAAAAGAATCCCACCAAACTAAAGGACATGGTTATAAAACTAGTTAAGCTTCCAACAACTGTGTCCTGATGCGAGTGTTGGAAAGTTTATCTGTAACAATACTAGGATTTTGCCAAATCTCCAAAAATTTTTAATATTGATTGCAGTGTAATGTGTATATTTGCATTATTTGAATTATTAGGAAGTTGGTGATTGAAAAAATAAGTACTTTATACACACTGACATAAAACATCTGTGTTCTCATTGTAGCTTTTGGAAATGCCAAAACTATCAGGAACGATAACTCTAGTCGATTTGGTAAATACATAGACGTGCACTTCAACGACCGAGGTGTGATAGAGGGTGCCAAAATAGAACAGTATTTGTTAGAAAAGTCTCGAATTGTCAACCAAGCCCACGATGAGCGGAATTATCACATATTTTACTGTATGTTAGCTGGTATGACCGGCGAAGAGAAAAAGAAACTGGACCTTCATGGTCCAAGGGAATATCACTATCTCACTCAGGTAACTCCTATAGGCTTTTATGCTATAATTTAATTTAAAAATTCATCAATAAGAACATTTCTGTACATTTTTTGGCTCTGTGGATAAATTCCCTTAAATTTCATTACAAAAACTGTTTATGAACATGATGAAGGCCACCTATGGGAACTAGTAAAAATTGGCCTTTATTGGCAGGTGATGCATGTATACAGGTGCAAATAAAACTAATAAATACCTATTTGTGTAAAATTTTACTGGCCTTAAAAATCGAGTGGCCCTTATATAGAGGTGGTCTTTAAGGGTCATTTTCACTCTTTGATTGTACAAGTTTTTTTTTAGCAGAGGTGAAAAATTAAAAGTTATATGGTAAAAACAAACACATATGTCTAAAATTACAAGGCACTCCAGTTTCCGCAACCATACCAGAACTGGCTGCATGGATGTATAACAAAAATCTTGAGGAGCATAACACTACATAACTACACTTTAATTTCATTCCACTTGAATTAAAATAAAATATGAGCTAAAACTCCCAAATCTTGTCATTTTAATTATTATAACCCCCCTGCAGACGAAGATTTAGGGGAGCATATAGGAATCATCCTGTCTGTCTGTCCGTTCATCTGTCTATCTGGTTTTCCTTCCCAATATCATGTCCCCTCCTTATCTTCCATGTCTCTGGATGGATTTTGATCAAACTTGGCACAAATGTAAACCAACATCAGACGATGTGTCACATACCAAATTCATGTGCATAAGTGAAAGGTGAAGGTTGGGAGGTTAATGGAGGGGGGGGGGGGTATTTGCCTCCCAAGAGACGGTTATAGTATTGTATTCTTGTGTATTTTTAGGGTGGAACGATTGAGTGTGAAGGCAGAGATGACATAAAGGAGTTTGCCGATATTAGATCTGCCATGAAGGTGTTGATGTTCACAGATTCAGAAACCTGGGAAATCCTGAAAATTCTAGCTGCCTTGTTACATATAGGAAATATCAAATATAATGGTAAGGCCAAAGCAAAAAAAAAAAATGTGTTTGTGCTAACACTCTTAGAAAAATTAAGGGCCAGTAATTGGTAGGAAAGCAATATTTTAATTTTAGTTTTTTACATTGAGCATAGATATGGGGCAAGGATACCAAACTATAACAGTGTTTGTCATAAATGCTTTAAAGTATGCGTGTAAATTTAGGGTTGGTCAAGTTAACGGAAATACTCTTTATCTTTTTTAAGGCTAGGGGGTCTCATTTACCTTCATACACACAGGGCTCTCGGAGGCAGAGTAGTTTTAAACAACATTGCCTCTTACTACTTAGTTTTGAATCCATCTCTGGCAGATCCTACTGTGAAAAAGTTTGTCAGGTGGGTAGTTCTCTCTGGGTACTCTGATTTTCTCCACAATCCCAGAAATGACTGCCTCCGATATAAGTGAAAGAATCTTTATTAGGGCATAAAATACTTATACTCTACCATCCCTGATTCTACCACTACAGTATAAGTGAAATACAAAATGTACTCTTGACTGATGCATAAAACACCATTACTCCATTCCATCAAGAAATCAAGTCTATGAAAAGTTGAAGTTAAATTTCAAAAAAATTTTTGCATTAAATGCTAAAAGGAAAAAAAACCAGATAAATAAATGTACTTAACTATAATGAACAAATATAATGTACATGTATTATATTTTAGCAATTGAAATGGACAATATAGATGCTAGTGAGATTCAAGATATTCAACATATTAACAAAACAGCTAAGTTATTGGAGGTAAATTTACATTATTCACCAATAATAAAATCCACTTGATCTTATTTGAATCGGGTGTACATTATTTGAAAATTTGACAAATATCTATTCAAGAAAATCACAAAATTGATAAGAGTTTTGACAGTTTTCTGCCAAATAACAATCTTTTCATTCTACTCAAAGTTTATGATATATGAATTCAAAAATTTATCCACTTTATAATTCTGTGTCAACATACATATGAGGTTCTTTTGTCATCAAACTATGTTTATCATGACTTGAAAAGAGGAGTTTTACCATTGGGGAAAATTGAGATATCTACAGTTTTAAAGAAAAAAAGTTTTTCCATTGAGAAAAAATTATGACTGAGATATACAGTTTTGAGAGAGAAAAAATACTTTACTGCAAGTCTACTCATCAAAGTTTTACCATTAGAAATAAATTTTGACGGAGAGATTTATGTTTTTGGGGATTTTTTAGAAGAAATACTTTGTCCTTAGTTCACTTATTAAAGGTTTACAGTCATTTTGTTTATACACTATTATTCATTGTCACTGTACATTAAATTTATATTCTTTCAAAAGGTGAGAGCTCAAGATTTAATAGATGTATTGACAACTCGTACAATCGTCACTCGAGGAGAAAGTGTCACAGTTACCATGGGAACGGAGGCATCCGTGGATGTACGTGATGCATTTGTTAAAGGCATTTATGGTAGAATGTTTATTTGGATTGTTGACAAAATAAATATAGCAATATTCAAACCTAAGTCATCACCAAAACATTTCAGAACATCCATTGGTGTGTTGGATATTTTTGGATTTGAAAGTTTTGATCATAACAGGTAAAATGATATTTGAAATATGTTCTTATTTGTTTTGTTTTACAGTAAAAAATCTTTTTTATGGTTCTGTTGGCTTAGGTGACCGAGTCACTTGAGCTCTGACTTATCACAGTGCCTCTCACCACCTAGAGCTGCAGATGCTAGTGTGAGAAAGTTTGTCAATACACTTGCTGAAGGTTGATGGTTTTTTTAGACACTCTGGTTTCCTCCACCATCCCAAAACTGACAGCCTCTATATAAGTGAAAGAATCTTGATCAATGCATACAATTTCATTATTCCACTTCACTCCAAATAAGTACTTTTAGAATCTATACAAAAGCATATCCAATTTTCAGCAAGGAGGGGGACATAGAAGGTGAGAGTTGATAGTTTAAAGCTTCTTGAGGCAAAAATTTTGAAAAACAGACACAAATATCCTGCATTCTGGTGAAATCTAAGCTGCATCAAATGGAAAAATTCACAATACCTGAATGATAGAACCACAATCAAATGACACAATTGTATTATCAGCATTATAAAGGGGTGGAGTGGGGGTATGCCCTGTACATCTTCGCTAGATCTGACACTACTATTACATGTACTCGGTAATCTGCTTGTATAAATTGTATACACTTGTATTTTACCTCCATTTTGAAACAAACTTATAAAATTAATGTCAAACATTTATATTTTCAGTTTTGAACAGTTGTGCATCAACTACGCCAATGAAAATCTGCAGCAGTTTTTTGTCAGACATATATTCAAGTTGGAACAGGTAAGAAACAAAGACATGGCATTACAAATATATTGATATCTTCTTACTGGATAATTAAGAAATAATCAACATTTACCCGTGGTATATCGTCGAATAATACACGGGCCAGAGTTCACTTGTGGAAGAATATATCACGAGGTGGCTTATATTCGCCGCATATTAACGATGGCCCGTGTATTATTCAACGATATACCACGGGTTAAATGTTGATCATTTCAATTCTAACATGACTTAGATAAAAATGATTGAAATGAACATTGCAAACTCTTTTTTTGGAAGTTCATTTTACTATCCATTTGTAAAAGGTCCATTGAAACAATTCGGCTGTTGAATTTATCTCTATTGAAATAAATGGCTTTATGAATGAAAATTACGTCACAACCATTGTTCCCGACACATCGCATGACGTCATATTATAAGCAAGGGAGTACGTCATTAAAACGGAACAGGGATGGGTATATCGTTTGTTATACCATGGCTGGCTCTATGTTTCATATAAGGAAAACGCAGGTCATGTTAGAATTACAGTTAATCCTCTATTCATCACTATAATTTGTTCATTCGTATTTTACTGTTATATAGGGTGTTTGAGTTAAATCGAGGGAATTTTATAGAGAAAAAACATAGAAGACACATATTTTTGACTTAAAAATACTAAATCTATAAGCGAGTTGGCATCATTATTGAAGGACATTATAATATAAATTTTGCTATATATTAATACTTTAGATTTTTTTTTGCATTTTTAGGCCTATTAATTTATTTTGTGATCGATAGTGCAAGGGCCCCTTCTTGATTAAAAACTGCCTTTTAGATTTTAAAGAATTGACTAAACTGATTCATTTTATAACTTACAGGAAGAATATGACAATGAAGGAATTAACTGGAAACACATTGAATTTGTGGACAATCAAGACACGCTGGATTTAATCGGAGCAAAACCAATGAATATTATCTCCCTTGTCGACGAAGAAAGTAAATTTCCTAAGGTAAGATGATTATTGCCACAAACTGTAAAGGGGGGAATTTTCATGTGGGTAAAATTTCACTTATTTTGGGCTAAAGAAATTACCACGAAAACTTTAGCCACATGAAAATGTCTACCATACAGGTTAATGTATCATAACATATAGAATTTACACCCACTTATATTGGCTATGTGAAAATTGCACCCATATGAATTATAAATGCCAGATTTCAGAAATCGAGAAATTTTCATCCCACAAAAATATCCCCAATACGGTATACATTGTATATACATGGTGACAGATATTAAACTAAATCGCAACTGAATTGAACTACCTGTTAAATAAAGGTTTATAGAACTACTGTCAAATTAAATGACCGGTAATTTAAGGTATGAAAGAATAAATTAATCAAAACTTTACAACCACGCAATTGCAATAATCATTAAGGGAAATTATCACAATTTTTTTTACTGCCAATATAGCAAAAATTAGTCACATGTGAAAATTTCCTCTATACTTAAGCTTAAAATAATTAAGATATATTATCTCTTCACTGATGTCCAAATTTTTCTTTTCTAATTGGAAATGGGTATGTTTCAGATTAATAAGTGTTATAAAATTGTGATATTGCAATACAGAGAGAAATAAGATTCAAATACATATATTGCAATACCTGGTATCATTTAGAACTATCCCATAAGTAGAAGGTTGTGTGTTTGATCCCTGGCTGGATCTGACCCAAAACTTGAAAGCAGGTAGTGACTGTTCTTTTGCCAAGCACTCGGCATTACGAAAACTTAAAAGTAAACAAGGTCTTGTGTCATGGTGGGCGTGGCATGATAAAGAACCCTGCTGTTTAATGCCATCAGTGCAACATATCAGCAAAATCTTTCCACCTTCGCCTATAGGTGATGATGTCTCAATATAAGTGAAACATTCTTGAATACGATGTCAAACATCATTACTTAACTCGACCCATTAAGAACAATGATCTAAATATTTAATTTTTATTTTCCAGGGAACAGATACCACTATGTTACAGAAGTTTAACCTTAACCATGGCAACAATAAACTCTTCATAAAACCAAAATCTGAAGTTAATCCAGTGTTTGGATTAAATCATTTTGCTGGTGTTGTGCTTTATGATGCTAGAGGTAATAATACTCCCCAGCAAATGAAGTAGGGGGAGGGGATGGGAGTGGGGATTATACTGGAATACTGGAATATCAACTTGTCTGTCTGTTCTCCGAGGTGGATATCAAATTCGAGTTTCCATCCATCCTTCCTTCTGCCCTTCTGTCTGTCTATCCATCCGAAATTCTTGTCTGCACAAATTCTCCAAAACTATAAAGCTCTATTTCATAAAACTGGTGCAAAGCATCAATATTGATAGGAGATGCACATGTCATTAACCTGAGTTGGTTTGCTCATTTTCCTGGGAGTTATTGCCCTTTAAACATAAGTGCTAATCACAGAAAAAAAACCTGCTGGTGGGGATCCTAATTCACTGAATTTACTTATTTTCATTGAATCAAACTTTGGCCTTATAAATGAGTTTAGTGATAGATTGCCACCATTTGCTTAATTACTTTTTTTCATTATGAAGATGGTTTAGGAATAAAATTGAGGGAGGCTTAAAAATTATAAAAAACTTTTTGGACTTAAAATACAGTTGACTCTCGTTATCTCGAACTCGACGGGGAAATGCAAAAAGTTCGACTTATCCAGAGTTCGAGATAACCGATGTAAAAAGACGGCAACAAAAGGGAAGTAACTCGTACACTGTTTATTGCCGTTTTCTCCTATATCGTATGTATTCAATTATGCATTTTGTTTTATAAGAGTTTCTTTAATTACTCAATTCTGTCAATAACCGATTGCGCTATTGTTATTAGCCGACAAATAGTGGAGTTCGCTTTGGTCTCCATACCAGTTTCACTTTGTGTACTTTAATCACCCCAAGCTTCCGGTTGTATTGAGTAATGTTCTCATCACACGCTTTTCGGCAGCCATGTTCAGCTTGGCAGTAATTATAACACCTGTTAATCTCCTTGAGGGTTTAATTGCTTATGCAAGGGATAATAATTAAGGGCTTAAGGAAATTGGGAGGTCAGTGCAATGTTGTCATTTTAAAATCAACACGAGGCCGACAGTCAAATATTTTTTTTTATGTCGGAATGTGTTTTTTCTACCAAAAAATTTGTAGGCTTTGACTAATTTGATTTTCCAAAATTTTTTGTTCGAGTTAACAAATTTAATTTTCCTAAATTTTTTTGTTTGAGTTAACAAATTTAAGTTTCCTAAATTTTTTGTTCTAGTTAACGAGTGTAATTTTCTTAGGATTTTTATTCAAGGGGACGAAAATATTGTTCGACATATCCGATAATTCGAGATATCCGAGTTCGAGATAACCGGAGTGATTTTGGTTTAATAAAGAACAACTCTGTTCGGACTTTTTAAAAAAGTTCGAGATATCCGGTAGTTCGAGATATCCGAGTTCGAGATAACGAGATTCAACTGTACTGTGATAAAAAGTGATGTGTCAGATATAAAGCAATCTGTCTGTCTGTTTGTCCGTCCATCCGTCCGTCCGTCCGTCCACGTAAAATTGTGTCCAGGCCATATTTCACCAATGCGTAGGACGACTCTCATGAAACTTCACATGAAGAATCTTCATGGTCCAAAGGTGTGTCATGACCTTGAACCAAGGTCATATCGGAAAGGTCAAGGTCGCAGGAAAACTTTAAATGTCGGTGGCGAAGGGGTATTTTGCTCTCAAGAGACAGTTCTAGTTTGTATTGTATTCTCTTCAATATTGATATTCAGTGATTTTGTTTGCTTAAAATTACTACCACATTAAAAGTAGTTTCCCCTGGGAAAGATGACTAAAATTTCCAAATTTGACCATTGAAATTCCCAAAACAACAGTGATACACTAACAAAATAAATGTGGTTGTATTTTGCACTCCTTACCCACAAAGAGGGCGCGGTGGCCTAATGGATAAGACGTCAGTCTTCAAATCCAAGGTCTCTCACCGCTGTGAGTTAGAGTCCCGCTCGGACCACATGTGGGAAAGTGAATTTTCCTTGCCGTTGGCCTTTACTGATTCACCTGGTATCGGTATAATGGACTGGGGGAGTGGTACGTTTGTCTGCGGCGTACTGACTCTGTGAGCTAGCACGGTAAAGTCGCCCTGAGTGCGCGCTAGTACAAGGCAGACCATACAACACACTCGCACTTCACATGCATACACAAAATTGTTATAGATTAATCCATATAGATTAATTAAATAGTTCTCGTCGCGAATAGCTGAAAAATTGCTGATGCGACGTTAAGCAACATTCAACCAACCAACCAACCTTACCCACAAAATTTCAGATACTGTCACAATATAACATCTTTACAATGAGGACCACAATATGTTTTCACATGTCATAATGAAGTTTGCTGTATTTCAGAACTTCAAATTTTCCCAACATTAAATGCAGAAGGTAGTTTAATAAAAATGTAACAAAATCACTGTATCACCTAAAAGATACTTGTTCATAGATTAATTCACAAAGTTAAAAAAATAGTTCTCATAGTGAATAGCTGAAAAATTGCTGATGCCATGTTAATCAACATTCAACAGAAAAAATAGTTCTCGCAGCGAATAGCTGAAAAATTGCTGATGCCATGTTTAGCAACATTCAACAGAAAAAATAGTTCTCATAGTGAATAGCTGAAAAATTGCTGATGCCATGTTAAGCAACATTTAACAGAAAAAATAGTTCTCATTGCAAATAGCTGAAAAAATGCTGATGTCATGTTAAATAACATCCAACAGAAAAAATAGTTCTCATAGCGAATAGCTGAAAAATTCCTGATGCCATGTTAAGCAACATTCAACAGAAAAATAGTTCTCATAGTGAATAGCTGAATAATTGCGGATGCCATGTTAAGCAACATTCAACAGAAAAAATAGTTCTCATAGCCAATAGCTGAAAAATTGCTAATGCCATGTTAAGCAACATTCAACAACAACAACATATGCCAGTGTATTAATTTATCCAAACTTTAACTTTTTCAGGATTTTTGGAAAAGAACAGAGACACATTTAGTGGTGATTTGTTATCATTGGTACAGACATCATCTAACAACTACTTACTGAAGTTATTTAGTGATGATATCTCAATGGTAAGTCAAACCTCACATTATTGAATATTTACAATTAGAATTGACCTTCTTTAGATGAATCTATTTGTTTTTACTGGCATTCATTTGCTCTTGAATACAGTGTGGGGTATGACCTCTGATTACGTAACGTTTAACTATCCGATTACGTCACAGAATGTCATCCTATTATCTCATGCATTGTTTGATTGGTTAGCATCCAAGTCTAGTCTTGACGTAACTATCCTTATTTGGAGCTAGGTTGTTCCTTTATCGGAATTTTGAATGAATTAATTATTGTAGCGATAATTTTACATTTCGGACATGCTATCAATATTTTTTATGATTGTAAATATAAGAAATAACGTTCTATCTGAGTGTATTCATTTGGTATTATGAATGAGAGTCAGGAATAGCATATTTAACATGAACTGCTTTGCAGTTCATTCAGTATGCTATTCCTGAGAGTGCTTTCTAAAAAAAAGAAATAGAAAAATAAGGAAAGATTAAGAAGGTTGAGAAGAAGGAGAAGAGAGAGAAAGTAAAAGAGAGATAGCTATTCAATATTCATTTGTAATTTTATTACTACTTACATAAAATTTTATTTCATTTAAATACAGGGAATAGAGACTAAGAAGAGGGCTCCAACACTGGGTTCACAGTTTAAGAAATCCTTAGACTCCCTGATGAAGACTTTAGGAGCGTGTCAGCCATTCTTTGTCAGATGTATAAAACCAAATGAATTCAAAAAACCATTGGTGAGCATTAAATTTTGTTTAACATCATAGTTAAATAATATTTTAAGATTTCAGACTTGTTCTTGTTCTTTTTATTATTGCATTGGGTTAAAAAAAAATGGTTTTGTAATTTAAAAAAAAAATCCTTTGGGTGTACAATTGTGGAAATGTGTTCTTAGAGAGGAAAAAAATTTAATGCCATTAAATTTTTGGGAATTTACTAAGCCCACAATTACAGTGAAATGTTTCTAGAGGGGGGGGGGGGGGGGGCTGGGTGAGTGGTCTAAAGTTCGCACTTACAGATCCGCTTCCCATCTAGGTTCAAATCTTACTCTGGACAGATCTTATCTTAAGATAATTTGTCATTTCTGTGTTGTCTCTGGGTACTCTGGTTTACTTCACCATTTCTGAAATGATCAATTTAATATAAGTGAAAAAAGTCTTGACATTTCTATGGGCAGCCATCAGGGCAAAAATACAAAAGCTGAGAATTAATCAAATATTTTAAAAAATAACAATAAAAAATAAATCAATAATTAAAAAATTAAAATCACTAAACAAAATTCAAAAATCAATAATAAAAAAGCTGTGAATTAATCAAATATTTTAAAATAACAATAAAAAATAAATCAATAATTAAAAAATTAAAATCACTAAACAAAATTCAAAAATCAATAATTCGAAAATTAAATCAATAACACAATTTCATAAATCAGCAATCAAGCCTCAAACCAACAATCAACTCTCAAATCAACATCAACATTAAATCAACAATCAAATCCAAACTCGCAAATCAAAACTCAATCAACAACCAAAATCAAAACTCAAATCAACAACCAAAACACAAATTAACGCTAGAGGGCGCGCAGAACGAGGGAAATGAGGCAGTATTCGAAAAGTGTCACCCGCACTGCCGCACCCGCACCCAATTTTCCACATTACACACAATATCACTTTAAAAACTAAATTTTTTAATAAAATTTTACACACTTGCCGGGCATAGGTATTTGTACTAAATTCTCTTTGGATTTTAATTAAAAATAAGTATTTTTAAAAATATTGATCAAAATGTTGGTGCGGCAGAACTGCCGCGCTCAAGCCTGAATTTTGTTTTTTTATCGATTTCTCTTATATTAGAAAATATTGAGCCATAAAATTTTCATGGCATCTAAATATGATATTTATCTATCGAAATATATTAAGTTCATTATTATTACTTTTATAATTTTGGAGAATTCTTGGTGCGGCAGTTGGAGACGTCGTCAGCCGCACCCAAATCCAAATTTTCAGAGTGAAGTTTGCATTTAGATCGATTTCTCCTATAATCCATAATAATGGGGCATGAAATTTTCACAGGATCTAAATATGATATTTATCTATCAATGCATACTAATTGTTATATAAAAAGTTTGATAACTTATGAGAACTTTGGGCGCGGCAGTTGGTCTTGTCGTCAAAATGGCCATATATATATGTAAACAAACAGAATGTTCTGTTTCTTTTTCTGAATCTCCTGCCTTTTCTGGGTTCACCCTGAAATTAGAAAGAGTGTTATTTATTTATTTTGTTTTACAAATATTAATTTATTTATGAAATTATTGTTTTTAACAAATATTTATTTATTTATTTATTTATTTGAAATTATTTTATTCTATTCTAGTCTTCCTCTAAGACACAATCTACTTCTCCTAAGCCACCTGCTGTTTCAACCGTGTCTTCCTCTAAGACACAATCTACTTCTGCTAAGACAAAATCTACTAAGTCTAAAACACAATCGAACACCGGCTGTTTCAACTGTGTCTTACTCTAAGACAACATCTACTTCTCCTAGCCCACTGTTTCAACCTTGTCTTCCTCTAAGACAAAATCTATTTCTGCTAAGACAAAATCTACTAAGTCTAAAACACAATCGAAGTCACCGGCTGTTTCAACTGTGTCTTACTCTAAGACAAAATCTTTTGTATCACAAATGTTAAAAACACAAAAAGGAGGAGGTCACAGTGAAGATTTAACGTGTCATATTTATCAGTTTTCACATGAAACACTGTCGTCTAAAGAGTTAAAATCAATTGTTTCAAATTTGGATGCAGACAAAATATCTAAAATTCCTCCGATCCATCCTGAAGGTGGAGAAGTTTATGTTTTTAAGGATGAAGGCAACACAAAACAAAAAGATTGGACATCTGATTCTTATTTCTGGGTCATAAAGGCAGTCAGTATAACGTTCCCAAGAATGCAAAAATTCCAGATATTTATGTTAGGAAATATTGGATAAGTACCGAGCCTAAAGATAGGATAGGTAACGAAGCTTTTAGGCGTCGGATTTATAGATTTAACAAGGAAAAAATTGTTATTGTTCAATACATCGGTGATGAAACCGTTTATAAGCATAGGTCTCACGGTAATTCAGACACAGACACAGTTGTTACACAAGAACGCTTCCATCAACTATACAACAAATTAAAAATCCGTCTGATGTATATAGAAAATTAGTCACCAATGACAAAGTTAAACCCAAATATCAAGGCGTAATTAATCCAAGAGATATTACACAAGTCAGACGACACAAACACACTGTACGACAGAACAAAAAACTTACTCATGATGAAATATATAGTGCTGTAGAGTTACACTATCACTTAGATAATTTTATTCATGACTTTGCGGTTGTGCCACATTTAAAATGCATTGTCGCTTCATCTGAACTACTATCAGAATTAAATAAACTCCTCGCCGTTAAGTCCGATGCACCTGTCACTCTATCTTATGACACAACATTCTTGTTAGGTGATTTTTTGTGTCAGTGCTTGTTTTTAGACATATTCTTTTCAAGGTAACCGAGCTGTTCCAGTTGCGTTTTTCATACACGATAGAAAGTCAACTGAAGTTCATGATTTTTTGGCATAAAATTCCAAAACTTATACCAAATTTAAAAAAGAATAAAGTAATAATCGTTACAGACAGAGAGGACAGTATAACAAATGCTATATCTGCTAATCTCCCCGATGCACACATTTTGTTTTGTTGGAACCATATATTACAAGACTTAAAACGTTGGCTAAAACATCATGGTGGAAAACCAGATGATATGAGTGTTTACTTTTCCCATGTACAGGTAATGGACACTGGGTCACCTCTATACAAGATAATAATAAAAATATATACGTTTTGGATAGTTTAATTTCATTAATAGAAAAGAAACAAAAATTGCCAGCTTCTTTAGACATACAATTATCTGCAGCCTATGGTAGAGGCAACAATAAAATTAATTTGGTATTACCTCATATCCAACAACAAGACAATTCATTTGATTGTGGTGTCTTTGCTATTGCTAATTTAGTGGAATTTTGTTTTAAAGGCACGATTGATACAGATATTACATTTAAATCAGAAATGATGAGGGAACATCTTCTTAAATGCCTAATTAAAAAGAAATTCGAACCCTTCCCGAGAAAAAATAAATCAAAAATTTGTCAGAAAAAACCAATGACACTGGATATCTATTTGGACTGTTCGAAGTGTTCCCTGTCAAACATATATGATGATATGATTTCTTGTGAGTTTTGTACCAATGGTTTCACAATTCCTGTGTAGGTCTAGATGATGATTTCAGAGACAGTTTTATTTTCACTTGTGATAATTGTAGGTAAATTCATTTTAATTAGACAAACTGCCTATATTCTTTACTTCAATAGAGGTGCTCCTTAAATGACAGTACTTCCATTACAAGAAACAGTAGCTTTCCTTTGTTTACATATACACATCGATCTATTTTGACGACAAGACCAACTGCCGCGCCCAAAGTTCTCATAAGTTATCAAATTTTTTATATAACAATAGTATGCATTGAATAAATATCATATTTAGATCCTGTGAAAATTTCATGCCCCATTATTATGGATTATAGGAGAAATCGATCTAAATGCAAACTTCACTCTGAAAATTTGGATTTGGGTGCGGCTGACGACGTCTCCAACTGCCGCACCAAGAATTCTCCAAAATTATAAAAGTAATAATAATGAACTTAATATTTTTCGATAGATAAATATCATATTTAGATGCCATGAAAATTTTATGGCTCAATATTTTCTAATATAAGAGAAATCGATAAAAAAACAAAATTCACTCTGAAAAAATTGGCTTGAGCGCGGCAGTTCTGCGCACCAACGTTTTGATCAATATTTTTAAAAATACTTATTTTAATTAAAATCCAAAGAGAATTTAGTACAAATACCTATGCCCGGCAAGTGTGTAAAATTTTATTAAAAAATATTTAGTTTTTAAAGTGATATTGTGTGTAATGTGGAAAATTGGGTGCGGGTGCGGCAGTGCGGGTGACACTTTTCGAATACTGCCTCATTTCCCTCGTTCTGCGCGCCCTCTAGCGTTAATTTGTGTTTTGGTTGTTGATTTGAGTTTTGATTTTGGTTTGATTTGATTTGCGAGTTTGGATTTGAGTTGATTAATGTTGATGTTGATTTGAGAGTTGATTGTTGGTTTGAGGCTTGATTGCTGATTTATGAAATTGTGTTATTGATTTAATTTTCGAATTATTGATTTTTGAATTTTGTTTAGTGATTTTAATTTTTTAATTATTGATTTATTTTTTATTGTTATTTTAAAATATTTGATTAATTCACAGCTTTTTTATTATTGATTTTTGAATTTTGTTTAGTGATTTTAATTTTTTAATTATTGATTTATTTTTTATTGTTATTTTTTAAAATATTTGATTAATTCTAGCTTTTGTATTTTTGCCCTGATGGCTGCCCATACATTTCTAAAAAAAAAAAAAATGAATAAAAAAAAAATAAAAACCAAATTCGTTTTGATAATTGATTTAAATTTTCTACTTTTCAGATGTTTGATAGAGAATTGTGCTGCAAACAGTTAAGATATTCTGGTATGATGGAGACTATTAGAATCAGACGAGCCGGCTATCCCATCAGACATCGCTTCTCAGAGTTTGTGGACCGTTACCGATTACTAGTACCTGGCATTGGTCCCTCTCACAAGGAGGAATGTAGATCAGCCTCGTTAAAGATTTGTTCGGCAGTTTTGGCAGGAAAAGACTACCAGCTTGGTCATAGTAAAGTATTCTTAAAGGTATAATGTAGTTATTTTGTTATCCCCCCACCTTTCGAAGAAAGGGAAGGAAATTAAATCAAGTTTCCATCCGTCCCTCCATCCATCAGAAATTCTTGTCTGCTAATTCTCCAAAACTATGGCACATTTTCTCATGAAACTTGGCGCAAAGCATCAACAGTGATAGGAGATGTACATATTGTTAACACAGTTTGGTTTACTCATTTTCCTTGGAGTTATTGTCCTTTTAACATAACGGCAAATCACAAGAAAAGAACCTGCTGGTGGGGGATCCTAATTCACTGAATTTCCATGTTGAATTTAAAGTGTTCTATTGTTGTTTTCTAACATGACTTGTGTTTTCCTGCATATAAACCATGAAGAAAGCCAACCATTGTAAAATAAACATATACAACCATGGATGCTTTGTTTTACCGACATACTCCCTAACTTACTTTGGCCTATAACTCCCAGTGGAGCTTAGGCCATTGATGAAATCCCTTCATCTGTCTCTATTTTGCACAAGTTTTTCAACTCCCACCAAAGTTGTATTCCTTCCATTTCATTTCCAATTCTGTGTCCTTTATTCAGGTGTATCTAGGACATCCCTTACTCAACTTGTGACATAATGCTACAATATTTATGAACAACTGTTGACATCATTTTCATTTGTTACTTCATTTATTTTAATGGAGGGAATTTCAACCATGTCAACTGCCAAAAGTGTTTTGATGAAACTTTAAGCCAATACTTAAATGCACAATATTTTGTTCTCATTGCAAAGTAGTTAAGGTTTTTACACTTATCATTCCGTCATCTAGGGTCGTGGGTTTGAGCAAATTAACATGAGTTATTATTACCTCCACAGTTAATTTTCAAATTGCTTAATGATGAAATTTGTTAAAATCAAAATCAAATTAAAATAATTTTCTTTTCATATTCAGGATGCACAAGATGCCTACCTAGAGACCCAGAGAGAAATTGCCCTTACACAGAAGATTCTTATCATCCAGAAATCTATCCGAGCATGGCATTGTCGTCGCCGGTTCTTGAAAATGAAACAGTCCACCATCATTATACAGACGTCATGGAGAGGTTTTATACAGAGAAAGAGATTCTTACTGGTAAGATCTTTGTGCCACTTTGTGCCACAGTGGCTAAGTGATCTAAAGCATGCTTACTGAGCTCCTCAAACAGAAAATGGGGAGGTGTCAGTGGCCGAGTGGTATCAAGTGCATTAACTGAGAACCTCTTGTCTGTGTTTGAATACCACTTGGAACAGATAATATTGTGGGAAAGTTTATCAGTTCGCTTACTGAAAAATTTTGGTTGTTTTTTTTTCAGGGGGCACTCCAGTTTCCTCCGCATTTTATAAACTTACTAACTCAATTTACTGTAAAGGGGATTATTTTCGCTGGGTGAAAATTTCGCGATTTCTGAAATCTCGCATTTCGCATGGGTGTAATTTTCGCGTTACCAATATAAGTGGGTGTATATTGTGTATATATGCAATATATAAACCTGTGTATGGTAGACATTTTTCGCTTGGGTAAACTTTTTGCGGTTATTTCTTCAGCGCGAAATAAGCAAAACTTTTACCCAGGCAAAAATTTCACCCTTTACAGTAAGTTAAAGAATTTGACCGGGGAGTAAAACACGATTACTCAACTTAACTATTTATTATGTACGAGTACATTGTAAAGAAAATTTGACCCTAAAAGACTGATCTTAATAGACAGGTGGTCTTTATACTGTAAACAAAATTTCTGCACCTTCGCTTATAGCTGGCGACGTCTCGATATGAGTGAAATATTATTGACTGGGACGTTAAACACTATAATTCAACTCAACTTTATACTGTAAACATATTTGATCTTGTGTGTATTTATTTTCGAGGTAAATGAAATTTCCACATATCGTTGTAATTAAATTTTGCGTTTTTTAATATGCACCAGAACACAATAAGGATAATTTAATTTGATTTTTGCTCAGTATTAATTTTCTCGCCAAAAAACCAACTGTGACATAAGCAAAAATTAGTACACTGCAAAAATAAATACATTTACATTATAAAGTATATCAAATTTTACTTTAAGTCTACTTTGTTTTTTAGATGAAGCAAGGTTATATGAGACTACAGGCCATTGTAAGGTCCAGAATCTTGACTGCCAGGTTTAATGCTATGAGAGGCTTCATCATTGATTTTCAGGTAAAAATAATGAAATATCATCATTTAAAAAATGACATTCTGATCGTGGTATTTCACGGGGAAATGCAAGTTAGTGTGGCACGTGCCAAATTTGATGAAGGGCAAAAAATGTCATTTCATATATTTACAATTCTTCCTTTAATAAATATTTTGTACCTTGGTACTATTTTTTCCATATCTCCGTGTGAGATAGGGTTTTTAGCCATGCAAGATCGGCATGTCTCACATGACCATGTGACCCCCCGTGTGGGACACGATGTAATATTTCGGGAAAATTGATACACATCTAGGGTCATGACCCCAATTGTCTTTCACGGAAATTGCAGTACAATTGCTTCTGCATGTTTCATCAAAGAGAGATACAGATATACTGTTAATATTTAAAAATGAAAAAAAAAAGATATTTTGTATACTAGGCCCAGTTCAAGAAAGCTTAATTAAATATTCTAATTAAGGATAAATTAATCATAACTGTAATCAATCTTTGTGCATGTTCTTTAGTTTGTTTGGTAGTGCTTACACTATAAATGTAACAGGCATTCACTAAGTTGATTTCACAATTGGTATAACCTGATTGTGTAAAAAACAAAGTAGTACTACATTCATTAAATCTAAAAACCACTGCAGTAGCTCAGTTGGTAGAGTGCTCGCTTTGTAAGTGGGAGGTTGTAGGTTCGAACCCCAACCGAGTCTGACCAAAGACTTGAAAGTGAGAAGTGAATGTTCTTTTGCCAAACGAATGAAAGTCACGGTTCTTTCGGATGGGAACTTAAAATAAACGGGCCCTGTGTCATGGTAGGATTGACAAATTAAAGAGCCCTGCTGTATAATGCCACACCTATAGCTGGTGACGTATCGATATAAGGTGAAATATTCTTGACTGGAACATTAAACACCATTACTCAACTCAACTCATTAAATCTAAAAAAGTATAAATATCAATTAATTGCATTTTAGCATTCAAGTTATAAATAACAAGTGATATAAAAGTAGAATTTCATTGCAATAAAATGTAATTTAATGTTGTTACATATCCAATAGAACTAATTGTTCTGCACAAACATTGTGGGATATTGTGTGTTACACTGGTAAACCGTATTTAATATATTGAAGTTTCATAAAGTATAATATTTACAATTGCAATGTCTTTCCTTAAATAAAGTATTTGACATCGACTGTACTTTGCAACTTCATAGAGACATTGCTCCACATGCTCCATTATGACGTCAGATGACAAATGCTCTCGATGACTGACAGGAGTCGACCCATTTTTATTAGAAGGTGTACCAAGATTATATTTCAAAATTATTTTCAAATTAACATGGAAAATGTAAGGCAACATTAGATTAATGTTTATAAATATTGTAAATGTAAAAAATAATTTGCCTTTTATGCAATTTGAGACAGCCCACTATACTTTGCAAGTTCATAAAGACATTGGAAATTTACCTTATTTCTTAAATAATGTGTTCATTTTTGCAATTTTCTCTTTTTGTAGAGAATAAGCCGAGGATATTTGGTGCGTAGATGGGCCAAGAGAAGGATGATATCAGTCATCACACTACAGACATGTGTCCGCACAATGATCGCACAGAAGAAATTCCGTAGAATGAGAATTGAAGTAATTTTAATAACTTTTTGGTGTTTTCTATTGGTCAAATGGATTTTAACATGATTTTACACTCGGCATTACGAAATGAAAGTCATGGTTCTGTCGGATGGAAACATGAAATAAACGAGGTCCCATGTCACGATGGGCTTGGCACGCTAAAGAACCCTGCTGTATAATGCCATCAGCGCAACCCACAGGCAAAATTTCTGCACTTTCGCCTATAGCTGGCGATGTCTCGATATAAGTGAAATATTCTTGACTGGGTTTTAAAGGTCTTGTTGTGTCTATCAAAGTTTCATAATTGTCTTCATTAAATGTGCAATATGTTTAAAGTTATGCATATTTAAGACAATTTTCTCAATTACATAATATACCAATTTTAATTCTACAGCACTAGATGGCCTTTTCGGAATACAATTCCTCATCAGTAGTGCTTGGACCAAAATATATTTACCAAATTTCGCAAAGGAAATTCTTTGCATCAACAGGATATAATATGTTATTCTCATAACAAGAAATTTCATCACTAAAAAAGAATAGTCTACAGCCCTCAATTTTGTCAACTAAAATGGTGGCCAAATCAACCTGGAATTGTGTCTGGCGACCTAAAATTTGTAAACGGTGGCCAGCTTGTCCACTTTAAATTTGAATTTTTGTGACCAGAGAACAGATTATTTCTGCATCACAAAATGATACTGTTACTATTTCAGGAAATATAATGAACACTTTACATCATCATTATTGTTATTAATAACACTGATGTATGTAAGTGATTATAAGTCAGTTTTAAAAAAGTGCATTTTTGTTTTTCAAACCTAAAAGATGCCTTAATTTTCCTTCATTTGCAAGAAAAGATTGTCTGGCCACTTGAAATTTCCACTGGCCACCTGAAAATTTAAATTGGTGGCCAGCTGGCCATCTAGTTTTGAAACCCACTTTGAGGGTTGAAAAAGAATAGAAAAAAGTATATAACAATCAAATTTGTAGTAGACTTCAGTTATAAAATCTAAATGTATACAGTCCAGCCTGCCTAAAAGGCCACCTCTATGAAAGGGACATCTGCTTTTAAATGCCGGTAGAATTGTATCTTAATTGCTCTTTATTCATATTATTTGAACCTGTATATAAAAGCCATCTGCCAATAAAGCCCACTTTACTGGTTCCCTTGATTGACTGTACATGTATATGTTCTTTTCAGTATCAAAAACGTATGGAAGCAGAAAGGATGAGAGCAGAAGAAGAAACAAGACTCAAAAAGAAAATGAATGACAAAAAAGCAAAACAGGAAGCTGAAAGAATGTACAGGGTAAGTCTATGGTATCTTATAAACTGCTTACTTAATCCACTGCACTAGCTCATGTGATAGAAAGGAGACAGCGGTGGCCTAATTGACAAGACGCTAGTCTTCAAATCTTGGGTATCTCACCGCTGTGAGTTCGAGTCCCGCTCCCTAAGTTAATTGATGTTCCTTCATTTTTTTTCTCTCAGTCCTCCTGTTAGAATTGTTCTCATATCACTTGTGCTTGCTTTTTTATGGAATCCACATTAGTGATTTTAGCTGGCCAGTAAATCCTCATGATCAAAGAACAAAAATTTAATTGAAGTAAAATGTTTTTTGTGTTTAAAACAGGAACGTTTGGCAGACATTGACAGAAAAGTTGAGGAAGAAGAACTAAGGCAGAAAGAGGAAGCTAAGATGAAGAAAGAATACATAGAAGTAGCAGAGAAACGGAAGAATGAACCAGTTAATGAATCTGATTTGGTAAGGAAATTTAATATTATTCAGATATTAACTGTAAAGGGAGAAATTTTCGCGTGGGTAAAATTTGCTTATTTCGCGCTAAAGAAATTACTGTGAAAATTTTCCCCACGCGAAAATGTCTACCATACAGGTTTATATATAACATATATAGTATATACACCCACTTATATTGGTTATGCGAAAATTACACCCGCATTAAATGCAAGATTTCAGAAATCGCGAAATTTTCACCCCACGAAATTAATCCCCTTTATAGTATTCAGATATTTATTTTTAATAAGTCCTAAAATTACTTCTGAATATTTGAGTTTCTTTGGAAAAAATAATTAGAAACTTCCAATTTTAACATTAAAATTCCCAAAATGACATGATTTCAGAAATTATCACAATATAACATCTTTGCTGTTGCCAACATGCCAACATGCAACACGTCATGATGCAGTTTCATTGCATATGATGCAATACTGTAAAGGGGATTATTTTCGCAGGGTGAAAATTTTGCGATATCTGAAATCTGGCATTTTGCATGGGTGTAATTTTTGCCTAACCAATATAAGTAGGTGTATATTCTATATATATATGATATATTAACCTGTATGGTAGATATTTTCACGTGGGCAAAATTTTCGCGGTAATTTCTTTAGCGCAAAATAAGCGAAAATTTTACCCACGCGAAAATATCCCCCTTTACAGTTTTGGATTTCAGAATTTCCGATTTTTCCTGTTTTAGGACAGAAATTTGTTTTTTTAAACAAAAAAAATATATACATATATACAGTGTGTATGTACAACCCTCAGTATCAGGTCTCGTCCTTTTTTCGTAGCCGTATCACTACGAGTCGCGCAGAGAGTAGTGATACAGCTACGAAAAAAGGACAAGGCCTGATACGAAGGGTTGTACATACACACTGTGTATATAATATTTTTATCTAACATTTCCAAAAGGTTATTTAAAATAATAAAAAAACACTACTTTATGTGAAAGAATTACATTTTACCACAGAAAACCACTGAACTATGTTATGACACTTGACATGACGTGACGTCACAATGAGAAAGTGCACATGCACTTTACCGCCAATGTTGTATCACCACACTGGTGTTGTATCACCTCACTGGTGATACAAGATTTTGTTTCATGTGTTTTCGATAAAACTCGTATTTCGTCAAATCAGATAGAAAAACTAGTCTAATGTTAGATAAAACAAAATTATTGACCAGTCAAATATACATGTACTTAAAGCATAAATCTTTAAAGCATAAATCCATCCGTTTAGTTTACAGTTAAAATTTGATTTAAGCCTGTACCATTGTTTCTTATAGGTTGACCAGATGTTTGATTGGATTGATCCCGGAGGTGAAGGTACTGGCGAAGCTCCGTATTCATTTAAGGTAAGGGAGATATCTGAAGGCAGGATATTAGAGAGAACAGAGTTGAGAGATTGACTTGTGAATTGTTTTCAAATTTTTATCATTAGCAAAATATTTCGTATTTCCTGTTGCCCTTGGTAAACAATTCAACTAAAGCACACTCTTACATACAATTATATTACAACATTGCTGACCACCTGGGTTAGAATCCTACTCTAAACAGATGGTAGTATGAGAGAGGTTGTCATTTTGATTACCATAGGTAATTGACATATCGCTGGCCACGCCCACAATGTTCCGACAAAGGCCCGGCATGCTTGAATTAGTCGCACAAAAAAATGACACTTGGCCTGAATTGTGCTGTTTAATGACATCACTGACACCTGTATATCATTAGTTGCCTTGACACTGCTTAAGTACCATGATGGCGGCCAGTGTCGGAACCTTGTGGGCGTGGTCGGTGAAACGTCAATTGGTTTTTCTTTGGTACTCTAGTTTCCTCCATCATCCAACAACTGTCCTCAATTTATGAAATAATCACTTGGGCATAAATCAAATAAATTAAATTTGGAAAACTTAGATTTCAGACAAAGTTTTATTTTCATGTATTTATTTATCTTTTTTGTTGCTGATTTATTTACAATAAAACTTCAATTTATTAATTCATTGCCACTATTTGTTCAGTCATATTTTAGCAATATAAAGGGGTTTGCTGATATATGGAGACAACTCATAAAGTTAAGCAAAAGAGAAATAGATTTTTGAACTTTAAAATACAGTTAAACCTTGATTCATCACCACCGTTTGTTTGGTCAAATTTTGGCATTATAAACGGGTTTGACAATAATATGGGGGAGGTAGATAAAGAAAAACATAATGAAAATGGATTTTGGGACTTATAATAGTGTGGCGATAAGTGAGGTGGCAAAGTTATTGAGGGGCATTATAACGAGGTTTTACTGTACTGTAGCAATAAGCAATTCGGCAAAGTCATTTAGGCAAAAATAAAAATAAATTGTCTTTCATTTTAGGACTTGGAAGAGAAACGTAAAGAAATGATTTCCCAGAATGGTTTTGAGATTAATGAGATGTCCATTCCACTACCGGCGGACGAAGAACCTGACATATCAGAGTACAAGTTTACAAAATTTGCTGCCATGTACTTCCAACAGAACGCGTCACACACCTACATCCGACGAGCTCTTCAGAATTCATTGTTACTGTTAAAGAACGATGGTGATCGTCTGGTGTGTAAATGTAGTTTATACTTTAATACTGTAAAACACTTTATTTTCGGGGCATGATATTTTCGCGATATTTGTATCAGTCATTTCGCGGCATGGAATTTTCGCGATACCCCATTGTGAGCCCAATCCCATCGTGAGCCCCTCATGTAAAAATCTGAGGTATGTACGTAAATTTGCCTGTTCTCTCGTCATGTACAACTCCACCTGTACTCACCTGTGAACTGTGTTTTATAATAAAGTATTAATTCATCCCACAATTATAATAAAGTAATGATTCAGTTTGTTTAAGGCACATTATATGTCAACATGTATCAGTGGCTTCCGAACAGTTACTGTAACTTCAATTTTTAGTGTTTACATGCCATATATATACTAGTATATATACCATAGCAATCGAGAACAGTCTATTCATATTTATTCGATCAAATTTATTTTTCGCGCATTTTATTTTCGCGATTATTTATGAACTCGCGAACTACGCGGAAATAACATGCACGCGAAAATTTTATGTTTTACAGTACTTTAATGTCGAAGATGACTATAGTTTCATCTCTGCTAATTGCATGTAAGCATTGTGGGTTTGAAGATTGGGTACATTCAATGTCCTGCCACATTTAAGACAAGAGTCCAGATGAAACTGCTGCCACTGCAATTCCTCCCTGCTTTTGTAGACCCTCAGAGTAACAGTATTCCAATCCTCTTAATGAATTTCAGATATTTTCTACAAAAACTGTAGGAACTCTGTCCTGCATTATATGAGATGAAAATTTTCTTTTTTTTTTTTACTTTAAATGACACTAATTTTTCTTTTAATATTTGGTGCAATATTATTACTCAGATTTGATTTTGATATTAATATCAATGGAGAAATATGCAAAGCTTTTGCAAGTCAAAAACAAAAATTATGAACAGTATTTATTTAAAATTGAAATATTATTCAAATTAAACATGTATTTATATTTTCTTTTGACACCAGGCGGCGTTAGCAGTTTGGATTACAATATTGCGTTTCATGGGTGACCTTCCAGAACCCAAGTATCATACAGCCACAGCAACAGATTCCAGAGTAAGTTATCTAAAAAAAATGTCACATTTATTTCTTCACTTTACGTGGATACTGCTACGGTAGGTTAATTGGTAGAGTGCTTGCTCAGTGTATGGGAGGTAGAGGTTTGAACAACAGGCTGGTCTATCCAAGACTTAGAAATAGTGACTGTTCTCTTACCAAGCACTAAGCATTTAGAATTAAAAGTCACATGCTTCGTTAAAAGAGACCTTTGAAAAAATCTGACGCCACTTGGCTTTTAGAAATGAAAGTTACAGTCTTTTTCGTAGAAAATTTTAAATTTCAAACAGTAGGCATTGCACGCTAAAGAACCCTCCCTGCACATTGCCCCGAGTACACTGCAAGGTTAAAAATCCATGCCAATTCACCTAGAGCGAAATATTTTTAATTGGAATGTAAAACTCCATTTTTTCAATCAAACTATTTGTCACGTCCTCTATAGCTGGTGATGTAATGATATAAGTGAAATATTTTGACCGAGATATAAATCCCAATCTCACAGACTTCACTAAGTCTGTTAGAGTTGCCTCCCTTTAATCATAGTATATCTATCCAGAAGACAAAAAATGTTTGCCCCACTCTTTTATTATTTATTTATTTATTTATTTATTTATTTATTTATTTATTTATTTATTTATTTTTATTTATTTATGTATTTATTTATTAATTATTTATTTATTTATTTATTTATTTTTATAGGATACAACTCCAGTTATGACCAAAATTTATTCCACACTTGGTAGAAAATACAACAAAAAGGACTTAGAAGAAGCACAAAGGATGGGATATGATATTGTAAGTTGTACATGTATATGTATATACAGTCAAACCTGTCTATAAAGGCCACCCAAAGAAACCATTAAAAGTGGCCTTTTTATGCAGGTGGCCTTTATATACAAGTTCAAATAATATGAATAGAGAACAATTGGGATATAATTTTACTGGCCTTTATAAGCAGGTGGCCCTTATATAGAGGTGGCCTTTAAGGCAGGATTTACTGTAATTTGACATTTAAATCTATGGTTTATGATTTATGGCTTAATCTCCAGTGCTTACACATAATAAGGTTTGTTGGTGTGCCACATGTTCAACTCTTAGATAATATTTGTAGAGAAATGCATGAAAAATTCCAAGAATAATAATGTTATTACAAAATAAAAAAAAATAAAAAAACAACATCAACAAAAAGAAAATGTCAAGTTATTTTCATAAATGGTGAAAAAAAAAATTTCACAACACTTACAGGGTATCTCCAGGTAAACTGACTTACTTGACTTATGCCTGTGTTACCAGGGAGGTACATAGGCCACTGACAACACTCCTCTATCTGGTTCTATTCTGTGCTAGTCTGACCAGATCTTGCCATTTGTATCCCTCTCTATCCATTTCTTATTGCAGGTTTCTCCGCCAGGTGTTTCTTGGCCTTCCGACTTTTCTTTTCCCTTGAGGATTCCACTGCAGTGCTTGTCTTGTAATTGAATTTGTTGGCTTTTGCAGTGTGTGTCCTATCCATCGCCATTTCCTTTTTGATAGCTCCATCTCTATAAGTTGTTGTTTGGCACCTATTCAACTATTGGTAAACTATTCAACCCAAATTCATAAGAGGAGTGTAGAGCACATGCTATCTTATACATACATACATGTACATTTAATATCAATTTTAGCATATATACCGTGAATTTGTTGTCATTTGAATTTGAGTGACTTAGTTTTTGCAAAACTACAGTAATTGAAGCATGAAATACTATGCATGTATTTATGGTGATGGCCCGTGATGCAGTGTAGAAAAAAACAGTAATATTGACATGTATAAATTATGTTTGTTTAGGAAAAAGAACAGCAGTATCTCAAAGCAACGGGAAAGCGCAGCATGAGAAAGAAACTTGTGTCCTTGACCTTGAAAAAGAAATCCAAGATAACGGAGGAAGTTACCAGAAAGCTTCAAGACATTGATGCTTACCCTGGGGGTACTAATGCCTTGTTGGAAGACAGACCTACGTCAAATCTAGAAAAACTTCATTTTATAATTGGACATGGTATTCTTAGACCAGATTTAAGGTATGTTAATCTGAATTTTAAGATATGCATACAGCGATTTTGTTTGCTCAAAATTATTATCTAATAAAGGTAGTTTCCCTATGGAAAAATGACTAAAATTTCCCAATTTGCCCACTAAACTTCTCCAAAACAAGAGGGATGCACTAAAAGATTAAATCTAGTTGTCCTTACTCCGCAAAATATCAGATAGTACAACAATATAGTGTCTTTGTAATGAATATGCTAGCTATTGCCAGCATATAATAATGAGCTTGCTAGATCTCAGAACTTCAATTTTCCCAATCTTGTAGGCAGAAGGTAGTTTTCAAAAAATGTAACAAAATCACTGGTAATGTAACATTAGCATGAGTTTGTGATTTTCAGGTACTAGAGTAATCAACATGATTTTAAACCTTGTTAAACATGTTAAATGACATCACTTAACATTTCGCATTTTGGCATATTGTAACTTGTGATAAAATTGGTTTTGAAATTAATAACAAAATTTTTATATCCAGGAATAAAGCCATAAGATTTTTGATGGAAAATCAAAAATCCATTTCTTATATATTATTCTTTATAAGCCTTTCTCAATTAACTACCTTTACAAAGTCAAAATTAGACAGAATAAATGATGGTGTTGAATCAAACTTTTGCTGTATTTATTTTCAGAGATGAAATCTATTGTCAAATCTGTAAACAGTTGACACAGAATCCATCAAAAAGTAGCCATGCTAGAGGGTGGATTTTATTATCACTGTGTGTGGGCTGTTTTGCTCCTACAGACAAGGTAAGACTGATTTTAAATATTGTAGAATACTATTTATTTATTATTTACTAATCATTTAGCTCTCTTTACTAAAGACCACTGCGGTAGCTCAGTTGGTAGAGTGCTCACTCCATAAGTGGGAGGTCTTGGTTTCCATTCCTGCCTGGGTCTGACCCAAGATTTGAAAGTGGGTAGTCACTGTTCTTTTGCCAAGCACTCTGCATTACGAAATGAAAGTCATGGTTCTTTCAAATGGGAATGTAAAATAAATGAGGTCCAGTGTCATGATGGGTTTCGCATGCTAAAACCCTGCTGTATAATGCCATCAGTGCAATGCACATGCAAAATTTCGTCACCTTCGCCTAAAGCTTTCAACATCTCGATATAAGTGAAATATTTTTGACTGGGACGTTAAACACCATTACTCAACTCAACTCTCTTTATCAAAGTTTTAGTTTTGCAGTATAGATACATAGATGCTCATTCATTTCTAAGTTTCCATTCCTGGTAGCCAAATCACCATTGCCTTCTATTTTCTAAGAAATTCTCCAAAAAAGTAACTTATTTTAGCAATACTTAATATTTTTGTTGAAACTTAGACATTCCTTTTGCAATCATCCCATTTGGCAAGCATTGTGTTAAATCCATGGTGACTGTACTGCCTGCTAGTAAGATGTTATAATTTTACAGTAGGGGATACTTTTGCAAACTAGTTTGAGGAGAGTATATAGGAATCACTAGCACTATGTCCGTCTGTCCATATCAAAGCGTGTCCTGGCCATATCTCATAATTGCTTGGGACAACTGTCATAAAACTTCACATGAATAATCTTCATGGTCCAACCGTGTGTTATGACCTTGAATCAATCTCATATCCCAAAGGTCAAAGTCACAGCAAAACATTTAGTGAACTAGTTTCCTTCACGAAATTCTTACAAATTACCCCACGCAAAAATTACCACATATACAATATAGTGGAGGTGTTGATGAGTATATAAAGAGATTCTTTTTCTTCTTTCAGTTTTTGAAATACCTTAGAAATTTCATACATGAAGGACCACCTGGTTACGCTCCCTACTGTGAAGGTCGTTTGCGGAGGACATTTGCAAATGGTACCAGAAACCAGCCTCCCAGTTGGTTAGAATTACAAGCCACAAAATCAAAAAAACCTTTGATGTTGCCAATTACATTTATGGATGGAAACACTAAAACCTTGTTAGCAGATTCAGCAACTACGGCTCGGGAACTTTGTCAGCAACTAGCGGAAAAAATAGGACTGAAAGATCAGTTTGGATTCTCGCTATATATAGCTCTGTTTGACAAGGTAATTTTTTTTGCAGTTTTCAGGGATTTTTCTAGCAACTCCCAGGGTATGATAAACAATGCCAAAAAACATGATTTTTCCCAGTTTTGTAGGTGATAATCCCCAATTGGCTTTTCATAGCAATTAATGGGGAAAACTTAAGAAAAATGAAAAAAAAAAAATCTATTTCAGCATACCTGGTGTATTCTTCCTAAAAGTCCACATTTAGGCTTGCAGTAATCTGTGTTCAAGAAAAAGAAAAGAAGAATTATTGAAAAGATGTTTCTTTTTCATAAAGCATATTGTGGTCTCAATGGCCAAGTGGTTTAAAGGGCACACTTACAGGTCACAGTGCCCCTCACCACCTAAGTTTAAATCTTACTAGAAACAGATCCTAGTGTCAGAAAATTGGACCATTTGCTTACTAAAGGTTCATGGTTTTCTCTGGGCCCTACAGTTTCTTCCACCACCATCCCAGAACTGACCTCCTTATTATATGAAGAAAACTTGACAGGGGCATTAACCTCCAATACTGTAGATTACTTTGAATTCATGAGTATCAAATTTCGTTTGTCAACTCCTAGGCATCATTTCGTAAATACAGTCCAACCTGCATTAAAGGCCACCTCTATATAAAGGCCGCCTGCTTATATAGGCCAGTAAATTTGTATTCCAATTGTTCTTTATTCATATTTTTTTAACCTGTATATAAAGGCCACCTGCTCATAAAGGGGACTTTTACCTGTTCCCTTGGGTGACTTTTATAGACAGGTTTGACAGTATGAAAATTCACTGGGACGTTAAACACCATTACTCAACTCAACTCAGTATGAAAATTCAAGACCAAAATCTATGTAAATATTAAAAATTGTGATCGATTGGCAATTAGCTTCCTTTCCTAAGACGTTCTGTCATGTTTTATACAATTTCCACAGTCATAGTCGGTTGGCGGCATGTTTTGCAATTTGGCTTTTTAGGTTTTGGCAATTCTGGGAATATCCGTGTGATTTATAAATTCGCGACTGACTGTTCTCACAAAATTAAGCACCAATAAATCTCTCACAATAAAAATAATCTACAGTACTCTACTTGCACTCTCATATTTTGAAGTACATTTATGCTTAATTTCTCCCACAATCGTGCTTTTAGGTATCATCTTTGGGTAGTGGTGGAGATCATGTAATGGACGCCATATCACAGTGTGAACAGTATGCCAAAGAACAAGGTGCCCAGGAGAGGAATGCCCCATGGCGATTGTTCTTCCGTAAGGAAATATTTGCTCCTTGGCATGATCCAGGTGAAGATGCCACTGCCACTAATCTGATATACCAGCAGGTCGTTCGAGGAATTAAATTTGGTGAATACAGATGTGATAAGGTACGTTGATGTCATCTATAAAGATGTATTATGTTTCTTCACACAGTAGATCAGCTGGAAGAGTGTTTGATTTGTATGTTGGAGGGCATGGATTCGAACTCTGGTTTGGGTCTGAAAAATGCAGTAACCCTTCTTTTGCCAAACACTTGGCATTTAGAAATTAAAGTTATAGGGTCCTGCAGAAAAGACCATGAAAACAATAACCTGAGCACACTTCAAAGGTTCCTTTTGTAGAAAATCTTAAAAATGGCAGGCTAAAGAACCTTCCCTGCACATTGCCTTCAGCATGTTGAAGATGTGAAAATTTCTGCCACTTCATAGATAGATGGTGACATCTCAATATAAGTGATATAATTATTCTTAACTGAAATGTACTGTCTTCACAAAGAAATTAAAATACTGTAAATCAAGAAATTAATGCGAGCAAGAAATTAATGCGAAAAATGCGAGGCCCGTTTCATCGCATTAATTTCTTGTCGCATTAATTTTCCGATTTCCAGAAGTTCAATGTAAAATGATTTATCTCCCTTGAACCGGAAGTTGTAATCGTGCGTCATTTATTAGAACTCATGACGATAATTCTCTGGTTCTGGTATAAAGTATTATTAATCTCTTCATAAATTGTCGAAAATTTAGCGATATAAGTAAGACTTTTTTTCGTCACAAACTTTCACATTGCCATGTTTAAAACACAATGATTTACAGTGAAACGGGACATTCTTCTTATGCACCAAACGAATTTCCTTGTGGTGCCGAAGTGTATGATTATTACATGTTTATGGAATAATAAACAAGTCATAAGGCAATAATTCAACATTTTTTGTTATTTTTTCAAGATAAAAAATGGCGAAAGTAATTTTTGGAATTTTAAAAAAATCGCATTAATTTAAATACGCATTTTACAGCAAAATCGGCAATTCGCATTAATTTCATGACGCATTAAATTCCTGATTTACAGTATTTTTACAATACAACATTGTTGAATAAGAACCATGGTTAATGCAGGCATGTCGGGATGTAGTGTGCTACCTGTTTCAGAACTAATGCATATTTTCTCAATCTAAAAGGCAAAACGGTACTTTTGAATAAATGGACCCAATAAAGTCATACACATTTATAAGGGAGTTTCCCTTTAGATAAAGCAACACAGCCATGAGGTACATTTTTTGGGCTTGAATTACTGTTGAAAGATATTTATGTTTCAACATGAATGGAGAAACAATGTAGATCTTAAAAAAATAAAATATGTTTTTCCCTTTTTGAACTTGATTGTAAAAGTTAAGTTAAAAAGGATCTGAAAGCTTTGTTGATAATTGAGCATTTTAAAATCATACTTTATTAAATTTTTTATAATTTGAAGTTTGAATTGTTTCTTTTTCAGGATGATGATCTAGCTATGATTGCAGCACAGCAATATTATGTGGAACATGGATTAAATGTTAATGCAGACAGACTTCAAGCGTTGCTTCCATCTTATATACCCGACTCGTCACTCAGTAAAAATGGAGGCGTGTCTTATTGGAATACGACAATTATGAACAAATTACGTAGTCACTATTTCTCAAATGAAAGGATTCGACCTTTGAAGGTCAAAGAAGACATTGTGAGCTATTCAAAATATAAATGGCCGCTGTTATTTTCACGGTTTTATGAAGCTTATAAATTTGCTGGACCGAGTCTGCCAAAGAACGATGTGATAATAGCCGTGAACTGGACCGGATGTTATGTGGTTGATGATCAAGAACAAGTCTTGTTGGAGTTGTCTTTCCCTGAAATTACCGCAGTGTCAAGTAGCAGGTAGGCGGATTTCTTTTAGATTTGCCCTTTTGATGGATAGATGGATGGATGGATGTGTAGATGGATAGAAGGTGTTTGGATGTTTTTCAAACATTGTTAAATATTACCAGGTTTAATTTAATTAATCTGTGAAAACAGCAAAAAAAATCCCAATTTATGGAATTGATGGATGAATGGATGGGTGGATGGAAGAATGAATTGGTGGATTGATAGATGGATGGGTTGGTTGATGAATGCTCAGTAATCTTGCTTGCTTTTGCTGAGTCTGTTTTAATTGGTTGTAATCGTTCTCTGTAGCGGCCTCTTTAGCATGCACTGAGCCACGGAACCCCAGTTTTGAGTCTCCTCCAAAAGACTCTTCTTGTATCAAGCTTTTTACAGCTGTAGTAATAATGAAAACTGTTGTGTTATTTATTTGTTATCAGTTAATGACTATAGTAATTCAGCTAGCTTGCTACTTGTATGTTATTGTTTGTAAAATTACAAATCTGGCCAATTTCGGTATAAAATTGTTGAAGGGAACATTTCTTCAATTGAGCAACAAAAAATTCTATTCCATTGTAATCAAATAAACTTTGGTAAAACATAATTATTTCACTTCTTCAACTGAGCAACGAAAAATTCTATTCCATTGTAATCACATAAACTTTTGTAACACATAATTTTTTATTTATTTTGCAGAACTGGAAAAATGCATGGTCAGAGTTTTACCTTAGCGACAGTCAAAGGTGATGAATACACATTTACGTCGCCAAATGCGGAGGATATCCGAGATTTAGTCGTAACTTTCCTGGAGGGATTAAAGAAACGGTCTAAATATGTCATAGCTTTACAAGATTACTCATCACCAGGTAAATACTTGAGTTTTTCTACATTGTAAAGGGTCTTGAAATTAGTCTATCTCTCTATTCTTTAAGTTGGGTTTCATAGAATGCCACTTTAAAATTAATGTAAAGGGTTTCATTGTAACTTATAAAGAAAAACATATTATTTGTGAAAACAAATCCAATATGGGCCTTAGTGTAGTAGTCAAGTTTGACCTGGCCATTTGACTCTTAATATGAATATTCAAACAGGCATATCTACTGTGTAATTTAGGGGCTATATAAAGTACAGAGTGATTATGCTAATAAAACATGCTGCTTTGCCTAAATCACACAGTCTATAAGCCCAATCTAATATTCAAATTAAAGGTCAAACGAACAGGTAAAACTTGACACATTATAAGAAAACATTTTCATTAACATTGAATTTTGTGGTATTTACAAACCACAAAAAATAGCAAAAATTAAAATTGAAAATAAATTTCAAATGTAATCGCCCACAAATATTTGTGATTTTACAGAGTATTGTTGAATGTCTAACAAACAATTATGATTTCTGTTTCCTAGGTGATGGTACATCATCATTCCTAACCTTCTCCAAAGGAGATCTAATTGTCCTAGATCAACAAAACGGAGAGACCGTGATGAACTCTGGCTGGTGTGTCGGAGAAAATATCCAGACCGGAAAGAAAGGAGATTTCCCTGCTGAATGTGTATATGTGCTTCCAACCATTACAAAACCACCACCTGATATTCTGGTAAGTTCAAGGTCATATATGTATTCATTGACTACCCCAACCCCACCCCCAACGGATTGGTTTCCCTATGTGTATACTTGACATGTATGTTGTCCCCTACTATAACAAAACCACCACCTGATATTCTGGTGAGTTCAAGGTCATATATGTATTCATTGATGTTTGTTTGACTCTCTCTTACTACTGAACAAAGGAAGGCATCAATGGGAAAAAATGACTAAAATATCATAATTGGACCCTGAAATTTCCCAAACCAACAGTGAAGACTAGCAATGTGTCACATATATTGAAATGCACTGTGGGTGTCAAAGATATACAGGATAAGTTAAGATATAAAGACATAATACTCCAATTCGAAGGATTTTTCCATTTTTGATGGATAAATGGACAGATAAAATGAAAAGATCAAATTAGACAGATTTTTCCTACTTTGACATATTTTTTTAAACTAAAAAGTACTAAAAATTCAAACTTTTTGTAAGAAATTGTACCAAAATCAAATACTTACCAATATAAAAGAACCTAAATGGCAACCTTGAGCACTAAAAATATATTGGTCTAGACAATTAAATAAATTTGATTGGTCAGCCTCTATCAATAGTATTGTAATGGTGGCCATATAACCCCATTTTTAGGGCCTTTATACTGTGGATGGTTTTATTTTCATCAGGCACAATTTTCGTGGAATCAGTAAAATCTATTGTTTCGTTGGGTTGAAAATTTATGGTTTCACTGAATGTCGAAAGTGCAGTAATAAACCTTGATAACGGGTATGAATTCAGAGCTGACGTGCTTCTTGTTGATAATTCCTTAGTTTACCAAATTCTGTAGTATTACGCAATTATGGAGTAGGAATAAGTACTGATGTGTTTGGGTGTAAAAGTGCTATTTATGATAGATCCAATTGCAATAAAATATGGTAGCCTACATGTCCAAATGTTACTACATTTTTCCTTGCCGTTGGCCTTTACTGATTCACCTGGTATCAGTATAATGGACTGGGGGAGTGGTACGCTTGTCTGCGGCGTACTGACTCTGTGAGCTAGCATGGTAAAGTCGCCCTGAGTGCGCGCTAGTACAAGGCAGACCATACAACACACTCGTACTTCACATGCATACACAAAATTGTTATAGATTAATCCATAGAGATTAATTAAATAGTTCTCGTCGCGAATAGCTGAAAAATTGCTGATGCGACGTTAAGCAACATTCAACCAACCAACCAAATGTTACTACAGTTTCTTGCCTTTTTACTTGTGGAAAATATTTCGTGGTGGTCGTAAATTTGTAGTTCAGACTGTCCACTAAAACAATGAAAATTAAGCCCCAACAAAAATTAATCATTTCACAGTATTAGGCCTAAGTTTGCAAAAGCTTCTTATAATCAAGATGAGACATTACATGTATGCTTGGAAATGTTTTATCCAAAAAAAAATCTGTTATTTTGTGCCACTGCGGTAGCTCAGTTGGTAGAGTGCTCGCGCTGTAAGTGGGGGGTCATGGGTTTGATCCCCGGCTGGGTCTGACCCAAGACTTGAAAGTGGGTAGTGACTGTTTTTTCGCCAAGCACTCAGGATCATGAAATGAAAGCCCTGGTTTTTTTGGATGGGAACTTAATATAAACGAGGTCCTGTGCCATGGTAGGCTTGGCACATTAAAGAACTCTACTATATAATGCCATCAGCGCAACGCACAGGTAAAATTTCTGCACTTTTGCCTATAGCTGGTGACGTCTTGATATAAGTAAAATATTCTTGACTGTAACGTTAAACACCATTACTCATCTCAACTCTGTTATTTTTTGTATTTGTCTTTTTAGAACTTATTCATCCAGTCATCAGATCCACAGGGCATGTTGCCAAAAGCTGAAGAAGAGGACAGGACAGAACCTGGAGAAAAACCACACACTCTGGAGGAATACTCTTATGATCATTTCAGGTAATAACACATTTATCTCCCTTTATAAAAACCACACACTCCGGAGGAATACTCTTATGATCATTTCAGGTAATAACACATTTATCTCCCTTTATAAAAACCACACACTCTGGAGGAATACTATTACGGTCTTTTCAAGTAATAACACAGTTATCTTCCTTTATAAAAAACCCACACTTGAGAGGAATACTATTATAAGTGTATTATAATACAGTTATTTTTGTATAGAAAAATAAGATTTAATCATCTAGACACATGACATAATTTTCACCATTTAACAACAATTTTAAGAAAATTTTTTTAAAAAAAATGTTATTTAAATCAGTAAATTAATTGATTAACTAATGTCAAGTGCTTGGAGAAAGAATAGTCACTAGCTATTGTCAAGTCTTTGTCAAGACCCAAGCCAGGGTTCAAACCCATGACTTCCCAGAAACCACTGCGGTAGCTCAGTTGGTAGAGTGCTCACTCCGTAAGTGGAAGGTCGTGGGTTCGAACCCCGGCCAGGTCTGACCCAAGACTTGAAAGTGGGTAGTGACTGTTCTTTGGCAAAGCACTCGGCATTACGAAATGACAGTCACAGTTCTTTCGGATGGGAACTTAAAATAAAACGAGGTCCCGTGTCACGGTGGACTTGGCACGCTAAAGAACCCTGCTGTATAATGCCATAAGCGCAATGCACAGGCAAAATTTCTGCACCTTTGCCTATAGCTGGTGACATCTCGATATAAGTGAAATATTGTTGACTGGGACGTTAAACACCATTACTCAACTCTCAACTCCATGACTTCCCACATATGGAGCGAGCACTCTACCAACTATGTACCGTAGTTGTTGACAAATCTATAAGTCTTGTTTATAAAATATATATGGAGTGATCTCATAGAGTTAATTGTTATATCTTACAGACCACCACCAAAGAGAACACTAACAAAGACGTTATCTACAGCCAGAAGGAGGAAACCAGATGATCTGTGGCGCCATTCCAAGGAGCCACTAAAACAACCATTACTTAAGAAGCTCCTAGGAAGAGACGAGCTTAGTCAGGAAGCTTGTATGTGCTTCTTGGATATCCTTTATATGTTGATTTTAGATCATAATTTTTTGGTGTAGTTAGCTCACTTGCAAAAAATGTAAAAAATAAAATATATTAATAAATAATTAATTGAATAAATAAATAAATAAATAAAAATGAAAATATCCTTTGCATCTGTGTCAGCATCAGCCACAGTTTATAAAGCTTATGAGGCATACATTCTCTGTAAAATATGAAATCAGATCCATTGTGAAAACCATCGGAAAGAATATAAGAACTTTCAAATAGATTATCAGAACTTTAGAACTTTGAGATAGATTGTCAGAAGTTTTCAGATATTTCATAGATTGTCAGAACTTTCAAATATATTGTTAAAACTTTGAGATTACCAGAACTGTCAGAACATTATCAGAACTTGTAGGTGGAATATTATCCTTAACCTTTCATACCACTCCTTAAATATATGGGAGACCATCCGTCTAAACGAGGACGAGCCGCCAATGAGCTTACAGATCAAATATTTGAGCCACCACTCAAGAGTGTAAGTATATGTATATGAAATATAAGGCTCCTTTAGAGGTCTGGGAATGTCAGCATGTACAGTATTGATGAAATGTTTTTATTGGCAATGTGATGCTTCAAGAAAAATCTGCTTGACTAATTATGGTTTTCAAATTTTTGTATAGCTTGAAAAAATTAACACATGACAGTCTTAAGTTGTCATTCTGGTTTGTCAGGTGCAGTGTTCATTCAATAAGGGACCATGGGGCTATTGACCTTTTAGTTTGCCAAATGAGACTATTGTTAAAGCCATATTTGTCCATATTTGTAATGTTACATGAATGCAAAAAGATTTGATGTTATGGTGTTTAAGTTGAAAGTTTTTGAAAATTACCTCGTCTTAAAAATCATTGTATTTATCTATTACAGGAAATACTTCGAGATGAAATCTACTGTCAGATCATCAAACAGTTAACAGATAACAGACATGAGTAAGTACTGAATTATATAAGTCAACAGTGCTGATACAGTAAAACCTGGGGAAAAGCCACCTCTGTAGAACAGTCACCTCTAAAGAGCAGTCAACAGTGCCTTGCAGGCATTCTGAGTAGGTCCTGTGTATGAAAAACCTCTGTGAAGTGGTAACCTGCCTAACCCAGGTTGCAGGTTTTCTCGGGTACTGCAGTTTCCTCTATCCCAGAACTGACCACCTAAATGTGGGTGAAAAAATTTTTGACTGGAGCTTAAAATATTATCATTATGTTCTGTTTTATTTTCAAGGGTTAAAAGTGCTGTCGTAAAAAAGTGCTAACAAGCACTTTCCCAATTATAAAAGTATGAAAATTGAAGCACATATACCTGTCATGGCCTTAAACACTTGTCCAGGTTTATCATGGTTTCAAGCACTTGTCCAATACTGCTTGGACACCAATGAGGCATCAAATTGAGTGGCTGTCATATGGATACTAGATGTTATTAACTGTTTATTTAGTTTTTACATGTATTTGCCTTTCGTTCACTCTGCCATCAGACCATAAATGACCCATATTTAACCCTCTTGCTGAGAAATTAATTTCCAGCGCAACATTGGCAGTGCCAAATTGAAGTTCACAATGTGAAATGATATGACGTCAACAATAGAATATGATGTCAGACGCGTTTGTAGTCATATGACGTCATTAGTTAATTGTAGATTATAATCTCAACAGTCAACATTTTTCGTTTTTATAATTTCACAAAAAGATTATAAGTATATCTTCGTTGTCAATTCTGTTGAAAGGACATATGTGTCCATATGGCAGGCTGCCGGTAGAGAACACATATGTCAGTGTGGCAGCAAGAGGGTTAATAACAGAGTTCTGAATGATCATCCTCTTAAGTATGTTTATGTTTGCAATCATTATATTACAGAATCAGTGAGAGAAGAGGTTGGGAGCTGATGTGGTTAGCCACTGGATGCTTTACACCAAGTACAAATCTGTTGAAGGAAGTCATGTTATTTTTACGTTCACGAAGAAATCAAATCGCCACAGACTGTGTAAACAGGCTACAGAAAACACTCAGGTAAAACCATATCAAAGTATTAATACATGTACCTCCCCCTCCATTGTTAAATTACCACTGCGATAGCTGAGTTGGTAGAGTGATCTTTCTGTAAGTGGGAGGTTGTGGGTTCAAACCTGGACCGGGTCTGACCCAAAACTTGAAAGTAGGTAGTGACTGTTCTTTCGTCAAGCACTCGGCATTACTAAATGAAAGTCACGGTATTTTCGGATGGGAACTTAATATAATTGAGGTCCTAGGTCACGGTAGGTGTGACACAATAAAGAACCCTGCTATATAATGCCATCAGCACAACGCACAAGCAAAATTTCTGCACCTTTACCTATATCTGGAGGTCTCAATATTAGTGGAATATTCTATACTAGGACGTTAAAACACCATTACTCAACTTAACTCCATTGTTCAATTCAGTGTTGACAGGTTTTTGATTCACCCAGGGTTCAGTTCAGACATGTTTTTAATTTACCATGGGATCCACTGTTACTTCAGTAATTACAGAGGTTTTGGTTTTCACAGGTTATAGTGTTGTTCAGTTTAAGACATGTATTGGGTGAGATTTTCCATGTGTTGGATCATTGTAAACTAAAACTTAACAGTGGAGATATTTAAGATCTGGGTAGCTCATTTAGTAGAGCGCTCACTTGTGAAACTGGAGGTCCCAGGCTTGATCCATGGTCCTACCCTGTATTTTTTTCTCCATCCTGTTTCCATTATTCCAGGAATTCGCAATCTATATTGTTCCACAATATAGCGTATTGATCATGTGCAACCCCTGTATTGTTGTTAACTTTAAGAAAAGCTTTTAGGTAACTTTGATCAAACGAAAAAAAGCCATTGATACGATTTTAAATTTAAATTTGAATATTTCAGGAATGGAACGAGGAAGTACTCTCCACACCAGGTAGAAGTAGAGGCTATACAACATAAAACTACACAGATATTACACAAGGTCTACTTCCCTGATGATACTGACGAGGTAAGTAAAAACATTAGTATAAATATGGTAAATAGGAAAAGTTTTGAGTCTGTCAGTTTTTGTGTGATTTGGCATTTCATGATATTTGTGGACTTTTTATATGTCCCAATATGATGTGGAAGCGCATGGCCTAGGTGTTAAGGCGTTGCACTCATGATTCGAAGGTCGTGGGTTCGATCCCTGGATCGGGCGATGTGTTGTGTCCTTGAGCAAGACACTTAATTTCACGTTGTTCCAGTTCACTCAGCTGAAAAATAAATGAGTACCAGCAAAATGCTGGGGGTTAACCCTGTGATGGATGGGCATCACATTCTGGGGAGAGTCTTGTACTCTCAGTCACTTAACGCCACCGAAACCGGGATAAGCTCCAGCCTGATGGGCCTAATGGCTCGGGACAGACTTTAACTTAACTTTTAATATGATGTTCACTTCATATCTTTCATGTCTATGGATGGATTTTGAACAAACTTGTTTTTATTTTTTATAGGCTTTTGAAGTGGAATCCAGCACACGAGCTAAAGATTTCTGTCAAAATATTGCTAACAAGTTGCTGTTAAAATCTTCTGAAGGGTTCAGCTTGTTTGTCAAGATAGCAGATAAAGGTAGGACATTTTTGTTAATAAATATATCTCTGTGAACAAATGGGTAAACTCGGATGAATAATTTTGATGTCCAGAGCTCTCTGAAGTTTGTCCTTGACAGCAAAATATTTATCCTTGTCTAAGATATTTCTATCTTACTCTCATCCTTGTCTGAGATATTTCTATCTCACTTTCTCATCCTTGTCTCAGATATTTCTATCTCACTCTCTCATCCTTGTCCGAGATATTTCTATCTCACTCTGATCCTTGTCCGAGATATTTCTATCTCACTCTGATCCTTGTCCGAGATATTTCTATCTCACTTTCTCATCCTTGTCTGATATATTTCTATCTCACACTTTAACTGGTGCAGGTGGAGAATTATATTATTCCTGACTTTTTTCTACACACCTGGAAATATTGAACTAAATGTGATATGTGAATCTACCATATTAAGTTACAGATCAAGTTTGAGTTTTGTTCCAAATGTTTTCCCTTCATATTTCAACCATAGAGGACCTCTATATATGAAGACACCTGTTTTTTAGTTCCCATGGGTTGTCTTTATACACAGATTTTACTGTATCTTACTGATAGTGTCTAAAGCCTTTCTTAAATCTAGAAAAATATTTTAACTTTTTATTAAAATTTATCCATGTATATTTTGTTATATTTTCAGTTATCAGTGTACCAGAGGGTGACTTCTTCTTTGACTTTGTTAGACATTTAACAGACTGGATCAGAAAAGCAAGACCAAGTAGAGATGGTTTGTTTGTTTTATATTTTATTTATTATGTCATTAAAGAATTTTTATATATCTGTATATGCTTTGTAATTATAACATGGTCTTAATTGCATGCATGCTTACAGATTACAACCCCCCTCAGTCACTCTGATTGTAACAATGAAAATGGCATAATTTTTTCAGAAAATCAAAAGTGTGAGTCATTTCATGTATTGTCAACTCATTTTCACTAAGTAATTCCATGGGATTACAATAAATTATCTGTTAACTTTAGAATTTGAGTAATCTTTTATTATATCCCCTGCAAATGAAGTTTATGTCCATTTATTCCTGTCTGTTTGGCTGTTCTAATGTTCGGGATTGGGGTATTTGTCTCACAAAAGAGAGATTGCTCTAGTTTAAATAATTCATGGTTTTAATTTCATTTTCAGGTGCGACCCCGTCATTTACGTATCAGGTATTCTTCATGAAGAAACTGTGGACCAACACAATACCTGGAAGAGATATACATGCTGACAATATATTCCATTATCATCAGGTAAGAAAAATGCATTGGTTGTTTGAAAACAGAACAAAATAATTTTATATTTGAAAAAAAGTTACATATTAAGTTAGCTGTAAGTACATGTACATGTATGTCCTTCAAACTAAGAGGGGGACTTAGACTCCACTTCTTTCTGCCAACATTTTGTACGAAACCTGGGCATATCCCATTTCAGTTATGATTTGTTTAACTTGAAATTGCAATAGAATTCACTGCTTATATTTAAGACATATTTTAAAATAAACATGTGTATATTTGATAAAACTTTGAGTCATGGTCATTATTTATTTAGTCAAGTTTTGGCGTTATTGGTGGATTGGCCAGAAAATATAGAATAAATGGATTTTGCCACTTCAAAGTTGGTGGTGATAAGTTAGGTGTCACATAATTAATTCCAAGTCCGCGTCTGACGAACTGCAAAAAACAACTGGCTGCCATTGTTATCGTTTACCAAATGACAACACGGCCCTGTTATACGAGTAATTTTCCCTTGTCCCGGGTTATCATCGGGTGATAATAGTATGGCTGTGAGAGGTTGTCACACGCTGACAGTAATTTTGTGGGAAATATCTCATTTATTACATGTCATATAATTGGAAAACATCCAATGAAATGTGTTTTAAAAGGTATGAGGTATAATAATTTGTATTATCTTCTTGTTAGGAACTTCCTAAGTTACTCCGTGGCTATCATAAATGTGGCCGTGAAGAAGCAGCTCAGCTTGCAGCTTTAATATGTAGAGTTAAGTTTGGTGACCAGAAGGGACAGTTACAAAATGTAAAGTAAGTGAATTATTAAGAATATCTAGTGGTTTTAAATGTTCAAAGAGTGATTTAGAGATAGAGCTTTTTTCAAGAAATTTTGGCTTGCCAAAATTTCTTGAAAAAAGCTCTATCTCTAAATCACTCTTTCTTTCTCACCTTTCTTTCTTTCTCTCATACACACTTTTCATTCCTTTGTTTAGCTGTTAATAAATTGAAGATTCAAGACAGTGCTGTAAATAATCATGTGGTTTCCATGATACAACTTGTGAATTAATAAGATTTCTTTAGTGATTCTTTTGTGAAAGTAATGGTAAGCCTGCATTTTTTAAAATATGCTCTCTCTCTCTCTCTCTCTCTCTCTCTCTCTCTCTCTCTCTCTGAAACATTCTTCTCCACATTGGAATGGAAAAATAAATGAAAACAATTTTTACAAATAACTCTTACTATTTTAATAGCTTTTCTGATGCAAGTTTTTGACAGCGTACCATTTTCTTTATTTCAGTCGATTTTTAAGAGAATTACTACCAGCAGACCTTATAAAAACACAGGCACCTGATGACTGGAAGAGGGTATGATAAGTATTGTTTATACCTTATAAATAACTATCAACTGTTTAGATTGTTGATGTTCTTGTAATGTTATTTAACCTAGCATCATCAAACTATATTTAGATGAGTTCAAGTATATTGATCTCTAAGGATTAATCTAAGAACAAGTGTGTGTGCAAGCAAAACTTCAAAACATCATATTTGTCCATTAAAATGCTTCAAAATGGACCATAAGATTATCTAGAAGAGTATGCCTCTAAATTCACTAGTCAATCACATTATTCTGGTGCATCCTACAACATTAATCAAAGTCACACCAAAGCTGGCCAGAAAATGTGCTAAATTAAAACTGCCTCCAAAATTTCCAGTTTCTATCAAGGATTGACAAGGCAGTTGTATACAGTCCAACCTGCCTAAAAGGCTACCTCTATAATAGGGCCACCTGCTTACAAAGACCAGTAGAATTGTATCCCAATTGTTCTTTATTCATATACTTTGAACCTGTATATAAAGGCCACTTTTATAAGTTTCCTTGGGTGGCCTTTATAGACAGGTTTGACTGTACAGTCCAACCTGCCTTAAAGCCACTTCTATATAAAGGCCACCTGCTTATAAAGGCCAGTAGAACAGTGTCCCAATTGTTCTTTATTCATATTATTTGAACCTGTATATAAAGGCCACCTGCCCATAAAGGCCACTTTTATAAGTTTCCTTTGGTGGCCTTTATAGACATGTTTGACTGTATTTAGTTTTACAAATTTTTAAATGTTTCTAACTTGGTTTTATTGTAGACAATTATCAGTCATTATAACAGAGAGGCTGGCCGTAGTATAGAAGAAGCTAAAGTAGAATTTCTTAAAGTAATCTATAAATGGCCGACGTTTGGCTCCGCCTTCTTTGAAGTCAAGGTAGGTTATTGAATAAAATTATACCTCACAAAAAATTCTTAACCATTATTGGTCAATTTCGTATGATGTGGTATGAAATAGTTCACATTATTTGAATGTTGTCAACATTGCCGTGGGATATTGCAGTGTTTATCGCTAAGCATGGAAACTTAAACTGTACATCACAGAAATTACAGGGTAAGCTTACTTTTGTCTGTATATCCCTCCTTTCTGATCAGGAGCACCCAAACAGAATAAAAGGTATAAGAGAACGCCTTTTTGTTTGGTTTAATAATGTACATAGTGACCGTTTGTTGAAAGAAATATGGAGGATTGTCTCCCTTGGGAACTTCAGGATTTTATTTTCGTAATTTCTAAGAACTCATTTTCCTACACTTCTTTGAGATAATTGTATATTTGGAACAGATGGGAGTAAACACTTGAAAAAAACACTTTCTCACCGAGTGCCCCGGCTGAGGATCAAACCCGACCCTCCCAAGTGAAAAGCGAGTGTTTTACCACAAGGCTATAAGATCCAGACCAGAAAGTCTGGCAATAAATAACTCTTTTATATCACCTAGTTCTTTCGCCAAACACTCAGCATTACAAATGAAAGTCACGGTCTTTCAAATGGGAACTTAAAATAAACGAGGTCCCGTGTCACGTTGGGCTTGGCACGCTAAAGAACCTTGCTGTATAATGCCATCAGCGCAACGCACAGGCAAAATTTCTGCACTTTCGCCTACATCTGGCAACGTCTTGATATAATTGAAATATTCTTGACTGGAACGTTAAACACCATTACTCAACTCTACTTAACTCTTTTATATCTACTATATATACAACACAACACCACGACTAGTTCAGCCCTGTTATATATTAATCTGTGTGATTATTATTTCAGCAAACCACAGAACCAAATTATCCAGAAATCCTGTTAATTGCAATTAACAAGAATGGTGTTAATCTTATAAATCCACAAACTAAGGTAGGTAACAATATACTTAAGTGAAAGTATGTGGAAATCTCTGGATTAAATGCTTAAAAAATTGACGTACTACATATATAATTATATATATAAATTATATTGAAATGATAAAATATTGAAAATAGAACTATTGAAAAATTATTAATTAATCTTGCAATGATTTCCATACAGTATTTGCATCTTACAATGAAGTTTTCAAATTTACAATGCCTTACCAGCAAGCGGCCTGGTGGCCAAGTTGTCTAAAAATCATGCTTGCAGATAACACTGCCTAGGTTCAAATCCTACTTGGGGACAGATCCAAGTTTGAAAAAATTAGTCAGTTTGATCACCAAAGATCATGGTTTCTTCCAGGCACTCTGGAATTGACAGCCTCAATGTAAGTGAAAGAAACTTAAATGGGGTGTAAAACACCATTACTCCACCATCCCAGAACTAAGTGCCTGAATATATATAAAAGAACCTTATCTGAGACATAAAACACCACTACTTCACTCCAAAATCTTAGAACTGGCTGCCTCAATATTAGTAAAAGAATCTTGACTGAGACATAAAACACCACTACTTCACTCCAAAATCTTAGAACTGGCTGCCTCAATATTAGTAAAAGAATATTGACTGAGACATAAAACACCACTACTTCACTCCAAAATCTTAGAACTGGCTGCCTCAATATTAGTAAAAGAATCTTGACTGGGGTGTAAAAAAACATTACTTCACTCCACTCCACCATCCCAGAACTAACAACCTCAATATTTGATTTGGGTGTAAAACACCATTACTCCACTCCAAATTCCCAGAACTGACTGCCTCAATATAAGTGAAAGAGTCTTGGCATAAATCACCATTACTCCACTCTACCACCCTAGAACTGACTGCCTTCCTCAGTGTAAGTTAAAGAATCTTGTCAAGGAATAAAACTCAATAAATCCATTCAACTCCTTCATGAAACTGGCAAATACATGTACAGTCAAACCTGTCTATAAAGGCCACCCAAGGGAACCAGTAAAAATTGCCTTTATAGACTTTATATACAGGTAAAAAATTATGAATAAAGAACAATTGAGATACAACTTTAGTGGCCTTTATAAGCAGTAGACCCTTATATAGAGGTGGCTGTTGTCTATTATAAAAATTATCTTGTGTTTACTTGTAGGATATTTTGGCCACACATCCATTTACAAAGATCTCTAACTGGAGCAGCGGTAACACATACTTCCACATGACGATAGGTAACCTGGTACGGGGAAGTAAACTTCTATGTGAAACATCACTGGTAAGTTGTAATTGTTTTATGTTTTGAATTAATAGAAAGGATATGGTATTCTGTAAATAAATCAGAACTCCATAGTTCTAGGCTGAAGTAGAGATGTTATTGTGGACAAAAAAGGTAACGTGATATCGCCAAAAATTTACGATATCATAACGATAATATCACAATATTTACGGATGAATATGCTCAAAAGATGGGCTGACTTTTCACTGGACTGCAATAAAATCAAACATAATAAAAGAATAATAAGATATAAAATTGCAAATTTTATCAAAGTTATTGAAGATTCATGGCAAAACCATATGTTTAATCTGCTTAATCACGATCAATACACAAGTGATGCAATGATTTCAAAGAATTCTGTTGTAAGTAATAGGGGTTCTACGATATCATGATCTATGCTTTGTTCCACAATATTGCCATCGGCAAATCCTCAGCAATGATAATCACGATGACAATATATAATAACATCTCTAGGCTGCAGTGGCCTAATGGATAAGACGTCAGTCTACAAATGTAGGGTCTCTCACTGCTGTGAGTTAGAGCCTCGCTCAGAATTTTCTTTGCCATTGGCCTTCACTGGTTCACCTGGTGTCAGTATAATGTGACCAGGGGGAGTTGTATGCTTGTCTGCACTGTAACTTATCTTAATGCTGTAATTTAACCAGATATGCAGATATGTCTAAATTTCCTATACCACAAAATTTAATATGTTTACAGTAGTTTTCGTTAGGTAAACAGAGTTTGCCTACAATAGTTATTAAATATATCTCGTTATTTAATTTTAGGGATACAAAATGGATGACCTTTTGACCTCCTACATCAGTCTAATGCTAACCAGTATGAATAGACAGAAAGGAACAATTAGAAAATGAAGAAAAGAGAAATTTAAATAACAATAAACATTGAAGACATTTATGAACCATTTCATTGAAGGACTCACAAAATCAGACCATAATTGGATAGAGAGACTAAATTAGTTATTCATCATCATGTGTAAATTGCCTGCTGGTAGTGGTCTCAGAATTCATGAAATCGGAAAAAAATGCATGGCTGTGATCATTTTCCTAAATTGGGATTAGAATTTATAGGATTTGAATAGATATGAATTTTTATGTACATGTGACATCCATTCACCTCTTCAGCAATGGTATGACCCATTTCTGTGCTTTGGAATATACCAATAATGGTGTTACCCATTTCTGTGTTTTTGGAATATACCAATAATGGTGTGACCCATTTCTGTGGTTTTTTTTGGAATGTACCAATAATGGTATGACCTGTTTCTGTTTGTTTTTGGAATGTGCCAATGTGCAAAATAGGGGTAGAAGAGTTGTGATGATATTAGAGTTAGTAAAAATGTTTTTATCTGTCTTCAAGGATGTAGAATAGACAGTATTGTTTCTGAAGTTAGTGAAATGTCAAAGGTTGTCGTTAGTTATTATGCGCACAGACTGTAAATTGGGCAATTTTTGTCTTGTATTTCTGCATAAATTTTATAAGATGATAGAACTATCATAAATATTTCAATATAGTGTAATTTACTGACATTTTCACCTGAAAATGCAAAAATAAAGGATGGCAAGTATAATTGAACATGTTGAATGTGTCTACTTACGAAAATTAATGATGCAAAAACTTCCCGAATTGCACTGTCATTTATACCTTGTAACATGGCCATACAGGTTGGTTCTATATGATATATATTTGGAACCTCGGTAACTTGAATGTCATTTTTACAAAAACCATACTTGGTACCAATGATTGTTATATGTCGATTGTTTGAATTTGAAAACTCAAACTTCTAGGGCTCTCAATTAAATGAAAGCTGCAGTCCAGGTCATGACCTGCATAGACCCCTTTGTATGCAGGTCATAACGCGGTCAGACTCTTTTAAAGCTAAAAACTGCATGAAAATTGTTGCCTTGTTTTTTAAAAAAAAATGATAAAATCACCAGTTTGTAAATTTCCAGGTGATCTGAATTCGGAACACAATATTCTGGGACAATTATTATACAGCTCATGAATGGAATTTCCAGGTGTGACCTGAGCATTCCGGGTCAGTTGAGAGTCCTGAATTTCTGTGTAACTCAGAAGTTAAGCCCACTGGATGATGCACTTTGAGTTATTGAAGTTCTGCTGTATGTATCTTATAAAGAACCACCTCACATGCCACAATCAAAATTTGAGTTATCCTACATGTATTATATATTCATGTATAATAGCTTTCATTCTATCATGTAAGTACAATATATTGTATGCTTTATAACTGTTTCTATAGTTACGAAATCAAAAATGGTATTTCTGCCAAAAAAGCTGATTTGAATTGAAAATGGCATTTCTACTGAAAGAAAACTGGTTTGATTTGAAAATGGTATTTCTGCCAAAAATCTGGTTTGAATTGAAAATCGTATTTCTGCCTAAAAGCTGGTTTGAATTGAAAATGGCATTTCTACTGAAAGAAAACTGGTTTGATTTGAAAATGGTATTTCTGCCAAAAAGCTTTTTTTTCATAGGAATTTTTGATTGTGCTTTATAACTTTTTTTTCCGGAGCTTTCATGTTTATAAAGACAAATTTAAAATTTCATGCTGTAGACAAGTATATTATCAAATTAATAATTATATATTTGTATATTTATATTATTGGAGTACGAAAGCCTATTAAGCTCATAAATAAAAAAAAATTAAAAGGCGTAATAACGCGAAATAAAGGCGTTATAATGCGAAAAAAGGCGTTATAACGCCTTTAGAAAGGCGTAATAACGCGAATTGAAAGGCGTTATAACGCGAAATAAAGGCGTTATAACGCGAAAAAAGGCGTTATAACGCCTTTAGAAAGGCGTAATAACGCCTTTAGAAAGGCGTAATAACGCGAATTGAAAGGCGTTATAACGCGAAATAAAGGCGTTATAACGCTTTTAGAAAGGCGTAATAACGCGAATTGAAAGGCGTTATAACGCGAAGTTAAGATGCCTTTTCATAATGATGTGGAGGTCCTGGGGTTTCATCTCTACCCCCCCCCCCCCCACACTTTACATACATATTAAAAGTGTGTGTGTGTGTTTTCTGCACAACTATATGTAATGTAATAAGCTGTTTTATATGTATTTATTCTATGAAAATTAAAAAAAAACTGCACATCATCCGATCCTGCGCTGAGATGAACATACTATTTCAGTAAAACAGAAAGAAAAATTTCTTTTCAATGTTAAAGTGTTGTTTTTTTCATAAAGAGTATTATTTTATATATGGGGATGGAAATCTTTTAAGTAATCTGAAATATAAACATTGATAAACATTGGCAATGTACACATGGCTATTTATTAAAAAGTTCCTGTCCAATTGTCAATCGCTAACTTTTAACAATGATTAAATGACACCTGTGACATCTTAGTATGAATAGATCTACAGTTGCCTTAAGCTTTTCAAACTAAAACCAATCTGTTTGTGGTGAGGGTTGTCACTCAAGTGACTGCTCTATATATAGACAAAAAGGCGTTATTACGCCTTTCTAAAGGCGTTATAATGCCTTTCGATTCGCGTTATTACGCCTTTCTAAAGGCGTTATAACGCCTTTATTTCGCGTTATAACGCCTTTCAATTCGCGTTATTACGCCTTTATTTCGCGTTATAACGCCTTTCAATTCGCGTTATTACGCCTTTATTTCCCGTTATAACGCCTTTCAATTCGCGTTATTACGCCTTTCTAAAGGCGTTATAACGCCTTTTTTCGCATTATAACGCCTTTATTTCGCGTTATTACGACTTTTAATTTTTTTTATTCATGAGCTTAATAGGCTTTCGTATTGGAGACACTATTAATTTTCAACCATATTGGTGTAACAATGCAACTCAAATTATAAAAATTAATAATTTATAATGCACAATATAAAATTTTTATACACATATAAAGCAATAATGAATTTACAAGGAGAACACAAGTCCTCTGCTAAAGGGAGATAACCCTGCAGATTGTAGATAAAGGGGGACAACTCTTAATATTGAAATTCATTTTACATGTACACATGTATATTGTCCTTGAAAAGGGAGGCAATTCTGATTGGTGGTTCTCAAAGAGAGAATCCCAATCAACCTATTTTAAAAAAGATTGACATTATTAAAAAAAGAAGTAAGTACCGATAATTTTAAGGAGCCTTGAATGATTCACATATGAAATTAAAACATGAAGATATTAAATTTTATGTTAAGTTTATTTTCATAAAGATAATAACCAAGGTCACAGTTTTTTTTCATGGATGTTTGTGTTTGCAAATGAAAAATTAAATTTGTCCTTTCATATCTGCATATTCTTTATCAATACATCAGTGAAAAACTCATAACGTGGTCACAAGTTTGACTAAATGTGCTAAATATTTAATTTTAAAGCTTTAAAATATGTTGGAGTAATTGTCGCAGATTTTAAATTTTCCGTTGTAAATAATCTTAACAGTCTGAATCCACAAGTTTTTTCACCCCTCTGGTAGACCCAACCAGAGCCGAACCTAGCTGCAAATAAATAAGTTTGAGTAGGTTTAGTGATTTAAACACTGTACTGAAATAACATACATTTTCTTCATGTCTAGAGCTTGCTCCTTTTGTGGAAATCCATTGTGAATACACATTTTATTTTGGTAAATATTCCCAAAAAATCCATAGTATATGTTTCAATAATCCATCATAAGCGTTACCATAGTGCTGGCTTTAATAAAATATTGTTTGTTTGTTTGTTTTGATTTTTTTTTTTTTTTTTTGTAAATAACATGATATAATTAATAAATATTGTACTCCAATAGTGCAAGATATATGCAATTAAAACAATATTAAAACATATCTTAAAAACTAAACATATCATGTCACTGAATGAAATAAGTTACATTTTGAAATGACATTCTGGCGATGTATACAAAACCTTTTTTAAATTTCTGTTCCATTTATTAAGAGACACTGTTCCGTTTCCAGAATTGAAAAATGTTCAATTATACATTTCTATATCCAGTTAAAATTATTGTTTCATGCTGTGTCAGAGTGGTCATATACACTGTCTATTAAGGCCATCCAAGGGAACCAGTAAAAGTGGCCTTTATATACCAGTTCAAAAAGCTTGAATAAAAACTAATTGGGATAAATATTTTCTGGCTTTTAAAAACAGGTGGCCATTGTTTAGAGCTGTGGTCGTTATATAGAGATAGCATTTAAGGCAGGTTTGACTATCCAATGTATATATATATGCAGTTCTAATGTCAACACTGTTATGATCACGAAAGCCCCAAAATTAAAACAAAAAATAAATCCATTATGTAACATATTCAATTCAGTGACCGTGTCAAGTGATATATATACATATATATACATTTATTAGTTTATTTGCATAATTCATGTTACCATACATATCTATATTGTTGTGTTGTATTTATACATATATATTTAACACATATGTATTTGCAAAAAAAATAAAAGGATTTTTATGTATACATACATTCATTGTAACTTTGTGACGTTATATATATATATATAATTTAGTATATATGGTGCAGACCTGTCGAAAGTTAAACACAGGGCTAACGAATTATTGCAGAATCGGTCGCTCATCTTGGTCCCACATTAGCTATATCTTGGCAATTGACGTATCGCTGGTCACGCCTACAATGTTCCAACAAATTCCTGGCATGCTTGAATTGGATGCAAAAAGAATGAAAACAAGCTGAATTGTGCCGTTTAATGATTCACTGACACTAGTAGGTCGTTAGTTGTCTTGACGCTGCTTCAGTACCGTGATGGCGTCCAGTGTCAGAACATTGTGGGCGTGTTCCACGAAACGTCAATTATTTCGAAACATGATATCTTTTTGACGGCTGATTTCTGTGTCTCTTCAGCTTTAGGTCATTTCTATCCATATTTCCACCTCTCAGCAGCCGAGTGTCAACTCTTTTTCGTTAGCTCAGTGTTAAACTTTCGACAGGTCTGTACTTAACATGTATATATATATATATATATATATATATATATATATATATAATGGAGTTGTTGGTTTAATATCTTACTTTATTTTTGTACCATAATTCTTATATTATGTATATTATTATTAATGATTGTGATTATTCCTAAGTGACATTTTGTGTATATATGCTTGGACCCTTTTGTTTACATTTCTTTATGTCTCCCCTGGCAACTGTGGTTGTCATGGTTATCACAGAATTTTGACCAATTTGTTTACATTTCCTGTTATGTCTCCCTGACAACAGGTCTTCATGGTTATCACAGAATTTGACCCATTTTGTTTACATTTCCTGTTAAGTCTCTCCTGGCAACTGTGGTTGTCTTGGTTTTTATCATAGAATTTTGGACCCATTTTGTTACATTACTCCTAGCAACCACTCTGGCAACAGTGGTATTGTGGTTCTCATCAGAGTTTGCTTGTTGCAAATTAAAATACATGTATGTGTAATTAAGCGCAGTAATTGAACAGAATAATTAATTTGTAGTTGTCTCAAATTTAGCTTTTTAGTAATGGATACCAGAACTTCATTGATTTGTTAAAAAAAAGGTTAATGTGAATGTTAATGCATGCCCAAGTAAAACGTGAACCTGATCAACCCGACCTACTAATGGAATAATCCAAAATTTAATAAATAAATGGGTTATACCATAAGTTATTCAGGGTTAAATAGTATTTCAACCCTGTAAACTTTTGGAATGATCCAAATTTAATAAATGGGCTATACCTTATTCAGGGTTACATGGTCTTAAGCCTGAATCAGTGGAACAAATTTTATAAGTAAATGGGTTATACCACAAGTTATTTAGGGTTGAGATGGTGTGAAGTTTTTGATGGAATTTTATGGGTTATAGGTTGGAAGTGTTTTTTCTCCTGGAGTCTATATTTAAGTGTTATCCACAATGTCACATACATATCAATATATACTTGTTTAAAGTGAAATAAAGTCATTTAAACAATAAAGTTCCTCTTTTTTTCTTTGCTTCTTATGTGGGAGATCAGGGTTCAAACCTCAGTGGGAATGTTTTATTGTCACTTTCTATTGACGGATCGCCAGCCATGCCCACTATGTTCCGAGAAAGGGTTGACATTCTTGAATTACACACAAAAAGAATGAAAATTTGGCCTGAATTGTGCTGTTTAATGACCTCACTGACAGTAGAATGTAATTAGTTGCCGTGACGCTGCTTTGGTACAGTGATGGCGGCCAGTGTTAGAACATTGTGGGCGTGGCCAGTGATACGTCAATTGTGGAGGTTCGAAACCTGGTCTGGATCTTCCTTATTGTTTGTCAATTTCGTATACAAAAGGTCAAGAATTGAACTCCAACCAGGGTCTGACTAAGACTTGGAAATATGTAGTGATGGTTTTTGCCAAGTCAAGTACCGCTTCAGTAACTCAGATGGTAGTGTTGTGCGTTTTATATGTTGTGCTTCGAAACCCTGGTCAGAGTCTGACCACGACTTGAAAAAGGTAGCGACTTCTCAGCATTCAGAAATGAAAGTCATAGGTTCTTTGGAAAAGACCTCAAAATCCATTAACCCCTGTTGTGTACAGTGTGCATGGCAAACTAAAGAACCCTCCCTGTACACTGTCCTAAGCTCACTGCAAAGGTAAAAATTTCTGCCATTTCACCTACAAAAAGTAACGTCTCAATATAAGCGAAATACATGTATTCTTGACTGGGACATAAAAACGCCATTTAATTATTGAAGATGAGCATACTGTAACAGACAGGTTCTTTAAACATACATGTACATGTATACATAATGCTACAACCAGTTCATGAAGGAGAAAATTTTTCTCCCATATCAAACAAAAAACTCCTTGATTTAACAGGGTAAGATATTTCAGTCTTACCCTAGTGTAATACAAGCGACACACACTATGACATCACTATGTAATCCCGATTGTGATGTCAGCAATTCAGATTGTGGCATCATTGGTTGCAAATGAAAACATTAACATTTTGCAAATTTTTTACCATAAAACCTTCAATATTTCAGGAAAATATTGGATATGAGAGAAAAAGAATAAACCCCAGCTTTGTAGCGAAGACATTAAAATCTCAACCTTCGAGGCATGATTCTTTTTTTCCTCGACCTAAGCAAGCCTTGAATCCCATCCCTCAGGTTGAGATTTCTATGTCTCCACTACAAAGCAGGGGCAGTCTTTTATTCCTCTAGAACATTAGACACAAAGACCTAGGTAGGGCATATGCGGACTTTAGATGCTGTAAGAATGTGTCAATCAACCCTAGGTCTGAAATTTCACTCTTTAATATATAGGTGTGCTTAAAAGATTGGGGTTCAAGATCCCAGTCAGGAATATTTCACTTATATGGATATGTCACCAGCTGTGGGGAAAAACAAGGATTGGAAGTGGTGTCATGTAATGGTGTGTTAGGCCCAGTAGAGATGATTTGTACCAACACTTGCAACAATTTTTGGGTACTCTACTGTCTTCCACCAACCTACAAATGACTACTTCAATATAAGAGAAAGAAACTTTGACTGGGGCATAAAACACCATACCAGTACTAAAATCCACTAAAGTCAATCGGTCACTGAAGGTTATCTACTATTCCACTTCATGACCAAAACAAAATCCCGCCGGGTCTGATCCAAGACTTGAAAGTGAGTAGTGACTGTTCTTTCCCCAAGCACTCAGCATTTAGGAAATGAAAGTCACTGTAAGCTAGGCACGGTAAAGAATACTGTTGTATAATGCTATCAGTGCAAGACTCGGGCAACATTTCTGCATCTTCGCCTATAGCTTATACCATCTCGATATAAGAGAAATATTCTTAATTGAAATATTAAACACCATTACTCAACACCATGACCAGAGTTCAGTTGCATTTGTAGCTTAACAAAACTATAAAATTACATTTAATTAAAATATTTATTATAATACATAAAAATATTATTAACAGTGATGCCAAAACAATCAAAAACCTACAATAAAACGGAATCCAAGCTATTTGATCCTACATCTTAACAAGTTTTACCCAGTACCCATCCATGAGCAAAACTGTAAAGGATATTATTTTCGAGGGGTGAAAATTATGCGATTTCTGAAATCTGGCATTTCGCGTGGGTGTAATTTCTGTGTAACCAATATAAGTGGGTGTATACTCTATATATTAACCTGCATGGGCAACATTTTCACATGGGTAAAATTCGGCGGTACTGTTAATTACTTTAGTGCCAAATAAGCGAAAATATTATCCACGCGAAAATTTTCCCCTTTTCAGTATACAAATTTATATTTGTTCTATTGAGTCATAGAACTGAAATACTGTTTTGTAGAATTTGGGAGTGAAATTTTAACTTGATGATTTGAATGTATGTTTTTCTTGACAAACAATTTCGGGAATTTGGGAAAAAATACTTTCTTTACAAATTTTGGGAAAAAATACAAGTATGGGAAAAACATTCTTTTTCAGATAAAAATACTATTTTAGAAAAAAAAAAAAAAACAGCTTTACCAGAATGTAATGGTATGACTAGTTTTAAACATGTACATGTATAATAATTTATTGATGGCAGCCTTCGACCAAAGTATTAACACTTAAACAACATAATATTAGCATCATCACTATACCTGATACCACATGATAAAATTGTAGTGTGTCAAGTTTGACCTCGCCATTCGACCTTTAATTTGAATATTCAACCAAACATACCCATTTTGTAACTTAGGGGCTATAGACATCATAGTAACATGATGGAAAGTTGGTGATAATAATACTGGGCACTTGGTTGTTATGGTAATCAAACATACTGTCTTCCCGGCCTAACCCACCCGGTCTATTTGCCCCATCTAATATTCAAATTAAAGGTCAAATGGCCAGGTCAAAGTTTGGGCACTATACAGAACTGTTACTTCCAACTGTATATATAACTTTATTGAATTGCATTATAGCAAAGTCCCTCGTGAAACAAAAATTCTGAATTTTTAGTCAAAATTTCTGAAAATATCTTAATTTTTCTAACCAAATATTAGTGATCTGTTCAAGGTCATGTGAAGATATTCCATAATTCATAATAGCTTAACACAAAATTCATATCAATCAGGCAATCAAGACTATTTACAGTGCTAAATTTCATTTTTGATACATGGCACACCTTCTCTCGCACACACCAAAAAAAAGGAAAAATCTTAAAAATGGGTACAAATTGAAAAATATATAAAACACTGGGACCTGTTATTTTTTCAGTAATCTCCCACATACCACATTACAAAATGTTGAACTTATCAAGACAAGGACTAGTTAAAAATTTGACTTATTTCAAACACTGCTTATGATATCCTTATGAGTACATTTAAATTACCTGAAGACCAGTTTCAAAACTGTAAATTGAAAAACCTTAATAAATTCATTCTTAATTGCCAAGCCGAGGAAATGAAAGTTAATTGTATCAAATTTAAGTAAAGTTGATGAATAACGGCCCAGCTATGAATATTTCACTTATATCAAGATGTTGCCAGCTGTAGGGGAAGGTACAGAAATGTTGCGCTGATGGCATTATACAGCAAGGTTCTTTATCATGCCAAGCCTACCGTGACACAGGACCTCTTTTAATTTAATAGCCCATCTGAAAGAACTGTGACTTTCATTCCTTAATGATGAGTGCTTGGCAAAAAGAACAGTCACTTCCAACTTTCAAGTCTTGGGTCAGACCTGGCACTTACGGAGCGAGCACCAACTGAGCTATCGCAGTGGTCTATATCAAATTTAAATCTTCACAATAATGTTTATTTTTTGTGCAATTTACATGAAAATAAAATGAGTTTCTTGATTCACAGTACATGCATATTATTATGATTATTTACAATATTTATATTATTTACAAAAAACAAATCCCTGTCAAAAGTAATCCCAGTTTATAAATACTAGAAATACAGTACATCCTGTTGAAGTTTAACACTAGGCTAGTTGCTATCTTCATCGCTGCAGCATTTTGGCCACCAACTATCCATATCTCGGTCACTCGACAGCCAAGATTCGACTTCTATACGTTAGCTCAGTGTTAAACTTTCGACAGGTCTGTACTGTATCAGCCAGGGTTTCCATTTGACTTTGACCCCGAAAATTGAAGGGGGAGACTATTGAGATTTTAGAAAAAGTCAATTTGAACTTAACACTGAAATTTAACTGTCGAACAAAATTGAGGGGTAAGAGTATTGAAATATTAAAGAAAATCAGTTTGAACTTTAACTCCTGAATGTAAAAGGCAATATTTCCCGGAATGGTTGTCACAATTTCTTACTACTTTTACTTGTACTATTACTAATTTCTAAGAATTTCCTTCAAAAAGAAATTTATTTCTAAATATTTGTGAAAAAAATTTATAGTTACATGTACATGTATATAAAATTTGTACAATTTTTTTTCTTCAAAATTTTGCTACTAATAATTACAAAGTTATGCAAACCTAGGAAAGGTCAAACAGAAGCCCTGGCCACTTGTTCATTAAACAGTTAAAAAAAGGGGAGACAAAAAGTTAAAAATCTTAATAGATAATAAACAACAATAAGCATAACAAACAACATTCTCTTCAGGAGTCGTCTTCTTCGTGTACCTCCGTCACATGTTTTTTGAGTAGCGACATCCTTGAGCATGTCACACAACATTTTTCACATTTATACGCTCTCTGTTCCGACGCCGATTGCAAATGGCGATCCAAATCCATCTGACATGAAAACTGCATTTTACATTCCTTACACTGAAAGTCAACTTTTGATTTTCTGGGGCTTTTTGGTGTTTCCTTTGCTGAACTTTTCGGCGTTTCCTTTGCTGAACTTTTCGGCTTTTCCTTTACAGAAGATTTTGGAGTCTCTTTTGTCGACCGTTTTGATGTATCCTTCTCTTTTGTTGAACTTTTTGGTGTTTTTGCAGTTGCCTTTGTTTCAGTTTTTGGAGTTGCCTTTGTAACACTTCTAGGTGTATTCCTTGTTGTCATTTTCGGAGAGACTGTTGCATCAGATTCCTTTGTTCTTTTTTCAGGTGTATCTTTGGTAGTACTGTCAACATTTGTTTTTTCAGATGATTTTAGTTCAATTTCCTCTTCTGATTGTTCATTTGCTGATGCAGGTTTAGACGAATTTCTACGGTTTGATTTTCTTGGAGACGGACTTTCACCCTCATTTGGAATGTCTACATCCATCTCTTCATCCTCTGGCTCCATGTTTACATCAACCCCATCTCCATCACCATCATCAACTTTTTCTTTTTTTATTTTCTTTTTTATTAGGATTTTTTCTTGAACATCTTGACTTTCAGACAAAAAATTTTCATCCAAAGGATGGGCGTCGCCATTGGCATCCACAAAACTTACTTCTCCCTTTTCAATGTCAACTTTTATATCGCGCATTTTGCGGTCTTCCTCATCATTTCGTTTGTGTAGTCTTTCATGTTTATTTAAGGTAGATATATGAGCAAATCGAGCCCCACATCTCTCGCACATTAATGGCTTACAAGGCAAGTGGATTTGACTGTGAATTTTCAATTGTGATTGTCGATCAAATGAAAGGCAACAAGAGGCACATTTGTATTTTTTCGGTTTGCCTGCAGCTTGCATATGCCTTCGAAACTGAGTAACCTGACGGAATTCCATCCCACATTTTGTACATTTCTTCTGTTTTTCGTGAGTTTTCATGTGCTTTTGTAAGATATTTGGCAGCCAGAAACACCTGTTACAGATTTCACATCGGTGCTTGTTATACCTATGCATATTATTTTTGTGGTTTTTCAAATTCAACGGAGTATGAAACCGTTTCTGGCATTTATCGCACCGGAACATTTTAAACTTGTTATGCGTCATCAAATGATGTTGAAGTTTGATTTTCCTAAAGAAACCTTTTCCGCATACCTTGCATGAAAACGGACTGTCTCCACCATGCTCCACCAGATGTATCTTGTAAGCGTTTTCTTTTCGAAAAACCTTGTTGCAGATTTCGCATTCAAATTTGAGCAATTTTCCTTTTTTGTGTTGCATCATGTGCGCGTCGTGGTTCTTCTTTGTTTTAAACCCTTTCTCACAAATTGTGCACTGATACTGATTTTCTTCATTATGGGTTTCCATATGTCGCTTCAACAATATTGAATTTTTCAGCCCTCGACCACAGATGTTGCACTTGAAAGGATTTTCCCCACCATGATGTGTCATTAAATGCCCTTTGTAGGTAATTTCTTTCTTAAATACTTTTCCACACGGCTCACAGGGAAAAGACTTTCGGAATTCTGTAGTATGCGACCTTTTGTGTTGAATAAGGGCCTTTCTCAATTTGAAGGATTTATCGCAAATGTCACATTTAAATGGGCGTAACTCCGAATGTATTGCCAAGTGAGCTTTACGCACTGTATTTGTGACAAAACTTTTGCCACACACATGACAAGGAAATGGTTTTTCACCCGTGTGTGTCCGTTTATGAACCATCAATTTTGTGATGGTGTAAAAACTTTTCTCACACGAGTCACATTTGAAACCATGGGTCTCTGTATGGAGTCCAACATGCTTTTTGAGGGTCAGAAAATTTGAATATTTTTTACCACAGGTGGGACATTCGTAAGCTTTCACGCCCGTGTGAACCCAAGCATGATTTGCCAATAGACTTCGCTTCTTGAAGACTCTGGGACATTCATTGCATTTATAAACCCCTTCCTCTTTAATGAAGCTGCCGTCCACAGTTTTCTTATTTTCCAGCTTGATCTGTATTTGGCCATTTTCCATGATACCTTCAACAACGACTTCTTCATCACCGCCATCGTCCTCTGTTTGAACGTCCAACACATAATAGTTATCCCCATCAGTACTGTATGCTGTCTGAGACTGTACCGAGTTAGACGTATCCACTACAGTTGTGGCAACCTCTGTGGCTTGAACCGCAGCAGGATCGGTTATCACACCAGACTGTGCTGCCTCCGCAACTTGCTGCACAATACTGTCCCCATTCTCCAAGACAACAGTGCCATCCTGGTTTAAAGTATTTGCTATTTCAATGACCGACTGTAAATCAACCGTCTGAATCTTCTGTTTTTCTGAAAGACAAAAAAATTTTTTTTTTTTTAAAATCAAAGAACTGACTGGATTGATATTAGTTTAAGAATCTTAATTAGGATGTTAAACACCATTACTCCACCCTTACTCCACTCTACTCAGCATTATGAAAGTCATGGTTCTTTCGGATGGGAATGAGGTCATGTGTCATGGTAAGCTGTATAAGAACCCTGCTGAATAATGCAATATGTCCAATGCACAGGCAAAATTTCTACACCTTAGTATATAGCTGGCGACTTCTCCATATAAGTGAAATATTCTTGACTGAGACGTAAACCCCCATTTCTTGACTCAACTCACTCTAATAATTGTATGATAAACAGACAGACACATGTCAAAGAAATCAACAGGGTACCACAAAATGCTTTGCTACTATAAGGACTTAACGATATATTGTAAGTCTTTGACTGTGTATTGTGGTTATCTTTAAGATGGTTCAGTTCATGAATTGACAAAGTCACGTTCTGGTATGCCAATCCCAGATTTACCATTCGTTTTTCACTCTTAGAGTTTAATTGTGTACTTAATTCAGGTAATTTGGAAACCCCAACAACATAGTTAAAGTGAAGAGATCAAACTTCAGAGGCAGCCCATCAACATTCACAGTGATTTTTTTTTTTTTTTTTTCTTCTTTGCATTTTTTAAAAACTACCTTCTGCCTTTTAAATTGGGAAGATTTGAAGTTCTGAAATACAGTAAACTGCATAATGGCATGCTTGCAATAGCTCAGGATCCTCATTACAAAACTGTTATATTGTGATATTACCCAATATTTTGTGGGCAAGGACAACTAGATTTAATTTGCTAGTATATCGCTCTTAATGTATTTGGGAATTTTAGTGGTCAAATTTAGAAGAGTGAGTCATTTGTCTCCAAGGGAAACTACCTTTATTGGGTAGTAATTTTAGGCAAACAAAAGTATTGATTCAAGTCTAAAATATGGACCCTTTTGGGCTTATAACAATGGCTTTTAGTACAGTCAAACCTGTTTATAAAGGCCGCCCAAGAATCAGTAAAATTGGTCTGTATAGGTAGGTGGTCTTTATATACAGGTTCAAATAATATGAATAAAGAACAGTTGGGATAAAATTTTACCGGCCTTTATAAGCAGATGACCCTTATATAGAGGTGGCCTTTAAGGCAGGTTGGACTGTAATTTATGAAGCAAATCTTGTTTTTAAGTTACGGTACAGGGATTTATCAGGGTCTAAACTAAAAATTGGGAAAAAACTATCAACTTTTTGCTCATTTTGAGAAAACTTCCACATCATGTCAGAAATGAATTTACTCATGACCTCGGAAGCCTTTGATGTGGAAGTGGTTTTTTCATCTTGCTTTGCAGATGTTGTTTTAAAATAATCTAGAATCTTTTACTTGATTTTGCTGATGGGGGGGGGGGTCACAAAATTTACTTTCTTTTTTGTTTAAATACAACACAATTTTCTAATTGGGAATTTTTTCACCTGATTTTGGGAAAAAATCAACGTTTTTTTCTATTGGGAATGGGGCCGAATTTCGGCCCTAAATAGGCCCTTGATGAATCCCTGCGGTAATATTGCTTTTCATTTTTGCTTTTTAAAGGTAAAAGTGTATCATGATACATGTGTACATGAACATGGTTCCCACACTTGACTTTATTAAAAAATCTCCAAAATTTTCCTGACAGAATCTCACTTATCCCTGACATTCTAATGCACTTCAAACAAGAACCCAGCTAGGCACAGCAAGATATGCCCATTTACATTTAACCATTACATGTAAACTGTTGACAATGATGGCAAAGTACCAAGAGACATAAAATATTCAAATAATACCACATGAAAGGGAAACAAAATCTAAGGCTCTAGTCAATAATATATCCTCTTCTGTTTGGTAGTGTGGGAAAAGAGTAGGCTAAACAAGAAAAAGCATGATTTAATTTTAAAGGGGTTACAATTCTAGATCAAGAAATGCAAAATTCCCTGACAATTCCCTGACCTTGAAAAAAAATATTAAAATTCACTGACATTTTCCTGACATGTGGGAACCATGATGTTTCATGATACATGTATGTATTGTATCCTGACTGAATTGTATCAATTGTATCCCTAGTTATTCAACCACTGTGGTAGTTCAGTTGGTACAGTGCTCACCTCTAAGTAGGAAGTCATGGGTTTGACCCAAGGCTTGAGAGTGGGTAGTGGCTGTTCTTTCATCCAGCACTTGGCATTATGAAATGAAAGTCAAGTTCTTTCAGATGCAAACTTATAATATAATAAATGAGGTTCCATGTGACTTGTCACGATAAAGAACCCTGTTGTAGTATAATGCTATTAGTGCAACACGGAGGCAAAATTTCTGCACCTTTGCCAATAGCTGGCAACATCTCAATATAAGTGAAATATTCTTGACGTCAACTCAACTCCTAGTTATCAAAAGTATTGTATTGGGGTATAAAAATGACTATATTTTATAGGCTAGCAGTACATACATACCTATACAATACTGATAGAACTGTTCAACAATGTCCAGTCTACTGGACAAAAAATCTTGACCAATCGATGACCCCATAAAATTTGACGTCTTTTCTTTGATGTTGGCACACAAGAAAAAACATTCTTCTCCAAGACCGGATAGCCTTTTACACTGAAAGTAAGATTGATGTATCATTATTAAAAGTTTAGAAAAACAGAACATAAACACCAAAGCCATGAATCCATCTTTTATGAGCATGCCATTGAAAACGTAATTTAACATCAAAAGCTTTAATCCCATCTACCGTACCAGTCAGGAACAATAGACTCTTAGCTCTTGAGAAATTTATCCAAAGTTGTTACTGGTCAAGAGAATTCATTTTTTTTGGAAACAAAAACTACCTTTAAACATAATGTACTGTGAGGCCACAAAATTGTTTGCTACTTGTTTGGATTTGGATTAAATTTGTTGCCTTTTTTCACTAAATTTACATAATGAGAATATGTTTTGCAATACATTTACATATTACTCAATTCTTGCTGCCTATTTGAGGACATTTGTCACCTATATTGTACTTACTGAAAGTTCTATGTTTCCATTCCTGGTAGCCAAAATCACCATTGGCTACTAATTTCTGAGGAATTCTTTCAAAAAGTAACCTCTTTTAGCAAATTTGTGGAAAAATACTTTAAAAAGGACTATATTTTCACAAATTTAGGAAATTTGGCTACTAATTATTATAAATTTGTGGAAACTTAGTGAAAGGGCTGATTATGAATAAACAAAATTACAGTACTAGTGACAAAATGACAGACCAGTAATCTAGTAGAATATAAAAGGTACAGATTCTCTATGTACATGTTGGAAACCATCAGACTTTTCTTCTGTCTGAGAAAGTAATGTTGTCACTACTGGGACAAAATTACGACAGTGACAAACGAACAGAGTGGTAATCTGGAAGAGTATACAGGCAGCTATAAAACGCACATAGATTCTTCATACACATGTTGGAAACCATCAGATTTTTATTCTTTTTGAGAAAGTAATGTGTCACTACTGGGATTTTACATCTTGAAAAATTGGGCGAATGCAAGACCCTTTTATTACACATTGGTATATTAGTGTTGAAAATAGGTCAATGATACATACATGTAAGTTGATGACAACATTCATTTTAAAGTTAATTAAAATTCTGCTAGGAAATTAATTTTTTTGCAAAATCCACTGCCATCTAGACGGACAGTAAACAACATACATCCATGTTTGTTTATACTTACTATATTTAAAACATCCTGTTTTAGGGTTATTTCTGTTACCCCGGCAACATCCATCTATAATTCTGGATCCTACAAAAGGTAACTATAACTAATCCATTTGTATCATGATGATTGAGTGAAAGTAATAAATAATTATCAGGGTGATAGATCAAGTCTATTCTTGGTAACCAAAATCCATTGGCTACTAATTCTTAAGAAATTCTTTTAAAAATTACTTTTTGAAGTTTGCTATGAAATAATTGAAAGTTTGTAGTTCTGAATTTTTCAATTTTTTTTTTTTTAATTTGGCAACTTGTTACTTGAAAACTGTGGAAACCTCAAATAGGCCTTTGTAGTCTGCAATGTAGAATATCTTAAATTTGGAGAAAAGAAAAACAAAAGATATAGTTGTACAATATAGATCACAAACAAAACAGCATAGGACAATGCAATATGCTAGTTGTATTGTTTAGCAGTGTTCACCTACATCAAACAGAAACCGCTATAGGCAAGTAAGACAACTGTGGAGGTCTTGACTCTGTAGACCATTCTGATACTATTGGAAAGAATCCCAGTTTGAACCACTGTGGTAGCTCATTTGGTAGAGTGCTCGATCTGTAAATGGGAGGTCATGGGTTCAAATCTAACTTGATCTAACCCATAACTTGAATACTGTTCTTTCGCCAAGCATTACAAAATGAAAGTCACACTTCTTTCGGACGGGAACTTAAAATAAAAGTGGTCTTGTGTCACGGTAGATGAGGCACGATAAAGAACCCTGCTGTATAATGCCATCAGCACAGTGCACAGGCAAAATTTCTGCACCTTCGCCTATAGCTGGCAATGTCTCGATATAAGTGACATTTTCTTGACTGGGATGTTAAACATCATAAAATTTACTCGAGTCCAACTTTGGCTGTTGTATTTCTATCACTTTCTGTAACATTTGGGAGGAATATGCCAGATAGGTTATCACCAAGGTATTATTAGGTTCGAACCCAAATTTTGCAGACGCGTTTTCCCTTTCCTGTTACACAGCCATGTGCTCATGAATGCATGATGCCAAATCTGGAGTCTGTTGCATCATTTATTATTATAAATATTTTTAATAAGCATCTGCCTTCGACAAGTCAGTCTCATTAAAAATATGTACACCAATAAAGCTTGCAATTTTCATTTGTAGTATGCAAAACAGATTTTCCTTGTTTCGTCACAGTTTTTGGCGGTCATAGAAAAATTATCCGACCATTTCTGTCGACTTTTAACACTTTAAAGTTTCGTCAAGAAAAAAATACTTACGTAAATCTGAACACAAATAAATTCTTTATCAGAAAATGAATATATCTTAATCAAATTACACTTCTTTCACGCAAAATAGGAACAAGTTTTATCTAATTTTTCTTCCAGAAGAAGGCGCTTTCCATTTTAGGCGGAAGTCATGACGAATTTCGTAGAGCAAAACTGGAAAACGCAACGGCAATGACTCCGGAAAATCTATACTTTTCATTTTAAAAAATTCAGATTGAGCATAAATAAAACTGTTACAATGTAATTTAAATATATATATACTAATTGATATCCTTACATTGATAAATCAGATGTTTAACTCGAATTGAAGTGAATATTCGACACAAAATTATACAGGAAATGCCAGTAATTTCGTACCCTGCACTGTTGGTACCCAATGGATTTTATATCCATTTTTGGGACAGATTTTTTAGTGGACCATGAAATATATATCTATGCAAAGGCTTATATTTGGATAAATCTGTAGTGTTTTTATCTTTATTTCTTGTTTTAAAATTTAACAGAAACTCGAAGTTACTAAACATTATAATATAATCCTTGGAGCATTAAAATTACGATTCCTGTAGAATTAACTATAATGTACCCAGTGTCATGTAGTACTTGTACTATATTTAATTAATCAAAAACAAACATACTAATCCATGTCCGAATCACAATCCAGAAGCAAAGTAAAAACTTTGGAACTGTCAAGTTAGGTTAGACACGTGAACTTCCACCAGGGAAGTGAGGCCGGGTGCTCCGGAAGGGTAAGCACCTCCTGTTTAGCTAGCTGCACCCGTCATGTGTGTAATCAACGTTGTGTGAAAGGAACATGGAACTATGAGACGTCAAATATATCCAGGGCAATCCTGGACACAGAGACACCAAACTTATCAACAATACTGTGATGACGGCCATAAAACTTTTTAGACTTTTCCAAGATTTCAAAGGGCTATTAGTTTATTATTATTATTATTATTATTATTATTATTATATATATATATATATATATATATATATATATATATAATATATATATATATTAAAAAAAAATTTATGCTAAGTCAAGATTTTTTTAGATGGTTTTTAAGCTAGTTCCATGAAAGTGGCGTTTGTATACCCCGGTAATAATAGAACTATAATCCCATCACTGGACTATTACTGTAATGATCGTCCAAAGTCGATTTTTTAGTCAGTCGGAGCCAATGTGTGTTCCTTCTGGTCTTGTCTTGTTTTGCTGTCTCTATCACATACTTAGCAGTAAATTATTTTTTCGCGATCTTAGTTGTATTGTTAGTTGCCAAACACAAGTTGTTTTTTGTTTTTCAGTTTCAAATACTTTTTTTTGAAAAAAAATAATTCACATGAAAAAACATTTAAGTATTCCCGCCAAAAAATTTAAAAAAAAATCGACGATTTTGGAAGCTTAGATTGGCAAGGTTTTTTTTAAGAAATTATATAAAATGAAGTTCTACTAACGATTTAACGGTCGAAAATGGGCATTTATTAAATTGTCAAAAAGTAAATCATACTCACTGAATGACAAATGTACAAACTCTAATGACGTCAGTGTACAAGCTCTAATGACGTCAGTGTACAAGCACTCGAAAATGGTGTCTAGTTGTGGCGTTCAAGAAGGCGTCTACCTATCTTTGATTGTAACAGTGTAAGCTCTCGACATTTGACGACTCTGAAAAATGGTGTCTACTTGTGGCGTCCAAGAAAGCGCCTACCTATCTTTAATAGTAACAGTGTACAAGCTCTCGACATTTGACGACTCTGAAAAAATTGTGTCTAGTTGTGGCGTCCAAGTAGGCGTCTGCCTATCTCTGATTGTAACAAAGTAAGCTGTCGACTCTGAAAAATGATGTCTAGTTGTGGCGTCCAAGAAGGCGTCTGCCTATCTTTGATTGTAACAGTGTAACCTCTTGACATTAGACAACTCTGAAAAATGGTGTCTACTTGTGGCGTCTGCCTACAGTGTAAGCTCTTGACATAAGACAACTCTGAAAAATGGTGTCTAGTTGTGGCGTCTTAGAAGACGCCTACCTATTTTTGATTGTAACAGCGTAACCTCTCGGCATTTGACGACTCTCAAATATGGTGTCTAGTTGTGGCGTCCAAGAAGGCGTCTGCCTATCTTTGATTGTAACAGTGTAAGCTGTCGACATTTGACAACTCTGAAAAATGGTGTCTAGTTGTGGCGTCCAAGAGGGCGTCTGCCTATCTCTGATTGTAACAGTGTAAGCTGTCGACATTTGACGTCTCTGAAAATGGTGTCTAGTTGTGGCGTCCAAGAAGGCGTCTACCTATCTTTGATTGTAACAGTGTAACCTCTCGACATTTGACGTCTCTGAAAAATGGTGTCTAGTTGTGGCGTCCAAGAAGGCGTCTACCTATCTTTGATTGTAACAGTGTAACCTCTCGGCATTTGACGACTCTGAAAATGGTGTCTAGTTGTGGCGTCCAAGAAGGCGTCTACCTATCTCTGATTGTAACAGTGTAAGCTGTCGACATTTGATGACTAGACGTGTCTAGTTGTTGCAGTCCAAGAAAGCGCCTACTACCTTTATTCGATTGTTACAGTGTAAGCTGACATTTTATACCAGTATGATATAACAGAATTTTTTTAGTTATACCTTTATACATAACTCTTTCTGTAAATAAATAAATAAATAAATAAATAAATAAATAAATAAATAAATAAATAAATAAATGAATAAAAATAAATAAATAAAACACCCCAGTCAGTATTTCAAATGTTGACCAGTCCATTTTTTTCTATGTTGGACCACTCGATCAACATTACGTGTCACGATGAACTTTATTTCTTGGGAATTATTAACAAGATGTTAAGATATAACAAAATATTTGTAGACTAAATTTGAGGGCAACCTGCGTTGTGTTGGGCATTGTGAGGACCAAGCTATTGCCAAAAGCCTCAAATATGGTGCCACTATATTTGCCACCAAATATATTTAAGTCTCAAGCAAGAATTTGATAATCAGACCCCCTCCTTAGCTAAGAAATGTGGCACAATTTCAAATCTTAATAATTTTGTTGATTTTTAAGATATTCAGGAATTTAAGGTGTTATTTTTAAGATAACCTCAAGATTAAAACATTTACATTTAGTTTCGACAAAAAATTCACCAGTAGTTCCAAAAATAAATAACCAAATTTTGCTAAATTTAAGTTAAGAAAAATCTTAGCTAAGGAATGATTGTGAAACCGAGGCTAGGTCAACATAACAAATACTGACCACAAACTGGTCGACAAAATTAATGTACTAAAGCAGCTCCTGTGGTAACCATGGTTTTAGCAATTCTGTCATGTGCTACTTTTAAATTTTTATGAAATAATATAATTCAAAAGTAGCACATGACAAATTGTCATGTGCTACAGTGAGTAGCACATGATAATTCTATCTCAGGTGTTGATGAAGCATTTTACATTATTTATCACTGACAGGGTCTACACAATTCTGATGTACGAGTTGCATAATGATAATTGGGTCGTGGTGGATAGCGTTGTTTCTTAATGAAATTTTGTTTATGCCCGTGTGCTTTGTTACCCTATGTCCGTTTCCATTTTGCCCCCACATAAATCATGCATAGGGACCAGATTCATAATGGAATTAAGAGTACTCTTCTTTTTTTATTTTTATGAATCATAATGAATCTGGTCTTTGTAAAGGAAATCCTGTAAATTAAAACCATGGTTTTTTTTGTTTGTTTGTTTTTTGTTTTTGTTTTTTTATTTCATAATGAATCTGTCCTCTGCGATATAAATAACAAAATTATTATTGTTTAATTTTAGATGTTAATATCAAGTCTAAATCTGATGACAGACTATAAGGTTCATGAATAAAAATAAATAATAATAATAAGAAATAATCATAATAATTAAACACCGGCGTAATGATTGCATTTATTGTGAAAACTACATTAAAGAGATCTCTATTAAAAAATTCTGAATACATTTGTCACATTAAAATTTTAATGGAAAAGATGGAGAATCGCCACTGAAGTTTTGTTTTTGACATTTGAGTGAAAAAGTCTAATATTCACCTAAACAAAGTACAGTCAAACCTGTCTATAAAGGCCACCCAAGGGAACTAGAAAAAGTGGTCTTTATGAGCAGGTGACCTTTATATATGTTCAAATAATATGAATAAAGAACAATTGGGATACAATTCTACTGGCCTTTAAAAGAAGGTGGGCCTTGAATAGACTTTAATTTTGGATATTTCTCTGAAAATTAATTTCTCAAAAAAATTTACGTGAAAGTTTAATGAATGAGGACGATACATGAAGAAATCTCACAGGAACCTTGAATCGGGATATTTAATTATGACTCGGGGTGGGGGAGGGATCTCACATTGGTAACTTCGCCAAGCACTCGGCATTACGAAATGAAAGTCACGGTTCTTTCGGATGGTAACTTATAAAAAACGAGGTCCCGTGTCACGGTAGGCGTGACACGATAAAAAAAACCACCCCGACTGTATAATGCCATCAGGGAAATGCACAGACACAATTTCTGCAAATTTGTCAATAGCTGACGACGTCTCGATATAACTAAAATATTCTTAACTGTGTCGTTAAACACCATTACTCAACTCATCAATGTAATTAAAATCACGAATCAAGTGAATCAAGGGTTTTTCCAGAGTCATAAATTATCCTGATTCCACGCCTCTTTTGAGATCTCTTGCCAAAAAGATTATGCTGTTTAAAAATATTCGTGTGGCAGACATATTGGATTTATGCAAATAAGCAGACTAATGTTGCCATGGTGAAATCCAAGCCTCTGATTATAACCACGAAATTTGTTATACATGGCATGCTGATTTTTTTAGTTTACAATAGTCTAGTAGCTTAGGTCAACATTTCATGAAAATCGTTCAAAGTTTGAAAAAAGTTTGAAACTTGGAACATTGATCTATGACGATATGTTCCTTAAAAAATGAGCACGACACATGTGATCTGACCATCCATTGGGCTGCCATTTTGGATTTCAAAATGGCCACCAATGAATATCAGATTCAACAATATTTTTATTTCTGTTACACTTTGAGATAAGAATTTAATGTCGACCCATGAGTTTTCAGTCCCAAACTAATAATTATGGATATTAATATAATTAATTTGTGTTTCATTTTGCCTTGTGACATCATCTGGTATTCAAAAATGGCTGCCAATTAATTTCAGGTTCCGTTATGAACTTATCGTTCGGTAATTCAAGGGACTTAACTCGTACTTTATAGGTAAGATCGTGTCTTAATCGAGAGGATAGATATTCACTAGAGCTGTTCACAAGATAAAGATAATTTTCTTTTTTCCTATACATTATATGTACATGTAAAACTTTTATTTTAACTTATATTAAAATATTTCCGATTTTATTTGATTATTTTTTTAACTGTTAATTTTTGTAAATTAAATATTGTTTCATAATTATCAAAAGTTCAACCATAACTGATAAAAATTGACCAACTTGAGTCATACATGCATATGTGTAAGATTAATAAAAAATAGCTTTCACTTTATGAACAGTTCTGTATTAAACACGCACACGCGCGCGTGATACATACCTATATTTATATCGTATGAATAGTATTTTTCTCCGCTTTCAAGATAAATTGAATTAATCAGATAATATATACTAGTATTCATTCCAATAAGTTAGTTTTTATTCTGTATGTTTCGCGTACATGTTGCGGCAAGCATTACTCAGCTGTCAATCGTTGGTTTTGCCGTTCAGTTAAATTGATGAAAGAATTCCTTCATATTGAATCCGGGACTTGATTCAACTTGGACCTAGAAAAATATCCTGATAGCTTATTCGTCGACCCGATAGAAGTGATTGCTCACTATTCCGACTGGAATCAATCAATCAACCGATCAATCAATCAATCAACCGATCAATCAATCAATCAATCACCAACAAGACACGTGGAGGCAAAACTTCATTCACATGGTTTATTGATCATCAAACATAAATAAATAAATAAATAAATAAATAAATAAATAAATCGTATGACATGCATGGGCTTATCAGTACCTCATTAATTATACATATTTCATCATCTAAAATTTTCTTAAAATATGTGCACACAGTTACCAGTCACCGCAAAATGTTACTACCATATTGAGTATTTACAGTTGCAAAAATTTATTCATTATTCAGCACTTCTCAACGCATCTCTTGATACTTCAACTAGTTTGTCCTTTTTCCTCGCTCTTGTTTTTATTGCGATAGTTTTTCTTTTATTGCATATTCATTCAAGTTTTCTATTTCCTCATTTATAGGTTTATTATTTTCCAAATAATTTTCGTTGGTCTGTTTGATTTCTCTTAGAATTCTTTGTTTTTTACCAACTCGTTTTCTTCTTTTTTACATGCAGTTATCATATTAGCCTTCTTGAGTTCATGTACGCTGGTAGAACAAATAAATGTGGGGAAGTCAGAAAAATTAAATTATTATTATTTATTTATTTATTTATTTATTTTATTTTATTTTTTTAATTTTTTTTTTTTTTTTTTTTTTTTTTTTTTTGTACTTTTATGTGATAATGAGATGTTTAAAACTATGAGAGAGAGAGAGAGAGAGAGAGAGGGGGGGAGAGAGACACTGCATCTGTGATATTATGTATTATGACTGACACAAATTTTAATCTGTAGTACACAATAATGAAGCTGTTTTTCAGACAGAGTACTGGACACAGCTACATTAATGGGTAGAGTTAATTAGCGATATCCGGTTTATAGGTGATTAATTGACATAGATAAGATGCACAAAATCTATCCTCTTTGAGACAGGATCGGTAGCGGGAAACACTTCGAATATGCAAAGGGATTAGTATGTTAATGGGGAATGTCCCGCACCTGAATATACAAGCGAGGCATTAGTTAAATTCAGAAATATCACCTGGTTAACGATAAATCCGTAACTGGTTCTTTTCTAACAAAAATAAAAATGACAGTCCGTTTGGGACAAAGGAAAAAGAAATAGTCTCGCAGTCACCAGAGATGCAGACAAAAAGACCTTTCGAAACATTTATTTATTTATTTATTTATTTATTTATTTATTTATTTATTTATTATTTAATTAATTATTTATTTAATAGTTGACATTAAACTAAGGTATGAAACAAATATATACCGCTTTAATAATTTTCAAAAGAATGTGGAAGTAATTTGCCATTGTCGGAAAATTATTAAAAAAATCTTAATTTGAGAAAAATGTAAAATATATGAAACGATGTGAAAGTGTTACATTTTCTATATTAAAAAATGTATTTGAAGATTAAAACAAGCATCCCAGTGCAAATTTTCACATATTTACCATGTAAATCTATGCGAAAATATCGTTATCCGTAAAATCATACAAATTTTTAAAGTAATTTTGAAGTAATTTGCCATTACCGTACAATTTCGAAAAACATGTCTTAAGATGCAGAAAAAATGGTAGAATGTGGAACTATTTGAAAGTGTTAGACTTTTCCTTAAATTTTTAGAGTTTTTGTCAACTCAAAGTAAGCCTATTTATGTAAATTATCACCTTTTTACTATATCACTCTATATAAGACCATAGGAATATATGCGTTATTTAATTTAAGGGTTATTTTCAATGTAATTTTGAAGTAATTTGCCATTATCATAAAATTATGAAAAAAATATAGTAAGATGCAGAAAAAATTGTAGAATATGAAATAATTTGAAAGTTTTAAGAAATATCCACATTAAAGTCAAAATAAGTAAATTATTAAACCAGGTGCATGTTTTCCCTATATAAACCATTATACATGTACATCACCTGTATATTAACGGTGACGGGTTAAGATGACTGCTATAGTTGGTCAAAAATAGTGCCTATTTTTATATTAAAGTTAAAAAAGCCCCAATTGTTTATTTATTTATTTTCTCGTGTTATACACCATTGGAATCGTCAAAATGTCTTCTTTTTAGCTATAACAGGAACTTTTTCGAAAATGAAAGTAAAATTATTGATATGACTGTTTTAAGCAACCACGTCAACATATTTCCTTCTTTATCTATATTGTAAAGTTCTTAAATTTCAAACTAAAAAAGCCCCAAAAATTTCTTAAAATATTTCAGATTAAAAAATACTATAAAATTCCTCTCATTTTCTACTTTTTAATGATAACAGGAATAATTTGATATCTTTGATATTTCAATATTTTATTTAAGAAATAAGTTTCAATCCTTCATAATTCTTTGTTAGCTTCAGGTCGAAAGTAACCGGAAAAATTAGCGCATGCGCAACTATTGATCAAACGCAAAGTCGATAATGAAGAATACGTTGATTTCTTATACACCTTGAGATAAGAATTTAATGTTGATCCCTGAGTTTTCAGTCCTAAAATAATAATTATGGATGTTGTTATAATTAATATGTGTTTCAGTTTGACTTATTGACTGTCATCTTGGATTTCAAAATGGCCAATGAATATCAAAGTCAGCAACATCTTTACTTCTTTTACACCTTGAAGAATTTAAGAATTTAATGTAGATCCCTGAGTTTTCAGTCCCAAACTATTATTATGGATATTAATATAATTAATTTGTGATTGCCATATGACGTCATCTTGGATTTCAAAATGGCCGCCAATGAATATCAGATTCAACAATATGTTTGCTTCTTTTACATCTTGATGTAAGAATTTAATGTTGTCAGTCCCAAACAAATAATTATTGATATTTATAGAATTAATTCGTGTTTAGTCTGCCTTGTTGTCCTTCAGGTCCGTGAATAGGCACATGTGTTACAGGTTTGAAAGCTTCTGGGGAAACTCTCCGAGTGTAATATGCATGTTGTTGATGCTAAATATATTCTCAGTCGTTTAAGGTTGTTGACCAACTGCCATCGAAAGCATATTGCTTATCAAGAAAAAGATGTTCGAAATAATTCGGCAAATAGCCTAGTGTAAGTTGAACTATTATCGGATTGACAAAGCACTACCAGTCTTAAAGTTATCTGATTTTGGAAGGCTATATACATTAGGATGAAAGAAGTAGATTCAAGTTTTTTTCTAAGTCAACACAACAGAACTGAAAGAGCGACTGATACATTTGATTTCTTAGTTAGGGGCTCAGACACAGTTTTGTTTGATGCAGATATAGCAGAGACAATTTTTATTGCATGTTCCAACAATTTGGGTGATGATGCAAAACATTTGATGCTGTGTTGATGAAATACCAAGGAAGGATATTCTCTCAGCTGAATATTCAACTCATGTTACTACATGTATAAGGATAGAGACCAGTTTCAGCAGGTAATGTTAAGGCTGATTTTAATGTATTGGTTGCATCTACGAACAGGCTGGTTAGTCAAACTGAGTTCAGTTGTTGGACAAGGAAATGATGAATTGAACTCCACAGATTTAATTCCATGGTCAGTATACCAATCTAACAGAGAGACTAATAAAGACCAAAGACTCGTTTCACCAATATCACTGATACCATTGTTTGCAGGATCAACCAATACTGTAGCAATGATATTGCATGCAATGAATCTTATAGCAAAGGTTATTCAGTTTCTAAATTCTGATCAGACCCCAATACGTGATAACCAGTGTTCAGCCACTATTTTCAATTGGTAAGCAAATTCAGCAGACACGACCAGAGATATTTGGTAAAAATAACTTTGTAGTAGTGATGGTTGGGCTCCATGTAGATATTTAAACTATTTGGAGACTTTTTGTCAAATTCTGGCTTATACATTCAAGTCCTTATACATTTCTGCAATTCTACAATGTCTTCTTTGTCGTTTTAAAATCACATGTTTTCTCTACCCTAGCCTCACAATCGACCAAACCCATGAACAAATGAATGGTTACATCAAAGGAGATGGAGCTGCCATAGGAATAACAAACAATCGTTCAGCATTAATAAAGTGGATAACATGGATGGCTAAAAGTGTTTGTATAATTGCTGAATTTTAAACCTCATGTGGCACTAGTGCAACTAGTTTAAGAATAAAACATTATTATTAAGGTCCCACATTTCAGCCACAATTTGTAAAACACGCCAAGGCAATGGTCACTACATTGGATTAATTAGGGGATTCTTTTTGTGAAGATTGTCAGAACGTAATTGTTTTAGACACAAAGGAAATGGTAGTGTAACTTCTTCAGAGACCATTGAATCAACAGGGAAAACATAGTATGTGGTTGAAAGGCTTCAAGCTCCATCTTTTCCTGTTTCAGATATATATAATTCCTAAAAACAATCTCCTTATTTTCAAGACAACTAAAAAAGCAAAAGTTCCTAAAATCTCACAACAAGTCAAAACCATGAAAAGCAACTATGAAAATGATATATATTGTTTGAACACGGGAATCAGGCAGCACCCCCCACGGTGAATAAAGTCAGATCTATTAACTTGTTATGAAAAGCTGCTAGAAACAGTTCCTAAATAATCACATAAAGTTGATGCCAAAGTGCCAAATTTCTAGATGGTTCAGTGATAGCCAATATGTTACCTCCCAAAGGTTGGTCTATATTTGGCGACTACTCAGAATATATTTCCATCTCTTATTTAATGAACACTGTTATTTGTCTGTATACAAGAATTGTAAATCTTGATGATTGGGGATGGATGAAAGTCTCTAGCAATCAGCTGACTCCTATTAAATATTTGTGGTCAACGCTCTGAGGCAAACAAGGCATAGACTAATCAAGTACAGTCGCAGGAAAGATTGTATGCCTCCTCGCAATGTTAAGAGGTTTCTTTGCCATGCAGACCTTTGTCATTATGCTAGGACGTGTTATTGGACAGAGATAGTCAGTTAGAACAATACCAACAGCTATACATATAGATATATGTGTGTTACACATATTTTAAAAACAAAAGGCTTAAATTTATCAATGCAAATAAATAAATGGAGCTGTTTTATTTATTCTATTGTGTTTAAAAACATCAAATTAACCATTTAAAACATCACTTTATGCTAGATATTGTCCAAGATAAGAAGTAATCAAATTTTCAATGGCGGCCATCTTGGATTTAAAAATAACGACCGGAAATTAGATCGAAATATTTGTGTCCTGCTTATTTTTGAATCAGAACATCATTTGGGGTCAACATACAAAATTTCACACTTTTTTCAAGTTTTTAACGATTTTACCCCTTAGCTACTAGACTACAATGACTAAATTTAAAGCCCTTCCATTCGACCCCTTTACTTTCAGGGGTCAAAATCAAGTTTCTTTATCTATTTTTTATCACCTGGTTTTTTTTTTTTTTTTTCCTCTCGAAGAAGAGGGGATATTCAGTTCGAATTTCCGCCCTTATACCCGATCACGCAGACGCTTCTAGCCCGGAGTACTTCAAAACTATATGAAGCACTAAACTTTGTGCAAAGCATCAACATTGATAAAGGATGTGCAGGTCACTAACCCGAGTTGGTTTGCTAATTTTTCTGAAAGTTATGGCCCTTTGAACATAAGTACAAATCACAAAAAATAACAAATAAAAAAAATCACTGCATCTCTTTGTAAAACAGTATTTTTCGTATAAAGTTCATTAACAATATTTACAACTATAATAAGAAATCCAATAGAACAATTTCACTTAAAATTTTGGTGTGAGCAAAACAGATGCTTATCTGACTGTTAAGAGTCAACGAACTTGTGAAGATATCCCTTAGAATGCTTTATTAAACAGCAGACCTTATTGGACTACAAACGCGTCCTACAAACTTGATGGCACCAAGCCTTTAATCAGAGATGTTATATAAATGTAACGGGTTTTTGGACAAGAAGGAAGTGATAACATCCAATCGAGTAACTCAGTTTTATAAAACGTAACATTAAAAGGACGAGTCTTCATCAAATATCGAAAGATCTAATCCGATTATTTGATGCATTTTTGGAAACTACCTTCTGCCTTAAAGATTGGGAAAATTGAAGTTCCAAGATCTAGCAAAACTGCATGACGATATGCTGGCAACAGATAGTGTCTTCATTGCAAAGACACTACATTGTGGTTCTATCTAATATATTGTGGGTAAGGACAACTAATTTTTCAGTGCATCGCTGTTGTTTTGGGAAATTTTAGTGGACAAATTTGGCAAATTATAGTCATTTTTCCTACGGGAAACAACCTTTATTCGGTAGTAATTTTAAGCATACAAAATCAGAGCTAATCTAACTTACCTGGTGTTTTAAACTTTCCAATACCTCTTATTACAAAATGTCTATGGTTGAGCTGTGAGCTGAGGTGAATAATGGCCAAGAATATTTCACTTATATCGAGACGTCGTCGGCTATGGGCAAAGGTATAGAATTTTTGGCTGTGTTGCGCTGATGGCAGTATACAGCAGGATTATTTATCGTGCCACGCCTACCATGACACGGGTTTGTTTCAAATTCTCATCCGAAAAAATACGTGCCTTTCATTTCGTCAATGACGGTGCCGCTGGCGAAAGAACAATTACTACACACTATCAAGTCTTGGGTCAGACCCGGTCGTTGTTCGAACCCACAACATCCTTTTGAGAAAAGGAAAAAGTATAAATACAGACTCAGACCAATCAAATTTATTTACTAGGATTTGTCCAGATCGTTACATCATTTTTAGTGCACAAGAATTAGATTGCCACTTAGGTACTTTTAGTACATTTCTATACAAAGAAAAAGTCCAAATTTTTAGTACTTTTAATTAAAAAAGCACGCCAAAATTGGAAAAATCCGTCATAAATGCATACGTTGACATCATCATCATCATCATCATCATCATTTTCCTCCTCCACCACCACCACCACCACCACCACCTCCTCCTCCTCCTCCTCTCATCATCATTGTCATCATCATCATCATCATCAGCAGCAGCAGCAGCAGCAACAGTAGCTGAATTAGGTACCCGGATTTTCTTTCCATTTCGTTTTCTATTTCTTTAGTATTTTATCAAGATTACTTCCGTAAAGATTTCTAAATGATAAATTATGATCATGATATGCCAACACAGCACGGATAAATACAGTGTCATGATGAATATTTAAGTATGTGATACATTTGCACACATTCGATTTTAGCATCGGTTTATCTAGGCAAGTTTTTAATAATGACAGGTTCAAAGAAACAAGTAAGGCCGCGTAGAAGCTTAACTATTTTGTAGTTAGCAGGATAAGGGTCCAGTTCACTTCAGAAAAGAAGTTGTAATAGTAATAAATAAGTAAAATGTGTAAAACTCTAGGGACCCAGACTGATTTTTAGTAACCATTGGCTACTGTGTCCCTGTTAATCTTCATCCATGAAAGGGAATTATCCAAAATCTAACAGTATGCTAATGACAGGTGCTTGATATTAATATAGTTACTGACACACCTTAAGTGAGTGTCTCTCAAAATCCATCAAAATCATTCTGGTTTGTTTGAAAATAATTTTACAAGGGGCGGCAGGTGTCAAACAAATAAAATGTCAGTCCACGTGAGTCCTGCTCAAACCACATGTGAGAAAGTGAATTTCCTTGTTGTTGGACTTAACTGGTTCACTCATTGTTAGAATAATGTGATGTTAAACAACATTCAACAACAACAACAACATATAATTTTACAACACTAAAAATTCAAAACGTCAACAGACAAGACCATGGCCACAGTAATTATCGCACAGTGATTAGGTACCAGGTAGTTAAAGTTTAACCAAATGGTTATTGAAAATTCAGAATGTTATTAAGATTGAAATTATTTGATATAAAAAACATGTATTTCACTATGACTCCTATTTCTTGATAATAACAACTTTGTGCATTAGCTTCTTAACAGAAATTTCAGAAATATTGCCTAAAATACAAAATACAATTTTGACTAACAAATTGTTAAAGCTATCAGAGCTTTAAACAACCGGGTCCAGGAGTAGATTTAATGCCCAGTAAACGCCCAGGAATTTTTTGCATCTAGAAGTTTACTTAGCATGCTAAAAAGCTAAGTTTACATAAACTCCTTGAGGCAAGAAATATTCCTTGGCATTTGTTGGGTGTTAAATCTACTCTTTGGTAACCACTGTGGTGGCTCAGATGGTAGAGTGCTAGCTCTGTAAGTGTGAGGTCTTGGGTTTGAGCCCCAAAAGGGACTGACCCAAGACTTGAAAGTGGGTAGTGACTGTTCTTTCGCCAAGCACTGGGCATTACAAAATCACAGGAAGTCGCAGTTCTTTTGGGTGGGAACTTATATAAAGGAGGTCCAGTGTCACGGTGGGCTTGGCACGATAAAGAACCCTGCTGTATAGTGCTATCAGTGCAATGCACAGGCAAAATTTCTGCACCTTTGCCTTTAGCTAGCGACATCTCAATATAAATGAAATATTCTTGACTTGGATGTTAAACACCATTACTCAACTCAACTCTACTCCTTGGTGTAAATTACTCTGACCCCAAGACAGATTTTCATATACAATAAAACTTCGAATCATTGCCGCTTTTTGTTCTCTGGGAACTTAGCATTATTTGATGATAAATTGAGGATTAAATCATTATGAAGACAACCATATAACAATTGATTTTTTGAAATTCAAAATATTTTTGTGGTAAGTGAGGTGGCAAAATTTAAGTAAAGTAAGTAAGTAAGTATCTTTATTTGCATAAAGTATACAATATACTTATAGCATTAATACAAAAATAATGAATAGATGGCATGACACATTATGACAATGATATTTCGAAACAATAGAAAATAGTACATGTACAATAAATAATATGGAAAGACCACAGTTGATTATAATGAACTTTCACACCTTTTAAATGAAATATATAAATATTTAGCAAATCTGACCAGTTTTCTTTTACTTTAATTACCCAACATAAGAATAGAAAATTTGTTTATGTTTGGCCAATGGCAAAAAAATTTATCTAAATATTTTATTTTAATATCCTTATAGATTGGAAAAACCATGACAAAGTGGTATTCGTCTTCAAGTACTTGCATATTACATAATTTGCACATTCTATTGGACACAGCATTACCATCATATCTACCCTGTTCTACAGCTTAACTGTGAGAGACTTTATAACAAAATTTTACTGTACATAAAATATGTCTAGAATTTTGAAAAACATTGGTACAAAATCAATTGTTAGTTTTTAATCCTTCTACAAGAATTTTGAAAAACATTGGTACAAAATCAATTGTTAGTTTTTAATCCTTCTACAAGAATTTTGAAAAACATTGGTACAAAATCAATTGTTAGTTTTTAATCCTTCTACAAGAATTTTGAAAAACATTGGTACAAAATCAATTGTTAGTTTTTAATCCTTCTACAAGAATTTTGAAAAGCATTGGTACAAAAATCAATTGTTAGTTTTTAATCCTTCTACAAGAATTTTGAAAAAAACATTGGTACAAAATCAATTGTTGGTTTTTAATCCTTCTACCAGAAGCTTTTTTTTATACAATCTTTTTTTATTTAAATTGTAGGAAAACCTGTGTGCATACTTGGAGCTAGTGAAATGATGGATAATGCAAATCACCTTGACCTTCCTGGAGTGGCATATAAGCAGAACAATTTGGAAATTCCAGAAATGTTGTACAAACAGAATGACATTGACCTTCCTGATGTAACTATTAAACAAAATGGCTTTGACCTTAAAGTAGTAAAAGATGAACAGGATGACCTTGACCTTCCTGATGTAGTGAACAAACAGAATAACCTTGACCTTAAAGTAGTAAAAGATGATCAAGATGACCATAACATTCTTGATATAGTGAACAAACAAAATGGCCTTGACCTTAATGTAGTAAAAGATGAACAGGATGACCTTGACCTTCCTGATGTAGTGAACAAACAAAATGACCTTGACCTTAATGTAGTAAAAGATGAAAGAGATGAACAGTTTGAAAATGAGCTGTGCAAAAATAAAGTCAATAGAAACAAAAATGTGTTAAAAAGAGAAATTAACAAAGGTAAATCTGAGACAATAAATGGAATTAAAATCAAGGTAGAAAATGATTCTCATTTACAGATATCAATGGAAAATGATTCTCATTACTTAGTGGATGTTATTAGCTTGACCGAAAAATTATTTTCAAAAACGTCACCGGTTTCCTGCAACGTTTGTGGAGAACATATTAAGGATATATACGAATTAAAAAATCATCACAAACTTCATTTACGAAATTTTAAAACTACTTGTAAAGTTTGTGGCAAAAGTTTTAAAGATGCATACAATTTAAAACAGCATGAGCTTATCCATAGTGGTTTAAAGCCACACCCTTGTAAAATATGTGGCAAGAATTTCCGCAATGTGTCAGGATTAAAAGCACATTCCTTGATTCATACAGGCGAGACGCCATTTAAGTGTAAAATTTGTGATAAAGAATTCAGCCAACTAAGTACCCTAAACCAACATGAGAGAATCCATACGGGGTTTGAGCCCCACACTTGTGAAGTGTGTGGCAGAAATTTTAATTATAAACATAGCCTAGCGGCTCACATGAACATTCATACGGGTGAAAAACCACATGCATGTCGGATGTGTGGCAAATGTTTTGCACACTCTAGCAGTCTGAGTAAGCATTCAATCATACACACAGGGGAACAGCGATATCAGTGTAAAATTTGTCCAAAGAAATTCGCACAGCTTGGAGGTTTGAAAACACACCAGTCCATTCATACTGGTGAACGCCCTTTTTCTTGCAATATTTGTCATAAAAGCTTTCCACGTGCCGATTACTTGAAAAAACACCTGTCTTTTCATACCGAAACTCGAGAATTCACTTGTGATATCTGTAATAAAATATTTAAGCATGCCACTAGCTTAAAAGTACATCTGCATATCCACAGTTCTGTTAAACCTTTCCAATGTGAAGTTTGTAATAAACAATTTACACAATCCGGAGGTCTGAAGAGACACATCGGAATTCACAAGAAGGATAAAAACTATAAATGTGGTGTTTGTAAAAAACAGTTTAGTGGCATGTGTGCTCTAAAAACTCATATAAGTGGACATACAGCATAAGAACTCTTAGATGCATGAGACATGAAAATCCAAGTCTAGCATCAGACCTTAACTGGATACATGTACCAGTTAAACATAAAGCAATTTTGTAAAAAACAGTGTAGTGGCATGTTTACTCTAAAAACTCATATAAGTGGACATACAGCTTAAGAACTTTTAGATGCACGAGACATTAAGATCCAAGTCTACCAACAGACCTTAATTGGACTTGTACACCAAGAACTAATTAGGCATAAAGTGGTGTTTGAAAAAAACAGTTTAGTGGTATGTTTGCTCTGAAAACACATATAAATGGACATACAACATAAAAATTCTAAAATGTTTGAGGTTTTGAAATCCAAGTCTACCAACAGACCTTAACTGCGGATACATACACTAGTTAAGCATAAAGTTATGTTTGTAAAAACAGTTGAGTGGCATGTTTGCTCTAATTCTTGGATAGCTTAGAAAATATTGCAATATCAAATTTGCCAGATTTATGTTAAAGAGAATCTTAGTTAAGGAAGGATTGTGAAACTGGCACCAGTACAGCATAAAGCAAAGAAAAATTTTCAGGTGGCCAGTGGAAATTCCAATTCCAAATTGACTTAAAATCACTCATATCCATCAATGTTATTAATAACAATAACTGAAATGGCAACAGTATTGTGAAAATTCTGTAACACGAAATAATATCTGTTCTCTGGTCACAAAAGTTCAAATTTTAAAGTGGACAAGCTGGCCACCATTTACAAATTTTAGGTCGCCGGACACAATTCCAGGTCAATTTAGCCACCATTTTAGTAGACAAACTTTTTTCCTAATCAACTACATGTAGTTAAGTTCATTGAGTTCAGTTGAGTAATGGTGTTAAAAGTCCCGGTCAAGAATATTTCACTTATATCGAGATGTCACCAGCTATAGGCGAATGTGCAGAAATTTTGCCTGTGTGTTGTCTGGTCGTATTTTTCAAGAACTAAATGAAAGCCATATATACAAAAGCTTATACAAGCACTAAAAAAAAATAAAAATAAAAATGACATATTTATGTAATATTTTTGTCTCATAAATTGTATTTTATTTTTTATTATTTTTTTTTACAAATGTTAAGTTTAATGTCATTATCTGTGTGCAATAGAAAAATAGATTGTTATGTTAATATCTATACTACAGATGTATTTGATCTATGTACATACAGGTACAGACCTGTCAAAAGTTTAACGCTGAACTAATGAAAAGCAGTTTATGTTAGGCTGTTGAGTGGCAGTAATATGAATAACTAGTGACCCAGTTAGCTGCCGAGAAAAAGACAACAACTGCAGAAAAAGTTCTTGAGATATATAACTATTTCGATGGTGTAGCGATTTGCCACTAATTCACTATCTCAATGTTAAACTTTTGACAGGTCTGTACTGTATTTAATTTGCAAAAGCAGCAATAATAATAACTGTAAAAAATACCTAAATAGATAAATAAATAAATTAATTAATTAATTAATTAATTAATTAAATTAAATGAATTAAATAATTTTTTTTGAATTTATTTTGAATGATTTTTATAGATTATTTCATGCAGGTTGATTCAACTACCAAATATGGTTATTAGTCACCCTTCAAAATTTGAGATCTCAGTCGGGAGTGTTCTAACGTGCAGTGCACGTTTACAGATCATAGTTTCTCTCAACACCCAGGTTTGAATACCACTTGGGTAAATCCTAGTGTGAGAAAGTTTGTCAGTTTTTTTGCTGAAGTTTGGTTGATTTTCTCCTGGCACTCCAGTTTCCTCCACCATCCTTAATATTTTGCAGTGTTGCTGTGACCATTAAGAAACAATGTGAAATGAAGTAACTTGCTGAAGAAGTTCTTCAGAATAGAGCTTAAAAGCTTGAAATTTTATGACCAGTGTCGCATACACATTGCCTTGAGCGCACTACAAAGATAAGATTTTCTGCCACTCCACTTATAGCTGGTGATGTCTTGATATAAGATAAATATTCTTGACTTGGACGTCAAACTCCATCCAATTTCAATTAAGACTTGCAGGTGGCATTAAGGGATCGCTTTATATACTAGTAATATTATAAGCATCTGCAGCAATGGCATTTAAGTTGGTTTCCAGATGATAACTTGTTCTGTATGTTGAATATTGCTTAACGTCACATCAGCAATTTTTCAGCTATTCGCGACGAGAACTATTTTATTAATCTCTATGGATAAATCTATGAACAATTTTGTGTATGCATGTGAAGTGAGAGTGTGTTGTATGGTCTGCCTTGTACTAGCGCGCACTCAGTGCGACTTTGACGTGCTAGCTCACAGAGTCAGTACACCGCAGACAAGCGTACCACTCCCCAGTCCGTTATACTGATACCAGGTGAACCAGTTAAGGCCAATGGCAAGGAAAAATCGCTATCCCACATGTGGTCTGAGTGGGACTCTAACTCAAAGCGGTGAGAGATACTTGATTTGAAGACTAACGTCTTATCCATTAGGCCACCGTGGTCTCTAGTTGATGCAAGAAAAATCTGCATAATTATTTTTAATGATGATACTGTAATGTTGGTCTATGGTTTCTAAATGATAAATCTTATAATATTGAGTTCACGGTCTTCAAACGGGATAATTGCTTTTCTGTCTTTTCTTTCTGTTACATTTTTATGTAACTTGCAAAGTAGATAAAATTTCTGCCACTTCAGCTATAGCTGGTGACGTTTCGATATAAGAAAAATATTTTGACTTGGACATTAAACGCTATTCAATCAATTGATTAATCAATTAAGACGTGCAGGGGACATTAAATGGTCGCTACCTTATCTGCTGCGGTGACACCCAAGTTGGTTTCCAGATGAAAACTCCTATAATATTGAGTTCACGATCTTCAAATGGGATACTTGGTTTTCGGTCTCCGTCTGTTTATGTAGCTTGCAACTTGGTATGAAGTTTCACGGTCAGTTAACTTGACGACGGTTAATGGTTTTCTTCAGTCACTCTGATTTTCCTAACCACTGCGGTAGCTCAGTTGGTAGAGTGCTCGCTCCGTAAGTGGGAGGTCGTGGGTTCGAACCCCGGCCGCGTCTGACTCAAGACTTAAAAGTGGGTAGTGACAGTTCTTTCGCCAAGCACTCGGCATTACGAAATGAAAGTCACGGTTCTTTCGCATGGGAACTTAAAATAAACGAGGTCCCGTGTCTTGGTAGGCTTGGCACGTTAAAGAACCCTGCTGTAAAATGCCATCAGCGCAACGCACAGGCAAAATTTCTGCACCTTCGCCTATAGCTGGCGACGTCTCGATATAAGTGAAATACATGTATTCTTAACGGGGACGTTAAACACCATTACTCACTCACTATTCCAGAACTTTTAATAATCTTGACTTAGTGTAAAACACTGTACAAACCATCGATTCTTTTATATTGTTACTCTCATGATAAGACCATCACCTGACCACTAACTCAGTTGGTAGAGTGCTCGCTTCGTATGTGAGAGGCCATGAGTTTCAAACCTAGCCAGGGCCCGACCAAGACTTGAAAACGGGTATGATTTATTAATGAAAATCACGGGGTCCTTCAGAAGAAAACTTAAAAACAATTCCACATATCACGTACACATTCCCCTGAGCGCACTGCAAAAGTAGAAATATATGTATCTGCCACTTTACATGTAGCTGATGATATCTGGATATAAGTGAAAAATTCTTGACTGACTCGTAAAACCCCAATCAATCAATCAAAACTTTCATGGGACATTTAGGGATCACTACAACTTCTGTAGCGGTGGTGTTTAAGTTGGTTTCCAGATGATAACTCCTGTAATATTGTTTGGATTGCCATGAAACTTGTTCAGTATATTCTTATTCAAATACCCCTGTCAAGTTCAATGGAGTCTTTAGCAAAAGAACAGTCACTGATTTTTTTTTGAGTCATGGTCAGACCCGGCCAGAGTTCAAGGCGAACCCATACCTCCCTCATATCGAGCGAAGTCTTCTAACTGAGCTACCGTGGAGCTATCAAACCCTCGGAGTCAAACCATATAAATACAATAACTTGTTCAAGTCAAAGTCAGGGGATAGATTCATTTTTAATAGTTAAAAACATGGTTTAATGAAAGCGTTTCTTCGAATGGAATACTGATGAATTACAGGTCAATGAATTTCTGTTAGTGATTTTTGAGTTATTGCTAATGGTCAGTTTTTTAGTTGAGTTGAGTAATGGTTATTTACGTTCAAGTCAAGAATATCTCACTTATATCGAAACGTCGCCAGCTATGGGCATATGTGCAGAAATTTTGACTGTCACAGTGTGCGTTGCTCTATTGACACTATACAGCAGGATTCTTTATCGTGCTACGAGACCTAGTTTTTTATTTTTAGTGGCTATGCGAAAGAACATGTGACTTTTTTCGTAATGCTAAGTGCTTGGCGAAAGAACAAACCTTACCACTTGCAAGTCTTGGGTCAGATCTACCAAATGAGCCACGTTGTTTCACCCACGACTTTCACTTATGGAGAATTGCACTATACCAACTGAAAAGACCCTACATGTGTCTAACTCTGCCACATAAAACCAATTAAAAGTTACGATACACTTTCTACAATTATTTCTGTTATTTTAGTAATTTCGGAAAACTGCTATGGTACTGTTTTATTGCGAAAATACTTAAAAATACACCCAAAAATTCCTAAATTCGCTTTTAAACACTACACATCGGATTTGCGTTTTAATAACCTTCGGAGCGGGCCATGTGAGTGCTGACGGAACGTTTTTGAGACATTTCACGAATTTTTTAACACGCTCAAAGAGACAAGTTATCATGTTGTTTCACTGATGCCGGGATTGTTTTTGCGATGATTGATTGTGGCGTCATAAGGGATTTGTCTAAAACGCCACAATCAGTTCTTTATATGACGCCACAATCAGTTCTTAGTAAAGAGGTCGAATCCGAGATTGTGATGTTTTTATGCCTCTGTTAATGCAAAATGCAAAAAGATAAATTAGCAAAGTGTGAATGAAACAAAATATGACTTAACAATCGCTAGAAGGTAGGAAAGTGTTCAAAACATGCAAAATAAAGACAATAGAATAAAATACAATTGAAGTTCAATGATATTGCCTGTAATCATCCAAAGAAAACGCATTTTAAATAGATTGACGGCTTTTAATTTCCCTATCGTTTTTTGTCTATTGACTACGAAAGCCTATTAAGCTCATGAATACAAAAATTAAAAAGCGTAATAACGCGAAATAAATGTGTTATAACGAGAAATTAAATAGTTATAATGTGAAATAAAGGCGTAAAACGCCTTTGGAAAGACGCAAAAACGCGATTTAAAAGACATAATAAACGCGATTTGAAAGGCGTTATAACGCGAAATGAAAGGCATAATAACTAATTAACCGATGATTAGAATGAACATGTACAATATAATGAATATAATTTTGCGTAATTTAATTTTTGATTTGATGATGAAGATGATGATGGCGATGATTGATTGATTGATTGATTGATTGATTGATTGATTGATTGATTGATTGGTTGGTTGGTTGGTTGGTTGGTTGGTTGGTTGTTGGTTGGTTGGTTGGTGGATGGACTGATGGATGGATGGATGGATGGATTGATTGTGATTGATTGATTGATTGGGGTTTACGTCCAAAGAATCATTTCACTCATATCGAGACATCTTCAGCTTTTGCAGTGCGCTCAGGGCAATATGCAGGGAGGGTTCTTAAACGACTTCACCAGTAGCTGGTGACGTTTTGATGTAAGTGAAACATTTTTGACTGGAACTTTTAATCCATTTAACCAACCAATTATACAGAAATAACATTGAAGTATTTTAATCAGTGGAAATAGAAAAAGAAAAATGGCAAGTTTACCCGGGCCATTCGTTTTGACTATGATTGAGTTCAATTCAGTTGAACATTGGTCGCCGTTCCCTTTCGATAGCTAATGATTTGTTCATATTCATTTATAATATTGATACATATTTTAAACGTTTAGCTTTTTAAGAAATATAAACCTCTGAAAAGCCGAACAGCTTCTTGAAGAAAAAGACTTAATATGCACTATGTAGGCAATGACATAATATCGTTTCCGGATTTTTACTCGGTTGAAACCGTTTTCAATCTGAATTTAGAATTCACACCGGACTTCCTAACACTGGCTTACCTGACCGGGTGTACGCGGATGGTTAATTTTTTCCTGTGATTTGAGATATTTAATGTTTACTGATGATTATCAGATTATGCGCAGGTAAAATTCTATCTTTAAATTACGTGGTTACTTTATAAAAGTGTTCACTATGATGCATTTCTGCGTCTAAATGATTGCTTAAGTTTGGTGTTTGTTCATCATGAACTCCACCACGACACCCAACAAAATAACGTTACCAGTGTAATAAAATGCTAAATGGTCTCCTGACCTATCGATCCAGTGTTAAAAGTCACATAGATTGGTCTACGAGAAAAGGTGGGAACTTCTAAAATAACAGAAGCAATGTAGTGGAGTTGTGATGTCACCACCACCATGTAAATTGACACAAGAGTGTGGAACAAACATACTGATCAATGTCAAAATCACTATACCAAAAGCAAAGTTTAAACTTACAAAACTGACAAATTACATGTGTTAAAAGAAAGGGAAAAAGTTAAGCGGCCAAACGGGGACTGGAACCAAGAACCTTCCCAATACTCGCTGAACTCTCTACTGATTAAGCTAATCAGGCACCTGTTGTGTCCGGTCTGTCACATTCTTTCCTTCCTTTAACTCCTGATTACAGTTCTATTCTAAAGTGACCTTAAAACTAATGCTTCAAGTCACAGTTGGTGTGGCACACTAAAGAACGCTCCCTGTCCATAACTGAGTGCACTGGTAAGGTAAAAATTTCTATCACCACTTATAGCTGGTGACATCCCAATATAAGTGAAATATTCTTGACTTGGTCATAATACCCCATTCAATCAATCAATATAAATTAGATAAGTGCCACATCTTGCAAACATTTGATTTCTAACTTACTCATAATATTTGTTATTTCTGTTTCAGAGCTAGGATCATCCCAGTGAATGTTATATCATCATTCAACAGTAAACCAGAAGGGAGTAAATATCGAAGAGCTAAATTAAAAAAAAAACTCAACTAAATACTAGTTTTGTTACCTGTACTAGTATCTTAATGTATCAGGATAAAACAAACTTGCAATATATGAACAGTTAAAAAATTTGATCAGGTTATACAATTGGTACTTCATGCAAGTGTCACTGTGTGACAGCTCAATCAGCAAAAGGTTCACACAGAGTTAATTTTTTGTGATAAAACAAAACAGTTTAATGTAGATGGCAACATATACCAATTTTAAAGAAATTGACCAAACTATTCCATTGGAACTTCATGCAATATTACCGTGTTTATTATGTGTTTACACATTTAGAGTTAAAATCTACTCGGAGTTTACGTTTAAATGTGACCTGTAGCTATAGGCCAATGTGCAGACTGCTAATAAAATCTTTTTGGTAAAAGAAATGATTGCACACTGAGAATAGGGGTATATGTATTAACAATATAACCAATGACTGAACAGGTACTTTACATAGTAAGTGGAAAATTGAAAATTCACTCCCAGAATTCCATGAAGATGTGTTTAGGTGATTAGAAGTTTTATAAGACCTTCACTAATTTTGGTGCAAATGTTTCTATGTTTCCATTCTTTGTAGTCTAATTTGCCTTGTTCTACTAATTTTTGAGAAATTCTTTAAAAAAAGAAACATTTTATAAGGCAATTTGTGAAAAAAATATTTTAAAAAGGACTCGGACATATTTTTCACAAATTTTGGAAATCTGGCTACTGATAATTTTAAATTTGCAGAAACCTTGAAGTTTGATTTGAAAAACATTTGAATATACACCATTTAGTATTCTGACAACATTTTGCAGAAGATGGATTCAAATTTGAATGTTGGAATTCCTGCAAATGACATTCCTGCTGAAGTCATGATGTCTAAATCTTCTTTCATAGCAACTAATTCTGAAAGAAATATGGAGAATAACTTACCCAATGAAAGTATGAACTTTGGGATTGATACTAATTTAGGAGTTAAAAATGTGCGAGATAGTTATGTGGGAATTATGAAAAATGGCAAAATGAAAACTTTTAGTTATTCAGGGTTAGAAATCAATGCCAATAAAGATTTTGGGAATGAGGAAGTTCAGACAAAAAATTCTGGTGTTGATCCAGGGCACTCATTTATGTGTAACTTATGTGGTGAAAGTTTTTCAGATGAGTCGTCCCTCATCAAACATATGGTTGAGTTTTCGGATGACAAAACTCATAACGTTACTTGGGAACCAAATTTTTCAGATTCTAATTTGGAACTGGAAGCTGATGTCACGGATTCAAAATTGAAGCAGAAATTCAGAGCCTCAAATTCAAAATCGCAGAAGGCGAGTGACGACACTTCAGAACCAAAATCTACACAAGAATCTGGTACTACTGGTAAAAAACGTAAAATTTACAAATGTGAAATATGTGGTTATGTGTTTAAAAGTAAAAGTAATCTTAACAGACATGCAAATGTGCATTCTGGAGAAAAGTCGTACACATGTGGGGTATGTGGAAACCATTTTGCCGCATTCGGAGGACTGAAAATTCACATGAAATTACACACCGGAGAAAACCCATACAAGTGCGATATTTGTAACAAAGGATTTCATAGGTCGGATAAGTTGAAAAGTCATCAGAAAGTTCATTTAGCAGGTCCACCTTTAAAATGTGAAATGTGTGGGAAAATTTTTACTCAGATTCAAGTTCTTACTCGTCATAAACTTGTTCATACTGCAGAAAGGACCTTTAAATGTAGTATATGTGAGAAAGCTTTCGTAGAAGAAAAGCATCTGAAGAGACATTTTAGGAGACATAGAGGTTTAAAAGAACATCGGTGTGAAATCTGTGGCCGGGAGTTCGCGTTATCTCAAACTCTGAAGGCGCATTTGAACATCCACACAGGAGAAACGCCATATAAATGTCATATATGTGGAAAACAATTTCCATTTTCCTCGACATTATATAAGCACATTAACATCCATACAGGTGAAAAGGTATTTACATGTCAGTATTGTGGGAAAGTTTTTAATCGGTCCAGCAATCTTAAGCGACACGAAAAAGTCCACACCAATGACAGGCCACACGAGTGCACCATTTGTGGGAAACGATTCATCGAAGCTCTAAATTTACGGAAACATGAAAAGATGCATCACGGCCAACAACCAGTTACACAAGACCAGGGTACATCACAAGATATGCTAGGTAATAACATGCCGACTGATGACATGCCAGCGGATGACATATCACAAGATATGGAGGATACTGAAGATGATGACATATCCTATTTGCAGACAGATGATATGTCACAAGATGTGAAAAGAAATGAAGATGATTTGTCTTATTTGCAGCCTGACATGTCACAAGATGTGGAAAGACATGATAATGACTTGTCACAAGCCATTAAAAGCAATGATGATAATGACACATATTTGCAACCTGATGTGTCACAAGATTTGCAAGACAATGATAATAGTGACATATATTTACAACCTGATGTGTCACAACATTTGCATAACAATGATGATGATGATGTCACATATTTACAACCTGATGTGTCACAAGGTGTCCCAGAGCAAGAATATATATGGTGACACATATATGCAACTTGATGTGTCACAAGATTTGCAAGACAATGATGGTGATGACACATATTTGCAACCTGATGTGTCACAACATTTGCAAGACAATGATGGTGATGACACATATTTGCAACCTGATGTGTCACAACATTTGCAAGACAATGATGGGGATGACACATATTTTTCACCTCATGTGTCACAAGATTTACAAGACCATGAAGAGAGTGACACATATATCTGAATAAAATTTGAGCAAAAAAAAATAATCAAACTTTATATCTTGTGGTGTTTTGCACTTATGCATTTTCCTTTAATATTCTAAAGGAATGCACTATTTCAAGAATTGTCATTTTATTGTACGAGGGGTACTTTTTTGAGTTAAATTAACAAGTTATTTAGAGAGTATAAGATTTTTTTTTCTCCCTTTAAAAGTTGATTTTTTATGAGTACTGGGTCTCAGATGAAATTAAGGTATTTTTGTAGAGGAAAAATAAAAATTTTGAACATTTTGCACATGTAACATAATTTGCTAATATAAGTGTCTAAAATCTGCCATTCCTCAAGTTGTCCATATCAAAAAGAAAAATAATTTAATTTCAATTTAATTCAATTGATTATTTAAGATTTTAATTTTATTTATCAATAAACTTCAGCAGGAGATATGTGATATCTTCGGGTGAGCATTAAGGCCCTTGGGCTTCTTGTTCATATAGTGATTTGGTATACCTGGTATAATAAATTGCAACATAGGTTGAAAGCATAAAAAACAGCAAAAACTTTTTGTTACAAATGAAAAAATCTTGAAAATGTTTTTTGTGACATATAATTATAAGAAATCAGAAATATTTTTTGTTATCCCCCATTCAAAGAAAGAGGGTGATATTGAATTTGAGTGTCCGTCTGTCCATTCAAAATTTTTGTCTGGGCAAATTCTCCAAAACCATGAAGCACTATTTCATGAAACTTGGTATAACGCATCAACATCGATAGGAGATGTGCATATCATTAACTCCAGTTGGTTTGCTTATTTTCCTGGGAATTATTGCTCTTTGAACATAAGTGCAAATCACATAAAAGAACCTGCTGGCGGGTGATCTTACTTCATTGAATAAAAACTGAAAACTTTTTTTATCAAATCTGAAGAAAAAATTTGTCACATGCACATCTGAGTAAAACATGAAAACACAAAAAACTAATAAAATATTGCAAAATTACATGTACATGTAGTTGAAAGCATGAAATACACCCGAAAATTTTTTGTTACAAAGTAAAAAAAAAAAAAATTTGAAAATAAGAAAGATCTGAAAACTTTTTTGTTACAAATTAAAAAATGATACTTTTTTGTTACTTTTGAGAAAAAAATCTGAAAACAAAAACATAATATTACAACATAAGTTGAAAGCATGAAAATCCTAAAACTTTTTTATTACAAAAAATAATATTGATTGTGTATAACTTTTGAAGATGGCTGTTAACTGGCATTATACATTATATTTGTGCATATGTATCTATGGCAACATGGGCATAGGGAGACAATGAAATAGTTTATATAGAATATGTAAATTTTTTGTGCATATGTTTCTTTGGCAACACAGACAAGGGGAGACAATGAAATAGTTATAGAATATGTAAATTTTTGTTCATATGTATCTATGGCAACACCTAAAAAGGGAAGACAATGAAATAGTTTATATTGTTTGTGCATATGTCTCTATGGCAACACCTAAAAAGGGGAGACAATGAAATAGTTTATATAAAATATGTAAATTTTTGTTCATATGTCTCCATGGCAACACCTAAAAAGGGGAGACAATGAAATAGTTTTTTATTAAATATGGGCATTTTTGTGAATAGTTTATATTGATTATGTTAAGGTTTTGAGTAGATACCTATTGTTTGTCATTATACATTATTTTTTGTTTATATGTATCTATGGCAACACTGACAAGGGGAGATAATGAAATAGTGTATACAGATTGTGTAAATTTTTTGTTAGATATTATACATAATTACAGGCCTCATCAAAGTTTAACACTGAGCTTATACAGTAATTTTGTTTGCCTAAAATTACTACAGAATAAAGGTAGGTTCCCCTGGGAAAAAATGACTAAACTTTTCAAATTTCATCAGTAAAATTTCCCAAAACAGCAGTGATATACTGGCAAATTAAATTTATTTCTCCTTACCAATACAATGTTAGATATTGTTACAATACAACATCTTTGTAAAAAAGATTTTAAAACTATTGCAAGCATCTCATTGCTGTATTTATTCCCAATTTAAAAGGCAGAAGGTTGTTTTTTTTTTAAAATTAACATAATCACCTATAAAAAGGTGACAAAGCTTTTAGCTGCCAGGTAGCCAATATATACATAGCTAGTGGCTTAAAAGTTAGAAATAAATAGCAGCTGCTGAAGAGCTGCCAAGAGCAGGGATACCATTAAAGCAATGGCCTTAATGGGCAAGTGGTTTTTATATACAGGCTATTTTTTATGGAAAAATGAAGCAAAAAGTTCTAAAACAGTGATCTTGATGAACAGATGGTCTTTATATAGAGTTTATTTTAGTTTTAAATACAAAGGAAGGGCACCTTTAACTGTGACCTTAGTGGTTTTATAGAGAGGTTATTTTGGGTTGAAAAATGAGGAAAAAGACCTAAAACAGTGTTCTTGATGGACAATTGGTCTTTATATGAAAGTTTGTTTTAGTTAAAATACAAAGGAAGGGGACCTTAAACAGTGACCTTAATAGACACATGGTTTTTATAAAGAGGTTATTTTTGTTTGAAATACAAAGAAAGAGGACTTAAACAGTGTTCTTGATGGACAATTGGTCTTTATATAGAGGCTATTTTAGTCTGAAATACAAAGAAAGAGGACTTAAACAGTGTTCTTGATGGACAGTTGGTCTTTATATAGAGGTTATTTTTGTTTGAAATACAAAGAAAGAGGACTTAAACAGTGACCTTAATAGACACATGGTTTTTATTTAGAGGTTAATTTTTGTCGGAAATATGAAGTTAAATGACCTAAAACAGTGTTCTTGATGGACAATTGGTCTTTATATAAAAGTTATTTTTGGTTGAAATACAAAGGAAGGGGACCTTAAACAATTACCTTAATGGACAGGTGGTTTTTATAAAGAGGTTAGTTTTGTTTGAAATACAAAGAAAGAGGACTTAAACAGTGTTCTTGATGGACAATTGGTCTTTATATAAAAGTTATTTTTAGTTGAAATACAAAGAAAGGGGACCTTAATGGACAGATGGTTTTTTATAAAGAGGTTATATTTGTTTGAAAAATAAAGAAAAGGGATTTTTAAACCATGTTCTTAATAGACAGGTAATCTTAATATAAATGTTAATTTTAGATGAAATATAAAGCAAATGGATCTTGACAGATGGTCTTTATGTAGAGGTTAGCACTGTAGTAAGTATTACTGAATATGTGATCCATATTTATCCCCCACCCAAACTACTTTGAGGGGGGGGGGTGTATATAGGAATAATCTATCTGTCCGTCCATGTAAAATTGTGTACAGGCCATATCTCATTCTGTCAAACCTGCCTTAAAGACCACCTCTATATAAGGGTCACCTTCTTATAAATGCTAGTAGAATGGTATGCCAATTGTTCTTTATTCATATTATTTGAACTTATATATAGGTCACCTGCCCATGACGGTAACTTTTACTGGTACCCTTTGGTGACCCTCATAGCCAAGTTTGACTGTAATTGCTTTGGACGACTGTCATAAAACTGCACATGAATAATCTTCATAGAAGGACTAGGTGTGGCATGACCTTGAACCAATGTCATATAGAAAAGGTCAAAAGGCAAAAACATTAAACCCTTGTAGATGTTGGGGACTGGGGTATTTGGTCCTTAAGAGACAGCTTGTTTTATTTATACATTAGTTTACATTTATAGTCAGAAGGACTAGGTGTTACGTAACCTTGAACCAAGGTCATATCAAAAAGGTCAAGGTCGTGCAAAAACATTAAATGCTTGTAAATGTTGGGGACTGGGGATATTTGGCTCTCAAGAGAAAGCTTGTTTTATTTATACATTAGTTTACATTTATAGTCTGAAGGACTAGGTGTGGCATGACCTTGAACCAAGGTCATATCAAAAAGGTCAAAAGGCAAAAACATTAAATGCTTGTAGATGTTGGGGACTGGGGATATTTGGCTCTCAAGAGACAGCTTGTTTTATTTATACATTAGTTTACATTTATTTCTCATATTGGTAGAAACCAATACAAGTGTATTTGCAGTGCAAACATCTTGACATGCCTATTGTTAGCTTACCTAACTGAATTCCCATGCCTATCTTTAGCTTACCTGTCAATGCATTCCCATGCCTATTTTTAGCTTACCTGAATGAATTCCCATGCCTATTTTAGCTTACCTGAATGAATTCCCATGCCTATTTTAGCTTACCTGAATGAATTCCCATGCCTATTTTTAGCTTACCTGAATGAATTCCCATGCCTATTTTAGCTTACCTGAATGAATTTCCAGGGTGAGCTATTTAATTGTTTTTAGCTTCCGCCTTTCGAAGAAAGGGGGGAATATTAAATTCGAGTTATCGTCGATCTGTGCTTACTTCGTATGTGGGAGGTCATGGTTTTGAACCCTGGCCGGGTCTGACCAAGAGTTGAAAATGGGTAGCGACTGTTCTTTCACCAAGCACTCGGCATTTTGATATGAAAGTCACTAGACCTTAAAAATCGATCCTCCATGTCACATCAGGTGTGGCACGTTAAAGAACCCTCCTTTCTTATTGCCCTGAGTGCACTGCAAAGGTCAAAATTTCTGTCACTTTACCTATAGCTGATGACGTCTCAATATGAGTGAAATATTCTTGAGTGGGGCGTAAAACCCCATTCAATCAATCAATCAATCAAATAATCAAAATCATTAATTCTATGGTAATGACACTTGCCACGGATGTTGCCAGACCGAAATCCTTTTGTTTATTTGGTTGACCTTGACTTACCTATTTTAAGCTTAACTGTGCCAAAAACTCGACTGAGTTATTGCAATCCATTTCGATCCATGGTTACATCTTCTTCTCGTCTACTGTACGGAATTGTATGATCTTTAGCTCACCTGGCCATAGGCCATGTGAGCTTATGGTATGGCCAAGCATGCGTGGGTACGTGCGACTTGCGTCCGTCAGTAACTTTAATCTTCTTCTCCGAAACTACGGGGCCAAATGAAACCAAATTTGCTGTGGAAGGTTACTATAGTTTGTTCAAATCATGGGGATCGGGTATTCAAGATGACCACTGATACTAAAAATAGACAAAACATTAAAAAATCTTCTTCTCTTGAACCACTCATTGCAGGCAAAAACTGATGTGACATTTGGATTCTACATAGTCTTATTCCTAATGTTTGTGCTTTTTGAAAATAGGGTACGCGCTTTTGTGTTGAATCTTGCAATTTTTTGAACGGCTTTAAATTGCTATATCTTGACTATTTGATTTGATGTTCTTTTGACATGACCTTTGGAATGAGGTCAAGGTCAAAGATCAAGGTCATGACCTATTTTTCAACCTTTGAGTTTTTGGCTGTATATTAGCTGTTACTAAAATATTTAATGCTTTTTTCATTTAAAAAGGATTGGCATGAAAAATTCTAGCTATGTATGAGGTTTCATAAATATCTGACAAAGAATTTAGGAGTGATTGTCTCTTAAAATTTGTTTTTTTTTTTGCATATTTTATAGTTTTTGATTATTTTCTTGAAAATTATTAGAAAAATATGAAGAGTATAAATAGCAAAAAATGATCAACATGGCAAGATCTAACTGATTAGCAATTTCATTAAAATTGTTAGAGATATATTAAAAGTATTGATAAAAAAATATCAGCATGACAAATTCTAGGTACATATCTCTGACAAACTATTTTGAATGTCAAGTTTTTGTATTTCCCCCGATAATTATTAGAGAAAGAAAAATAGTAAAAATATTATATTAATTTGAATATCATGATAATGTATTTATATGGTTACATTTTAATACATTATTAATCAATAGTGTGTGTGTGTGTGTGTGTGTGGATGTGTGTGTGTGTGGTGTGTGTGTGTGTGTTGATGGATGGGTGGGTGGGTGTATCATTCAGTGTTATTTATTGATCTATGTAGTTTAAATGATTTTTCAAATGAAATAAAATTAAACTGTCACTACTGTTAAATGTATTTATATATTTATGATTTCATTTGCTGTATATTAGTTATCAACAGGCCTAGGCAGGTGTGTGTGTGTGTGGGGGGGGGGGGGGATTCAGTGTTATTTTTGATGTAATTAAATTAATTTGGGGTGGGTGTGGTTGTCAAATGCATTTGATTAAATTATATTTGAATTTGTTTTGGTATAACATTTATCAAGTGAATGTTTGTGTGAACATGTGTGTGTGTATGAGCGGCATCCATTGTTATTTTTGATATAGTTAGATTTATTTGGGGTGGGGTGGTTGTTAAAATGACGATATGATTTTGTTTTGATATGTTATTTGTCGCGTGTGTGTGTGTGTGTGTGTGTGTGTGTGTGTGTGATTCAGTGTTATTTAATAATAATTAAATAGATTTGTCAAATAAAATCGAAATGTATATATATGCTCATTTTCCACCTTTTATCCATGACAGTGACATTTCTGTTGTTTGTTGAAGAGGTTTTTTTTTTTTTTTGGGGGGGGGGGGAAGATAGGAGAGATGTCTAAGGTATTTGATGAACTTATTATTTATATATGCATTTTATTTTCGTGGTAACCCTGTATCAAATGTATTTGACAAGACTTATGATAAATAAAGGACAGACCTGTCGAAAGTTTAACACTAAGCTAACCAACTAGAACCGAATAGTCAGCTCATATCGGTACTTCATCAGCCATATCTCAGTAGCGACTTCCTATTTCTTGGCAGCTTTTCTGACGCTTTCTATCTGTTTTTCAGTCACTGGAAATCCGAGCTACGACTTCTTTGTCATTGTTTTAATGTTAAACTTTCGACAGGTCTGTACAGTATATTTCTTTTTGGATATAATTATATTGTCTCTCTCTCCCTCCCTCTCTCTCTCTGTAAAGATGGTTGCATGTGTGTGTGTGGTGTGTGTGTGTGTGTGTGTGTGTGTGTGAATCATTCGGCGTTTATTGATGTAGTTAAACTGATTTGTCAAATAAAATAAAAATGTACTATAACCACCTCGTCTTTTAATAGTGTCACTTCTTTGGCATCATGGGATACACACGGCTGAAATTCACTCCATAAACTACACTCGATGAGTTCTGGGATGGTGGAGGAAACTTGAGTGTCAAAGAAAACCACCAATCTTCGTCAAGCGAACTGTGAAAAATTATCAAATTAAGAACTGCCTGCCTGATCGGGATAAAAACCTGGCTAGACATTGAGAGACGCTCATCTGTAAGTGTGTGCCTTAGACCGCTCCGTCACCAATACCTTACAAGAGAGAGAGAGAGAGAGAGAGAGAGAGAGAGACCACTCCATCACCAATACCTTACAAGAGAGAGATTGAGAGAGAGAGAGAGAGACCACTTCGTCACAAATACCTTACAAGAGAGAGAGAGAGAGAGAGGAGAGAGAGAGACCATTCCATCACCAATACCTTACATGAGAGAGAGAGAGACCACTCCATCACCAATACCTTACAAGAGAGAGAGAGAGAGACCACTCCGTCACAAATACCTTACAAGAGAGAGAGAGAGAGAGAGAGAGTATCCAAGTGCGTTTATTGGGGCTGATTACAGGCAATATAGTTAAGCCTGTATTCCTGCATGTGATCATGTTCTCAGTACGAGTTGAGTAATGGTGTTTAACGCCCCAGTCAAGAATACCTCACTTATATCCAGTATTAGTATCACATTATTTTGCACAGGCAAAATTTATGCACCTTGGCGTATAGCTGGCGACGTCTCGATATAAGTGAAATATTCTTGATGGGGACGTTAAATACCATTACTGAGTTATTAGTGACGAGAGGTAGTTTATTAATATCTAAGGATTAACCTAGTAACTATTTCATGTAGTCGAGAGATGCGCTAGTGTGTTTTATGATCTGCTTTGTACTAGCACGCACTCGGGTTCTAGACCACAGTCAGCTAGCTGCAGATTAACCTGATACTTATACTGGATTAACCAGTCGATAATCTGTCCTCTTGATATCGAGCATCAGACGAGGAAGCAACATCTCATATGTATGATCCAACCGGGGTTCAAACCAACGACTCCCAGCTCTCGAGGCGGACGCTCTATTACTGAGCTCCTGATTCGGCATGGAATTGGATTATACAAGCTGTCGCACCCTTGTTTGCAAATGGGTCCGGAACACGTTGAATTGGGGAAATAGGTGTCGTTCCATGCATTTTTTGTAGAAACAATCTTATGACTAAACGCATTATAAATGTCAAGGTCACGATACTGTACTGAATTTATTCAAAGATTAGAAAGAAAAAAAAACAACAATAAAAATGTACTGATATTTTTTTGTTATGAAATATATTTTAAAAAAACCCATATCGAAATGGTTGCAAATATGATAATTAAATCACGCTTTTGAACACACATTTTTATTGTCATGGATTTGCTGCGAAAATTATTTTAATTTCTAAAACGACAATATATCACAAACTATAGAAACAAAATTCAACATGGCAACAAAAGACTTCGTGCAGTCTGTCATCTCAAGATAATTGGATTAGCTCACAAAACACCTGGTGCTTTTCTTGTTTGCCTATTATAATATACCTCATTTAAAAAACTACAGTCGAACCTGCTTTAAAGGCAACCTCAATATAAGGGCCACCTGCTGATAAATACATATTATATACACAGTGTGTATGTACAACCCTAAGTATCAGGTCGAGCCCTTTTTTCGTAGCTGTATCACTACTCGTCGCGCAAGACGAGACCTGATACGAAGGGTTGTACATACACACTATGTATATGATATTTTTAGGTTATTTAAAATAATAAAAAAACAATACTTTATGTGAACAAAAAATACATTTTACCACAGAAAACCACTGAACTATGTTATGACATGATTTCCCAATGACGTCACAATGAGAAGTGCACGTGTTCTTTACCGCCAATGTGGTGATACAAGATCATGTATCATACGTGTATTTCGTCAAATCAGATAGAAAAACTAGTTTAATGTTAGATAAAAGCCAGTACAATCGCATCCCAATTGTTCTTTATTTATCTTATTTGAAACTGTAAATAAAAGCCACCTGCCCATCAAGGCCTCTTTTACTGGTTTCTTTGGGTGGCCTTTATAGACAGGTTTGACAGTAGAACTCGACTGTCTCCTGAGAGCCAATTACCCACCCCAACATTTTTACAGCCACTTGTTTCTGATATCTAAAAATAACACTCTATACCTAAACATAACACAAGGTATCCAAAACATTGACTCCCTTGGTTTTTATTGTTTTTGACGTAATTATGGGTTATTCAAAAACAACATATACCATATTTTTTTCTACAAACATTAAAGGAAAATGTAAGGAAACATTGTGAAACGCGATTAAAGGAAATTCTTAGCTAATAGTCTATAAGGACGGATTTGCAGAAATTAAGTTAAGGAAATTCTTAAGTTAAGGAATGATTGTGAAACCAGGGCCAGGGCCTGCTAACCATTTTAAACTTTGTATTCTTAGCATTTCTTTTTACACAGATGCTATAGGCGATGTTTCATGTTTCTATGGTTTTACGGCCATGACAAAATGTTTATCAACTTCGTTTTAAAGTTCAATGTGGTTTCAAGGCTATGACAAAATGTTTATAAGTTCAATGTGACCTTGAATGTAAACTACTTAATGTGAAGTGACCATTCTCTTCCTGAAAAAAGCGACTGCAAGATAATAAGTTATTCTCTTCCTGAAAAAAGCGACTGCTTTTGAGGTCGCCAGTAAAATCATGTTTCCTACCATAACGCAAACGGGGTTCCATAGCAGAAAATAAAGATGTTTGAAACTAATTATTCCAGTGTATACCGAACAAACATAAAACATAAAAATGTTGCCGAATTTACTATACAAAGCTGAATACACTCAAAAGCTTCAAGGTAAATCTCTCTCTCTCTCTCTCTCTCTCTCTCTCTCTCTCTCTCTCTCTTACATGACACTATGTCTTATGTGGGAGTTAGTTAATAAGTCTTACGTAGGAGATACTAAGTCTTACGTAGGAGATACTAGGTCTTGCGTAGGAGATACTAAGTCAGTCTTACGTAGGAGATACTAAGTCAGTCTTACGTAGGAGATACTAAGTCAGTCTTACGTAGGAGATACTAAATCTTACGTAGGAGTTTCTAAGTCTTACGTAGGAGATACTAAGTCTTGCATAGGAGATACTAAGTCAGTCTTACGTAGGAGATACTAAGTCTTACGTAGGAGTTACTAAGTCTTACGTAGGAGATACTAACTCTAACGTAGGAGTTACTAAGTTTTACGTAGGAGATACTAAGTCTGACATAAGCGATACTAATTCCTACGTAGGAGATACTAAGTTTTACGTAGGAGATGCTAAGTTTTACGTAGGAAATACTAACTCTAACGTAGGAGTTACTAAGTCTTACGTAGGAGACACTAAGTCTGACATAAGCGATACTAATTCCTACGTAGGAGATACTAAGTTTTACGTAGGAGATGCTAAGTTTTACGTAGGAGATACTAAGTTTTACGTAGGAGATACTAAGTTTTACGTAGGAGATACTAAGTTTTACGTAGGAGATACTAAGTCTTACGTAGGAGATACTAAGTCTTACGTAGGAGATACTAAGTTTTACGTAGGAAATACTAAGTGTAACGTAGGAGATACTAAGTCTTACGTAGGAGACACTAAGTCTGACATAAGCGATACTAATTCCTACGTAGGAGATACCAAGTCTTACGTAGGAGATACTAAGTTTTACGTAGGAGACACTAAGTCTGACATAAGCGATACTAATTCCTACGTAGGAGATACCAAGTCTTACGTAGGAGATACTAAGTCTTACGTAGGAGACACTAAGTCTGACATAGGCGATACTAATTCCTACGTAGGAGATACCAAGTCTTACGTAGGAGATGCTAAGTCTTACGTAGGAGACACTAAGTCTGACATAAGCGATACTAATTCCTACGTAGGAGATACCAAGTCTTACGTAGGAGATACTAAGTCTTACGTAGGAGACACTAAGTCTGACATAGGCGATACTAATTCCTACGTAGGAGATACCAAGTCTTACGTAGGAGATACTAAGTCTTACGTAGGAGACACTAAGTCTGACATAGGCGATACTAATTCCTACGTAGGAGATACCAAGTCTTACGTAGGAGATACTAAGTCTTACGTAGGAGACACTAAGTCTGATATAGGCGATACTAATTCCTACGTAGGAGATACCAAGTCTTACGTAGGAGATACTAAGTCTTACGTAGGAGACACTAAGTCTGATATAGGCGATACTAATTCCTACGTAGGAGATACTAAGTCTTACGTATGATATACTAAGTCTTACATAGGAGATACTAAGTCTTACGTATGATATACTAAGTCTTGCATATGATATACTAAGTCTTACGTAGGAGATACTAAGTATAAGTTAGAAGATACTAAGTCTTACGAAGGAGATACTAAGTCTTACGTAGGAAACACTAAGTCTTACGTAGGAAACACTAAGTCTTACGTAGGAGTTAAAAAGTCTTCTGTAGGAGATGCTAAGTCTTATATAGGAGATACTAAGTCTTACGTAGGTGTTAATAAATCTTACGTAGGAGTTAATAAGTCTTACATAGGAGTTAATAAGTCTTACATAGGAGATACTATGTCATAGGTAGGAGATACTGTGTCATAGGTAGGAGATACTAAGTCTTACATAGAAGATACTAAGTCTGACGTAGGAGACACTAAGTCTGACATAGGCGATACTAATTCCTACGTAGGAGATACCAAGTCTTACGTAGGAGATACTAAGTCTTACATAGGAGATACTGTGTCATAGGTAGGAGATACTAAGTCTTACGTAGGAGACACTAAGTCTAACGTAGGAGATACTAAGTCTTACGTAGGAGACACTAAGTCTTACGTAGGAGTTGCTTAGTCTTACGTAGGAGATACTGTGTCATAGGTAGGAGATACTAAGTCAGTCTTACGTAGGAGACACTAAGTATTGCGTAGGAGTTGCTAAGTCTTACGTAGGAGATGCTAAGTCTTATGTAGGAGATACTAAGTCTTATGTAGGTGTTAATAAATCTTACGTAGGAGTTTATAAGTCTTACGTAGGAGATACTAAGTCTTACGTGGGAGATGCTTAGTCTTACGTAGAAGATACTAAGTCTTACGTAGGAGTTACTAAGTCTTACATAGAAGATACTAAGTCTGACGCAAGAGTTAATAAATCTTACGTAGGAGATACAAAATTTCTTGGGTGATACTAATACGCTTCCATATAGAATAACACGCACTTAAACAAACTTAAACGAGATATAAAAAAAGTTTGCCATGTGTTTAATTTTTGAAGTAAGACAAAGTTTTTTCTTTACAAGGTCCTCATCTGATGTAAAGTTCATTTACAATCCTTTAGACTCACGGTTTTTCGCAGACTTGTTTCTCTAAAACGAAACTTTCTATTGTAAAAGTAAAATCGGACATTTATTATATAATTCATGCAGTAATTAATTTTTAATACCTCTATTCTTACACTTTCTCAGTTTTACCCCATAATTCGTAAATTTTGGCTATTTTGTCTGAGTCATACATTTCGGTCGAAACAAAATTAGACAGGGAAATACTGAGCTACTTTGCATAAGAAAATATTAATCAACAATGTTGATACGCAACACAAGGACGAATATTCTTTTATAAATTTGCTTTAAAAATTACTCATGTATTTTTTTTTGTTTACAGCAACAGATACAAACTAGCATTCTTCTGATGAATAGGAAATGAGAGTTTAGCCCCAGATGCTTTATAATGGGCAATCCTAATTGCGCTAGGATTGTATATACACCTATGGGAGATCGCCCGATCGTGAAGTTATCGAGTCTTAACATGCAGATATATCGATTGGGGATTTTCAGTAGCTATTTTTAAACAGGTCTTTTCATTTAAATGCTCGCTGATTGGGGAATTTAATTTATTCTACCTTTGGAGATAATCTTTGCTAATTAATAGACGTATATACGTTGCATAGCACCATATATTTTACCGATATTACGAAGATATTTGATTTTAGTTTTATTCATATGTAGGGACGTTTTTAGGGAAAAAGTCAGTGTTGTTTAATAATATTCTTAAATAGACTTTTAAAGGATGGGGATTTTGCTTTCCTATGCTAACATATGGGAGACCGTCCGACCGTATTAAGCTTCGGTAGATAATCATTTATGTGGTATTGATGTCTAATATTATCTAATTACACTATATGCAGTGTTTAAACGCAAGTGGATTTCAGGTTTTCAATGAGATACGGATATCTCTACATTTATTTTTAAATCAACTAATATTTAAAATAAAAAAATAAATAAATAAGTTTGATGTATAACCATACATGTTTAGACATGAATGAACACGTCTATTTTAAAAGTTTGTTTAAAGCTATTGTGAAATTACAGGTCGTCATATAGCGTTTCAAAGGAAAAAAATTCGCCTTAGTTTCTTAGCATCACTTGGGGTTTATGTAAAGAAAGACAAAACGAATATATGTAATCTAGTATTTATTTTCTCCGTCAATAGGTCATTATAGGTCGGATAACATCCATATAATGCCTGTACACTACATTTTAAATATACAGAGTTTTAGTCCTGAACATCAAGTTCATTTTGTTCTTCAGAGTCCTTATCTTCTGAGGTAGTGCTTACATTATCATTACCATCGTCTTGCCAATATTCTTCTAATATATGTCTATATTTCCGAATTGTCATACGGATGGCCTTCTTCCACTCTTATCCTTGATCAATAAGTTCGTACACTTTATTCATGATTTTGGTGTGTAGTTTTCCGTGCTTTAACTGCATGATATTTAAAATCAGTTCGGTGTATTTGTTTAAAAAGATAGGAATGTCGCTATCCTTCATAGATTCCTCAGCTTTCAATTCGGCTTTTTTGTCGGATAAACCTTGCTTTCTATATTCATAATATTTCTTCTGCCATTCACACTCGGATTCTGATTTTACTGCTTTTCTTAGTTTGATAAAAACTTCGTCTTCTTTATCCTCTTTGATTTTCTTAAAGTCCGGTTCTACCCATTCAGGATCTCTTTGTCTTTTAAGTGGATTTTCTATATTGTTTTCTGAGCACCAAGACTTGATATGTTGTTGTAGTGACGAGAGATCTGCAAAAATTATACCACAATCCTCACAATAAGGCATCTCTTCCAGATCTGTATGCTTGGGAAACATGTATGAATGTAAATATATTTCACAATAGCTTTAAACAAACTTTTAAAATAGACGTGTTCATTCATGTCTAAACATGTATGGTTATATATCAAACTTATTTATTTATTTTTTATTTTAAATATTAGTTGATTTAAAAATAAATGTAGAGATATCCGTATCTCATTGAAAACCTGAAATCCACTTGCTTTTAAACACTGCATATAGTGTAATTAGATAATATTAGACATCAATACCACATAATTTATAAATGATTATCTACCGAAGCTTAATACTCGATTACGTTGCGGTCGGACGGTCTCCCATATGATAGCATAGGAAAGCAAAATCCCCATCCCTTAAAAGTCTATTTAAGAAAATTATTAAACCACACTGACTTTTTCCCTAAAAACGTCCCTACATATGAATAAAACTAAAATCAAATATCTTCTTAATATCGGTAAAATATATGGTGCTATGCAACGTATATACGTCTATTAATCTCCAAAGGTAGAATAAATTAAATTCCCCAATCAGCGAGCATTTAAATGAAAAGACCTGTTTAAAAATAGCTACTGAAAATCCCCAATCGATATATCTGCATGTTAAGACTCGATAACTTCACGATCGGGCGATCCCCCATAGGTGTATATACAATCCTAGCGCAATTAGGATTGCCAATAGGGGAGTTTAACAAATTTATCTCCCTTGATTACTCTCTATGGTTAGAGGTAAGAAAGTGTACCGTCTGCAAGCCAGGGGGCATTCCCCTTATTACCTACATGTATTTATGTGCTAGTATGAAACTTAGTATAAATGTATCTACATTATATTTTATTTTCTTAAAGTGTTTCGTCTGAAAATAAATAAATAAATAAATAAATAAATAAATAAATAAATTTTGAAACATGACCTTGAATGCCGCATCAATATACACTTAAAAAATTTTTAAATCTTTATTTTATTTTTTATTTTTATTCATTTTTTTTTTTTTTTTTTTTTACTTTTTTTCTTTTTTTTTCATTGACACACAGTGAAAAAAATTCATGTCATGTCTATCAATTAAATTTATTTATTTATTGATTTTAAATTTTATTTTGGAAAGTAAATTTATAAGGGAATGGTTGGTTACTTTAGTTAAAATGTTTGAAATAAATAGGGATTTTTTCTAAAAAGTAATGAATCGTTTACTATTTCATATGCCATTTTTTATGAAATCATAAAATACAGATGTATTTTATAAATAAATAAAAAAAATATGACAAACAAAAAAAAAAAAAAAAAAACGGATAAAATTATTGAAACCATACAGATATTTAATATTAAAGTTTATTTTATTTTTTTATTCACATTCTTAATACTTTTCATTTATCAGTTTATAAGTTTGATATTATCTTGTATATTGAATAAGTTTGATGAAGTTTGTGTAATTGATAAAAACGATACTTGTAAATTCTTAATGTTATCGATGGATGCTGACCATAAAGGGGTTCAATTGTCGTTTGTCGGTACGTGTCATGTATTGAGTCATCCGGTAATGTTGACAGTTGTGCGGAGGTATGTGAATTACGGATACTAATTAACAGATTAAGACTTCAACACCATAATCTTGGTAATACATTACGGGATAAACAATTCATCAATGAGAAACTTTTTAATAAACAGCAATGTAACAGGTAGATATGGGGAGCATCATACTTTTGGGTAAGGGAAAGAATTAAATGCAATTGTAATCGCCATAAGTACATCATAATTTTGGGTTCGTTTAATTAATTAAAATTAGTTAAATGTAATTCTGTCAAAGGCAATTATATATATGAATACAGAATATATCGATTCGATTTTCTCCCACATCGGCGTAAACTTTATAAGTTTTGATACTATTTCAAGAAAAGAACAACACTGGTAAAGTTCTTCCACAAACTTGTATGTATTTAAGATTGTTTTTCTAGCTATAAACTGCCCATTATTAGTATCATATCTTTGTTCTTATAGCAAACATAACCATTTTATTTTATTTTTAAAGTTCAAAATGCTAAACAAAATATATTAATTATACTTCTTTAATTTGGTTTATTCATTTTTTATCATCTAATTATTTTTACTTTTTTTTTTAATTCTTGATAGTTTTAATTTCTAAAATATTAAATAATTAACATATTTGACTTAAAGAAAATATAAATTTATTAGTAAGAAAAAGTTTTGTCACATAAAATATATATATTTATTCATGAATGAATGTAAATATATTCCATTTACGGCAATGTTTAACCATTTAAAAGCGTTACCAGCCTTAGACCTTTATTACGACTGCCCCCTCGATTGCAAATCACGTTCAATCGCGTCCAATCTCGTAGGGTCACGGGCCTTGCGCATGCGTAATAAACAATGTTAAACTCCTCTATTGTAAAGCATCTGGGGCTGAACTCTCATTTCCTATTCATCATTCTTCCCACAATGCGCATGAGACAACTTTCTCTCTCTCTCTCTCTCTCTCTCTCTCTCTCTCTCTCTCGTTGTACAATAAATCTTACTGAAATTCATTTTAGAACGATTTAACATAACGGTGATACTTTACCTTGACAAACTTAAAACGTTAAATGAAGAATTCTTAAGCCAGGAATTACGTAAATATCTTTTCGTAAAAAGTTCTACAAATAAAAAGATGTCCAGGAAATCTGCATTTATTACTTACTGAAAACAAAAGTAACGTAAATATATTAACAAAATAAAAATCCCAAGAACATATGCTACCTTACGTCTGATTCCTATAAATTGTTTCTGTTTGTGTTGTTACTCCAACGATTTTCGAAATATTTTATTAAATTATTCATAAATTGTTATTCTCGCTTAGTTTGATTTTATTTTTCCCCTTTTTAATAATTATTAGATCATACGAAACTTTTTGAAAAATAAAATTCTTATATGTAATAAATGGTAAATTATGGTCACTGATTAAATTTATATATCGTGTGTACCGCTAATTAGTAAGACTGCAAGGGCTTTGTCAAATCTACCTGGTGGTTGGCAAGAACACGTGTTGGAAAAGTCGGTCAACTTTGCAATTTAGATAAATGAATTTAGTAACCGGATTAACTATATATGGCACATGTTAACAACTTTTTCTAATCATTGTAGCAGAAAATGTGAATTAAAAACCCGATAAATCAACAACTGCGCAGATTTTCAGAGACATAAACTTAAAAATGTTTCTGGAAAACCGATGACGATATTAATATACACGTGTTTGGGAGTGACCAACTCCGTACAGTTGAAGAAGATTGTGTAAATGACGCGTAACAGAAACTAATTAGCATATGAAAAACCCTCTCACTCTTGTTTATGGTATCGCCGCAAAAATTAGAAAAATGGCGCTAAAATAATTAACATAGCGACATCGAAGGCGATAATAAAAAATTGAATATGAAGTCAAGTAAGTAGATAAGACACCGGTTACAACAGGCCACAATACGACATGGGCTTTTTTTCCCGATACATAAAGTTATGATTTCCATTCACACGCTGATCCCATGAAAACCGACAAAAACTGAGAGACTAATTAGTTGTGAACAGACATTAGTAGTATCAATATCGAGCAGTCCGCAAATCATTATACCGGGTAGTTATGATTTTCATTCACACGCTCACCCCATGAAAACCGGCAAAAAACTGAGAGACTAATTAGTTGTGAGCAGACATTAGTAGTATCAATATTGAGCAGTCCGCAAATCATTATAGTTATGATTTTCATTCACACGCTGACCCCATGAAAACCGACAAAAACTGAGAGACTAATTAGTTGTGAACAGACATTAGAAGTATCAATATCGAACAGTCCGCAAATCATTATAATTGTTACGGTTAAAAATAACTGTCTATACAACTGCATCCAATCGCAGACTTAAACAATGATAATGAATTATCTAATATACCTTCATAAATAATTATTATACAGCACGTGTCCAGGTCTGTTGAAAGTTTAACACTAAGATAACTAATTAATGCAGAATTAGCAGCTTATCTCAGACTTTAGTTGAAAAACCACTTCGGTAGCTCAGTTGGCAGAGTGCTCGCTCCGTAAGTGGGAGGTCGTGGGTTCGAATCTCGGCCGGGTCTGACCCAAGACTTAAAAGTGGGTAGTGACTGTTCTTTCGCCAAACACTCGGCATTACAAAATCAAAGTCACCGAGCGATCACAGTGGTTAAAGCTGCCAAGATATAGAGCAGCTGCCAAAAAGCTGTTGAGGTAAAGATGACGAAGGAGCAAGATGAGCCGGTACTACTGTTGGAACCACTCTGTTTGTGACGGTAAAATACTCTTAAAATAAATAAATTTGAATAAAGAATGATATTTTCCACTTACTTGTACCTAGTCGTAACAGGAAATATGAATGCGCATTCGCAATTGTCATAAAGTATTCTGTAGAAAGGAAAATTTTGGCGCTATGGATATTTAACATGGCGAAAATGGCGATGTTTACACCAGATTTGATGTCCTTGGTGACGTTTACGTCTTATGTACAACCGAATCCAAAGTCTGGTTGTTCAACATGTTAAATCCCCATAGCGTCAACATTTTACCCTGTGCAGATATATTCTAGGCTTATCGCGGATGCGCATACAGATTTCCTGTTACGACTAGGTACAAGTTAGTGAAAAATACCAATCTGTATTCAAATTATTTGATTTTCTATGGAAATAAACACAATCAGAATGGTTCCAACAGTTCTTTGTAAGCTTAGTGTTAAACTTTCGACAGATCTCTACTGTATTTAGTTTAATTATACACCCTTCCAGAAATAGCCGGAAACTGGTTATCGCTCTTGATATGACGTCACACCGGGAAGGCTATCTATCGATCCCATCACCATGTACAGTATATTCACTCAGTTCGAGTATATGTTAGGTGTCATATGTAAGCTACAGGGGAGATGATGAACCGACAAAGCAAATATTACTTTAAAGGGTGTATATTCACTCAGTTCGAGTATATGTTAGGTGTCATATGTAAGCTACAGGTGAGATGATAAACCGACAAAGCGAATATTACTTTAAATAAATTACAAATTATGAATGGGCTAATTAAACAAATTTTAAACACATAGATGATCATCCGAAAAGACACTTAACATTGTAAAGGATTGTGTAGAATTTGTTGTAATTTCTTCAACAAAATAACAAGTTTTATTTTTACTAGAAAATTGCAATTTGTAAATGTTCAAATTTGAAAAATATAAAATACATGTACGTATATTTATTAATATCTTGGACCATTTAATTACCCTCAAGGACATTTGAAATTCATATTTATGTAAAATATATGTGTGGCAAAAAGCATTTGTATGCTTAATGCAATAAAGATTGAATTGAAAAAAAATTGATTTTTATCCGACTGGAAATATTTTAATTTTTTAATCAAATTACTACAAACGTTCACCTTCCACTTTTTTCTTATTTATCTTTATTTATTTTATAAAATCGGATTTTTCATAAAACTAATTTACAAAATATTGATATAAATTAAACAATTCAGATACATAATTGATAGTCAAAATAATTTGAAAACTTAAATTTTCCTGTGATTACAAATTAGCGACATCTTAAAGTTGTATTTAAAAATCATTGTTCAACGGATTAAACTTTCATTAAAGAAACATCCGTTATTGCTAAAAATGTTAAAGGTTCTGAAAATTTATTTTCAAAATTATTAATAAAAATATAAAAAAAAAAAAAAAAAAAAAAAAAAAAAAACAACAACACATTGAAATTTCGGTTGTATGGTTAAAATTTCGGTCAAATTTATATAAATAACAACTGATTCTAAGTAGAAATGATGGCATCCTTACCTAAGTTGACTTAAAAAATAGGACTTTTAATTGGTTTCATTAATCCAATTTGCAATTAACAAGTCTCTAGATTATCTGATTACGAGATGAACAAGGCAACACCTGATTATAATACACAGTGATAAATATCTGATTTATTCTCATTTAGTGTCGTATCACTGCTTTGGCTATATTATACTTATTTGTCAAAAAATCGAAAAGTATAAAAATGAAAATAAATAAATAAATAACTTTTAATATTAATTACGCGGTGTTTATTATTATTTATCATCTTTAAACTGTAACACAAATATGTTAAGTTTCAAAATGTCGGATATATAGTTATCCCATGACTCGTTATAATTTTTTTCGGATAGATAATTTGTTCGTTTATATAATTATTCACTGAGTTACAGAATACTTAAAATGCAATGTTTGTAGCTCTCTCTCTCTCTCTCTCTCTCTCTCTCTCTCTCTCTCTCTCGTTTAAATAATTCTACCGACTGAGAATCTTCTGAGATTAACGAAAAGCCTAGACTCCTTCTGACACACCTGGATTCATTCATGCATAAGCAAATTGTCCTTAGGTTGGACCGAAGCATTTTTTCTCCTGTAAATCAGGTAATCAAAATCAGTGCCCTAATTAGTTCCGAATGACTGCCCATGACTTGGTATTACAATAACAAATATGTCATGGAACAGTTATTAGTATGTAACAATTAAAATGAATTTTTACAATTTTTAATGAAAAATATATTAATTTCAAATTATTTTTTAAAGTCATGGAATAAAATACCAGCGATATGTAATTAAAATTGAAATTTAATATTTAATTTTAAAACAATATTATATTGAGGGAAAATACGAAATGCTAGTATTTCCTTTTCATAACTCCCTGTATGACGTCACATTCTACTATCAATCATGGCACTCCCGCCAGGTGTCGCGATTTATCGGAAGGGTGTATAACCATTTTTAAATTTCTGAAAATTTGATTGGTTAATAAGCGTTTGGATAAATTGAATGTCACCCTCGGATTTAAGAAAATCTTACGTCACAGGGTGACATTACCTGAGCGGTTGACATTACGAAAATTGTCACATGCGTAAAACAACTGCAGTAAAAGCCAACGGAGAATTTCACTTTCGAACATGTGATCTGAGCGGGACTCGAACACACAGCAGTGAGAGACCCTGGATTTGTAGATTGACATCTTATCCATTAGGCCACTGCGGTCTCTTTCAAGAATAAAAGGATGACACAGTGTTGTAGTTTTTCTCAGTTTCTGTATATTTACCATTTGTCATGCGGGTTTTCTGTGTTATATTTATCTGAAATGCTTATCAAGAAGCTTCATGAATACATCTCGGTCAATCTCCAGTAGAATGTCAGTACTGCCAGTACTTTGATTAATATTTAGTTAAATTGTTTTGCGGAACAATTATTTTCATTGGAGATGCTATCGCTTCAGTTTACGTTTTCCCGTAAAAATGAAGTTATTCTGAGAAATTTTGTCGTAAACGTTTTCCAAAACGTTCCGCACAAACGTTAAGGGTTATTGATCGCGTGGAGTAGTTATGTTTTTACGCGTTCTGGTGGACTTCCGGTCCATTACTTTAACATAGCGCCTCTCAGCGCCTCCCAACGAGTGCGAGGCGCCAAGAAGAAGATCGATTTTTACCAAGGATTCATTGACAAGTGTGAGACGTCATCAAGAAGATCCATTATTACCGAGGGTTCATTCAGTGCGTATAGTTTTTTTTTTATTTACATGAATACCAAATCATCCTTTACATGATAAGGCCAACCTATAGCAGCCGACATTTTGTTTAATACTCGTTAATATTATGAAGTGCATTTTAATTATATGTATTTATGTGTGTGCTTCAAATAAAGACAAATGCGATCAGTTCTATTTACAACTATTTATTTTTAAAAAATTTAAAACGTTTGTACATAATACCCATATACAGCCTTAACAGATTACATTGTTTCCCCGGTAATTTAGTACCATATGAAGATTAGTTACGGTACATGCTCACACGCGGCCTATTCTAGAACATTCTTTGAACATGTCTATACACGAATTAAACATTGCAAGTGGTTGTGCAATAAAGGGGATTCCCCTAAACATTTCCAAGCGTTACCTATATAAAGAAGGTTAATTTTCAAATGTTAATCATTATTGAGTTGACTCTTGCGGAAGACAGGTCTACGCATATAAAGAAGAGAGGAAACGTATATATAACAACTCTGGTATGATCTTTGTTAAATATTATCACCTGTTATAAAACCCTAAGACTAATTTAACTTGATCGTTAATCTTTATAGCAGACGACAAACTTTAAATGGTGTGTTCCCCGAACGCCTACTCCCCTAAAACAACACCTTATTAGAGATAGGGATTACGGGGTCTTTTAAGGGTAATTTACCTGTAATTTTACCTCTAATTTACCTCTAATATAATGTTAATAAAAAGAAGAATAAAATTAAAGAAATAATTATACTTGAATGTAAAGTTAATCATACTGAAAACCTTCTTAAGCTAATTTAAATTGATGAAAAATTACTTAAATACATGTAATAACTAGATTAAATTTAAAAAAAATTTGTATCAAAATGTGATCCAATAAAATCAAATTTACGATAAATTGTGTATTTTCAATAAAATTAACTCTTTTAAACCTTTTTCTGAAGTTTAAAATAGTTAATTAAATGGCGAAAATGGAATTTCAATATCATATTTAGTTGTAAGAATCGCTGGATTTTGTTATTTGTGTATTTGAATGCAAGCTGTCCCAACACTAGTACTCCAAAGATTGTTCCCTAATTTACCATTTCATGCAACTTTAGCATTCAATGAATTTTAGTTGTTATACAGTCTAACCTGTCTATAAGGGCCACTCGGGGGAAGTTGCAAAAGTGGCCCTTATGTACAGGTGGCCTTTATATAAAGGTTTGTAAATCCAGTTATGACATCAATATAAATATTAGTTGGAAAAATAGTGAGCAGTTCTAATTGTTAAAATTTCTGTTACAAAAAAGGCATTAGCTAATTTTAACAGAATAATTTTTTTGAAAACAATTAAAGAAAAATCCTCTGACCACACTATTTAAGAATCTTTGAAAAAAAAAACCTTAAAAATCACCAAGTATATACACATATCTTAAATAAAGACATGTGTTTTTAATAGGTAGGAGCCAGTAATGAAATCAATAGAAAATAGTATATGTATCATAATTAATAATGAGTAATAATCTATCCTTAGTGCTTATGGCTTCATTTGTTGACATGAGGATAAATGACTTAAGATTTTTTTTTAATTTTTTAAAAAAAGTTTCAAAAAATATACTTTTTAAAAAATTCTTTTCTTATCAACATACAGATTTGGTTACATGTACTTAGTTTAATGATCAATGGTTAAAAGTTAAATAGTCAATGTTTAAAATATAATTTTAGCTTCAAGATATTTTTAAAAAACTACATGGCTTAACATTTTTGCACAATTTTTAGAAACTATAACAAAAATTGTTCCCAAAATACGAATAAAAAGTGGCCTTTATAGACAGGTTCATGAGCCATTTTGTACAAAATAGGGTGGCCTCTGGCTCAGTTGGACAGTGGCCCTTATATAGAGGTTAAATAAAGAGTAAAATGGCTCGGGAGGAATTGAAAGTGCCCTTTATAAACAGGTGGCCCTTATATAGAGGTGGCCTTTAACACAGGTTGGACTGTATATTAATTTGTGTATGTTGTTTTTATGTTTTATGTTTTTATATTGTAAAACTGGCCTATATTGTTATTTGGCCAGTGAGCCCAGTAGCCTCATAAAAAGGTATATTCCAAATATCATTTTAGTATCTCAATCAATAAGGCAAGGAAAGTGTGGAATTAAAGCATAGGGTTACACTTTATGTTCTGGCATATTTTATTTTTTATCCAATATATTTGCTCTGTATTTATTCTAAGAAAAGGTTTTGCAAAAAGAAAAAAAATCTAAATTTAAATGTGCTAAATTCCATATACAATATTTATTCTGGTAGTTAACCAAATAAATACATACATTTTCATTTCAAACTATTGTTATTTAATAATTTGTGCCTAGTATGTTGTTAATTCTTTAAAATCTAATTTATAAAAAAAAACCCATTATTTATATAATTTCTGTATGGATTAATTGGTTGATTTTTATAACTTTTGCATGATTTAAATTTCTATTCTATTAAAGGAATTAACATTTTCTATTTCTTTAATTTTATTTGAATAAAAGTATTAACAGATAACCAGAAATTTAAGCCCCCTAAAAGGCCTTTTAATCCCCAAACTAATTACTTGCAATTGTTTGTTTTAATCGAGTAGGCGTTCGGGGAATAAACCCTTTAAATATACAGTCAAATACAATTTGTTTACGTATCCCCGATAAGTCGTTACGATGCGTGGTCACACGCGACCTAAGGTTCTAGAACATACGAGTCTATACATGAATGTCCGTTAACCGGATAAAACTGGTTTAAACTTGCATGATTGCAACTGATTGTGCAATAAAGGGGATTCCCCTAAAAAAATCCTAGCGTAACATATATAAAGACCGTTAATTTCAAATTTTTATCATTATTGAGTTGACTTTTGTGGAAGACAGACGCACGTAAGGAGATAAGCAACGTTTTTATACAAATATTGTGGTATGATCTTTGTTACATATTATCATAAGACACAGTACCTGTTATAAAACCCTACGATTAATTAATTAGCTTGACCTTTAAGGTTTAACAACTGTTTAAGACGCTTTAGCAAAATAGAAATTATTTTTAAAACAAACATACAACTTCTTATATTTTGTTTGCCTTGAATTGGTAGACATTTGTAGATTTCAATTCAAATTTCCGTATTATTAAAAACCGTATAACAAATTCCAGAATATTCTAAAGCTAAATTGATAGCTGATTCAAGGTTCCTTGATATTTCAGCCTTATATATACAATGGAATCACAATTGAAGAAATTTAAAGGGGGCCACAAATGTGAAAAATGTGGAAAATCCTTCCAACACAGACGTGACATGCTACGCCATATGCGAACTAGCCATGATGCCGCAGCCGCAAAGTTCAAGTGTCCAACCTGTTATTTAGAGTTCAACAGAAGGGACAACTTAAACCGTCATTTTAAACGTCATGGACAGATAGGCGGTGCAGTTGTTCAACAACCAGAGGTGGATCCTGTAACTGAGGGACAAGAAAAAGAACCAGAACATGCCACACATGAGGATGTCTGTGACGAGCAAGCCCTAGGAGGTACCATTAGAAAGAGGGTAATTCCAGCCTCAGGTATGGGAAAATTTGATCCTATGACCTTCTTGAAACTAAATTATGATCAAATCAAGACAGTTCTGAAAGATGCTATATTAAAGAGAGGAGGTTTAAAATGGTATTTATCCATTCAAATTATAATGACTAGGGGACAAGGCGATAGAGTGGATAAGGTAGAGCCTCATTTTAGGGGTAAATGTCAGATTGCTCTGAAGGTGGAAGATTTAGAAGATGGTTTGAGAGAATCAATAATGAAGATTTATAATTCATTTATTGAATATCAGAGAAGGGGAAGTAATTGGACAGTAGATAAAGTTAAAGACGCCACCATCCACATGGCCCGCTACCGACCTCTGAGAGGATCCAGTTATGTACCCCTACCCGTTAAGTTAAGATCTAAACATGCCATTGTCAATCCACAAAACAAAGATAATAAATGTTTTATGTGGTCAGTTTTGGCTGCATTACACGAGACCAAACAAAACCCGGAACGTGTTACCAAGTATCGGAGCTATATAGACGAGTTAGATTTTAGCGGAATTTCTTTCCCTGTTGCATTAGCTGATGTACAAAAATTTGAAAAACAAAATACAATCTCCATCAACGTACTTGGTTACGAGAAAGGCGATGTCTTCCCATGTCACGTGACCAAACAACGTTATGAACAACATATCAATCTGCTGATGATCTCAGATGGTCGAAAATCCCATTATTGTTGGGTGAATAACTTGAGTCGATTACTAGGGGATCAACACAGAGAACAGACGATACCACTACTGTCCGTACTGCTTAACGGGTTTTACTAAGAACAGAATTCTACAAGACCACATCACTTACTGTCAGACTCGCGGTACCCAAAAGATTGAACTCCCCTCTGAAGAAGACAAGTGGCTCTACTACAAAGACGTACGAAAGCAGTTAAAAGTACCATATGTTATATATGCCGATTTTGAAACTTTACAAGTTCCCATTTCCGGCTGTGAAAGGGACCAAGAAAAATCCTTTACCGACAAAAAGACGATGCATATACCCTGCGGATTTGCTTATAAAGTGGTGGGATTAAGTTCTGAGCAGTCTAAAAGCATAGTTATATACAGAGGGAATGATGCCGCTGACAAGTTTGTGGAGTACATGACCAAAGAACAAGAAGAACTCGAAAAGAAATTTAAAGAAGTTAAGCCTTTGGTGATGACAGGGGACGACTGGCAAAAATTTAAAAATGCCGTTCTTTGTCACATTTGTCAACAAGAACTACAGTAGGTAATGATAGAGTCAGAGATCATTGTCATATAACAGGTGCATTCAGAGGGGCGGCACATAATGATTGCAACATTAACTACAAATTTACAGGTAGAATACCAGTAATTTTTCACAACCTGCGAGGTTATGATAGCCATATCATCATGCAAGCCATCGGCAAGGTTAACAAAGAGATCAAATGTATACCAAATCACATGGAGAAATACATCTCATTCTCCATGGGATGCATGGATTTCCTTGACTCCTTCCAATTCATGTCATCGTCACTTGAAAAACTAATTGAAAATCTAGCCAAAGATAAAGAAGGCAATTTCGTTGATGATAGAGCAGAAAAATTCAGATATATGACTGATCATTTTGGAGAAGACAAGTTAGACTTGTTATTAAGAAAGCAAGTCTACCCTTATGAATATTTTGACTCTGAATCTAAATTTCAAGAAACAAAAGTACCACCGCAAGATGCTTTTTACAGCTCGCTGTCTTATAAAAGGAATTAAGGATGAGGATTACGAGCATGCATTGTCAATATGGACAGAATTTAATATACAGAATCTTGGACAGTACCATGATCTTTATGTAGCTACTGATGTGTTAGCCTTAACAGACGTATTTGAAAATTTTAGACATATGTGTCTTGACTTCTATTCGATCGACGCTATCCATCATTACACGGCACCTGGGCTCGCTTGGCAAGCGGCTCTTAAAATGACGGGAGTTCAACTTGAACTTTTGACAGATATCGACATGCATCTGTTTATTGAAAATGGGCTTCGAGGTGGAATTTCGACCATCACACACCGATACGCAAAGGCCAATAATAGATATGTACCCGGTTATAAACCCACTGAACCAGATAATTATCTGATGTTTCTAGACGCTAATAACTTGTATGGGTGGGCCATGTCGGCGTCCCTTCCAACGCATGATTTTCATTGGCTCAACGAACAAGAATATCCGGATGTAACTGGAATACCCGATGATGCATCAACAGGTTACATCTTAGAAGTGGACCTAGATTATCCCCACGAGCTTTACGACAGCCACAATGACTATCCATTAGCACCAGAAAAGCTGAAGATAACAGAGGACATGTTGTCCCCGTATGCCAAAGGATTGTTGGATGAGTTGGATTTGAAAGGAACATCGGTAGAAAAGTTAATACCAAATTTGAATTCAAAAAAGAATTATATAGTCCATTATCGTAACCTCAAATTGTATTTAGCTCTAGGAATGAAGCTAACAAAAATACATAGAATCATGGCCTTTCAACAGAGTCCATGGTTAAAGCCATACATTGATTTTAACACAGAAAAGAGAAAAGAAGCAAAAAACGAGTTTGAAAAAGATTTTTGATGAATAATGCCGTGTTTGGTAAGACCATGGAAAATCTCCGAAAGCGTGTCGATGTCAAGCTGGTAAACAGTATGAAGAAAGCCAGGAAATTAACCTGCAAGCCATCATTTCACGCCTTCAGGATATTCAGCGAAGACTTGGTGGCGATGCATATGAAGAAACAGAAATTATACTTAAATCGCCCCATTTATGTAGGATTTTCTATCTTGGATATTTCTAAAACATTGATGTATGATTTCCATTACAACTACATCAAAGTCAAATATGGACCCAAGGCCCAACTCTTGTTCACAGACACAGATAGTTTATGTTATAATATTCAAACAGAAGATATCTATGAAGATATGCTACCTGATCAAGGTCTGTTTGATACCTCTGAGTATGATGATAACCACCCATTGCATAGCACTAAAAATAAGAAAATCCTAGGCAAGATGAAAGATGAGACAAAAGGTTTTCCCTTTGGGAGTTCGCTGGTCTAAAAGCGAAAATGTACTCATTTGTTTGTGAAGAAGAGGTCGAGAAAGATGGTGAAACGAAAATAGTGCTGGCCGAGAAGAAAAGAGCTAAGGGGATTAAAAAAGCAGTAGTAAAAAACCAGACGCGTCACCAACACTACTTAGACTGTTTGTTTAACAGAAAAACTCATATGTCAAATATGGCCCAAATAAGAAGCTATGGGCACCAACTGTATAACATTTCCATAAACAAACTAGGGTTATCTCCTTTCGATGACAAGCGGTATATCTTGAATGATGGTGTGAGCAGTTTAGCCTATGGACACTGGCGGATTTCAAAGGGTATATAAGAGCTTGATCATACCACAACCTCACTTTTAATTTAGACGTTAAAGGGTTAACATGGAGAGTACCTGCCCTATATGTCACTTAAATTTATCCAGAAAAGACGTGATGCTAAGACATGTCAGAAGGAAACATGGAATCAATCAAGCGTATCCGCCTCCTCCTCCGCCTCCTCCTCCTCCTCCGCCGCCACCTCCTCCTCCTCCTCCTCCTCCTCCGCCGCCTCCTCCTTCTCCTCTCCTCCTCCGCCACCTCCTCCTCCGCCGCCTCCTCCGCCGCCACCTCCTCCTCCTCCTCCGCCTCCTCCTCCTCGCCGCCCCACCACCGCCACCATCACCACCACCACCGCCCGCCGCCGCCACCATCACCGCCACCACCGCCACCTCCGCCGCTGCCGCTACCACCGCCTCCGCCGCAGTTACCCCACGGTTACCCCACAGTTACCCCGTCGTTACCCCATGGTTACCCCACAGTTACCCCACGGTTACCCCACAGTTGCCCCATCATTGCGGATTAATATTTAACTGAGGATCTCAAACACCTTTCTTCATTTTAGCATATGCATTCGAGAAGTAAACATGCCACACTGGGAAGAGTATTTGAAAGAAATTTATTTTAATCCGAAAACATCGACTGCTTTCTCCGGTCCAGATAAATTATACAGATTTGTGAAAAGAGACGGTAAATATGTCATTAGCAAATATAAAATCAGAAAATGGTTGCAAAGACAAGAGTCCTATAGCTTACAACGTCCTGTAAGAAGAACATTTAAAAGGAATAGAATCATGGTGACGGGGATCGATGACCAGTGGTCTGCCGATTTGATGGCGACTGCAAAAATACTGTATAATGATCAGGCGGAATAACTCTTCCAGGTAAATTTTACAAACCTCGTTACCAAGAGCTATGATCGATAACTGACCACTGGGTAACTGACAACGTGACATGGTCATTATGAGATTAAAATGGACTGATGAGGGTAAAAATGATTCTAAGAGATATTCCAAACAAAACAGTAAATTAAGTTAAATGTTTACATGAAGAGGAAAATATACAAGTTGAGAGAAAGAAAAAGTAGATGGTTATTTAGAAGAAGAAGATATACTGTTTGTTGGGCAAAAAACAATGGGATATATATTAAACGTTTATCCTTTTAATTTACACAAAAACGGTAACTTGATCCAGTCATGATCAAATTGTATAAAAAATACTATATGTGTGCGCAATACAAATATAAGTAAAAATGCTAATACACATTTTAATAAATGTGATTATTCATGATACACTGCACCCATCCATCCCAATGCTAATGTTCAACTATCTTATTAAATTCATTTAACAAATATTTAATTGGTAAATGCAAAATAAATAAATAAATAAATAAATAAATAAATAAATAAATAAAACTTTAAATAATATTTTGGCCCATTATTAGAAAAAAGAATGTATTATTTATATCAATAGAATACATTTTTGCATCAGAAAATTTCTGATATTCATATTGCAATAAAAACAAATATGTATAAAATCACTTTTACAAAGTTCACATAATCCATGATGTCTTGGTTTTTTGGTATAATCTTCCCACGGCAAACTTCAATAGGTAGTTTCCGATTACTATAAATTCACAATAAATTAATATTGCTTAAAGTGGGATCTCACATACCAGTAATTAAAAGATTATCAATAAACATCCTGTTTATTAGTAGACCTTTATCACCTGTAATCAATAGAACTTACCGGCTAATTTGCAAAAATGATTGACACGTGTGTGTATAAATCATTAGATATGAAGTCTCTATGATACCCGGTAAATGTTATTTCTGTAATTTTGAAAAGATATATTTGACCAAATTAATAAGATTAATCCAACAAATTAATAAGATTAATTTGGATGGATATACTACTGATGGACCGACTTACTGGCCTATTGAAATTAATTTTGAAATTTTAAAATTATTAAAATATATACTTTTTTCTTATTTCACTGAATTAATCATTTATAATTATTTTTATTGTCTTAAGAGATTATTTCACTTTCGTTCTCCTCACTTTTCTCGTTATATTTATATGAAAAAATTCAGAACATTATGAAGCTGACTGACAAATCTGTCTTTAATTTTTAAATTTTTAAAACTTTTAATAGTATATTCAAAGGTCGAGAATTATATCACCTTTTGTTTGGTTATTATTATTATTATTATTTTTTATTTATTTTTTTTTTTACCGTTTTTTACTTACGGGGAAGTCGGTGTAACTTGTATCGGAATTGGTGGGGAAAATAAAACAACATATCGCATGTTTTATACTTGGTGCGGTGTCGGCCATATTGGATATTTCTTCACTAGATATTCACAAATTCCCCTATTTTTAAATAAAATTGGAAGTAATTTGCCGTCAAAACCAACATTTGATTTTTATGTTTTTACCTTTATCAAAGTGTGCTCTAACACTTTAGATGTGGTCATTTTTAAAAAAAATCAAATTAGCGTGAAAAAACAGCCTATAACTAATGGTCTTTCGCCACATTTTTCAAAAATTAAACAAGAATATTAAGAGATAGTGCCGAAATAACTGCTATATTTATAACTTAAAATGGAAGTAATTTCCCGACGTCCTAAAATTTTACAAAAAATACTGAAATACCCGGAATTTAATAAGGAACTCAAATATATGTGGTCATTTTTTGTATCATTTTTAGTTTCTTTTTAACGAAATAAAAACTGTACACCTGTTCTATATTTCTATGTACCGATCTTAAGACACTGAACTGTAGATCGTTACACAGGTGAAGTACGACAATGTACATGATAGTTGCCTATGATATGGTGAAATTTGCCAAGTACAACGACGGCATACAATATGTGTTGTTAGTCATCGACGTCTTTTCAAAGTACGTGTGGTTACGTCCACTTAAAGACAAAAAGGGCGTTTCGGTTGCTGAAGCGTTCAAAGATATTTTAAAAGAAGGGCGCAAACCTAACAGAATAAGGACAGATTCAGGGCAAGAATTTAGAGCTAAAATAGTTCAAGCTCTGTTAAAAAGAGAGAACATAGAGCATTTACTAGCTTATAACGAGAGTAAGGCGGGTGTCTGAACGAGCCATCAAAACCATAAAAAGTAGAATTTACCGTTATTTTACATATAGACAGTCTTATGACTATGTAAAAAAATTACAGTCGTTTGCCGATAGTTATAACCAAACGTATCATCGTACTATAGATATGGCTCCGGACAAAGTTACAAAAATAAGGAAACTAATATCTGGTGGCGGATGTATTGGCCAAAGAAAGAAATATCTGTTAGAAAAGTAAAGAGAGTCCAGAAACCTTTTAAATTAAAAGTAGGAGACAAAGTAAGGATCTCTCACTTGAAAAATATATTTTCACGAGAATATGACGAACGGTGGACGGGTGAAATCTTCACTATTTCTCAAAAAATATTACGGGGTGGCTTACCTGTCTATAGAATCAAAGATTATGATGGCGAGAAAATCACCTGTAATCAAAAGAACTTACCGGCTAATTTGCAAAAAATGATTGACACGTGTGTGTATAAATCATTAGATATGAAGTCTCTATGATACCCGGTAAATGTTATTTCTGTAATTTTGAAAAGATATATTTGACCAAATTAATAAGATTAATCCAACAAATTAATAAGATTAATTTGGATGGATATACTACTGATGGACCGACTTACTGGCCTATTGAAATTAATTTTGAAATTTTAAAATTATTAAAATATATACTTTTTTCTTATTTCACTGAATTAATCATTTATAATTATTTTTATTGTCTTAAGAGATTATTTCACTTTCGTTCTCCTCACTTTTCTCGTTATATTTATATGAAAAAATTCAGAACACTTATGAAGCTGACTGACAAATCTGTCTTTAATTTTTAAATTTTTAAAACTTTTAATAGTATATTCAAAGGTCGAGAATTATATCACCTTTTGTTTGGTTATTATTATTATTATTATTTTATTTTTTTTTTTTTTTACCGTTTTTTACTTACGGGGAAGTCGGTGTAACTTGTATCGGAATTGGTGGGGAAAATAAAACAACATATCGCGTGTTTTATACTTGGTGCGGTGTCGGCCATATTGGATATTTCTTCACTAGATATTCACAAATTCCCCTATTTTTAAATAAAATTGGAAGTAATTTGCCGTCAAAACCAACATTTGATTTTTATGTTTTTACCTTTATCAAAGTGTGCTCTAACACTTTAGATGTGGTCATTTTTAAAAAAAATCAAATTAGCGTGAAAAAACAGCCTATAACTAATGGTCTTTCGCCACATTTTTCAAAAATTAAACAAGAATATTAAGAGATAGTGCCGAAATAACTGCTATATTTATAACTTAAAATGGAAGTAATTTCCCGACGTCCTAAAATTTTACAAAAAATACTGAAATACCCGGAATTTAATAAGGAACTCAAATATATGTGGTCATTTTTTGTATCATTTTTAGTTTCTTTTTAACGAAATAAAAACTGTACACCTGTTCTATATTTCTATGTACCGATCTTAAGACACTGAACTGTAGATCGTTACACAGGTGAAGTACGACAATGTACATGATAGTTGCCTATGATATGGTGAAATTTGCCAAGTACAACGACGGCATACAATATGTGTTGTTAGTCATCGACGTCTTTTCAAAGTACGTGTGGTTACGTCCACTTAAAGACAAAAAGGGCGTTTCGGTTGCTGAAGCGTTCAAAGATATTTTAAAAGAAGGGCGCAAACCTAACAGAATAAGGACAGATTCAGGGCAAGAATTTAGAGCTAAAATAGTTCAAGCTCTGTTAAAAAGAGAGAACATAGAGCATTTACTAGCTTATAACGAGAGTAAGGCGGCGGTGTCTGAACGAGCCATCAAAACCATAAAAAGTAGAATTTACCGTTATTTTACATATAGACAGTCTTATGACTATGTAAAAAAATTACAGTCGTTTGCCGATAGTTATAACCAAACGTATCATCGTACTATAGATATGGCTCCGGACAAAGTTACAAAAAATAAGGAAACTAATATCTGGTGGCGGATGTATTGGCCAAAGAAAGAAATATCTGTTAGAAAAGTAAAGAGAGTCTAGAAACCTTTTAAATTAAAAGTAGGAGACAAAGTAAGGATCTCTCACTTGAAAAATATATTTTCACGAGAATATGACGAACGGTGGACGGGTGAAATCTTCACTATTTCTCAAAAAATATTACGGGGTGGCTTACCTGTCTATAGAATCAAAGATTATGATGGCGAGAAAATCAAAGGGACGTTTTATCAATCCGAATTGCAAAAAATTGAGGTCAGAGACGATGATATGTGGAAAGTCGAAACAATCTTAAAAACGCGGGGAAAGGGGGCTAATAAGCAATATTTCGTAAAATGGTTACACTGGCCCAAAAAATTCAATTCTTGGGTCAAAGCTAATGATGTAAAAAATGTGTAAATAACTATTGTAAATATTTTTGTAACTGTATGTATTTTTTATGGAGCTCTGTAAAAATATTTATTTCAGCGGGAAAGGGGGTGGGGTGTTTGGAGAGCGAACTACTCTGGAAAGGCCATATATCGGGCCCTGTATGGAAGGAAAGGAGCGTACGTCAATGCAGATCGCAACGAATACTTCCGTGTAGGTAGTAGACGGTTCTCACGTTAAGGGCTTCAGTACTTGTTGTACATACTAGAGACAGATCAACCAGTACTGGGCACTCGATGTTATCTGTTAGGGCTGTATATGGGGATTATGTAAAAACGTTTTGACTTTTGTAAATAAATAGTTGTAAATAAAACTGATCGCATTTGTCTTTATTTAAAACTGACACACGCACACACACACACACACACACACATATATATATATATATAATTAAAATGCACTTCATAATATTAACGAGTATTAATCAAAATGTCGGCCTTATCATGTCAAGGATGATTTGGTATTCATGTAAATAAAAAAAAAACTATACGCACTGAATGAACCCTCGGTAATAATGGATCTTCTTGATGACGTCTCACACTTGTCAATGAATCCTTGGTAAAAATCGATCTTCTTGGCGCCTCGCACTCGTTGGGAGGCGCTGAGAGGCGCTATGTTAAGGTAATGGACCGGAAGTGCACCAGAACGCGTAAAAACATAACTACTGCGTGGTACGCTGGCGAATTCCATAACTCCAATCAGGCCACAGTGGTGAAATGTCATCAGTCTACAAATCCAGGGTCTCTCACCGCTGCGAGTTCGAGTCACGCTCAGACCACAGGTGAGGAAAGTGAATTTTCTTTGCCGTTGGTCTTTACTGGTTCACCTTGACGGTGTCAGTATAATGTGACTGGGAAAGTGAAACACTTGTCTGCGAGCTCTGTGAGCTAGCACTTTAAAGTCGCCCTGAGTGCGCGCTACTACAAGACCATAAAACACACTCGCACATCACATTCATACACGAATTTGTTCATAGATATATCTATAGAGATTAATAATAGTTCTCGTAGAGAATAGCTGAAAAATTGCTGATGCGACGTTAAGCTACATTCAACCAACCAATCATTGCTCCAATTATTGAATTTTCAAAGACTAATTTATTGTATGTGAAAAATATGAGGGTCTTACTTATTTATCAAACACAAACATACCCATGTTCAAATCACAATCCAAAAGGTAAAGTTGATACTTTGGGGACTGGGAAAAAATGTGAACTTCCACAAGGAAAGATAAGTCGGTTGCTCCGAAAGTGTTAAGAACGTTCAGTCTAGCTAGCTACATCGCTATATGAGCAACTTTTTGATGACCTTAATAAGTCTAGTTTTTCAATATCTTTGAATCCCCAACTATGGTGTATTTGTTTCCCAACTAATACGCTATGGTGGAGTTTATTCCCACTACTTGGACATTGTACAACGAAGTAACCTGCTTCCAAATAAATTGTTGACCCAGGGATATTGCAAGCCTAGGCTTGTTAAGGCCCTCATAAAGTTTTATGGCTGTCATTACAGTATTGTTGATAAGTTTGATGTCTCTGTGTCCAGGATTGCCCTGGATATATTTGACGTCCCATAGTTCAATGTTCCTTTCACACAATTTTGATTACACACGTGGCGGGTGTATCTAGCTACTTAACAGGAGGTGCTTACTCTTCTGGAGCAACCGGCTTCACTTCCCTGATGGAAGTTCACGTGTCTAACCTAACCTGTCAGTTTCAAAAATTTTACTTTGCTTTTCTGGATTGTGATTCGGACATGGATTAGTGTGTTTGGTTTTTTTTGATTACTTATATTTATACATTGTCGTGGAATACAGGATGTGAAAATATTGAATGATTTTAAATCCTTAAATTGCACACCATTTTGACTTCACAATCAATATTCGTCAAAGGTCGGGGGTTTAATAGTTTTAATGGTTTCAATATGTTCAAGTATCAGTATCATTGGTTGTACTAAACCCAGTGGAGTTTTAATTATTTTGTGACTCAAAGTGTCGCACCATTTTGGAACGGATTTTATGATTAAATTTTTAAATATGGTATATAACACAAAACTAACAGTAGGTAATTCACAATTTTCTTCGTAACGTAGTATAGAAGAAAATTGGTGTCTGTTTGGTTTTTTAATATTTTAATTAGGGGGCGTGGCATGATTTGTGTATGTATGTTTCGTGTGTTTCACGAATTTTAAGTGAGTTGTATTAAGTCTGTTAAAGTGCGTTTTATTCTAGCTTTGGTCTTCACACTTGTCAGACAATTTTTCATTATTATTTTATTTGGGAACATAGAGCACAAAGGTTTTTCAGACTTTTTGACTTGCATCTGTCGCTGGTTTTTAATCCTTAGCATTATTGATGGTGTAATATATGTAGTATGTTTCTATGTATATTTTTACATGTAATATATATTTTTGTGAATATTAACTTTACAAAGTAATAAATAGCCGCCTAGCAAATATCTAGGCTAGAATGCATTTCTTGTTTTTGTTGTAATTATTTCTTACATATGGCATAGTGTGTTGACGTATGTGTCTGTCTTTTCAAAAGGCTTAGTATATAATAGACCATGAAAAAATCTTTTGATTGTTTTGATATTGCTAGATATACTTATTTTCATCACAATTTCCTCTATATTCGTTTTACCACTGCGGTAGCCGAGTTTGTAAAGGATTTGCTCCGTATGTGGGAGGTCGTGGGTTCGGAACTCAACCGGGTCTTACCCAAGACTTGAAAGTTGGTAGTGATTTTTCTTTCGCCGAGCACTCGGTATTACGAAACGAAATGAAATCGAGTATATCTTTATACAATTTCTCATCAGTAGTGCTTGGACCAAAATCATGAAACCAAAATTATTTTGAAGATGTTAAAAAGCTACCCAAAGGACCAAAATATATTTTACCAAATTAAGCTAAGAAAATACTTTGCATGAGAAAGTATACCTTAGTTTTTGAGAAATTTCAAATTTTAACTTGCAGGAAATTTAGATTATTATAGTATATTTCTGACAATAATACGAAATTATTGCCTACTGAGTTTGTGATATCCTCGGGTCTCTAAACGATTGTATACGTAATAAAGACAAGACATAAACCATAAAACTGGTATCAGTGCTGATTTTATAACGGATACCATATTCATGATCTGAACCGTGCCAATGTTCAAATACATATTTAGATATACACTATGATCCATTGTTCGTATAACTTTTCTCTATGCAACTTTTTTAAAGCACTAAATATCACTTGTCATATCTTAGAAATTTAAAAAAAAACTCTTAAAGATATTTCTTTAAAATATTTCTATAAGAAACATACCATTCCATTTCTAAATCACAATCCTAAAAAAGTAAAAACCTTTGAAGCTAGAAAATAAGGTTAAACACGTGAATTTTCACCTGCAAAGTGAAGCCGGGTGCTCCGGAAGGTTAACATCTACCCCCTATTTAGTTAGTTGTATCCGCCACTTATGAATTATGAAACTTAGTATTTTATAAATTAAAAAGAAGCATACCATACCATGTCTAAATCACAATTCTAAAGTAGACTAAAATACTTCAGAATGCTTAAACCGTACCTTGTAACAACGACATTCGAAAAGTCACTGAATGGACACTGAGAATATCTTAATATCTTAATAGTGGCGGGTGTAGCTAGCTAAACAGGAGGTGCTTACCCTTCCGTAGCACCCGGCCTCACTTTCCTGGTGGAAGTTCAGGTGTCTAACTAACTTGTCAGTTCCAATGTTTTTACTTTGCTAATGGATTGTGATTCAGACATGGATTAGTATGTTTGTTTTTGATTATAGTTCAGTCTGTAAAGAGCTCGCTCCATATGTGGGGGGGGGGGGGGATCGTAAGTTCAAAATCCGACCTGGTCTCACCCAAGACTTGAAAGTGGTTAGTGAGTGTTCTGTTGCCAAACACTCAGCATTACAGGTAAAACGAAATGTAATTGATTTAACATTTCATTGAGAATATCTAATAGTTTTTATTTGCAATAAAGACAAGATGTAAACCATAAAACTGACATCAGTGTAGATTTTATAACGGATACCATATTCATGATCTGAACCGTGCCAATGTATAAAAAATTTTAAATATACCTCATACATTCATTGTTCGTATTAATATTCCTCTTAAATCTTTATTTTATCTCAAAAATTTAACTTTTATACATTTTTAAGATTTCTGTAATTCATTTGTGTCAAAAGCAAACACACAAATCCATTTCTAAATTAAAATCCCAAAGTGATAAAAACAAAAAACCCTTCCAAACTAACAAATTAAGTTTAACACGGAAACATTAAAAGAAGACACTAATTATCAAATGTCAAAATCAAACACACCAATCCATGTCCAAATTACAATCCCAAAGGATAAAAAATTGAAACTGACAAATAAAATAAAACACGAAATTTACAAAGGACACTGAAACTTGTAACAATTTTTATATATACAGTCAAACCTGTATATAAAGGCCACCCAAGGGAACCAGTAAAATTGGCCTCTATGGGCAGGTGACCTTTACATACAAGTTAAAATAATATGGATAAAGAACAATTGGGATACAACTTTAGTGGCCTTTATAAGCAGGTGGCCCTTATATAGAGATGGCTTTTAAAGCAGCAGGTTCCACTGTAATACAAAGATAATATAAGACAAAATTCTGCACCTGACTTTAATACATTTTGTTAATTCTGTAATTCATTTGTATAAAAACATCAATGCGTGTCAAAATCACAATCCCAAAAACAAAGTAAAAGCGTTGAAACTGATAAATAAGGTTTAACACAAGAACTTTCACCAAGGACACTGACAATATCTAACAGTTTGTATATGTAATAAAGACAAGACATAGACCATAAAACTGGTATCAGTGTTGATTTTATAACGGATACCATATTCATGATCTGAACCGTGCCAATGTACAAACATATTTAGATATATGTCATAATGTATTGTTTGTATAACCATGCTCCTTGCAACATTAATAAATCACAAAATATCACTTGCCTTATCTCAAAAATTCAAAAAGTAACTTTTTAAACATTTATTTTATGACTGGTTGTTTTTCTTTTCTCAATTTTAGTGGTACATACGGCAATATTCAATAAAAAATGCCTCAAAAAGTCAATAAATAGTTGGCGGACCACTTTAACACTAAAAATAGTAACAAAAAGTTGGTGGACCACTTTTGGATCAAAAAATAGAAAAGAGAGTTTCCAGAAATTATGACGTCAAAAGACAGCACGCGCTGACGTCATTGGCAAAATTTGGCAATACACAAAGATAAATTGTCGGACGACGAACAGAATAAACGTTTGCGTCTGTAGAAACCGCAGGATGGGGTCGGTTGTCGCATCAAAAGATGCCATTAACACAAAAAATCCAAAGATAGCTTTGTTACATTAACAAGAAACTATTTAAAAGAGCTTTTAAAGCCGGCTTTACCTACTCGATGAACGTTTCCAGTAATGTCAAATTTGCGATCATTTTGCTAAATACATTAAAATCTGCATTTTTAAATGTCATTTTGTAGACAATTATTGCCGTTTGATATAGGTGAATATCGGATTATACGGGCCTGACAAAAATAATATTCAGGCCTCGGTGAATATTACTTTCATCAGGTCCGTGTAATCCGATATTCACCTCATCAATGGACAATAATTGTATATTACGTAATTTACTAGTATTTGTATCAAAAAAAAAAAAAAAAAAAAAAAAAAAAATACAAATCCGTGTCCGAACCACAATCCCAAAAACAAAGTAAAAACTTGAATGGCAAATTAGGTTTTACACTTAAACCTATGCCAGGGAAAAGAAATCAGGTGCTTCGGAAGGGGAATCACTTTCTGTCAAGTTAATAAAAAACAAAGATACTAATCCATGTCCGAATCACAATCCTATAATGTCGCGTCTTCTAGAATTCCACTTTATAAATCTATTCACTTTATCCTAAAGGCACAGTTTGTACATGCGCAGAAATAATTTATCCATTCTCGGTTAAATTTTAATCGCGGCATTGCATTTGAAACGTTGGATATTACATTTTTTTAAAAAAGATATGAAAAGTAAAATAAATTTTTTTTAAATTTATTTTGAATAAATGGTTGTAGTACTTGCCAGAAAATGATTTAGTGTTCTTTATTGTAATTAAACTTATGTGGTCAAATATAAAAATTTGATTTAATTACTTGAAACTTTCCATAAAAATATACAACAACAACAATAATAATAATAATAATAATAATAACAATAATAATAACAATAACAAAAACAACAACAACAACAACAATAATAATAATAATAATAATAATAATAATATAAATAATAATTCTATGATATGTTAGTTTGATGGTTCAAAAATATGGATATTCTAAGTTTAATGATACATTTAGAAACCCTAAATCGTTTGGTTGTAGCAATGAAACCTTATCATTGACTGAACACTGAGAATCTCAATAATTTTTATTTGTAATAACGACAAAACGTAAACCGTAAAACTGGTATCAGTGCTGTTTTATAACGGATACCATATTCATGATCTGAACCGTGCCAATTTATATATACATATTTCGTGTAAATATACCCTATCCAACTTTACCAAAAAATACAAATTATCACTCATCTTATCTCAGAAATTCTAAAACAATTTAATATTTTTGTGATTCATTTCTATTTAAAACAAACACACCAATCAATGTCCAAATCACAGTAACAATTTTGAAACTAAAAAATTAATGTTTATTTAACCTATTTCGGACAAAGCATGATCACAAAATATTTTATAGATTTCAATATGATAGGTACAAAATAATTATTCTTTTACTTACATGAGCCGAGTCGTTACTAAAAATTCCAGTTTCGGCTTCATCCTTGCTTTCTATATCATTTTCAAATATAACCTGGGTGGGTGTTTACAATGATAAAATTGTTTACGAAATGGCGGGGTTCTTTATATTACGTAGTCACGACAAAAGAGTTGACTATTTACGTAGGTTAGTGCAACTCAAGAACGGATTGATTTTTGCGTAACTGGGATGAGCAAAACTGATTTAATAAACTAATAAATTAAACTAGCTTTCTGCATTTTCAAACTTCCAAAAAATTGACGTAAATTCAAACTTTTAAACTCAACCCGACCTTTGAGCTACCCTTTATTGTACCCCTTGCGAATGTACGTATATAATAAATTCTTCCGTCATCATTACGTCACACAAAAGATACTACCATTTTGTAAAATTTTTTACCATGGTAAGCACCTATTCAAAATACATTTAGGTGTATTAAAGGAGTTATAATGCATTGATTAGATTAAAATTAAGGTTATTAGCAACGACTCGGTTCATATAAGTAAATGATTAATTGATTTTTAACCGTGTCATTTAAATTTTTGAAATATTTGCTTTCTGCCTATCTCTGCAGCAGAGTATACAGACAGTAAGTTAAACATGGCAACGTTCACCCAGGACACTGAGAATATCTAATAGTTTGTATATGTAATAAAGACAAGAGATAAACCATAAAACTGTTATCAGTGTTGATTTTATAACAGATACCATATTCATGATCTGAACCGTGCCAATGTACAAAATATTTAGATATACGCTTTGATCCATTATCCGTATAAATATTAACATACAAATTTTAATATAAGCAATAAGCAATCTTCCTTATTTATAGATCCTTCTAAAATTTATAAAGAAAAAACCTATAAATTATCTTTTCAATTCCGAAAAAAATCTATATTAAAAAACAAACATACTAATCAATGTCCAAACCACAACCCCAAAGCAAAGTAAAAACTTTGAAGCTCGCATATTAGGTTAAACGCGCGAACTTTCTCAGAAAAGTGAAGCCGGTGCTCCGAAAAGGTAAGCACCTCATTTTTAACTTTCTACAACAACCAAGTGTGAAAACAAAATTGAGAATGAAAGAATCATGGAACTATTGGACATCAAGTTTATCGACGATGTGTTTGGACACAGAGAAATCACACTGATTAATAACATAAATTATACTAGAAATGCTTACAACCACGCAATATCTTAGAAAATATTAATATTTAATTGTAATCCATTAAAAGACCTAAATTGGTTGCAAAAAAGCACTTGGGTTTTAAAACTAACGACTGAATACTGAGAATATCTAACAGTTTGTATATGTAATAAAGACAAGAGATAAACCATAAAACTGGTATCAGTGTTGATTTTATAACGGATACCATATTCATGATCTGAACCGTGCCAATGTTTATAAAACTTTAAATATACCTCAGAATTCATTCTTTGTAAAAATATTTCATTTAAAATTTACAAAAACACAAATTATCCCTTATTTTATCTCGTTAGTGATATTTGTATCAAGAACAGACATACCAATCTTTGACCGAATCTCAATCCGAAAGGAATGTACAAACGTTAAACCTGGCTTTTGAGATACACGCCATAATCCATACTCCGTTTCCCCTGTTAACTTTCCTAAAATGGAAATTATCACATTTTAAAATTTCTGTAATGTATTAAAAACATACCAATCCATGACCAAATCACAATCCTTAAACAAAGTAGTATCTGTGAAGCTGACAAGTTGGTTTAAACATGGGAACATTCACCAAAGATACTGAGAATTTAAATAGTTTGTATATGCAATCAAACATAATAAAGACAAAATCTACATTATACGTTTACACATTCCAATAATTCTATAATTTTTTTTATAAAAATTACAAATCCATGTCCGAATCACAATCTCAAAGCAAAGTAAAAACTTTTAAAAAAAGCTGGCAAATTAGGTTAAACACTTGAACTAACGCCAGGGAAGTGAGACCGGGTGCTCCAAAAGGTAAGCACTTCTTCTTAAGTGAGCTTTATCGTCACGTGTGAATTATGAAATTTAGTTTTTTTATCAACCATAAACAAGCATACGGTACCATGTCCAAATCAAAATCCCAAAGCAGATTGCAAAATATATCATTGACTGAACACTGACAATATCTAACAGTTTGTATATGTAATAAAGACAAGACATAAACCATAAAACTGGTATCAGTGTGGATTTAATAACTGATGCCATATTCATGATCTGAACCGTGCCAATGTACAAAAATATTTAGATAAACGCCATGATATATTTTCCGTATAAATATCTGAAATTTCAACTTTCAAACACAATTATCACTTTTTCATCTTAGAAATTTTAAACTTCACTTTTTTTAAAATTTTAATATTTCTGTGATTAACTTTTATAAATTTTAATATTTCTTTGTCCAATTCGCAATCCCAAAGCAAAGTAAAATCAAAAACAAACATACTATTCCATGTCCAAATCACAATCCCAACGCAAAGTAAAAACGGTTGATCCTGGAAAATTATTTAAATTTTAATATTTCTGTGATTAACTTTTATAAATTTTAATATTTCATGTCCAATTCACAATCCCAACGCAAAGTAAAAACTGTTGATCCTTGAAAATTAAGTGAAACATAAGAAGTTTCACCAAGGACACTGAGAATATCTTACAGTTTGTATATGCAATAAAGATACGACATAAAACAAAAAACTGATATCAGTGTTGGTTCTATAACGGATACCATTTTCATGATCTGAACCGTGCCGAAAATATACAATAGATATACCAAATAATCCATTGTTCGTATAAATATTTTTCTATCCGTTTTATTAAAATACAAAATTATATAAATCATTTCGGCAATTTTAAAATTCCTTAGGATTCAAGCATTTTCAATATTTCTGTAATTTTGCATTTCTATGATATCGATATGATTTTTGCGGTACGGTTTTTTCCCGCAAAAATACAGCATTTTGAGGCATTCAGTAAACGTTTAAGGTTCTCATTCACTTTCTGTCTTTAATCAGTTAAGACCGCAAAAAGTTTGACATCGCGAATACACTGAGCTTCGTCAAACCCCAAAAAATTTCACACAGCAAAATAAAGTAATGTACACTGGCTTCGTGAATGCATCATTTTTTTTATAAATCTGGCTATATCGCCAAATGCAACAACGTCTCTTAGTAGCTTATATAGTCAAAAGCAATCATACCAATCCATGCCTAATGCAAAGCAAAAACTTTGAAACAGGCAAATAAAGTGAATCCAATCAATTACAAAATGTTAACCGCCAACGAGATATCGGTTTATCTAAAATTCTCCTGGATAGGTACAATATAAACAGATACATTTGGGATACAAAGACATCATACATATCAACAGCATGGAGATGACGGCCATTTTTGATGACATTGTTCGTATAGTCTTGTTATATTCTCAAGCAAACCTTTTATTCGTATTAGCTTGCTTCGTTGTCAAAAGTTCTCATTGTTTGATAAATCTCTATTAAAGCATATTATTATACCTGACATATATTAAAACACTTTTCATTGGATGTTTTCAAATCACATGACATGTAATAAATGAGATATTTCCCACAGAATCACTGTCAGCGTGTGACAACCTCTCACAGCCATGTGATAATACTATTATCATCCGGTGATAACTCGGTACAAGGGAAACAACTCGTACAACAGAACTTTGTTATCATTTGGTAAACAATAACAATGACGGCCAGTCGTTTTTTGCAGTTCGTCGGAGGCGGACTTGTTATTAATTATGTATGACAAAGATGCAGAAAACACAAAAAGGGTCACCCAAGCTTCAGTGAAAATACTGGAAATGTATTTGATGGAAACGGAAAGAAAGGTAAACCTAGATTCTGCGGAATCTAAAGTATGACCCACCCACACCCCCCCCCGGGATGGTTGTAAGTGTAAACTGGCAGCATTGAATTTAGATATTGGTTGCGTCAATTTACATGGTAAGTTTTGTTTCGGTATAATAAAATAAGCAATGCCCTCTAGGTATGTGGACATCCAGAATTGCCACCCTTCAGAAGGGATTTCGCCCTCGGGCATCAACCCTTCTGTCGGGTGACAATTCTGGATGTCCACATACCTAGAGGGCAATTATTGTATATTTACTGTGAAACAAATAAAACAATGACAAGAAAAGCAGGTGTATTTCTGCAAACAAAAGAAATCTGACCATAGAAAACTGAAATTTATCATTTGTTTTAATATAGCTTAAATGTAGCCTTTTATAGAAAAAACGCAATAATTCATAGTTGGTATTGACATTCAATTTCCATCTTCACAAAAAAAGAAAAAAAATCGCACGAAAACTCATCTAGAAAATTCTAAAAACAACCTCTTGACCATTTATATAACTCTGAAATTTAATTTAACTTTAAATACTGGTTCCCTGATTTGTAGAAAAAATTAAATAAATGGTTCGGTTGTCTATTGCCACTTAAATATATAATTATATAAGCCCACTAACTGACTTATCTTTCTGCTACTAGTATCACCATTTGAATTATATTAAAGCTACGAGTTGGATTCTGTCTCTCTCTCTCTCTCTACCTATTTTTGATGTTGTACCTTACTTTGAAAAAAGGCTCTTTTCTTAAGGATATTTCTTTTCCGCATGCAGGCGAACACATTTTCCAACCGACGGACTTAATTTTCCCCTCTTCTTATATTTTATTATTACTAAACATGTTTTAATTTTGCATTACTAGACGGTCGTTTTTAGAATAAAATCCCTTCTTTGTAGTGTTCGGACCAAAATTGTCGAAATAATTTGTCAATTTAATGTTATTGTAGGTTCTCAACAGTGCCTGGCTCTTCACTGCGTTGAGCGGGGCACGCTTTACTATAGAGTTGCGCCATCTAACACAGGAATATCTATAATTTGCTTCAGTCATGCCTTCTATTAAATAATTTTTGATTAAATTAACAAATTTACCCTACCTTTTTGTTTTCCTCTTCTTTTTGATCTTCAATGTTCCATGGTTTTTACAGAAGATCCCATTTTGAATTTGAAAGCTCTTTATATACCTTTAAGCCGTTCGTTACTTCTCTGTATCATCCTTTTTTTATTTGTTTCTTTATTTTCTTGTCACGATTGAACTAAAGACTGATACCATGTGACTATTTACCAGTCGTTGTTCTATGACAAATGACACGTGTTCAACTTGATTTACGCCATTATACCAATTCAATCGGTGACCAGTCAGTAATTAAAATGTTAAATCATGCTGAACATTTTGCTGAATATATTCTTTATTTCATTTGTAAGATTAGACATTATGCAATAGTTTCAACAGTTTAGAAGATACATTTTTAACCAATAAATAAGCTCCCTTTTCATACTGCTTTAACGTATGGGTCTTTGAGGACTGACTACATCCATAATAAAAGGGATATTTACATACAAAACTGTCCGTATTTCAAATTTTGAGACTTACCCAGTGGCTGTTTTTTTTAAATTTGAAACTTACCTTTCCGGAACACCTGGTCTCATTTCCCGGGTGAGAGTTCGCGTGTTTGTCGGTTTTAGAGGTTTTGATTCGAACATGGATTAGTTTGTTTGTTTTTTTATTGAGATTTACCCAGGTACACTTGTGTTGTTTTCGATATGGAGAAAAAATGAAAAATATATATATCTGTCTTCAGGCATTGCGACCAAAATAAGCTAAAACAAACGATAATATAAAAAAAACAAACACAAACAATAATAAAAAAAAGATTGAGGAGAATATGACTTTACCCAAGTATATGAATTTTCATAAACATACCCCCTTTTTTACTGAGAGCCATTGCGCCAGCAAAAACTTCAAAATGCCTTCTATTAAATTATATTAAATTAAATTAACAAATTTACCATACCTTTTTGTTTTCCTCTTCTTTTCGTTCTTCATTGTTCCACAGTTTTTACAGAAGATCCCATTTTGAATTTGAAAGCTCTTTATATACCTTTAAGCCTTTCATTACTTCTCTGTATCATCCTTTTTTTATTTGTTTCTTTATTTTCTTGTCACGATTGAACTAAAGACTGATACCACGTGACGATTTACCAGTTGTTGTTCTATGACAAATGACACGTGTTCATCTTGATTTACACCATTATACCAATTCAATCGGTGACCAGTCAGTAATTAAAATGTTAAATCATGCTGAACATTTTGCTAAAGATATAATCTTTTTTTTCATTTGCAAGATTAGACATTATGCAATAATTTCAACAGTTTAGAAGATACATTTTTAACCAATAAATAAGCTTCCTTTTTATGCTCCTTTAACGTATGTGTCTTTGAAGACTGGCTACATCCATAATATAGTGCATATGTACATACAAAACTGTCAGTATTTCAAATTTTGAGACTTACCCTGCGGCTGTTTTTTTTAATTTGAAACTTACTTTTCCGGAACACCCGGTTTCACTTCCCTGGTGAAAGTTTGCGTGTTTGTCGGTTTCAAAATTTTTTATTCGAACATGGATTAGTTTGTTTGTTTTTTATTGAGTTTTACCCAAGTACATTTGTATTGTTTTCGATATGGAGAAAAAAAAGAAATATATGTCTTCAGGCATTGCGACCAAAATAAGCTAAAACATAAACGATAAAAAAACCAAACACAAACAATAAATAAAAAACAAGGTTTAGGAGAACTGTGGACCATGGCTAAACCGAAGTATATAGATTTACATAAACATACCCCTTTTTTTTTTTTATTGAGAACCATTACGGCAGCAAAGACTTGAAAGTGGATAGTGACTGTTATTTCGCCAATCACTCGGCACTACGAAATAAAAGTCACGGTTATTTCAGATGGGAACTTAAAAAAACGAGGACCCGTGTCACGGCAGGCGTGTCATTTTAAAGAAGTCTCCCTGCACATTGTCCTGAGCGCAGTGCAAAGGTCACGATTTCTATCACTTCGCCTATAGCTGGCGACGTCTCTATATAACGTAAAACCCCATTCAATCAATCAAGTTATTCTGTATATATTTGAAGCCTTATAGTCACATGTCCCTTTAATATTGTTATAGTGCTTACGTTTCGGGAACATCCACGCCCCACTGCTCTGGCGAAAGTTCACGTATTAAAGAAAAATTGCCAGTTTTCAGTAATTACTTTGATTTTTAATTGTTATTTGAACATGGACTGATATGATTGTTTTTGATACATACTTTAAGTATTTGAACCTTGCAACGTAAATAAAATAATGTTGACCAATAAAATTTACCAGACAGTAATATGGACCAATGAACGTACGAGATTAAAATGTCTGGCTGCAATATAGGAACAAATGCAACTATGAAGAAAGGTTAAAAAACACCCCCCCCCAAAAAAAAAAAAAAAAAAAAAACCACTTACAATCTTTGAATTTATTGAGCTAGTCACTTAGTCGAGAAATAAGTCATTTTAATTCTCTTAGATATATACAAGCGATTAAAGTTGTTGACTCTCAGAGTTTGCAAAAAAAGTAAGTGAAACCTTCGGGACGTTAAACACCATAAATCAACTCAACTGAGACCCGTTTTAATAACCATGGTACACATCTATATATTTAAAAAACTACACACATCGTTCTGTAAAAAGTTGTATTATTCTCTATTATTACTGCTATATTTTTATTTTTTTATATTTTTTTTCTCTGGTGGAACTTCGCGTTTGTAACTTAATTTGCAAGTTTTCAAAGTATTTACTTTGGTTTTGGGATTATGATTTGGACTCATATGTTTCTTTCTTATGAAACAAGTACACACATCAAACACAATTTTTCTTGCCTTATGTTATTATTTTAATTATTCGTTTACTGTTGTTGCTTTATTTTTTCATCATTTTTCTCCGAGGGAAGGTTGCGTGTTCAACCTACTATTAACGAATTTATTTTCGCGGTGTAATAATTTTCGTTAATTGCTGGAGTTTGTTTTCGCAAAAATTAATACTTTGAGAAAAGTTTAGTATGCGTATTGTGTGAAAGTGCATGTTTAAGAAAAGCAAAAAAATACCTTCGCCAATAAATCCATAAATTTCATATACCTCAGAAATAGTACACGCGAAATTGAAAAGTTTGTCACTTTTTACTTTGCTTTTGAGAATATGATTTGAACAAATAAGAGTACGCGCATTCTGCAAAAAAAAGTTTTATCTTTCTGTTTATGATATTATATAAAACTGACAATCTACGATGTATGATTTCGAAAAAATAGACTGAGGTTGAGGTCGTTCTGTAATTATAATTTTAGAGCCAATTTAAAAAATAATTTATTTGTGTTTGTACGCTGTTCCAGACCTAAAATGTGTCAGAAAAACAAATCTGTCAAATGTATTATGATTATCTTTTGTTTCGATTATAATTAATTTAAAAAAAGCACATTAAATTTTAATTAGAATATCTGTGACTGGACTATGAAGAAAAACAAATTCATTCCCACCTGCCTTCAAGGCCACCTTTATATAAGGACCAACTGCTCATTAAAACCAGTAAAATTATATCCAAGTTGTTCTTAATTCATATTACTTTAATCTTTATATAAAGGACATCTGCCTATAAAGGTCACTTTTAATGGTGTCCTTGGCTGGCCTTTAAAGACTGTATAAAATAAAGACTGTATTTCAAGAAAAAATGCACAAATTTTCAATTTAAAGGATAACAAATTGTTACTGATAATGGAAAGTCACAAATAATAAAAAGGGATTAAATTTCAATATTTTCGTTGGTAATTGCATTTCAGAAAAAATAATATCAACAAATATTTAACAATTATGACCAGGAAACACTAGAAATTACCACTTCCATGATTCTGTTCAAGATTGTTCATTATTAAAAACCGACATAATAATCCATGTCCGAATCATAATTCATAAGCCAAATAAAACTAAGAAGCTGAAAAGTTATGTTAAACATGTAGACTTTCACCAGGGAAGTGAAGCCGGGTGATCTGGAAGGGCAAGTATCTCCTGTTTAGCTAGCTACACCAGCCATGTGTGTTATCAAAATTGTGTGAAAGGAACATGGAACTATGGGACGCCAAATATATTCAGGGCAACCCTGGGCATAGAGACATCAAACTTATCAATAATACTGTGTTTACGGCCATAAAACTTTTTAAGGGACTTGATAAGCCTAGGCTTGCAATATCTCTGCGTCAACAACCAACGCACAAAAAAAAAAAAATAAAAAAAAAAAAAAAAAAAAAATAAAGTTTAAAAAAATTGTATGTTGTATTTGTACGCTGTGTAAGATTTAATATGTGTCAGTAAAACAAATTATTCAAATGTATTAGATTTCCTATTTTTCCATTATAATTTATTTTAAGAAAACATCATAATAAGAATATCTGGAACTGGACTATAGAACTTCACGTTTTTAACTTAAATTGCAAGTTTTTAGAGTTTTTACTTTGCATTTGAGATTACAATTCGGACATGGACTCTTCAAAGTTTTACTTCCTTTATGATATTATTTTTATTATCTTTTACTGTTATTTCTTTATTTTCTTTTATTATTTTTCTCTGGTGCAAGGTTGCGTGTTTAACCTACTATTAACGTATTTATTTTCGCAATGTACTAATTTTCGCTAATTTAACGGGCGTTTGTTTTTTTACAAAAATTATAGTACGCTTAATGTGTGATTGTGCATGTTTAAGAAAGGCAAAAATTTAACTTCGCGAATACCCATAAATTTCACATACCTCGAAAATAACTACACGCGGAATTGAATACAGTCAACCCTGCCTTAAAGGCCACCTCTATATAAGGGCCACCTGCTTATAAAGGTCAGTGAAATTGTATCCCCATTGTTCTTTATTCATATTATTTGAACCTGTATATAAAGGCCACCTGCCCATAAAGGCGACTTTTACTAGTTCCCTTGGTTCGACTGTAGTTTCTCACTTTTTACTTTGCTTTTTTAGAATATGATTTGAACAAATAAGAGCACGCATGGTTCTGTAAAAACTATTTTCAAGTTAAATTTTACTGTTTATAAACCTGGCAAACTACGATGTATGATTGTATTATTGTATGATAAAAAAAATAGACTGAGGTCGAGGTAGTTTTTTATTTATATTATTTTATAGAAATTTAAAAACAATTTATGTTGTATTTGTATGCTGTTTTAAACTAAATATGTGTCAGTAAAATAAATCATTCAAATGTATTAAGATTTCCTTTGTTTCCATTTTAATTTATTATAAGAAAACACGTTAAATTTTAATTATAATATCTGCAGCTGGGCTATAGAGGGAAAACAGGTACATTTCAATCTGCCTTAAAGGCCATCTTTTTGTAATGACCACATGCTTATTAAAACCGGTAAAATTTTATCACAGTTGTTCTTTATTCATATTATTTCAATCTGTATATAAAGGTCACCTGTCCATAAAGGCTTTTATGACTGGTTTCTTTGGCTGGCCTTTATAGAATGTATAATAGAAAAACAGTACTAGAATTTAAGAAAAAATGCATAGATTTTCAATTTAAAGGTTAACAAAAATTATTACTGATAATGTAAAGTCTCAAATAATAAAAGGGAGATTAACTTCAATATTTTCGTGAGTAACTGAATTTCAGAAAATGACCCGAAAACACAGGAAAACATCACTTTCATGATTCTGTGTAAGATTGTTCATAATCAAAAACATACATATTAAGCTATGTCTGAATAATAATTCATAAGCAAAGTAAAAACTTAGAAATTGACAATTTAGTTTAAACACGTGAACTTCGATCAGGGAAGTGATATTGCTTATTGTGAGCAAGTGCATTTTTAAGAAAGGCAGAAATTTAACTACGCAAATATCCATAAATTTCATATACCTCGGAAATAAGTACACGCGAAATTGAATAGTTTGTCACTTTTTACTTTGCTTTTGAGAATATGATTTGAACACATAAGAGCAGGCATGTTTCTGTAAAAACTATTTTAAGTTAAATTTTCCTGTTTATGATATTATATAAACCTGGCAAACTACGATGTATGATTGTATGATTGTATGATGAAAAAATAGGCTATTTATATTTTTAAAGCAATTTAAAAAATAGGATTGATGTTGTATTTGACTGTTTTAGACTTAATATGTGTCAGAAAAACAAATCTGTCAAATGTGTTAAGATTATCTTTTGATTCGAATATAATTTATTTTAAAGAAAACACGTTAAATTTTAATTAGAATATCTGAACTGAACTCTCAAGGAAAACAAATACATTCCCACCCGCCTTAAGGGCCATCTTTATATCAGGACCAACTGCTTATTAAGGCCAGTAAAATTGTATCCCAATTGTTCTTTATCCATATCATTTTAATCTGTATGTAAAGGTTATCTGCCCATAAAGGCCACTTTGTCTGGTTTCCCTGGCTGGTATGACTACTGCAGTAGCTCAGTTAGTAGAGTTTTCGCTCCGTAAGGGGAGGTCGTGGGTTTGATCACCGGTCGGGTCTGAACTAAGACTTGAAAGTGGATAGTGACTGTTCTCTCGTCGTTCACGCGGTATTATAACACGCTTGTAAAGTTTACTTTGTAATAGAGCGCTTTCCTTTAAAAATGGAAATAAGGAGAATGTACCTAAATTAGATAACAAACTTGAAAACAAACTTATGGTCATAGGAAGGAAAAATCAAAATCAGCGATGTGTCAGTAGGTATAGCCGCTTGATGACAGTCATAATGGTCTGGCCATCATCACCATTTGCATTGTCGACAGATTGATCCGTCAAACAATTGTCTGACCTTTGAAAGTTGAAAGTTGAAAGTTTTATTGCTGTTATCACAGTATTGTTGATACGTTTGATGTCTCTGTGTCCAGAATTGCCCTGGATATACTTGACGTCCCATAGTTCCATGTTCCTTTCACACAATTTTGATTACACACGTGACGGGTGTAGCTAGCTAAACAGGCTAAATCCTAGGCTTGCAATATCCCTGATTCAACAACGAACACACACACACACACACACACACACACACACACACACACACACACACTCGGAAAAAACCCAAACAAACAATCCAATAAAATATATGTTGTATTTCTATGCTTTTTCAGATTTAATACATGTCAGTAACACGCACCTGTCAAATGTATTAAGATTATCTTTGTTCCCATCATGATTTATATTAAGAAAACTCATTACATCATAATTAGAATATATCTGTAATTGGACCAAAGAACTTCACGTTTTTAACTTAATTTGCAAGTTTTCACAGCCTTTACTTTGCTTTTTGGATTATGATTTGGATATGTGTGTTTCTTTTTTATTTAATATGTACACACATCAAAAACAATCTTCAAAGTTTTACTTGCCTGATGTTATTATTTTTATTATCCAATTACTGAATTTTTTAAAATTTCTTATGGAAGGTCGCGTGTTTAATATGCTGTTAACGTATTTATTTTCGGAGTGTACTAACTTTCGCTGTTTTCGCGGGCGTTTGTTTTTAGCGAAAATTAATATCTTGAGAAAATTATTGTATGCTTATTGTTTAAGAAAGGCGAACATTTAACTACGCGGATTTCCAAAATTTCATATATCTCGAAAATAATTGCACGCGGAATTTAAAACGTTTGCAAGTTTTACTTTGCTTTCGAGATTTTAATTTGAACAAATAAGTACACGCTCATCCTGTAAAAAAAACTACTGTGAAATTTTATTTTCCTGTTAATGACATACTATTAATACACACCTGGTTACTACGATGCATGTTTAGAACAATATTTTTAGAGCCTATTTAAAAAAAAGATTTATCTTGTGTTTGTACGCTGTTCCAGATTTAATATGTGTTAGAAAAACAAATCTGTCAAAAGTGTTAAGATTATCTTTTGTTTCGATTATAATTTATTTCAAAGAAAACACATTAAATTTTAATTAGAATATCTGGAACTGGACTATAAAGGAACAACAAATCCATTCCCACCTGCCTTAAAGGCCACCTCTATATAAGAACCAACTGCATATTAATGCCAGTTAAATTGTATCCCAGTTGTTCTTAATTAATATTATTTTAAGCTGTATGTAAAGGTCATCTGTCCATAAAGGTCACTTTTACTGGTTTCCTTGGCTGGTATAACCACTGTCTTAGCTCAGTTAGTAGAGTGCTCGCTTCATAAGCGAAATGTCGTGGGTTTGATCCTTGCCGGGTCTCACCCAAGACTTGAAAGTGGGTAGTGTCTCTTCTTTCGTTCGCGCGGCATTACGAAAAGAATGTCAAGGTCCTTTCGGATGGGAATCTAAAATAAAGTAGGGTCCATGTCACGGTTGGCTTGGAACGCAAAAGAACCTTGCGGTATGCCATCAGCGGAACGCATAGGAAAAATTTTTGACCTTCGTTTTTAGCTGGCGACGTCTCGATATAAATTAAATATTCTTGATTGGGACGTAAAACACCATTACTCGACTCTTCCTCAACTCTTTAGGTAAGTAGCTGGCTTTTATAGAATTTATAAAAGAAAAACTCTATTTAAGGGAAAATGCATAAATTTTCAATTTAAAGGATAACAAATTATTACTGATAATGTAAAATATCAAATAATAAAAGGGGGATTAAATTTCAATATTGTCGTGGGTATTTGAATTTTACAAAATTTATTGACAACAAAAATATAATTATCATGACCCTCAATGGGGAGTTACTTCCAGAAACACCACTTCTATGATTTTGCCAATTTTTTCAGAAATCAGAAAACCGAGAAATTTTAACCTCGTGAATAATAATGATTCTACATGAGGTATTTTATTTGCAAATGTTTAAATCAGATTATATGATTCCATTTTGAGTATCTATGTTGAATAGGGACTACCCTATCCTAAATGAATGAACGCATAATGATCCCACCTTTTTTATGCCCTTGATTGGCTTCAAATATAATTTATGTAGACAATTACAACATGCTTGTAAATTTTACAATTTGTAATTGAACGCTATCCTTTAAAAAATGGAAAAAAGGAGAATGTGCCTAGATTAGGTAAAAACTTATGAACAAATTTATGGTCATCTGAAGGTAAAATCAAAATCGGCGGTGTCAGTAGGTATAGCCACATGATGCCAGTCATAATGACCATTGCCATCATCACTATTTTCATTGTCGACAGATTGATCCGTCAAACAATCGTCTGACCTTTGAAAAGTTGAAAGTTGAAAGTTTTATGGCCGTAATCACAGTATTGTTGATAAGTTTAATGTCTCTGTGCCCTGGATTGCCCTGGATATACATGACGTCCCATAGTTCCATGTTCTTTTCACTCAATTTTGATTACACACACGACGGGTGTAGCTAGCAAAACATGAGGTGCTTACCCTTCCGGAGCACCTGGCCTCACTCTCCTGGTAGCAGTTAACATGTCTAAACTAACTTGTCAGTTTCAATGTTTTAACTTACTTTTCTGATGACGGCCATAAAACTTTTGAGATATATACCTGAGTTAACAATTTATTTGTAAGCAGCCTGCTTCGTTGTACAAAGTCCCCGTAATGGGAACAAGCTCTATCATAGCGTATAAATTGGGAAAAAAAAATACGCCATAAGTAGGAGGAGCAGGTGTATTGCTGCATAGAAAGGAAAGTTGACAATAGAAAAATTGAAGTCATCACGTTTGTTATAAAAAATGACATGGTAATTAGAATTATGATAAATACAGACGTTTTATAGTCTTATTAAATAGATGACCATGTAATAATTTTTAAATTTTTTAAATGAAATAAAAATAGAAAACCCAACACACCTGTGCCTTATGATTAATTATAAGTATATTACATAATAAGTTCGAATTTTACATCTCTAGACGACCGTTTCGGAATACAAATCCTCATTAGTAGTGCTTGGACCAAAATTATGAAACCAAAATTATTTTCAAGATGTTGAAAAGCTACCCAAAGGACCAAAATATATTTTACCAAATTAAGCTAAGGAAATACTTTGCGTGAGGGAGTATACCTTAGTTTTTGAGAAATTTCAAATTTTAACTTGCAGGAAATTATGAAATCAAAATTTTTCTTTCAAAGATATTATTTTTGAGGAACTTAAATATTTAAGAAGCAGATAGTTTTTATGATAAAATGTTTATAAATGACCACTATGTACTACCTACTGGGTTGACGATATCCGGATGTACTTAGTCTACCAGCAAATATACCAATCTACTGGTTATTATCATAACTAAACCCTTGTTTTAATTTTGCAGCACTAAACGGTCGTTTCAAAATGAAATTGCTCATCAGTAATGCTCAAGCCAAAATTCTGGAAATCCAAATATTTTTGAGATGTGCTTAATTATAAATATAAAACAAGTAAATGAGAAATTACTGGAAATGAGTACTAGAATGTACAGGAGGTGCTTACCCTTCCGGAGCACCCAGCCTCACTTCCTTAGTGGAAGTTCACGTGTCTAACCGGACTTGTCAGAAAGTTTTTACTTTGCTTCTGAATTGTGATTCGAACAGGGATAAGTATGTTTGTTTTTTTATGTTATATCCGAAATTAGTTGTTATTGGAAATTTCTTTGAATCCAATGCCTATCACAATGTTGAAAGCAAAGATATTGCAAACCTCTAGGGTTATCAAACCCCTCCGATAGTTTCATGGCCGTCATCAAAATCTTGTTAAGAATGATGTCTCTACATAAAAAATTAATCTGGGCATATTTGACATACTCTTCGCTCTATATTTATTTCATCCTGAATTTTAATTGCACGCGTGACAGGTGTAACTAGCTAAAATTCACAGAAGGTACTTACATTTTCTGAGGATCCGGCCTCATTTCCCTGATGGAAATGCACATGTTTAACATAATTAGCCAGTTTCAATTTTTCTTTTACTTTGCTGTGCGATTGTGATTTGTACAAGCTATAAGTATGTTTGCTTTTGATCGTAACAATTCTTATAGTAATTGTACGTTTTCGCATTAGTCTACAGAAATAAATGAATAAATAAATAAATAATAAATAGATAAATGAATAATTTATAATCGATGACAGTGTTGAACTTAATTTGGCATTTTAAATAGCATTTTGACTTTATCTTTAGGATTGTCATTTTAGCATGGAACTTTGTGTCGTATTGTTCAAAAGATTTATCTCTCTTTCCTCAGAAAGTTTTTCTAAATATTTCACAGTGACGACACCAGACATGTCTGTTAAGCTTGTATTGCCGTATGTTATCAAGATCTAAATACGATTTTAGTAATGGTGTTTAATGATCCAGTCAAGAATATTTCACTTATATCTAGACGTCACCAGCTATAGGCGAAGGCGTAGAAATGTTGCGTGTGTTGCGCTGCTGGCATTATACAGCAGGATTCTTGATTGAGCCACGCTAACCGTGATACTAGAACAAATCTATTCCTGGTCGCTAGAAGAAAGAACTATGGGACGTCAAATATATCCAGAAAAATTTTGGATACAGATACGTCATAAATTATACTTTTATAATTGATATCACTAGAAGTTAATTTTGCACTATAGATGTCAAAGAATGCAAGCAAGGTTTTTTATGTTCGATAAAGATAAAAAAGTGAATTCAATGTAAACTCTAAATTAAATTTAGGTTTCAAAAGAAACAAATTATTATAGACGTGACGTTTTATTGTCGTATTAAATGTTGTAATTTTTCCACTTTTCCACTTTGACGACACGAGAAATATGATTTATCTATGTTTGTGATTTCTTACTTGTTTCACTTAATGATTGAAGGTATTTTAAAAGTAAACATGACAAATTGCCTTATTTTGATGTGAAGATATTCTTGATACGAAAATGTGGCTGTTGTATCTCCTGTAACCTGTTGCTATGACAACGCAGTTTATTTTTACATTTTGATTTGGACATAGAGTGGTATGATTGTTTTATTTACAGAACATCTACTGTCAGTCGGCGCTGTCTCCTAGTCTAAACAAAAAGAAGTTTATGTGTTTCACTTAATTCGCTAATCTTCAAAGTTTTTACTTTGCTATAGAATTGTGGTTTGGGCATGGATTGTTAAGTTTTTATTTTATTAATTGAAATGATTTTTTCATTCTGATGAGGTTGGTTAATGTGATAAACACACTACATTGAAATAAACACAAAATCCGGTAAATACAGTGCTTGATGTTCAAATTATTTATCTTCCTTACGTCGGACCTTCATCCAGTAAACAATTTTCAGAATCTCTGATAACAATACTGTTTAGGGGATATTGAAAGCCTAGATTATTAAGGCCCTCTTCAAAAGGTTTTAAGACCAGCATCACAATATGATGTTTCTGTATCTAAAGTTATCCCAGATATATTTGGCGCCTTTTAGTCCCATGTTCTTCTGTGTAACTAGCTAAACAAGAGATGCATACCTTTCCGGTCCCGGAGCATCTGGCCTCAATTCCATTTTATTTCCTAGTCTAAACAAAAAGAAAATGACAATTAGCATTAGTTCTATTCAGCAATATATCTGTTTCTCCTTGTATGATGCATTTGTTGCATAGTTAATACGCTACGGTAGAGCTTCCAAATACGGAAACCTTATACAACGAAACAAGCTGCTAGTTAACAAAGAGAATGTTCATTTGGGGATATTGAAAGCATAGGCTTATCAAAATCCTCTTCAAAACGTTTTATGGCTAGCATAACAATATTGTGTATGATGTATCTCTATTCAAAGTTATCCTAGATATATTTGGCGCCTTATAGGTCCATGTTCCTTTCATTTTTACTGAACAGGAGGTGCATACCCTACCTACGCATCCGGCATCACTTCCCTGGTAGAAGTTTATGTGTTTCACTTAATTCGCTAATTTTCAAAGTTTTTACTTTGCTATAGGATTTTTGTTCGGACATGGATTGTTATGTTTTTTTTATTGTATATATGTTGAAATCATTTAACCATTTTCTATTACTCTGGTGTATGAGAAAATACATAAATTCCACTGAAATAAATATATACTGTCCTTAATGTTCAAACGATTTATCTCTAAAAGTTGTTTTCTTGAGATCAGCTATAGCGTTCATCTACTAAACAATTTTCAGAAGCGCTGTTAACATTAATATAATATAGGAAACAGTTGACCTGCTGAAAAAACTAAATCAGTTTTGGTTTCAAGTGGGAACAAGATCATTAACACAGAGAATCCATGAAATTCCTGAAATGTAAATATTACTTCACCTGTTTTAATTTTCAGCACTACGTACATCGTCGTCTCGGAATAAAATTCCTCATCAGTAGTGCTGGGACCTAAATTATTGAAATCAAAATATTTTTAAAATGTTGAAATGAGAAAAATAGAAGAACCTATTTTTTTTTACCAAATCCAACTCGGGCAAGAAAATCAGAGGGCAGCTGACTCCAACCTACCCCCGTCTCCATGTTTACGTAATAGCCTTTAACTTCTAAAGTAAAAATTCTATATAAATATGACAATATCCTGCTAAGAAGTAATCCAAAAAATATAGAAAGAAATTGGGCGGTGTGTGTGTGTGTTTTGTTCTCTGAGCATTTGGGACTTTGGTGTCTAATTCAGTCTAGTCTCATACGGAAGGCAATGTTAGTATCGACTTGAATGATATTCTACTAGTTTGACACATTGTTGGGACAAGACTAGGTATATCACGGCCATCGTTAAAAGGTTTTATGGCCATCAAAGCAATACAGTAAATGACGTCTCTGTATCCAAAATTATCCTGGATATATTCGACGTACAAGGTCCTTTCATTTTTAATTTGGATTTCACATGTGACGAATATAGCTAGCTAAACAAGAGGTGCCCAACATTTCGGAGCACCCGGTCTCGCCTCTTTGATAGAAATTCACGTGTTCAACTTTATATGCCAGTTTCAAAGTTTACTTTGCTTTGGCATTGTTATTTGAAAATAGACCGTTGTGTTTGGGTTTTTATCCTGATACTTTTATGTAGCATCAGAAGAATACGCAGTCAAACTTTGTTCACGTGCATTTTATGTAAGATTTGCTTAAATTTTACATTAAAACACTGACATGGAATTGACCTTAATTAACTCGCTACTTTATGTAAAAATTATATTAAAGTCATGTAAATAACAATTTTGATATGCAAAAAAGCAGGCGAATGATAAGGAATCATTAACACAACAATGGATTTGTCATTTAATCCATAACCTCCAGTCAAGCTCCTAACCTTTATATATATACAGGCACCAAATGCAAAAATGAAATTGCAACAAATGATTTATTATGGTAACTTTATGTCTTGTCCGAACCATCCCACCAAACGTTTAACTGAAGATTGAAACAAGTTGCAAGTGGAAATTAAATACAGTAAAACCTCGTTATAATGCCCCTCAATAACTTTGCCACCTCGCTTATCACCACTCTATTTTGAAGTCCCAAAATCCATTTTGTTTATGTTTTTCTTTATTTGCCTCACCCGATTTATCGCCAAACACCTTTATAACGCCAAAATTTAACTGAACAAATGATGGCGATGAATCGAGGTTTTACTGTACAAGATTTTTAGTGCAAAAAGAACATAAGTTTACATGCGCAAATGTATAGTTCTGTGTACTCATGACTTGTAGCTAAATGTAAACCGCCAGTTTCCGTTCTGTTACATGGCGATAAAAATAAATAGATCATAATCTGTATTCATGATATGAAATACAGGTTAAAACAAAGGAAAAACAAATATACTGGTTCATGTTCAAATCACAAATAATATTAATATAAAACCAAGTAAAAACTTTGTAAACTTAAAAATGTAAACATTATAGCTTAAAACAAATCAAACACAAATATATATACTGGTTCAAATCACAAACAATAATAAAAATAAAAACTAGAAAAACTGTGAGCCACAAGCTCACAAAAAATACCCCCGCTCCCAAAAATCCATCGGATGAAATTTTCAAATAGGAGGTGCACATCTACAATATATCACAAAGATTGTGTGAAAGTTTCATGAAAATCCATTGAAGGGTTTAGGAGGAGTTGCGGATAAGAGATAGGTACCCAAAGGTGTAACGGAAGGACGGACACACGGACGGACATCCCTATCACTATATAGCCCCCCCCCCCCAATTTTAAGCGGGGGGGGGGGGGTATAATAAGTAAGAACTTTGAAAACTGGCAAGTTTAAACACGTGTATTTCCACAATGATAGTGAGATCGGGTGCCCAAGAAGGGTATGCTTTACGATGTAATGCATCACTAATTGTCGATGTGGTAATATGATAGCGCTGGTGGAAGTAAATTTGGAAGATCTGGTTTATTATACTTACCTGTATACTTAGTATTGGCCTAAATTGCCCAGTATGCTCCTTGCGAAAAGACCATTGGTTCCGACCAGATAACAATTGGCAAATCCAATATTCATAACTACAAAATCATTTAGTCGTTAGATGTATTTGTAGATTTATGTAAAGTAAATGTAGTGGTTTGACAATGGCCATCAAAGTTTATTACAGCCTTACTACTTACTGTATGTCATTGCAACTAGGACACGCACTGGCGTGATGGACGTTCCGATAATTTTCAGTTGGGAGAGGGGAGTGTAGTGAAATCAAGTAATGGTGTTACCACCCTAGTCAAGATATTTTTTCACTTATATTGAGACAGTAATTATGGATGATAACTAAAAATCAAACCCCCCTTAAAGAAAAAACCCAACAACACCTGCTTTCGCCAAGACGGTTTTTGCTGTCTTTGTTCCTACCCGCCACGAGACCAGGGCACACATTGGTCTAATGGGCCTATATATATAGACTTGAGTTGAAACTAGATTGGTGAAGCGGAGAAAAATTGAGTAATTGTTTTTGACGCCCCAGTCAAAATAATTTTTACTTATATCGAGACGGTTAGATCTGGGAACTGACCAGTAATCGTTTTTGACGCCCCAGTCAAAATAATTTTTTTTTTTATATCGAGACTATTAGATCTGGGAACTGACCAGTAATCGTTTTTGACGCCCCAGTCAAAATAATTTTTACTGATAGATCTGGGATCTGACCCAAAATAAACAATCTACTTTTGGGAAGCGTACTAACAAACGTTCTCACAGTAGGCCCATGAGATGCTCCGTGATCCGTAAACCACTTTTCCATCGATGCCTCTACATCGTTCAGGCTTAGGATTTGAACAAATAGGATTTTTTGATAGAACATGTCAATGACATTTTCACTTAATATCAGCAATTACATTAAGCAGCTTATCGCTGTAAAACATAACTCGTACATTTACAGTAAAGTTTTACACTAAGCTAAGGAATTAGTGCCGAATCAGAAACTCATATCGGTCATATCTCGACGTGAGGCTACAGTGGCCTAATGAATAAGACGTCAGTCTTCAAATCCAGGGCCTCTCACCGCTGTGAGTTTGAGTCCCGCTCAGACCACATGTGAGAAAGTGAATTGTCCTTGCCGTTGGCCTTTACTGGTTTACCTAGTATCAGTATAATAGACTGGGGGATTGGTACGCTTGTCTGCGGTGTACTGACTCTATGAGCTAGCACGTTAAAGTCGTCCTAAGTGCGCGCCAGTACAAGGTAGACCATAAAACACACTCGCACTTCACATGCAAACAAAAACTGTTCATAGATTAATCCATAGAGATTAATAAAATAGTTTTCGTCGCGAATGGCTGAAAAATGGCTGATGCGACGTTAAGCAACATTCAACCAACCAACCAACCTTATCCGTTATTTGTCGCTTGGCTTGCAAAGCTTATTGCGAAATCATCTGATTTTATTTCGTTCATTATTTGTGTGCTTGGATAAACGATGTGGTGTTAAGCATCTTTCAATTAACCAACCAACCCGTCATATCTCGACAATTGCTATCTATGATTCTCCAGATTTTCGGTCACCATAGCTATCCATATTTTTGCTACTCAGCAGTCAAGCTTCCTTCCACTCCGTTTGTTAGCTCAGTTTTAAACTTTCGACAGGACTGTACTGTAATTGCTTTTTGCTGTTTATGAAAGTAATTATGTTCAGCCAATATGGATGATACGAAATAGCAAAGCAAATTGCAATGCTTTTAAAACAGCCTTTGCCTAGGGGCTACGGCTTGTCAAGGAATGTTAATAAGAGGGAAATTGGTAAGATTTGCCTTTAATTTGCGACTTCCATACACAACTAAATTAGTTGCGTAAAGTACGTTTGCCTCTATTGAGATAAAAGACATAGTATTCATTTCAGAAATTCTAAGACATTGTAAATGGTGGACCAGATAAAAGTCATTTTTAGAAGAATCGTGCAAATGATGATACAAGCATCAAAGTTGGCACAATTGATCTCCAAGGGCTACTGATTAAATCTATCTGATTGGCAATTTTAAAATCCAAGAAAACGGCCATTTTAAAGATGGCCTCCTAAATAGTCGTCTGAAGATGATGTTTTGATTAGAAGCATTTGTAACAACGTCATGCCATGAAGTAATCCAAGAAGGCGGCCATTTTTCAAGATGGCCACCTTAATCATTTGTCGCCTGAAGATGATGTTTTGATTAAAAGCATTTGTAACAACATCATGCCATGAAGTAATATCAACTTTCCATATAGAATAGTTTGAGAAATGCATTTCTGATACTAGTATTGTGAGATACTCTTCAGACCTCTTGAAAGTTTAACACTAAGCAAACAACAAAGGGGTCAAGGCTCGGCTGTCGAGTGGCCAGAAATGGGTAGCAAGTAGTCAAAATCATGTTAATTTATAAAGTAGTTTACGACCGAATGTCCGCGATATATCCATCAGTTGTCGAGATGACCTTGGTTGGTTGAATGTTGTTTAACGTTGCATCAGCAATTTTTCAGCTATTCGCGACGAGAACTATTTTTATTAATCTCTATGGATTAATCTATGAAATTTTGTTATGCATGTGAAATGCGAGTGTATTTTATGGCCTGCTTTGTACTAGCTAGCACTCAGGGAGACTTTACCGTACTAGCCCACAGAGTCAGTTCGCCGCAGACAAGCGTACCACTCCCCCAGTCCATTATACTGATACCAGGTGAATCAGTAAAGGCAAACGGCAAAGAAAATTCACTTTCCCACATGTGGTCTGAGCGGGACTCGAATTCACAGCGGGGCGAGGCCCTGGATTTGAAGACTGGCGTCTAATCCATTAGGCCATCGCGGCCTATGATCTGTCAATTAGTCACCAATAAATTAGCTGAGTGTTATTCGACAGGTCTGTCCTGTATGTCCTGTCAGAGATTTATGTGTTTTTTTCTGAACACCTTCAAATTAAAATAGGGGATGATTAAGCTTTTATTTTATGAAGAACTGGGTTTTAGGTCGTCCTTCCAATTCACTAGTGCTTAATCAAATCTGACAAGATTTATATTTGAAAAACAAACCGTAGATAATTTATATTTTTCGCATGAGACAATATTTGTCTTACCACATTTATGTCTGTAAGTCCAAGGTCAAGGCTTAATATTAGTTGTGACTGGGTTATTTGTTTAAATGTATGTGGAACTATTTTGTTGATAAATGGAATTTCCGTTTTCTATTTGTATGTTACTGTATCACTTGTGTATGATCAAAAACAAACATATTAATCCATGTCCAAATCACAATCTAGAAGCAAAATAAAAACTTTGGAACTGACAAGTTAGGCTAGGCACGTGAACTTCCACCAGGGAAGTCAGGCCGGATACTCCGGAAAGGTAAGCACCTCCTGTTTAGCTAGCTTAACCCGCCACATGACATAACGAATAAAGATAGTTCACCATGTGGCGAGCATGCGTTTGGTCTTAGTTTTTGCTCAATGTTTGTTACACAGCAGAACGAGGTTTGTCGAGTTCTGGACCTAATATACATGTATTAGAACAAGGGTTGAGGTTTCTCTATCTGGCACTACAAGTAGTGATTGATTCTATTTCTTGCATCAGACAGTACATTTTTTCAATTTAAAATCAATTTTAACTTATCGACAAACCTCCGACTTTGTTGATAAAAGTTTGCAAGTAAAACGGCATGTAGGGTATTTTGCACGGGGAGGGGGATGTTACAAGATGGGGATATCTTGCACCTCTTGTTTTATGGATTTTTCTATCTGGTGTGCAAGAAAAGGGATATTGATGACGCGGTATACTGATGAAATCTATTGGATAACTTAGCCATTTGTATTTTTAAGAAAAGATGGACACTATAGATCCAGACTAATAAAATGCTATTAAATAATTCCACTGAGATTTTTTGTGGTCCATTACCCTGATGGCATGACCATATGTTTCCTGCACACAACAAATATGACCCTAAAACGGCAAAATTATCGAAATAGACTCCATAAAGGAAATACATGAGGTATTATTATTTGACCCTTGTTGAAAATAAAAACATATACAATGTTAGTTTGTAAAATAAAAAATCCATTATAAAGAAGATCGATGATACGCCAGTGTACAAATAAAGGATTGGTCGCATCTAAATATCATAAAGTTATCGGCAAATAAAACATAACTATGGTACTTAAAGGCCTGCCGAAAGTTTAAGAAAAGGTTGGTTGGATTAATCTATGAAGAATATTTTGTATGCATGTGAAGTAGGAGTGTGTTTTATGGTCTGCCTTGTACTAGCGCGCATTTAGGGCGACTTCAACTTGCTAGCTCACAGTCAGTACGCCGCAGACAAGCGTACCACTCCCCCAGTCCATTATACTGATACCAGGTGAACCAGTAAAGGCCAACGTCAAGGAAAATTCACTTTCCCACATGTGGTCTCAGCGGTCGAGAGACGCTGGATTTGAAGACTAACGTCTTATCCATTAGGCCACCGCGGCCTCTTTCGGCGTCGATAAGCCGTGATATTAATAGCTACAGAACAGACAGAGAGTAGAAGCTCGGCTGCTGAGTGACTGAGGAATGGGTAGCTAGGGTCCGAATAATTGTCAAAAATCAAAAGCAGCTATGTAACAACGTCTAATGAAGTCAATTGCTTAATGAATAGTAACGAAGTCCAGCTTCATTAGGCGTTTGACTACATTGGGAGTTGCTACACAGCTATCGAGATATACATGTAGTTAACGGGGACCGAGATGAGCTGCCGATTCATCACTTCTTTGTTAGCCTTATGTTAAAAGTTTTGACAGATAATTACTGTAGATAACGAAAAGCTTTCGAAAGACAGATATCTGCTATCCAAAATCTGCCCAGAAATATGTGTAGCTAACAAGAGGCCAGGAATGCGATGTCGATTTGGCAGTAATTCGTTAGCTTAGTGTTAAACTTTCGACAGGTCTGTACTGTATCCGTGGTTGAATATATCAATAGACCTAAAAGAGCGTTAAATGACATAAATTTGCATGTACAAATATCTCATTTTTTGGATAGTATGTTTTGTATTATATTTAATATGTCAAGAAATTTAGTATTTGAGAATATAGTGGATTTATTATACATACTTGACTGAAAATTGCACCTCATTACTACAAATTTCTCTGATAAACTCCTTAAACACAATAGCGAAACACATCATTACTTGGCAGACTTATAGACTGAAAAAACTAAGTTTTTCAAAGCCATAACTACATTAAGATATTATACTTCAAATAAAAATGGGTTTACAAGTTTGAATATTAAATAGAATATCTTTTTTATCATTGAAAAATAAATAAATAAATAAATAAATAAATAAATAAATAATGAGAAAATTGGCGAAATATATAACTTGGAAGACATGTGTTGTAAAATTTATAGGCAAACATCATTGACCTGACCGCTTGACCTTAAATTTAAATAGCACATTTACGTATAGGAAACACTAGTATTTAACTCTTCTACATGTCACTGAACCCGTACATTGTATTTTTATCAACTACGAAAATCATGACACTACCTATGTACTGGCCATGTGTGACCATCCTAAGTGATTATCTCTGAATGAAAGGTAGAGCGGACAGGTCAATGTTGTTGGCCTATACAATTGCCATAAAGTTGTAAACATATATGAATTGCGTCTTTATCTTGAGTTGATAGACGGAAAATAAACAGTAATAATAATAATGGTTCATAATCTATGGTACGAGTACCAAACTAACTTGTATTTGATTGTCATATGTCTTGTATTGTTATGATTCTTCTATGTAATCATTTGATTGTCATATGTTTTGTATTGTTATGGTTCTTCTATGTAATCATTTGATTGTCATATATCTTGTATTGTTATGATTCTTCTATGTAATCATTTGATTGTCATATGTCTTGTATTGTTATGATTCTTCTATGTAATCATTTGATTGTCATATATCTTGTATTGTTATGATTCTTCTATGTAATCATTTGATTGTCATATATCTTGTATTGTTATGATTCTTCTATGTAATCATTTGATTGTCATATGTCTTGTATTGTTATGATTCTTCTATGTAATCATTTGATTGTCATATATCTTGTATTGTTATGATTCTTCTATGTAATCATTTGATTGTCATATGTTTTGTATTGTTATGGTTCTTCTATGTAATCATTTGATTGTCATATGTTTTGTATTGTTATGGTTCTTCTATGTAATCATTTGATTGTCATATGTCTTGTATTGTTATGATTCTTCTATGTTATCATTTGATTGTCATATGTTTTGTATTGTTATGATTCTTCTATGTAATCATTTGATTGTCATATGTTTTGTATTGTTATGGTTCTTCTATGTAATCATTTGATTGTCATATGTTTTGTATTGTTATGGTTCTTCTATGTAATCATTTGATTGTCATATGTTTTGTATTGTTATGATTCTTCTATGTAATCATTTGATTGTCATATGTTTTGTATTGTTATGAGTTTTCTCTGTAATCAGCTCGACCTTGTTTTTCGGTGTAAATGCTGAATAAATAAATAAAAAAATAAATAAATAAATAAATAAATAAATAAATATAAAACAAAACGTGAAGAAAACTTTTTTGAAAAACATAGGACCGATATATACTCAACAAAAAATGTTAAGGACCACTTTGAAAATATCACTTTTTACAGAACCCTAAATTTAAATAATTAACTTTTTCTTGTTAGTAAAACAACATTGGCTTGGTTTTATTGCTTTGTATATGTCATATGAATGATGTTTTGCTATCATAACACAAGTGAAATTTTAAAGATTTTTCAGTTAGAACAAAGTATTATTTTCAAAATGGTCCTTCACTTTTTTTGTTGAGTATATATACTGTATTATATATATATAAACTAGTCTTTCGCTTTTACTGCATGTCATAAAGTTATGTAGAAATAAATCATAAACCACACAGTAAATAATACAGGGGTGTCGAAATATTAACAATAAGCTAATGAATTGGTTCTGAATCGACATCTTATCTCTGTCCCGCGATACCTAGATGTATACCTTGAAAACTGTTGTTTATCTTCGCAATTTTTGGTCTCTAAGCTCTATCCATATCTTGGCCACTAGACAGCTAAGCTTCAGCTCATGTTCGTTATCATAGTGTTAAACTATTGACAGGTCTGTTCTGTATACCAGTGTGAAGGCATAGGTAAACAATATTGACCTGTCCGTTTGACCTTTTATGAGGAATATTCATATAGGAGGGTCCACCCAATACATGGGTAGTGTTAAGATTCGCAGTTAATACATATACTCAAGGTCCATGACGAGTGTTCACATCATATAGACAAAGTTTACATGCGTGATCCCTATTCTTGAATCAACTCGTCCATAATGAATATTTAAATCAAAGGTCAAGCGGACAGGTCAATGTTGTTTACCTATATAAAATATGCCGACCTGTCGAAAGTTTAACACTGAGCTATGAAAACGAGTCTAAACTTTGCCGCCAATGGGGCCGAGATATGGATAGCTAGTGACCGCTAATAAAACTGATAGATATCAGCTGCCGAGAAGGTGTCGAGCTAAGGAGGGACCGAGTTTAGATGCATTTTCGGCACTAGTTCGTTAGGTCAGTGTTAAACTTTGGACAAGTCTGTACTGTATATCTGAGATTAAAGATTTAAGGTTTATTTATATGTCATAAAGTTATATAAACAAATAATTAAATAAACATATCTGATGTGCCTGCCTTTGTTATCTTGTCTTAATAGTATTCCACCATGAATCGATCTAAAACCTAAGTCCACATGTCAGTAGTGTGTGACTGTGCGTCAGGATCATTATACATTAATAAACAACATTCATCGGTAGTTGAGCAAGAAGGGAAGTGTTGTGTTTTATGGAATTATAATCCGAAGTACTGCACATATAATGCTGGGCATTAATTTTAATTTGAAGGTTATATTTATGTATACGTGAAATTTATATAAGTTGAGTTAGTTGTCGACACAGTGTTCAAGTGTTTAAAAGTTGATAGAAAATAATGATTAAGTCGGTCACTGAAGTAGTAAATATCACGTGGACGAGTTAATATATAAATATACATGGAGTATGGCTAAAGAAAATGAAAGAAAAACCAAACTACTTAGGACAACAAAAATCAAGCTTCCAATAGACACAGGATGGGCCTGGGTGATCTTTGCAGGTAAAACGTTTTTATATTATATATTGTTGCATGCCGATGATGTTAATTATTTATGTCTTAAGAGCTCGTTTCCTTAAAAATTTAAAGTAGAATGAATCAGAAACACCTGTTTATTAATATAATGTGTATAAATAATAATATTATAAATAATGTGTCTGGCCGGGCTCAATTGGCGACCGGTTTGCTCAGCTGGTAAAACATCTCGTTAGTAGTTCAAGTTCGATTCCAAGTTTGGCATATGCATTTTCGCGTTTTCTGTTGCATTTGGGTGCTCATCCGATCCTGAGAAGTGGCCGGCGAAACAAGTTAGACCCGTGGTGGAACCTTGTGGGTTGAATCGAAAATGAGGGGAATGTGGCTGACCGGGCTCAATAAGTGGCTTGGTTGCTCAGTCGATAGAATTTCCTGCTAGTATTCGGAAGGTTTTTAATTCGAGTCCTTGTTTAGCGGCCGCATCAGTTCTCTTTTTCTGTTATATTGGTGACTCGTCTAACCCTAAGAAGTGACCAAACAACAGTTTAGTCCCGTGGTGGATTCTGGTGGGTCGAATCGAAAAAGGAGGAATGTGGCGGACTGGGCCTAATAGGTAGCTGGGTAGCTCATTCGGTTGAACTTTCTGTAAGAATTTGGAAGGTCCCGGATTCCAGTCCGGTTTGGCCGCTGCATTTACAATATGTGTTATATGCTTATAGGATAAGGACTAATTATTATAAATAAGATAATTTTGACACGGGCACCACAGTTATTTTAGAAGAATAATTATATCGGTTTGTTAATCGTAATTTTAAAACACCACTAGGACATTAAGCAAAAAAAACCACGCAGATAGGTAGCTGAAGTCGATGCAAATTTCAGATGATAACATATTCACCATAAAATTTAACGAAACGCACTTTAAAAAAATTGTTTATCCATACTTAATATTGTAGTTTGTTTTGAAATTCACGAAGTGCAAACGATTTGCATAAGTTGCTCGAGCCGCTTTGATGACAGCAGCTGACTCCATCTCGATCTAGGTGTTTCAAGACCTATGTAGATGTGTTTAACAAACAACTTGTTATTTTTCACATTTGAATTAAATCTATTTTTTTTGCAAATCGTTTTGATAAATAAATGATGCATGTTGATATGTACATGTAGATAAGATATAATATCTAGATATTCAATGCAGTTTGACAGAGTGTTTAATCGAAAACAAACATACCAGTGTAGTTTTCAAATCACAATCCCACTTTGAAACGGGCACTATATATGTTAAACACGCGAACTTCCACTGAGTAAGTGAAGCCGGATGCCCCAGAAGGATGAGCATCTCATGTTTAGATCGCTACACCCACCACTTGTGTAATAGAAGTTGAGAATGAAAGGGAACATGTGACTATAGGTCAATTGCAATTTTGACATGAACAGCTTCTCGTAATATTAAAAAACAAACATACCAATATCCATATCCAAATCATAATACCAAGACAAAGTACAAACTGAAAACTTGTAGATTTAGTTATAGACTTTCAGGTAAGTGAGACCAGGTAATCGAGAAGGTTTAAGAAACCATTGTATAGCTTGCAACGGCTGCAAACTGTGTGATCAAAATTGAGAATGAAAGAAACATGAAACTATGAAACCATCGCAATATAATCAAATCCAAGTTCAAATCACAGTCCAAAAGCAAAAGTAAAAAATTTGAAAAACTGACAATTTTAAACATTTCCACCAGGGAACTGAGACCAAGTGCTAAAGAAGGTTTAAGAAACCATTGTATAGCTTGCTTCAGCTGCAAACAATTGAGAATGAAAAGGAACGCGGAACTACGGCTTTATGCTTAATACGGCAGTGTCCTTTATCGTGCCAAGCCTACCGTGACACGGAACCTCGTTTATATTAAGTCCCTATCCGAAAGAACCGTGACTTTCATTCCATGTAATGCTGAGTGCTTGACGAAATAACAGTTACTACTTTCAAGTCTTTTTGCATACACGGTCGGGGCTCGAACACACTACTTCCCACTTACGGAGCGAGCACTCTACCAACTGAGCTACCGCCGTGGTTGTCAAGATTTCGACATGAACATCGAGATTTGGACATGAACAGCCACTCATCACACAAATCTAAGATATAAATAGGACATTTCTTATACACATGTTACAACTACATTAAAAATATGTAACTGTATGTAACATATGGTAGTATCATGTGTCAGAAATATATCTTGGTTAATCTTTTTACTATGGTCTTTCCCCGAGATGCTGGAATACAGTACAGACCTGTCGAAAGTGTAACAATAAGCTTACGTATACGTGCTTAATCAACAGCTCATCTCGGCCCTCGTTAGCCATATTTTGTCAGCTGATTGGCAGCTGCCATATATCTCTTGACAGACTTTCGGCAGCAAGACATAATTCCAAAGGAAAGTAAAAACCTTGAGGCTGGCAAATTAGGTTAAACACGTAAACGTCTACCAGAGAAGTGAGGCCGGGTGCTCCGGAAGAGTAAGTATCTCCCTCCTGTTAGCTAGCTACAACCGCCAAATTCTCTAACATAAAATTCAAAATCACAATCCAAAGCAAAGTAAAAACCTTGAGGCTGGCAAATTAGGTTAAACATATAAGAATCTACCAGATAAATGAGGTTAGGTGTTCCGGAAGAGTAAGTACCTGCCTCCTGTTCCTGTTAGCTAGCTGCAACCGCCATGTGTTAAATGCTCCTACACAAAATTCTCATAAAATTGTCAATATTTTAAGATTTATACACTTGTTCATTATTGATTTTGTTATATACAGTACAGACCTGTCGAAAGTTTAACACTAAGCTTACAAAAATGATTTAAAGCTCGGCGGCACCGCCAATTGGCCTGGAAATAGCTTGCAAGTGGCAAAAAGCTATCGTATTATAGTTAACAGCTACCAAAAACCTTTCGAGATATAGATAACGAAGGGCCGAGGTGTTCTGTCGATTCGACAGTAATTCATTAGCTTAGTGTTAAACTGTCGACAGATCTGTACCATGTACATGTTTAAGATACAAATCCGAGAACAATGGTAATTGAAGACAAACTCGAGAACAGCAATATTTGTAAGATTAGCTTTGTTAGAGAATTGTAAGCACAATAAGCCGGATTTAGTTGGATTTTCACTTCCTGATAAAGAAATAATAATTAGAGTAAACACAATGCTGTTGTTGATGCTGAGAGAATTTGTATTATATTTAGTTACTGTCGTTTCAGTTTTGCTTTTATGTTTCGTTGATTCAATTTTGTGTTCAATTGGTTGCTTTTTTGTGTTCTATCGATTGTTTTTTGTTCCACCGGTTGCTTTTTATGTTCTGCTAATTGTCTTTTGTGTTCCATTGGTTATCTTTTTGCTTGTTTTGGCTGTCTTTTTGTTTTGTTGGTTGCAATTTTGTTCCTTTGGCTGTCTGTTTGTTTCGTTGGTTGCATTTCTCTTTCTTTGGCTGTCTTTTTGTTTCGTTTGTCGCCGTTTTGATACACATCATTGGTCGCTGTCTTGTTTTTGTTGCTTCGTACTTTTATGGTATATAGACTGTTTGTATTTAAAGAATTAAATATACCACTACACTCAGTTGGTGTTTTACTTGATTGGTAGGGTGCTTCTCCATATGGTAGAGGTCGGGGTTGGATCCATGGCCGGGTTTGACCAAAACTTTTAAAAAGGTAGTGACTGCTCTTTCGCGCCAGCCAAGCACTTGGCATTTAGGAGACATTAAAAACTGTATCCGATGACAGGGTAAGCGCACCACATCAAAATACCGTTCCTGCATATTGTCTTGAGAGACCCCACTGCAACAACAAAATATTCTGCCACTTCGCCTTTACCAATAAGTAAAATATTCTTATAACGTAAACCCTAACACATTCAATCAATCAATTAATCAAGAAAAAAAAGAATTTAATTTGAAAACTAAAAAAAAAAAAAAAACACATAAAGATTGAACACAAGTTAATGTCTCTTTTAGTACGATATGCAATATTTTTTTCATTCTACATTTTGATTACACACTTGGCGGGTGTAGCTAGCTTAACTGGCCTAGGAGTGCTTACCCTTTCCAGAGCACCCAGCCTCACTTCCCTATTGGAAGTTCTTGTTTTTAACTTAATATGCCAGCTTTAAAATGTTTACTTTGGGATTGTGATTTGGACATGGATTGGTATATTTGTTTTCGATTTGCTCACTCAGTAACTGTAAAATTGTAAAACAAAGTTATTCTAGATTATTTTGTATGAACCAAAGCAAAATGAAATTTTAAATTAATTCTAAAAGATAGAATTGGATTGTATTAAATACAATTATAGTTTGTTAATTTCTTCTACTTCTGTGTGACAAAATAATAATTAATTCATGTTCCTATTGGTTAATTACAATTTTGTTACTTGAAGAATATTGCAAACCCAGACTTATCAAGGCCCTCAAAACGATTTTTTGCAGTCAACACAGTATTGTTAAAAAGTTTGATGTCTCTGTGTCCAGGATTGCCCTGGATATAGTTGACGTCTCATAGTCCCATGTTCCTTCCACACAATTTTGATTACACACGTGACGGGTGTAGCTAGCTAAACAGGAGGTGCTTACCCTTCCGAAGCACCCGGCCTCACTTTCTTGGTGGAAGTTCACGTGTCTAACCTAACTTGTCAGTTCCAAAGTTTTTACTTTGCTTCTGAATTGTGATTCGGACATAGATTAGTATGTTTGTTTTTTATAACAATCTTGATTCTTCTTGGAGGATATTGCAAACCCAGACTTATCAAGGCCCTTAAAACGATTTATGGCAGTCAACACAGTATTGCTATTAAGTATGATGTCTGTGTATTCAAGAATACCCTGAACATATTTTACTTCCTGTAATTACACATTTTCTTCATTCTAAATTTTTATTACACACGTGGCTAAACCTTCAGAAGCATCCAACCTCACTTCCCTGGTGGTAGTTCACGTTTTTTAACTTCATTCGCCAATTTCAAAAGTTTTGACTTTGCCTTTGGATTGCGATTTGGACATGGATTGATATACATGTAATTGTTTTTTATTTGTTCTCTCAGTCACTGTAACATCGTTTTATTTTATATGAACCAGAAAAAACATTATATACAATAGATAGAGTCAGATTGTATTAAATACAATTATAGTTTGTTAATTTCTGTCACTTCTGTGTAACAAAAAATGATCAATTTGGCTTTTTATTGATTTTCATCAAGGAAAGCAATTTCAATCTTGTTCCTTGAAGAATGTTGCAACCCCAGACTTATCAAGGCCCTCAAAAAGATTTACGACCGCCATCACAGTATTGTTATTAAGTATGATGTCTCTGTATTCAAAAATATCTTTGGTGTATTTGACGTCCCATAGTTCCATGTTCCTTTTGTTTTAAATTTTGAATACACACATGGCTGGCGTAATTTGCCAAACTTGAGTGGTTATCCTTCCGGGGCGCGCGGCCTCCTTCTAGCCCAAGAGCTAGTGGGGTTTGAAATATGTGTCAATGGCCAAAAGCTTTGAAGGTTGTTTCTGATAGAAAAATGTCTGTAGTTTTCGAATTTGGGCGTCTTGTGAATGAACTCGTTTCCGATTTTTTTTCAGACGCGAGTTTTTACACTAGAATCGCATTTTTCAGCCGGTTTTTCGGTAATTTGATAATTCTGCATTATGGACGCGATATGGCCTTAAAATGTCTTATTACTGATGCGGTTATCAAGAATTATGATCATTGTTGACATTTAAGTTAAAAACTTCTTGATACATTTCAGATTTTTTTTTAAAATAACTATTTTAGGAAAAAATAGACCAAAAATTTTGCGTTTTTAATATTTTGCCCTCTTTTATGTCTTATAAAAAAATAATAAAAGCATTTAAGTGAAATGTTTTACCATATTGTCACAGCCTAATGTGTTTTGCATTCAATAAAAGTAGCTGCATATCATTTGGTAGGAAATTGCGGCACCCACAGTGGAAAAACTTTCCCCTACCCCAAAAATTGCAAATTTCTCAAAAAATCGATCTTTACTACAAATTTTGCTATTAGTTGCCATACTGATTGTTATACCGTGTAAGCTTTAATACTTGGGTGACAACATTGAAGACCTCTAACTAAAAACTTCTTGTTAAGCATTCAATCTCAATTTTGTGGCCAATTTTAAACAACCGAGTTTTGCGTTTTTACTTAATCTTTATTCGTTAAAGTCTTGTAGCGCATTCAAAAAAAGCCTGATTATCAATATACTATTTTATTTAGAATCCCTGATGTTTGTGCTTTATTGTGCAAGTATAATGTATAACACAATCGTCACACAAACCCTTTCACCACAATTTATTCTTCCCCCTACCCATATGCAATAAATAAGCGAGTTCGCGAGATATTGATTTTACACTTGTGCGTTCTCAGGCAGTGAGATTTTAAACACGGTAGAGTGTTATAACGTAAATTTGTACTTGAAACATATAGTAAATTACGCTGTTAGCTTGTTTATTCAATGCTTTGATTTTTTGTATTATTAAGCAATGATAGTGCCACGCCCTTTTGTATGACTCGGCAGATGGCGCTGCGCAAAGCGTTTGTGTTACGTTTTCTGTCATTGCAAATCACACGTGGTTGCAATTATAGATACTTTCATATGGTTGTTGTTTATGATAAGTAAGAAAAAACTATTCACCCCTTTTTTCTATTGTTTTGTTACCGTTTATATTTCGTGTGAACAAGTTGATTTTATTTAATATTTGTTTTTAAAAAGAATCCGTGTTCACAATAGAATCAATGAAGTTTTGACGCAGATAAGTAATCTGTTTGTTAATTCTATTTGATTCCGTGACTGAATTAAAATCACTGTAAATAATATTTTGCGATTTGTTTGTGATAACTCATTGTCATTTCAATTAGAAGTGTTGCAAAATGGCCAGCACACGGCTGGATACATCTAAGGGGAAACAGATATTACAGGGCGATAGCACAGATGAAACAAATCTTGTTTGTTGCCTTCATGTCGATAAACGTTTCCAAGATATAGAAATTAAACCTTTTGATGAAACAACATGGAGTAAAGTGGCAAAAGTTGCTGAATATCGTCTTTCGAAAACAAAATCCCACAAATATAAACAAATTTGTCAAGATCTTCCTCAAAACTTTGATCCTAAAACCAATGGTTATCACAGAATGTGTTACAAGAACTTCACTGCTGTCTCAAAAAAAGAACTAGAGTCTTTTTCCACTGTAGAAGTAGAAGAAGTTTCTTACACTTTAAGATCCCACACTGAACATTTATCGGACGAAACTTCCTCCTCCGGTATTTTTCTTCCCGTATGTTTGTTTTGTGGCCTCCTGACGAAGGGTAAGAAAGGGAACAGTTAGGCAATTGTGAAAGTTTGGAAGCGGGAGAAAAAATAAAAAATGCTGCAATGGTTCTGGGTGATACAGATATGATTGCCAGAGTTTGTGATATAGATTTTGTTGCTAAAGAGGTTAAATATCACCATAGCTGCCGAAAACATTACTTAAATCTTTCTGAGAGGTGTATACCCGGGTCTGCTAAGACAGAATATGGCAACATTAGGCTAGGACACGAAAAAGCATTTAAATGGTTGACCGAATACATAAATAAAACGTTATAGCACAAGGTCAAGCTGTAACAATTGCCCCTTGTATGAATATTACACTACAATGCTGATGGACATTGGTCTTGATTGCTCCTCATATACCATCCAGACTTTAGAAGTAAAACTTCTAAATCACTTCAAAGATGATATTTGCATGAGTAAAATAGGTAAACGACAAGGCAAAATATTATATCCAAGCTTTCTAGATACAGATCAGATTATAGGTTTCCATAATACGTTTTTATTAAATTCCAAAGTCACTGAAGCTGCATACCAGTTGCGAAATACAATATTAGAAATGTCAAAGACATGTCCCCAATTACAGAACCCATTGACTGTAAATGAAATACAGAAAGGCCAAGCTAACCCCCAGACATACTTATGCAGTTTTTTAAAACTCTATATACAGGGTCTTCAACAAAAGAACCTTCTGAAAGAATGAATAGATGCATCAGTTCAGCAGCAGATGATGCTTTGTTTGCTGTAACCAATGGCGAAATAAAGCCATCAAAACATTTATGTCTTGGACTGGGTTTTAAAAGTATGACTGGTAGTAGGAAAATTATTGAAGTACTAAATCATTTAGGGCACTCAATAAGTTACCATGTTGCGGAGACACTTGAAACTGAACTTGCAATGACAATATCAGACAGGAATCAGCTAACTCCTGATGGATTACTGAAAATTCCAAACTTGTCAACCGGAACGGCTTGGGATAATTATGATGAAAACACCGAGACTTTGTCTGGAAGCGGAACTTTGCACGACACAGTTGGAATATGTTACCAGAACACTCCCGACGAACAACATTCAATGGGGGACTCTCTAGGAATTCCACAAGTATCCACTACACAAACAAAGTCATTGAAACGTAAACGCTCTTTAGATATTGAGGACCCTATTTTAGAATCTTACAGAAAGCGTCCAAAAATAACAAAATTTCAATATCCCGTAAAAGCAATTTCGGACCCCTCTAATTTAAATGAGACCAGAAAAAGGGATTTAACATGGGTGATTTGTCACCATTTATTTTCTAATATACCCATGTGGTCAGGATGGAATTCTCTAATCACAGTAGATCATCTACCAGAGCAAGTGATAGGCTATATGGACAATATAAGTTTGCCACCGACCCGATTAGATGTGGTGTCGGAAACATTACGTCGATCGCAGATTGTGGCACGGGAATGTTCTGATAACACAGCAATTGTCCACTATGATCTTGCCATAGCTAAACCAGCGATGCAGATACAATCGGAAGAATCACCAAAGTACGACAATATTTTCATATGTTTTGGTCCTTTCCATATAATGTTGGCATATTTTGGCGCTCTTGGTCACTTAATTGAGGGCTCTGGCGGACCATATGTGCTAACCGAGACCAAAGTTCTGGCAGAAGGGTCTCTAAATGGGTTCATAAAAGGGAAGCATTATAACAGATGTCAGAGAATGCATACTATATTATCTCTTTCTTTCCGTATTCTCCATTTTCGGTCTTTTCTGGAAGAGCATGGTCAGATATCTGAATCTTTATACGAGCAGTTAGAACAATTCATTACAAATACTTCTTCAGAAGAAATGCAAAACGTTCTAGAGCAAGAAAATTTAAAATCTATTTTTGATATGTATGAAGCCTTTTCCAATGACACAAGAACTGGAAACCATGGATCAACAGCACAGTATTGGTTTATGTATATTGAATTAGTTGAACTTCTGTTACTTTTCAGTAGATCTTGTCGAACTAACGATCTACCTTTATTTACTTACTGCTTAGGAAAAATGTGTCCAGTATTTTTTGCAGCTAATAGACCAAACTATGCAAGATGGATGACACGCTATCACTTAAATTTACTTAACATTGATATAAGTCATCCACAAGCAAGAGCAATGCTTGAGAATGGTGGTTTGTCTATAAGACGCTCGAATAAATCATTTTCCAGAATTCCAGTGGACATGACACTTGAGCAGACAATCAATGCTGATGCTGCATCTCGTCTAACTGGCATTTCTGCATTCAGCCAGTCATATACGGCCAGGCGAAGATGGATGATTACACGAAGTGTCCGCAGTGCTATCGTTGGTGCTCTTCTCTCAAAAACTGGAATCCGGAAAAAGGGGATGTGAATCAAGAGCTCAAGCCGTCGCGAATTCAGAGAGATAATAAAGATGTAAGTAGTTTGATCGACTGTATTAAAGCAACTAAGAATCCGTTTGATACAGAGATAAGAAATGAGGATCTCCTGTGCATATCAACTGGTAACAGAGTCAAAGATGATGTGAAAAATGAGATACTTAGTTGTGTAAAATATGGCGAGCAATCTTTTCACGACTTTAGAAATGGCTGTTTTGCAGATCCCTCTAGATTTGAAAAACCTATTACAAGAAACAAATTGCGCACTTTTGCATCTTTGGCACTTAAGGTTCGGGTTGAGGTGAAAGCAAAGAAAATCATACAGCTACAGTGTTCACGTGATCTATTTGGTAGGCTTTTGTTTTTGGCAACGACAACAGATATAAACTTGCAGAAAGTTTTTGAATATCCTCTCACTCCCGTGCCGCCAGCTCTTGCACAAATTGACGGGAATATGAATAAAACCGACAAATCAATACTTATGAAAATGTTAGAGAGCAAGGCTCATTCTGATCCTCCAGCTGCAAATCAAATTGATGCTTATGTCGTTGATGCCATGTTCCTTATACAGTTGCTGTCAAACCTACCAGATACTTTTGAAGGTGTAGCCAAAACCATTCTCAAGCTATTATGTAAACTGGCAAAAGAAATACACTTTGTTTGTGACACATATGTCCATCCATCCATCAAAGATATTGAAAGAGATATGCGAGGAGAGAGCAGTGGACCAGATATTGTAGTAATGGGCCCAAAACAAAAGCGACCTCATGATTTCCGTTCAGCTTTGAAATCTGCTAATTTCAAGAGGTCATTACTATCGTTTTTGCTACAAGAATGGAAGAATGATAACTATGCTGACATTCTTGCAGGCCATACATTATATTATGCAACAGAGGACCACTGCCATCAATTCTATTGCGAAAATGATGCAACAGTAGTGTGCAGTGAAGTGTCCAATCTTGCCTGTACCCACGAGGAGGCAGATACCAGGATCACCTTACATGTGCAATACATTGCCTCAAGGTCCGATTCTCCTAACGTAGTGGTTAGAGCAAATGACACGGATGTAATGGTTATTTTATTGTATCATTGTCACCAAATACATGCAAACATATGGATGGATTCAGGCACTGACGGCACCAATACTAGGCGATTTATTGATCTAACAAAACTGTCCAATGAAATTGGGATCGAAATGTGCCAAGTTCTTCCAGCTATCCATGCTTTCACTGGATGTGATTATACTGCAGCATTTCTTAGAAAAGGTAAAATTAGGCCTTATAATATCGTTGAAAAAAGTGCAACTTTCAGAAGCGTTTTCTCAAATATTGGAACAAATCAAAGAGTTAATGAAAGAGATATGAAGGTAATGGAATCTTTTGTCTGTGAAATGTATGGCAAAAAAAACATTAAAACAGTAAATGAGGCACGATTTGCCATTTTCAGAGAGAAATACGCTCCAACAAATCAAACTGACCCATTAGAAAAGCTCAAAGGAGCCGATCCGAGTTCACTACCTCCTTGTAAAAGTGTTCTTGTTCAGAAAATCCTCCGAACAGAATATGTTGCATATTTTTGGAAACATGCCAATTGCAGTTGTCCTACATTAAATACTCCACAAGAAAATGGATGGAAAAAAGAAAATAACAAGTATGCGATTCACTGGTTTGAAGGTGAACAGATTCCGAAAGATATAAGACTGAAGATGGACAGTACAACTTTTACAGAGGATGACATGGGAGAAGATGAGGATGTACGTGAATCCGACAGTAGTGATAGTGAAGACACTGATGATGAATGAAATTATAATTCTGAATGAATACGAGTTATTTTGAACCAGCCTGTCTAAGAGCACTAACACAGTATATCCCGTGAATTCGCATATCGTTAGCATATTGGGGTAGGGGAAGAATAAATCGTGGGTAATGGGTTAATGTGACGATTTTGTTACACATTATACTTGCACAATAAAGCACACACATCAGGGATTCTAAATAAAATAGTATATTGATAATCAGGCTTTTTTTGAATGCGCTACAAGACTTTAACGAATAAAGATTAAGTAAAAACGCAAAACTCGGTTGTTTAAAATTGGCCACAAAATTGAGATTGAATGCTTAACAAGAAGTTTTTAGTTAGAGGTCTTCAATGTTGTCACCCAAGTATTAAAGCTTACACGGTATAACAATCAGTATGGCAACTAATAGCAAAATTTGTAGTAAAGATCGATTTTTTGAGAAATTTGCAATTTTTGGGGTAGGGGAAAGTTTTTCCACTGTGGGTGCCGCAATTTCCTACCAAATGATATGCAGCTACTTTTATTGAATGCAAAACACATTAGGCTGTGACAATATGGTAAAACATTTCACTTAAATGCTTTTATTATTTTTTATAAGACATAAAAGAGGGCAAAATATTAAAAACGCAAAATTTTTGGTCTATTTTTTTCCTAAAATAGTTATTTTAAAAAAAAATCTGAAATGTATCAAGAAGTTTTTAACTTAAATGTCAACAATGATCATAATTCTTGATAACCGCATCAGTAATAAGACATTTTAAGGCCATATCGCGTCCATAATGCAGAATTATCAAATTACCGAAAAACCGGCTGAAAAATGCGATTCTAGTGTAAAAACTCGCGTCTGAAAAAAAATCGGAAACGAGTTCATTCACAAGACGCCCAAATTCGAAAACTACAGACATTTTTCTATCAGAAACAACCTTCAAAGCTTTTGGCCATTGACACATATTTCAAACCCCACTAGCTCTTGGGCTATTCATTTCCCTAGTAGAAGTTTACGTGTCTAATTTAACTTGTCAGTTCCAAAGTTTTTTACTTTGCTTCTGGATTGTGATTCGGGATGGATTAGTATGTTTGTTTTTGATTAAAATCTTGTTACTTCTTGAAGAATATTGCAAACCCAGACTTATCAAGACCCTCAAAACGAGTGCTTATCCTTCCGGGGCGCGCGGCCTCTCGACCCTGGTAGAAGTTTACGTTTTTGACCTAATTTACCAATTTCAATATTTTAACTTTTCTTTGGGGTAGTGATTAGAGAATTGATTTATATGTTGATTTTTTATTTGCTCACTGTCATTCACTGTTAAATAGTACAGTTGATATTACATGAACCTAAACAAAATTTCATCCCATAAATGTAATTAGATTGTATTTTTTTCAGTTAAAGATTGTGAATCCCTGTCATTTCTGTGTGACAAGATAATGATCAATTTCAATATTATCGATTTTCGTCAAAGAAACCAATTACATTCTTGTTGCTCTGAAATCAAGTATTTTGTTTCAATAGCGTCACATATCTTTACTTAATCCTATTCATTATTACTAAAACCCGTTTTTAGTGGTTTAAGACATATTTTACAAAAAAAAAAAAAAAAAAAAAAAAAAAAAAAAAACTTTCTAGTGGCATCATTTTAGTAGAAAGTGACCTAATAAACGATGACGGTCTCTGCTCAAATCATTTAGAAGCAGGTCAATTCATGTCCAATTCAAGGTCATGGCAAATGACATCTAATCTATATAGTTTCATGTTTCGTGTTTTCTTCAAGTTTCATATTTACACCACAATATCATGAATGTATTTGGCACAACTTTGTTTTAGGTCAAATGATATATTTTACGAAATGTCATAGCTACACCACCTGCTGTTTTTACCTTTTCACAGCGTACATTCGTGTCGCGGCAGGTTTACGTAAACCCAAATAAATGCATATGATAGTTTGTGATTTGAAACAAAATGCCAACGATGTTAAATCTCTACATGATGTAAGTTAAAATTTACAAGTTAACTGATATGGAGCCTATGAAAAAAGTTATTTCGTGTATTCGAAAAAGTTGTTTCGTATTTTCATGGTAAATGGTATTTCGATTTTTTTTTGTTTCTTTTTGTTACCTTTCTTATCCTGTCTTGGTATTTTTTGGTTTAGAGATTGTTACCACCACTACTGAAACTTTATATAGAACGAATAAAACATATAACTTGTTGAGTCCGGAATATTGCAAGGCTAGGCTTAGTAAGGCATTTTGCGTTTTACCACATCGAATAGGAAAATTATGTGTAATACGAATCGGTAATTAAAAAAATCGTGTTGTGTATCGAAGTTCGGTTGCTGCCTGTTTCTTTGCAAATACAGTACAGACCCATCGAAAGTTAAACAACAAGCTTATGTATACATGTAAGTACCAAATCGACAACTCATATCGGTTCCTCGCTACCTACTAGTATATGATTACGAAATTTGTTCCACTATGTAGCACTAGACGACCGTTTCGGAATTAAAAAATCCTCATTAGTAGTGCTCAGGACAAAATTGTGGAAACCCAAAGATGTTGGCAGTTGCAGTATATCTTTCAGCAGGTTTTCAGCCGCTAGCTATCCACTTGGCTGTCGAGCTTCGACCTCTGTTTGTAAAAACATTGTTAGACTCGCGACTGGTCTATTCTGAGGTTTGAGTCTCCTGTTCTCGTGAAATACAGAAATTAACTATGAATGCATATACATAGATCAAAGGCGTGTGTGTTTAGCTATTCACACGATTGCCGAACTAGCTGCAATTTCCGTCCTTTTCCACAGTGTTCGACTCGCGACAGGTCTATTCTGAGGCTAACCAAAAAAACAAACATACTAATCCATGTCCGAATCACAATCCAGAAGCAAAGTAAAAACTTTTGAACTGACTTGTTCGGTTAGACGCGTGAACTTCCACCAGGGAAGTGAGGCCGGGTGCTTCTTAAGGGTAAACACCTCCTGTTTAGCTAGCTACACTCGCCACGTGTGTAATCAAAATTGTGTGAAAGGAACATGGAACTATGGGACGATAAATATATCCAGGGCAATCCTTGACACAGACTACTAACACTCTCTAGAGTGCCCGTCAACATGAAATACAGATCAGCAGTCTAGTAATTGATCATGGATGTATACATATTCACTCCGCTGTCGAGCTAGCTGGGATTTCAGTCCTTTACCACAGTGTTCGACTCTCGATAGGTCTGTACTGAGGTTAATTGCCCGTCCACGTACATGTACGCATGAAATACAGAATAAACAGAGTAGTTAATAACTATGAATGCATTAACATAGATCAGAGCGAGAGCCGAGTTTCAACTACTGTCCATCACTAACTGTTAAACTTTCGACAGGTCTGTACTAAAGTTTATTACACTCGGGAATCTCCCATCCACATGGAATACAGATCATCAGTGTAGTAAATGACAATGAATGCATTGACATATATATCACTGGCGTATGTGTGTCTCCCAGGGATGTCCTTGAATATAGATAACACTGATAAAACACCAGGTTATCGCCGAAGTTAAGGACAGATTAAGGAATATTGCATCAGATGTCATTTTAAATGATAATTGTGAAATACTACTTAATGTAGTATATGTCACTGTTGTTAAGGTGTTTATTGAGTGTTTGAATGAAGTTTTACGTTCCAGTTAAGAAATATTTCACTTATTTCGAGATGCAACCAGCTGTAGGAGCATTAAAACGATGACTCGTGAAACTGCTGTTAAGGAGTTGATTGATTGAATAAATTGGGATTTACGTCCCAGTCAAGAAATATTTCACTTATTTCGAGATGCCACCAGCTGTAGGAGCATTAAAATTGATTACCCGTGTAAAAATAGGTGAAGCAAGCTAAAAAGAACCTTCCTTAGGCATACAACAAAGGTGAAATTTCTGCAACTTTATGCCTGCAGCTTGTGATGACATGCCTGAAGTGGCAGAAAGTTAAACCTTTGCAGTGCAGGGAGAGTCTCTTAACATGCCACATCTTCCGAAGGTCTCCGTGGCTTTCTATTTTAAATTCTCTGCGAAAGTACAGTCACTACCCAGTTTTAAGTCTCGGTCCGGCCTGGTTTCGAACCCATGACCCCAACACGGCTGCCAATGTTTTACGCCTTTGTTTCAGTGGAATAAATGTTTAACTTAGAAGGGACCTTTGTGCCATTCCCGCAAAATGGAAAGAGAGTGATTGCGACTCTTGGTCATACCCGCCCGGGGTTTGCGAACCCCGAGCCCACATACGGATCGAACATGAGTTACATAGTGGTAAGGGAAATCAACCAATTTAATTCTATACCCGAAATGTAATACTAAATCGTTAATGGGACATTACGTGGTTGGTACGCTAGAGAACCCGAAGGGAAACTAATCAATCAGTGATATATTAATAAAATCCAACATATATACATGTATATTGAAAAGGGTTTAAATATTTAAAAGCTTATCCAGGCTCATTGAATGGAAATATTAACTTGTACTTTATAATATACAGTACGGGCCTGTCGAAAGTTAAAACACTGAGCTAACGACGGCAGATAACCCTATACCTTCGCTAGCTATACAGTAACTAGACAGCTTTTCGATAGTTGCTATATATCTCTCGACAGCTTTTCTGCCGTAACTAGCTGTCCATAGGCAACTCGGCAAGCCATCATCGATTGCGAATCCATTTTTGTTAGCTTCGTGTTAAATTTTCGACACGTCTGTACTGTAAATGTTCTAACTTTCGACTTTTTATTATATCCTATTTAACCGCTGTGTTGAAGTAATAGTTCAACAAGCTTAACCAAGAGATTTGAAGGAATGACAAAATCAGCTGCATCTTATATGTCGTCACCATGAAATGACCGGAATTACGGCCATTAGCTTTTCGCCTTTGGCATTTTATTGCACTTCTTGAAAAAAAGTCAATCACACCACTGTGGTACATGTAGTTCACTTAGTAGGGTGCTCACTCCGTAAGTGGGAGGTCGTGGGTTCGAACCCCGACCGGGTCTGACCCAAGACTTGAAAGTGGGTAGTAATTGTTCTTTCGCCAAGAACTCGACATTACGTAATGACAGTCGTGATTCTTTCGGATGAGAACTTAAAATAAACGACGTCCCTACTCACGGAGGGCGTAGAGGTGTTGTTTTCCATTACATAATTCCAAGGTTGAATGTAAAAGTTCTTGTTGTGTGTGCGCTTTTGCTGCAAGTGCTTATTATTTCTGCATTGGGGATCTTATAAGTATACATGTCCTGAAAATATATCTATCGGATTCTGTTCCTCAATGGTATGGTTTTTGTTAGTTTTTTTTTTTTGCTCATATGCTAGATTTTAATCTAGACTGACATGTTAACATATGGTTATCATATCAGACCTGGCCTAATTAGAGTTATTAGACAAATGTTTGACAGAATATTCATAGTTATACATGTATATATATCATTGTAATATTGATTAATTTTGCATCGTCGGTTTATTACTTCTTCTTACTTGTTCAGTCTGTTTCAATAGTTTTTTGGTTGCAAACGTTCTCTATAGCGGCCACAGGTGACCTCTACAGAGGTGTCTTTAGCATGCACTGAGACACGGAACCTCGGTTTTGAGTATCATCCGAAAGTCAGTGACAGTACCACTCGGCCATGTCCGCCAATCTACTCTAACGATTATATTAATCGAAAGAATAGTATGTGTGAGTGTGTTTTGTACTCTGTCTTGTATTAACACACTCGGGATGTGGTTAAGGTGGTAGTTCACCAATTCAGTATGTCACAGACAAACATGCCGCTTCCTCAATCACATTATACCAACACCAGATGAATAAGTCGATACTTTGCCCTCTTAAAAAAGAGCGCCAAGCGAGAAATCAGTATCTCAAATTTCATTGTCATGTATAATTCGGTCGAGGTTTGAGCCCACGAACCCCAGCTCTCGAGTCAGACTCTCTCAATTACTTTCCAAGCGAGAATTTAGTATCTTAAATTTCATTGTCATGTATAATTCGGTCGAGGTTCGAGCCCACGAACCCCAGCTCTCGAGTCAGACTCTCTCCATTACTTTTTGCCCAAACAAGATATTTGGTTGATTTTTTTCTTGGGGGATGTCATTGAAAACGTAAAATAATCTCGCATGTAATTCAAGTATTCAAAACTACATGCAATTTTATACATGTGCCAAATGATCAAATGTACTTGAACAACTGTCTGCTGCTATGTGAGTTGATTAACAAAAATACAATACATGCCTGTCAAAAGTTTAACGGAAATGAGTCAAATTTAGGCTGTGGAGTGACCGAAATTTGGGTGTCCAGTGACTGTAAAGCACTGTTGAAGCTGACGAGATAATAAAGGTTACGATGAGCCTGAACGAACCGCCAAATTCAATGATATTTATTAGTTGGTTCATTGTTAAAATTTAGACAGGTCTGTTCTGTATATAACTTATTTATGTGCATTTTACAACATAGACATTTTTAATTATCACGAATCATCCTATCTATCTACCCATAAATATACACTGAAAATCGATAGCAAAAAAATCTTTAAATGAAATACCCCGTTATAACATACAGTACAGTCCTGTCGAGAGTTTAACACTAAATTAACAAAGTTAGTTAGTGCCGAATCGGAAGATAATCTCGACCCTTCGTTAGGTATATCTTTTCAGGAAACACTGTGGTAGCGTGTTCGCTCTATAAATGGGAGGTAGTGGGATCAAGACTTGAAAGTGGGTAGTGACTTTCTTTCAATAAGCACTCGGTGTTACGAAATTAAAGGATGGGGGCCTAAAATGAGGTCACGTGGTACGTTAGGCGTGGCACGATAAAGAACCTTGCTGTAGAATGCCATCAGCGCAATGCGCAGACGAAATTTCTGCACCTTCGCCGATAGCTGGAGGCGTCTCGATATAAGTGAAATATTCTTGGCTGGGACATTAAACACCATTACTCAACTCAAATCAACCACACGACAGTGGAACTTCTGCATTTTTCATTACCTTAGTGTTTAACTTTCGACAGGTCTGTACTGTAAATATTTACTTAAAATCGATACCGCAAATCCTTAAATAACATACCCCGTTATAACATACCTTCGTCAAAATGTTGTTGTGTAATATTATTCTTTTGTAATACAAAATATCTGATGAATAAAAAACAACTTTTTTACATGAAGTGATTGATTTTCGGATTAAAATTTACATCAAATATTTACAAGAGCCGTTGAGCTAATTCAAGCGTGTTTGTCACATGAAGGATGAATAATATAGTGAAAAAATAAAATTCTGTCAAGTTGTCTTTGAAATCCTTTAATTCCAATCAGTTTCATACAATCCACTGCACAGGCATGTCAAGAGTTTAACAGTAAGCTTAAGCTTACAAATAAGCGCCGAATCGGCATCTCATATCGTACCCTAATCTTTATCGCGACAGCTTTTCGGCACCTGCGCGCTTTCTATATTTCTGCAGCGTATATACGCGTACCTGTCACTAGCTACCAATTTCCTCGGACAATCTGAAGCCTATTTTTGGCTTCTTTTGTAAGCCCAGTCAACCTTTCAACAGGCCTGTACTGTAGATGTTGGCTTAAATTCACAACGCACACAAGCATTACTAATATACATTCTTTGAAATATTTGAATTACAGTCAGTTCCACACCATCCACAGCACAGGGTTGTCGAAAGTTTAACACTAAGCTAACGAATTAATACCGAACCGGCATCTCACGTCGGACCCACATAATCTATACCGCGACAGATTTTCGGTCGCTACTTTCTATATTTCTGCAGCGTACCCGCCACTAGCTATCCAATTCTAGGCCAATCTGAAGCCTATTTTCGGCTTCTTTTGTAAGCCCAGTCAACCTTTCAACAGGCCTGTACTGTAGATGTTGGCTTAAATTCACAACGCACAAAAGCATAAGTAATATACATTCTTTGAAATATTTGAACTCCATTCAGTTCCACACAATTCACAGCACAGGCTTGTCGAAAAGTTAACAATACGCTAACGCATTAATACCGAATCGGCAGCTCATCTCAGTCCCATTTCTCGACACTTTTCCATATCTGTTTTACTATATTTCTGCAGCCGTTGTATATCGCGACCATTCGGCAGCAGAGATTTTACTTCATTTTGTAAGCTCAGTGTTAAACTTTCCACAAGCCTATATTGTAGATCTTGGCTTAAAATCGCAACGCACAAAAGCATAAATTATATACAGATTTTTCAAGTTGTCTCTGAAATATTTGAATTCCATTCAGTTCCATACAATCCACTGCGCATGGCTGTCAAGAATTTAACACTAAGCTAACTAATGTATGCCAAATAAGCAGCTCATCTCGATCCAACGTTACCCATATCTCGAAAGCTTTCCCACATCTACTTTCTATATTTCTGCAGCGTAACAAGCTATCCATTTCGCGGCCTATCGACAGTCGAGTTTTCGGCTCCCTTTTTAAGTTCAGAGTTAAGCTTTCGACAGGCCTGTACTGTATTCACGACGCACAAAAGCATAACTAATATATAGATACAGGATCGATGGGATGTAGGCTGACAAGATGTTCCCGTTGGTTTGACTTATATTTGAATTTAAAATGCTTGGGTTGGTTTTGGGACCCTAAAACTTTTGATCCACGCGAATGGACACACAAGTGAATACGTTGAATTATTTAGGTGCCCTGATAAGTATTGAACTACACTGGCCACTTCGTTTTTACCTTCTGTGGCTGTCTAAAATTTTGATAATATTGTGCTCTTTCTTGTTTTGCCATGTTGTGTTCTTTGACATGTTCTTTGTTTGTTGACAAGTGCATGTTTTCTTTCTATATTTCTATTTTGAACCACACCACTAGATATAATTTTATTATTTTTTATTAATACACGTTCAAAGTGGAGCATTTAATAATAATCACTTCTATCAGTATGTTGTTTAAGCTTGTTCTTGGTATTTCTGAAAAATGCTATATTCTAGCTACCATAGAAGGGTATGTTGATTAATTTGGTTAAAATCGAGTTTCCGTTCGTCCGTCCACCCGTCATTAGAATACAGAAGAACACGCTCAGATATTGTGGAATACTTTAAAATCATCAAGGGCTATGAAAACATTGACAGCAACAAGTTATTTCCAAGTCTGATGACAAATAAAACAAGGGGACACAAACATAAAATATACAAGCAGTATTCGAAAAGTATTAAAAGAAAACGAACCTTCACCCAAAGAGCAGTAAACACCTGGAACAATTTACCAGAAGATGTCGTTGATAGTACCAGTATTAGTATGTTCAAAGGCAGGCTTAATAACTTCTGGAAAAGAATTGAGTTTAAGTTCAATCCACAGTGCTTAAGACCGGAAGTGACAACAGAAATAGTAAACGACCATGATGACACAGTAAGAAATGGGTCCCAGAAGCACAAAGTGCTTACACCGACCTCGAGGAAAAGGTAAAAGGTAAAAGGTCCGAAATTCTTGTCTGCGCAAATTCTCCAAAACTATGAAACTTGGTGCAAAACATTATAACACCAATAGGAGATGCGCATAGCGTTAACCCGAGTTGGTTTGCTCATTTACCTTGGAATCATAAGTGCAAGAACACATTTTCTGCTACCGAAATGAACCTTGGATAAGCTTCTTAGTTTTCATGGTATTCATGCATTGAGAATATTAGTTTGAAGATAATTGAAGTTTGTGGAATCTTTACTCCAGTTTACAAAAATGGGTTTATTTGAAGGAAAATGTGTGTGTTAATGAATAATTATAATGAAATTGAGCATTGTGCGCAGATGTTTATTTATTTATTTATTTTATTAATTAATGAATTTATTTATTTATTTATGCATTGTTCTCCCTACGTGAATTCATGTCCACCGCTTCAACGGTGCATTAAAACAGCACTTGTATAGCTATTTTGAACGTGTCATTTTATTTAAAAATTTAAGATAAGTTCACCATTCTATACAGTGCGTAGGTTTAATTCACTGACAAATATTTAAAATGCATGTATGTATGTACATTTATATGCAAATGTAATATACCTTAGTGTTATGGTAGTACGAAAAGGTTTTTTCAAATCAAGCATGTGTTCAATGGGCATATATTATATAGATCTTAGACGCAGATTTTAATCGATTTTGAAGAGAATAAAAGTAAAAAGTAAGATATAAAGACGGTTTAGGATTGTAATACATTTATATGAATGCATAATGGGATATAAAAAGGAAAACGTATAAGATGAAATAATCTGGTCACCAGTGGTCGGTAAAAAAAAAAAAGGCGCAGTTTAACAACTGCTATTGAAGTCCAACGCCTGATGAGGTACGGACTTCATTAGGCGTTGGCGACTTCATTAGGCGCTGGACTTCATTAGGCGTTGTCGACTTCATTAGGCGCCGGACTTGATTTAGAGTTGCTATTACGTGGAACCATTCGTCGGTATATTTTACCAGAGTGATTGATTGTTTAATTGAGTGGGGTCAAGAGTATTTAACTTATATCGAGACGTCTCTAGATATAAGTGAAAGAACAAAAATTTTGACTATTTTTTTGTGCTCAGAGCAATGTGCAGTGGAGGTACTGTATTTGAAGTGATCATGACATGTTTGCTATGATATAGGGCATCAGTTTTAAGGTCTCTTTCAAACAACCCCTTGACTTTCGTTTCATAATGCCGAGTGTTTAACGAAAGATCAGTAACAACATTTTTCATTTTTCATGTCATGGTCACACCCAACAGAAGTTCGAAACCCGAACTTTCCCATACCGAACAATCGTTTAACTTGGCCACCGTAAATCGATTAGATGTTGTTCATTGAGCTGGAGTGAACTTTATTAGCTACGGTTTCAGCATAACCTTTTAGATATCTATCTGAGAGAGAGAGAGAGAGAGAGAGAGAGAGAGAGAGAGAGAGAGAGAGAGAAGAGAGAGGGGGGGGTTCCATACATTGATATGGGGAAAATTATAGCTGTCATATTGTCCTCACTATTTATCTCACTTGTCCCTACTTTATACTGTTAAAAGAGAGAGAGAGAGAGAGAGAGAGAGAGAGAGAGAGAGTTATTAATAATTTACACTTGTTACAGATATTGTTGCCACTTAAGCAACAGTACTAGTGTCCTTCAGTAATTCAGTTAGTTTCAACTATAGACTTGTCAATGAACTGATCCCTATCTTATAAATCTTATAGATAATTGTTAAAATTCGCTCAATTAAAGATGACGCTAATAACTAACTCATGAGAGAGAGAGAGAGAGAGAGAGAGAAGAGAGAGTTATTAATAATTTATACTTGTTACAGATATTGTTGACAATTAAGCATCAGTGTCCTTCAGTAATTCAGTTAGTTTTAGCTATAGACTTGTCAATGAACTGATTCCTATCTTATAGATAATAGTTAGAATTCGCTCAATTAAAGATGACGCTAATAACTACTTCATGAGAGAGAGAGAGAGAGAGAGAGAGAGAGAGAGAGAGAGAGAGAGAGAGAGAGTTATTAATAATTTATAGTTGTTACAGATATTGTTGCCAATTAAGCAACAGTACCAGTGTCCTTCAGTAATTCAGTTAGTTTTAGCTATAGACTTGTCAATGAACTGATTTCTATCTTATAGATAATAGTTAGAATTCGCTCAATTAAAGATGACGCTAATAACTACTTCATGAGAGAGAGAGAGAGAGAGAGAGAGAGAGAGTTATTAATAATTTATAGTTGTTACAGATATTGTTGCCAATTAAGCAACAGTACCAGTGTCCTTCAGTAATTCAGTTAGTTTTAGCTATAGACTTGTCAATGAACTGATTTCTATCTTATAGATAATAGTTAGAATTCGCTCAATTAAAGATGACGACAATAACGAGCTCGTTCTAGTATTGTATTTAAGGGAGGTTTATTTGGAATCACTATTTTTGATTGAATTAAGATACAAGATCTAGGCCGTTAACGCCAAAGAAATGACACCAAAAAAGTCATTACCGTCCATTTTTATCACACTAGATAATTGAATTCTAAAGAGAAATTGCCGCCCCACATATCATGCCGGTCGATATTCTAACTACTGTACTGACCTGTCGAGAGTTAAGTATCGACCTAAGGAAAAGGAGTCAAAGCTCGGCTGCCGAGTAGCCGAAGTATATGTATAGTCTAAGACCGAAAAGTTGTCGAGAGATAGATAACAAGACGCCGAAAAGATGGCGCAAACGGTGGACCGATATAAGCTGTCAATTTGGCATGTGTCCGCGAGCTAAGTGTTAAACTTTCGACAGGCCTGTATTGTAGCCATGGCGTTAATGAAAAGAGGACTTTACATGTACGTTACAGACCTGTTAAAATTAACCCCTTCGTTAACGAATCTGCAGGTCATCTTGACCCGTCTTTAGCTAGAAACCAACACATTTCGGTAGCTGATATCTTATCTATCAGCAGCTTTTCTGTCCCTAGCTATCAATCAGGCGAGCTTCGACTACTTTGCGTTGGTTCAGTGTTAAAATTTCGACAGTCTGTACTGTACCTTAGATTTGATTTCATTGACTAAAGTAAGTACTTTTGGCAATCGTCTTCCATATGCTATTCGTGGCTTAAATCGCACAGAAAATCACAGTGCTTTTCATTGACTTGTTTTCGAATATCACCCTTGCAGATGCTATTGTTAGATAGTTTGTTTGCTGAAGGTCTGTGATTTGCTATGGACACTCAGGTTTTCCCCATCACCAAAGGATTGATTGCATGGATATTAGTGAGAGTATTTTAACTGGTGCGTAAAATACCATTACCATGACTCATGATTCGAAGGTCGTGGGTTCGATCCCTGGACCGGGCGATGTGTTGTGTCCTTGAGCAAGACACTTAATTTCACGTTGTTCCAGTTCACTCAGCTGAAAAATAAATGAGTACCAGCAAAATGCTGGGGGTTAACCCTGCGATGAACCGGCGTCCCATTCAGGGGAAAGTCTTGTACTCTCAGTCGCTTAACGCCACAGAAACCGGGATAAGCTCCGGCCTGATGGGCCTAATGGCTCGGGACAGACTTTAACTTTTAAAAATACCATTACCAATCTGTACTTCCGTTAATGCCTTTACACTTATTATAGAGTTGACTTGAGTAATGATGTTTAACGTCCCAGTCAAGAATATTTTACTTATATTGAGACGTCGCTAGCTATAGGCGAAGGTGCAGAAATTTTGCCTTTACATTGCGCTGATGGCATTATACAGCATGGTTCTTTATAGTGTCACGCCTTCCGTGACACAGGACCTCGTTTATTTTAAGTTCCCATCCGAAAAAACCGTGATTTTCATTTCGTAATGCTGACTGCTTGGCGAAAGATCAGTAACACATTTACGGATCACCTCAGTGGTACCACTACGGATTAAATTTTACGGATGACCACGGAAAAGCCCATTTCCGTAGTCCGGCACGGATTCGATATGGACGCATTAGTACGTAGTTAACCGTAACTAACCGTATAAATCTTTGACGAGTTCGGGCTTACTGTTAAGCACGGGTTAATACGGTTTTGATGGGGACTAGAACGAATCAGTACGTTCTAATACGGTTTAGTAAGGATATACCACGGTTAATTGATCCGTGATCAAATTTTGAACATGTTCAAAAATTGTCACGGAAATAAAAATACTACTACGAATGACTACGTATGACAACGGCTACTATACGGAAAGTTACGGACCACTACAGATTACCACGAATTATGCCGGATCGTATCCGTAGCTTATCCGGAGGGGTGATCCGTGAATGTGTGACTGGGGCATAATACTAAGCTAATGAATAGTGCAAGATTGGCTATTCATTTAGGCCCCATGTTAACTACATGTATACTACATGTAAGGCAGCTGCTTTCTCTATCTCTCTGCAGCCTTTTGGCCTCAAGCTACCCATATCTCGGCCAGCTCAGGCTAGCATCGTTAGCCTACTGTTAAACGTTCAACAGGTCTGTACCGTAGATATCAAGAAGCCGAGATGAGCTGCCGATCCGACACCCCTTAGTTACCTTAATGTTAAACTTTCAACAGGTCTGTACTGTAGGTATCGAATAGCCGACATGATATGTCGATTCGGCATCACTTCGTTACTTCAGTGTTTAACTTTCGACAGACCTGTACTGTATATTCCATATGATATCATTGAAACGATAGAGACATTTGTGGCAACATGATTCTGTCCATATGTTTTTATCCGCATTATTGCTTTTTATACTAATTTTATAAATAATTTAGAGAAAATGCCTGAAGCTTGTTTTATTTCCAGACAGTTTTTTTTGTGTGGAAATAGCTGCTAATACTATCAATAAATATTTTAATCATGATAAAGTTATGAAGATGCTTTGGAGTAAAAAAAAAAAAGGAATGAGCAATTATAAGTAATTTGGTGCGACTTATTTTAATATTTATCTGAGAGAAGTGGAGCAATTGAGTTTTATGCCATTATCAATATTTTTCCACTAATACCGAGCCTGTCACTTCATGGATGATAGGGAAACCGGAGTGGTCGAAATCACTGACCTTTGACAAGCAAACTAATATCATGACTTTATGACACTAGGATCTACCCGAGTGAGATTCGAACCTATGCGATGAGATAAAACGGTGCTGAAGACCAAGTCCCCCCGTCCCCAATTCATAAGGGGCTATTTTTCTCTTCATGTGTCCAGAATACAAGTACTTTCTGGCACTAAGAGTTAAACTCACGTGATCAAATGCCATGGATATTCGATATCCGTTGAAATAAAACGAACCAATTTATTAATATAATGACGTCATTGTTCGTTGGATCACAGTCACTCAGTTGTTTCATCCGGGTACTCAGGTTATCTCCACTGTTCCATAACTCAAGTCCTGGATATGCTGAAATAATTTTGACTTTAGACGTTAATTTTTTTTATTACCCTTCTATTATCTGCTGTCTCTTTATCTTTCCGGAACTAATAGACTCGATAGAAGTAAAATGATCTTGATTGGGGTGTAAAATATCATTCATTATTCTTCTCTGGTCCGCTCTTTCTTTTGAACTCTATATAATTCCAGGCAATTTATAGTTCTAAAATATTCCAAGAGTACTCATTGGAATATAACAGCACAAAATAAATTGAACAATCTAATATGCAAATATAACAAGGCGCATCATTCATACGAACAACATATACCGTAGAGATCTGTCGAAAATTTAACACTAAATAACTAATAAGAGCTCATTTCGACTCCTCATAAGCTACTGTAAACCAATTTTTTTTTCGCGGCTTTTAATTTATGCGATGTCACAATCAAAAACAATTCGTGACTTTAAATTTTCGCGATTTTATTAAATACACATCAAAGAAATCATTAGAAAATCTGTATTATTTAAGGTTGGCGACAATATACTATCGCGATATTAATATCCTTGCGGTATGCACGGGAATAAATAGTTTAAATACAGTGTTTCTTCGATGGTAGCAGTTCCCTTTTTTCCGGCACCTTTCGGTTAATAGGTACCCATATCTCGATTACTCATTAGCAAAGTTTCGGCTTCTTTTCGTTGGCACAGTGTTAAACTTTTGACATATCTGTACTGTACCAGTCTTTTAAAACGACCAAACAACATTTCCATGGAAACTGAATTACATAAATAATTGCAAACACTCAACAATATAATTTGATTGTTTCCCCTTGGATAACCAATACATAAATACAATGGAACCAATATTTGGTAAAATTATAGATCTTGTATTCAATACAGTCCTGTCGAAAAGTTAATAATTTATTTAATAACGAATTGGTTTCAAATCCAGTCATATCAAACCCTCGTTAGCTATAGCTAGCCTTTTGACATTATCTGTTGCTCTCCTATTTCGGCATGTTTTTGGTCATCAACTTTTCATCCGGCAGCAGAGTTTGGACTATTTTTAAAGTTTAACAATTTGCTAACAAAGTAGTTTCAAATCGACAGCTCACATCTAACTTTCGTTAGCTATATCTAGTCTTTTGACATTAACTGTTGCTCTCCTATTTCGGTATGTGTTTGACCACTAATTTTTCATCCGGCAGCTGAGTTTAAACTACTTTAAAAGTTTAACAATTTGCTAACAAAGCCGCTAACCAAATCGACAGCTCACATCTAACTCTCGTTAGCTATATCTAACGTTTTGACATTAACTGTTGCTCTCCTATTTCGGTATGTGTTTGACCACTAATTTTTTACCCGGCAGCTGAATTTGAACTATTTTAAAGTTTAACAGTTTACTAACGAAGTCGTTTCAAATCGACAGCTCATCTCGACCCCTTGTAGGCTGTGTCTCGGCAGATTTTTGGCAGCTGTTAAATACCTCTCGGAGGTTTTTTGGCCACAAGCTATCTACCTGGCAGTCGCGATCTACTTTTGACTACTTCACGTTACTACAATGTTTATCTTTCGACAGGTCTGTACTGCAGAATGGTATCAGGACAATAAATGATAAATTGGTTTTTATTGTATTGCTTTGCACTAAATGCTAAGTACAATCGGGCACACTAAATGTTAAGCATAACCAGCACAACTGATGTTCCTCAAATTATATACAGTGCAGACCTGTCGAAAATTTAACATTAAGATAACCAACCTCTTGGCAATTTTTCATCTTCAAGCTTTCGAATAGGCAGTCGATTTCTACTATTTGCCGTTATCGCGATGTTAAACTTTCGACAGGATTGTGCTGCAGATTGGTATAAAGACAATGAATGATAAATTTGTTTTTATTGTATTGCTTTGCACTAAATGTTAAGTACAGTCGGACACACTTGATGTTCCCTATCTCATATACAGTACAGACCTGTCGACAGTTTAACACTAAGATAACTAACCTCTTGGCAGGTTTCCGTCTATAAGCATTCTACTAGACATTCGACTTGGGACTGCTTCCCGTTACCACAATATTAAACTTCAGACAAGCCTGTAATGAATATTGATATAAGAACAATAGATGATAAATTGGGTTTTATTGTAAATGTTAAGTACAGTCGAGCACATTTGATGTTCCTTAACTCATATACAGTACAGACATGTCGAAAGTTTAACACTAAGATAACGAAAAATGGTCGTAGCTTGACTGTAAAGTGGTCGAGATTTGAATAGCTACTGACCGGTTAGCTGCACTTATATTTATGCCTTTGTTGATGGAGAAGTGGGGTGGGGTGAAAACCACAGATATTCGGTAAACGAACAAACAAATTTTTTAATACTAGAGTTTGCCTTAGTGGGATTGAAGCCTAGGTGAAGACATGCGCCGTGATCCGTAATCCCTCGTTTAAGACTAACAAGCACTAGACAATCATAGAAGGAATTAAAATAACGTAAACAGCGATTCATTACCGTCATGAGTTCAATCAAATTTGACGTCACAAAGGGGTTTATCGATAAAGCGAGGGAGGCTTATCAATAAAGTAAAAGTAGAAATTGGTTTTGGGAATTAAAAAAAGTTGATAATTAAGATAGAAAAGTTATCAAGGGACTTTTAAAACGAGATTTTAATGTTATTTTAAATAGTTTGCATGTAACTTTGCAATTTAAGATAATTTGAATGAAAAACAACGCAATCTGCTTTGTCGTAAACAAGTGATAAATTCCTAATTTTACAAAATTGTACAAAACATTGCTATGGACAACTTAGTGATATACATGCATCTCTCACGGAAACAGAGATAACTAATTATAGTGCGTAAATTTTGACCTGGTCGATTGACCTTTAATTTGAATAATAGATATGGCTAATAATCTGTGTGATTTAGGTAAAACAGTACGTTTCATTACTATAAACACTCGGAACCCAGTATAACTATGAGCTATCTTTATATATCAACTTTAGTATAGCCCCTAAATCACAAAATGGATATGAATGTTTGAATATTCAAAAATGAAAGGTCAAACGGCCAGGTCAAACTTGACGCACTATGAATACTTTAAGCTTTCAGCTTGTTTGTCTGATAATAAATGGCTTTCCTGATTCCATTAATCTGCTAAATAGATTGTGTTTTTGTTTTTCTATATTTTATTGTCGTTAAGCATGTTGTCCCTATTAATTTGTCTTTCACTTTTTCAATGTGATAGTTGTTTATGATTTTTCTACATGCCATCTAGACAATGTATTTTAAAACTCGTTGCTCTACTATTGCTCGGAGGGGGGGGGGGGGGGGGAGCGGTAGGGGCTCTGTGGTAAAATGGCCTAAAACGTGCGCTTACGAATCACAGCGCCTCTTACTGCGCGGGTTCGAACCGATTCTAGTGTAAGAGACTTTGTAAGTTTATTTGCTGAAGGTCAAAGGTTTCAAGTTTTTTTCCGGAGACGACTCCGTTTTTCTAGATCATCCCAAATCTGACCGCCTCATTATATTTGCAAGTGCAGGAATTTTGAGTTGATTAACGGTTTAGGCAAGAATATTTCACTTATATCGAGACGTCGACAGCTATAAGTGAAGAAGTGCAGATTTTGTCTGTGCGTTGCGCTGAAGGATTTATACAGCAGACTCTTTCGTGCCACGTCTGTCGTGACACAAGACCTGGTTTATTTCCCATCCGAAAGAACCGTAACTTTAATTTCATGGTAAAAGAACAGCCACTACCCACTTTCAAGTCTTGGGTCAGACCCTTTTAGGATTCGAACCCACGACCGTCCTCTTAAAGGGCTGCGGGAATCTTGACAGGGGCGTAAAACACAATTACTCCATTACTTAACATGGCCCCGGTTTCACAATTACTCCTTAACTAAGATTTTCTAGCTTAAATTTAGCAAATTTTTGCAATCTCTTTTTGAAACTACTGGTGAATATTTTTGTCAAAACTAAATGGAAATGTTTAAATCTAGAAGTGATCTTAAAAATGACACCTTAAATTCCTCATTATCTTGAAAATTAACAAAATTATAAAGATTTAAAATTTTTAAGATTTAAGTTAAGGAAAATCTTAGCTAAGGACTAATTGTGAAACCGAGGCCTAGACTGTGAAACTGAAAGCTATATTAGCGATCTTGCGTTGTTTGTTTCTCAGCTGACAATTTCTGTCCTCTACTCTATCCACATATATACATATATCATTTAAAATTGGTATAGTATGTAATTTAATTCACTGAGCCGGTATCTCTGCTGATGGATGGTTCCCCGAGGATATCATTAAATCAGTAGGCAATAATTGTATGTGATTGTATCAAGTAGAAATCGGTCAAAATCTCCACGTCAACATTTTCAGTATTGTGACGTAACAGTTGGAAGAACGACGTCATCATTATACTGCCATCATTGCCGTGAAAACAGGTACCTGTGCGCCTTTATCAACAACACAGTGGTCAACATGGAGACAGATATTTCATACAACAAGCAAATGAATACTACATTTATACTGCATGTGACTGAAAATTTGTACTTGACTTAAAGTCCCTATATTGTTAGAATTTCCGATAATTTTTGCAAATTCAAGTGGTTTTGTGCGCATTTACAATTGGGTGATACGTAAATAGCAAAAATATTTTTGTGACAATTTGAGATTTCAACCAATTTCTACTTGATACAATCACATATATTATTGTCAGAAATATACTATTGTCTAAATCTGTTGCTAGTTAAAATCTGCAATTCCTCGAAAACTAAGTTATATTCCCTCATGCAGAGCATTTCCTTATCTTAATTTGGTAAAATATATTTTGGTCCTTTGGGTATCTTATCAACGTCTTGAAAAAAAATTAAAGAAAACATCTGTTTCGCAATTATGGTCAAAGCACTACTGGTGAGGAATTGTATTCTGAAACGGCCGTCTAGCTCTGTAAAATCAAAACTGGTATAATATGTTATTATGTTTAATGAATTTGTAAATTTTAATGCATGTTTATTTTTTAAATTTCAGCCAGTGTATTGAACGAGTTCCTTGTCATAGGGATTATGAAGTCATTCGGCGTTTTAATGGTGGAATTTCAGGATGTTTATCAACAAAGTGCCACAGTGACCTCTATCTTAGTGGGTCTTTTGTACGGATCATACAGTCTAATGTGTATGTAAGAAGTTAAATTACTTTTTTAAAGTACAGTCCAGTCGTTTGATTGATTGATTGATTGATTGATTGATTGATTGATTGATTGGTTAACTTCCCAGTCAAGAATATTTCACTCATATCGAGACGTCACCAGCTATAGGTGAAGTGGCAGAAAGTTTACCTTTGCTGTGCGCTCAGTACATGCTTCTTCTGCTTATGATGTATCTGTTTCAAGTAAATACGCTATGATAAAGCTTGTTTTCTTTACGTGAGTTTTTTTTAAAAAAAAAAACCTCTTGACTACGAGATATCGCAAGCGCGGGCTTATGAAAGCTATCAAAAAGTTAATGGCAATATTGTTTATAAGTTTGAAGTCTCTGAATCCAAAGCTATCCTGGATATATTTGACTTCCCATGAGTTCCTTTTACATGTCATTCTTAATTTTTATTACACTCTCGGCGGTGGGTGTAGCTAGCTAAACAAAACTCGCTTCCCTGGAAGGAAATTTCACGTGTTATTTCAAAGTTTTTTATTATTGTTATTGTAATTTGAACATGGACTGATATATTTGTTTTTATTCATCATTTATAAATCTTGATTGTAATTCAAATGCTTATATTTTTGAAATATCGTTAAATTCATTGTTTTTCAGCGTTAGTGATTTTGACACGAGTTGAGTTCCTGAGTAGCCGACAATGCGTCATCATTGGTGGACTGGTGTCAACATTGAGCTTCGTAATAAGTAGCTTCGCCAAAGACATTTATTTCCTTGTATTTACATTAAGCATAGTTCTCGGTAAGTTTATAAGAATTAATATACAGTCCAACCTGTCTTATAGACCACCTCTTTGTAAGGACCACCTGCTTATAAATGCCAGTAGAATTGTATCCCAATGGTTCTCTATTCATATTATTTGAACCTGTATATAAAGGTCACCTGCCCATAAAAGCCACTTTTAGTGGTTCCCATTGGTGGTCTTTATAGACAGGTTTGACTATTCAAACTATTTACTAATCATTCCGTCACATAGCTCCTTACCTCCTCTTTTTTCATTACACACGTGAATGGTTTAGCTCGATAAACAGGAGTGCTTACCCTCCCAACCTCAATTTCTCGATGGCGTTAATTTTATTTTTTCCGTTTTCAAAGTCTTTACTTTACCCTTGACTTTTTGATTGTGCTTTAAACATTTCTTTTACACAAGGCAATTTTCGATGGCCGAGTGGTCTAAAGCTTACACTTACCGGTCACATCACTTTTTGAAGCAAACTCCGTATATGGCACAATGGTGATCAATTTATTCATGAGCTAACAATCACGTGACCGTGATTCATTAATATTCATGAGCAAAGTTTTGAACGCGCCGCCATTCAAACGTGATGCCAGTCACGCAAATTATCCATTTTTTAACTTACCCGGGCCAAAAATTGTCAAGTCTTCACAGGAGAAGGACATTATATTCTAGTGGAAGAATTTCCGTAGTCACCGGTGTCATCAGCAAATCGAGTAAGATCTTTAGTTTTAGAATTGAAATTGTGCTTCGAATTTGCAGAAAATGTAGATTTTGAATTAAATCAACATGTTTTATAATGAGAACTCAATTATAACACGCTTCGGGTTTTTAATTTGAAAGGGCCGGTTTTTAATTAAGTAAATTTATGTTGTTACCACCCAAACAATGCCAGGCGGTGTACAGTCAAAGTATGTAACAGCAAATTTTATCCTACTTGTGAGAAAACTTGTACAGGACCAATTTATCATCACTGGTCTATATAAAGTCATTTATATTTCAACCATATCATGAATCCAATATGGCCGCTATGCAAATTAACTAACTGATCATGATTTTGCCATATGGAAACAGCGCCCACCTCCTGGCTCCTTATGTCGCGACACGAATGTTGGCCGCTGTTCAAAGCTTGCTCTTGAAGTGCTTTGGAGGTGCTGGCACCATAAGCAGGAGGTCGTAGGTTCGAAACTTGTCCGGGTTTGACCCAAGACTCGAAAGTGGGTAGTGACTGTTCTCCGTTCTTGCTTGCTCTTTGTTGGTAGTATTTGCTGTATGATCGTGAGTTTATTTTTTTCAATGTGTGGTCGACATTAAGAAATAAATGAATTTCAGAGGATCGATCGGATCGTGCCGTAAAACCCCGAAGCCTGGACCCACTTAAGTCTTGGCATGAAAAAAAAAGAAATGCCATGAACCATGATCATAAGCTCATTGTATATGTATGTTTTTTTTAGACTCATAAAATATCCGGTGATGCCTCGATTTGATTTTAACGCTGCATTAATCTTATGTGTAGATTTTTGTTATCCCAGCCTATTATTAGCGACAACAATCGTATTTATCCATGGGAAAAAAATCTTTGCTAACATAACTCACTCTATACTTCCGCATTAATTAGATTGTTTTTTGTTTCAAACGTACAAGTTCATGTTTAACTACTGATTTATATCTTGGTGTTGCTCTCCTACAATACGGTACAGTACAGGCCTGTCGAAAGTTTAACACTAATTAAATGAATTTGTGTCGAATTGGCAGCTGGTCTCTGCCCCTCGTTATTTATACAACACAAGCCTGTCGAAAGTTTGACGCTTACAAGCTAACGAATAAGGGTAGAAGCTCGGCTGCTGAGTGGCTAAGATTTCGATAGCTTGTGACTTAATAGCTGTCGAGAGATAGCTTACAACTATCGAAAAGCTGTCGAGATATACATGTAGGAAGAGATGTACGTTGTCGGTTCGGTACGGATTCGTTAGTTTAGTGTTAAACTTTCGACAGACCTGTACCGTACTTAGGCAGCTTTTTGACAGCTTCTACCAATCTCTCGGCATTTTATTGCCCCAGCTTACTATATTTAAGCCACACAGGAGCCGAGTTTCGACCCCTTTTCGTCAGCTCAGTGTTAAACTTTCGACATATGGTATCCTGACCAACATACATTACAGGCCTCTCGAAAATTTAACACTCATTAAGCGAATTTGTGCCGAATTGGCCGCTGATCTCTGCCCTCTCGTTACCTATCCCTCCCCAGCTTTTCGGTAGCTGCTATGTACATGTATCTCGACAGTTGTTCTATCCCAGCTAACTATATTTAAACCTCTCAGGAGATGAGTTTCTACTCCTATCGCCAGTCTAGTGTAAAACTTTCGACAGGTCTGCACTGTATATATATTTCTTGATGTTAGTCTCCTAACAAGGTTAATCTGATCTTCATTATCTTTCTGTAACTTCAGCTCGCACCTGCTGATTGTAAATGTTCCTTGATTATATCTGTGAGCCTGTGTCTTAGTATGTTGCTCTCAATCATTGACAACACAGTAACGGCCTGTTCAAAGTTTAACACTAAGCTAGTTCGAATGAGCAGTCCATTCCAGCCCCTCATTTGCAATTGCGACGATATTTGTCAACTGGTATTTATCTCTCGGTAGCTTTCAAGTCACTAGCTATTCCTTCTTGGTCTCGATAGTCGAGCAAAACTCTTTTCGTTAGCTCAGTTTTAAACTTTCGACTGGTCTGCAATGTATATATTATTGTTTTTGCGCTGCTAGCACACAGTAAGAGCCTGTCCAAAGTGTAACACTAAATTGTCATATTAGCAGTCCATCTGAGCCCCTAGTTACAATTAAGCTACAAGTATACATGGGCATATCTCCACAACTTTGCGCCATTTCCTTTCTATCTCTAGGTAACTTTCTAGCTACAGGCTACCCAAATATTGGTTCTTTGGCATCAGAGCTTCGACTTCCTTTTCTTTAGCCTCATGTTACATTTTCGACAGGTCTGTATTGTATTTGATTTAGTAAGGCTCGTGATTCTTCTTTATAAAACCAATTGCCGTCACCGCCTGCTGAACCCATCAATCAAATGGTTGCTATTTTGAGAGTATACATTGATGACTTGCTGATATTAAAAAAAAACCCCTACGCAGCATTTTGTTTTCATTCAAACATATATAACAAAAAAGGAAATTTGTATTTGAAAAAATATATAGCCGTACAGACCTGTCGAAAAGCTAAGACTGAGCTCACGAAGCGGTATCCAAGTTCTACTGCGAGTGGATATAGTTGAGATATAGCTTAGCTAGTGGCTGGAAATCTGCCTACTGTTCAAGCCACTGTGTTTGTGTCAGTGAATTTCGCTTTATTTTCACAGAAAATCAAATTAACTTGAATAAGTATTTAAAATCTGCATGCGACCACTCGACAACCAAACTTCTACTCTTTTTTTTAGTTAAGACTTAAACATTCGACATATTTTCAGTTACGACCAGGCACAAGTAACTGGACAATATCAAATATGTCGAATGTTTAAGACTGAGCTAGAAAAAAGGAGTAAAATCTCCGCCGTTTGTCGAGTGGTCGAGATACGGATAGAGGTAGAGAAACTACCGAGGGGCTGAGTTGACCTGCTGATTCGGTATTTATGATCGCTCGGGTTTAAACTGTCGGCAGATCTGTACTGTACATAAATATGTTCATAAAATGAAAACTAATCCTTGGAAAATTGTCCTTGTTGTTTAATTTTTCTCGATATTGTTTTTGCGCTACTAAATTTACACTCGAGTCTTAATAGAAAGCTACTCTAGTGCAGAAATGGCTTTGCGGTACTAAATTTACACACGGGCCTTAATAGAAAGCTACTTTAGTGCAGAAATGTCGTTCCAGGATATATTGCTTGGTATATATAAACAGAGTTTAAAAGACAAATTACTTTGATAAATGTCAATGAAAATTGTTTTAACTTGCTTGTCGGTCTGAAATATATACCTGTCACAAGTCATTATACTTTATTAGCTTTTGGACTACAATGGTTTTAGGTTAGAAACATACTCACAACTTCAAACGTACAGAACAGACCTGTCCAAAGTTTAACGCTGATCGAACAAATAAACGCCAAATTGGCTGCTTATCTTGACTCGTAAGTTATATCGCGACTTTCGGTCAGATGCTACCTATATCTGGATAGATTTTCTGCCATTTGCTATCAATTGCTTAATTCCTTAACCCCCTATCCTCGATTAATTTTCGTTAGGTCAGTGTTCAATTTTCGACAGGTCTGTACTGTAATAAAAACCAAATGTCAAAATAACAACTTTTAAAATTCAATTTAGAGTTAAATGACTCCAGATATTTTTATTGCTCCACTTGTTAAGATAAAATACTTAGACATACATAAACGACCCAGGTTATTTTATTTTCTAACTTGGATTTTGCTCTAACAAGTATGTGTGATAGAATCTTCACATGTGTGGTTACAGTACGGACATGTCAAAAGTTTAACACTCAGCAGTAAGCTAACGACAAGAAGTTGAAGCGCAACCAGGTGAAAATGATGTGGATGTTAAGGGTAATCTAACTAGAAACATTCAAGTGAAAACCATTTGGTTGGAAAACGTGAAAGAGGGGTACAATTATGAAATTACTCACACAAGTGTGAAGATTTATAAATAAAAATAAAGCAGGAATTTATAATTTAAGAATTTTTAAAATATCTGTTGCATTTTTTATGGAAATTGTGCAAAAATACAGGTTTTGGGGTAAAATAGTTTTCACCTTGTATTATTTTAAAAACGAAAAGATATTTATATTTTCAACATGAAAGAGAAGTGCATAGGGGCCAGAGTACGAGGTTTTTTGAAAACTCGACAATTTACGGTTGAGGTTTTCTACGGTTTTAAAATTTTTTTCGCGCCATCGGGATTCTGGGCGGGGGTGTCAGGGGACATGCTCCCCTGGAAATTATGACATATGATGTCAAATGGTGCAATCTGGTGATATTTAGTAATGGAATTGGCGGAATCTGAAGGTTTGACAGTTCTTTTACTGAAAGTACATTTATTCTAGAAACTTCGGACTTCTAAAAATCTATCTCGATACGAGTGAAACACGTTTTGATTTGCTTGAACCCAAATTGTAATTGGAGTGTTCATCTGATTGATCGCTGGAAAAAATACTGGCGTACTGGCGTATAGAGAGCTACGCTCTCGACGACTACAGAGTGAGTGGTATTGATAGTAAGTGGCCGAAATGCTGTCGAGATATAAAGCAGATACCAAAAATTTGTTAAAATTTAGATAAAATGATGAGCTGCGTATTCGGCAATACAGTCCAACCTGCCTTAAAGGCCACCTCTATATAAGAATCACCTGCTTATAAAGGCCAGTAGAATTGTATCCCAGTTGTTCTTTATTTATTTTATTTGAACCTGTATAATTTATAAAGGCCACCTGCCCATAAAGGTCACTTTTACTGGTTCCCTTGGGTGGCCTTTATAGACAGGTTAGACTCTAGTTAATGAGGAAATCGCGATGAGCTGCCCATTCGGGAAATTATTTCCTAGCCAAGTGTTAAACTTTCGGCAGGCTTGTATTGTATATTTTAATGGCCATTTTAACTTTGAGGTTTAATAACATTTAACGGATCAACGGCCTAATCGCCAGCGATTATACAAATGTATCTAACTGAAAGGATAGTGACATTTTAATCGGATAACAACCTATATTGAATAAATACTTCAAAATGTCATTTTAGTCCAAACATTTTCTGTCGGACCTGATGACTTTTTAAACTTTATCGAGTAAATTGTGAAATAACGACAAACGAATCCATTGATATTAATTGTTTTTAACTTTTGAGAGTTATATATTACTAGTTAAAATGTATTTGGTTAACACCAATCTCAAACTTTTAAGAACACATTCAATTTCGAAATGAAAGGTCAAAGGTTAGTCATTCAGGTCAAACTTGTCAAAATCAACCTTATCTGCCACTTGCCGGTATTTGTCAATAAACGTATCTCCTATGTTTGCATATTCTTAAGTAAATAGACTGAAGTAAACTTTATGATGAATCAGTGTACAAATTGTCCTGGATATGGGTTGAATGTTCCGTTCATTCCACTAAGGCAATGAGACCAGGTGCTCCGGAAGGATAAATACCTCCAGTCTAGTTACTGTTACTAGTTTAGTCTAGTGAACCTGCTACATGTGAAATAAAAAAAATGGAAATGAATGAAAGGAATATGGAACCATGAGACGGCAAATAAATCAGAATAATTTTGGACACATAGACATCATTCTTATCATCAATTTTGACCGTATCATATTTTGAGAGCCTTTGACAACCCTAAAAGCTTTCAATATTCCTTAGTCAATAATTTTTTGGACGTAAAATAGTCCACAAATTTGGTTAAAGAATTGATGGCGGGATAAACAACATTACATGTTCCAGTGGTTCTTAATACGCATATTTAAAAATTAATTATACACAGAAGATGTCTTTCAGTTGTCCAGTTGCGGGAATGAGGTTTCTTAACATTCCATTGTGGATAGTACACAAAAGAAACTACCCTAACTTTACAAAACCATGAACCAAAACACTTGCATGTATTTAGAGGCCCCGGTGGCCTAATGGATAAGACACCAGTCTTCAAATCCAGGGTATCTCACCGCTGTGAGTACGAATCCCGCTCAGACCACATGTGAGAATTTTCCTTGCTGTTGGCCTTTACTGATTAACCTGGTATCAGTATAATGGACTGGGGCAGTGGTACGCTTGTCTGCGGCGTACTGACTCTGTGAGCTAGCACGGTAAAGTCGCCCTGAGTGCGCGCTAGTACAAGGCAGACCATGCAACACACTCGCACTTTATATGCATATACAAAACTGTTAATAGATTAATCCATAGAGATTAATGAAATAGTTCTCGTCGCGAATAGCTGAAAAATTGCTGTTGCGACGTTAAGCAGCATTCAACCAGCCAACCAACTTTGCATGTATTTGATATCCATGAAAATTTAAGAAAAAAAATATTTTTATTGCACAAATTCACAAAAGAGCAAATAATAGTGAAAACCAAACTGCAGACCGTTCAAAAGTAAAGCATAAAACAAAGGAATAAATACCGCATCTTGTCCCCTCTTAAGCTCACCCTTCCGGTGCACCGGCATCACTTCTCTGGTGGGAGTTTTACCTAATTTGTCAATTTCAGTTTTAACTTTGCTCTTGGATTGTGATTCGGACATGAATTAGTAATTTGGTTTTTTTTATTTTGTTAAACTTTTCACATATCTGTGTTGTGTATTTAGTATTTAAAGAGCTATTTATCTATGTTTCAGGGGTTGGAGCTGGGCTGGTTTCAGGGCCAAGTTTTATCATATTGGGGAGATATTTCAAGAAGAAAAGAAAAATAGTGAACCTGGCGGTGATGGCGTCTGGAAGTTTTGGAGGAGTGATATTCCCGCCACTCTGCCAATCTCTAATTGATACATATGGCGTCAAAGGGGCTCTGATTGTTCTAGCAGGTTTGATCATGAACGTTCTTGTGACTGGAGCCTTGATGCGCCCTATCAATTTCTTTAAACCAAAAATAAAAAAGAAAGAACAAAGAAAACAGGAGTCTGTCTTAAAACCATTAATTAATGAAAACATGGACGGTTTACCACCACGATCTTTCTCACTTAGTGATTCGACCTATTCACCTTTAGCAAGAAGAGCCATGTTGTACCGGATGCGATCTAGAACGGAAACGGAATCGTCTGATACCATGCCTCATTCGGTTGACGATGCCGCACTTTTAACAGTTAAGAAACAATCCGCAAAAGAATCATTTTCTATTCAACATACTGGTTTAGAAACCATCGAAGAAATTAGAAGTAAAAAACGTAGAAAAACTGATTTACCTTTATACAGTTGCCATGGTGACATGATTAATATTGCTTTATCAGATTTAAAATTTAGGAAAAAGACAAAATCGAAAACGAATGATTATTCGAGTAAAGTTTTTGAAAATGGTTATTCTAAAGACGAAATATCGAAATCTAAGTCATCGAAAATTGATGAAACTGATGAAGATTCTTGCTGTAAAAAAATGTTTGATACAAAAGTTTTGAAAAATAGGACGTTTAACATACTCTTATGTGTGACATTGCTCAGTTACACATCGCTTAATTATTCCATAGTATTTTTGCCATTCTTATCCAAGGACCTTGGTCATTATGGTCAATATTTGGCCGTATTGGTGACCATATCTTCAGCTACAGATTGTGCCTCGAGGATTTTATTCAGTATTTTAGCAACCAAGAAGTACATTATTCCTAGTAATGTCTGTATTGTTGTGTCCCTTATTTGTACTGGCATATTGAATTGCCTGACTAGTTTGTATTCAGAGTATTGGATGTTATTGGTGTATTCCGTCATACTTGGATTATTTGGTGCTGTTGTGTATAGTGTCTGTTTTGGTGACTTTTGTAAACATGTTGGATCCAAGATGTATTTTCAAGGATTTCCAATAATTATGTTTGGACATGGAATGTTACAGATGATGTTTGCATTAGTATTTGGTAAGTATATTCTCAGTATTATGTGAGGCACTATGGCCGTATGGTCATTTCAGGGCAATCCTGTTCCTTTCACCTATTCCGATTTTTTAAATTATTGATATTGTTTGCAAGAAAACTAAAAGAGAAAATATCTTTTTTATTCCATGACGAATACCATTTTTTTGAAACGAAATCCATCGAATAAATATATGGTGAAGTTTATACGTGTTAATGTGATTTGGTGGGGTTGTGGGAGGATAAATAGGTGATATGTTTCTGATATAAATTTCAAAATTGTTTCAAAACAAACATTCTCATCCATGTCCGAATCGCAATCCAGACGCAACGTACAAACTTTGAAACTGACAAGTTAGGTTAAACATATAAAATTTAACCAGGGAAGTGAGGTCGGGTGCCCCGGAAGGGTAAGCACCTTCTGTTTACCTAGCTTCACCCGCCACGCGTGTAATCAAAATTGTGTGAAAGGAACATGGAACTATGGGACGTCATATATATCCAGGGCAATCCTAGACACAGAGGCATCAAACTTATCAACAATACTGTGATGACGTCAATAATATTATATATTATATGAGGAACGTCTGTAGCTGAATGGTCTATAATACCGACTTACTATGAAGGAAAGGTCGTGTGATTTAAAATGTCCTCTTACTTCTCAGTATTATTTAAGAACTCTGTGTTCGTAGAGTTTATTCCGGGCAATGTCATTTTTTCAACCTTGCATTTTGAAATTGTTTCTATTGTTTGATCGTATGGTTTTGTTTCGGGCAATCCTATTTCCTCATCCCTGCATTCCGATTTTTGACAAGTATTGATATTGTTTGCAAGAAAACTAAAAGATAAAAAATATCTTAAGTTTTTGTAAATACTACAAAAGAATTAACAGTTCAAAGTAACAAATGTCAGATTAGTAGAGTAGATTGATTATGATTTTACGTCCCAGCAAACAATATTCAAGTTATATCGATAGGTCACAGACGATAGGTGAAGTGACAAAAATTTCTACTTTTGCAGTGCGCTCAGGGTAGCAGTGTACGTGGAGTGTTCTTTGGTGTACCACTCTATCAGGATTACATGGAATCGGTTTTAAGGTCTTTTCCTATGTAACCAGTGCACTTTATTCCTAAATGCCAATTGTTAACGAAAGAAAAATAATTACCAAATTCCTAGACTTGATCACACTTGACCGTTACCCTGACCACTCAAAATACGAAACGAGCAGTCTAGAAAATTAAGTTGTCGTAGTTGCATTTGATGCAGAGCGAGAAAATTAATACCTTTCTAACATAATACTACAACTTGTGAAGAAATTTGAGACGTATTTGATGCAGAAAGAGGAAATTAATACATTTCTTACACAATACTACAACTTGTGAAGTAATTTGAGATGTATTTGATGCAGAGCAACATTATTACATTTCCAACGAGTGAAGAAGTATGGGTTCTAATTGGTGCGGAGCGACATTAATACAATTCTATCACAACACTACAACATGTTAACAACTCTGAGACACGCAACAGATTTTTTCTTGAAGCCACTTATATTAAGTTCGAATGGTTTATGTATAATGTATAATGACATTTTTCTCGTAACTTAAATCTAGATGTTTTCTTTTCCATGTTTTCATGTTTCCGGAAACATAAATTACAAGTAATAATTGCTGTGAGAATTGCTTCCTTTTTTTGTAAAATTTCGCTTTATTATTCTGATAATATAAATCATACGGGATATTGAATGGGGAGATTTAATTGCTGTGAGGAACGTTTCATTGTTTGGTGACTTTAATACATGTATACTTCTATCAAAAATTGATCGTATTGGATGTTACACAAGAAGCACATAATTGTTGTTTAGGCTGGTGCCTGCTCAAAATTGACAACATTTGGTCTTGTTTGTGCAAACTGGTTGTCGCTTTTTTAGCTTTACATATTTCTCAATTTTGTTTTGCACCAATGATTGAAATGATAAACTTGGTTCTACCAACTTTAACCACGTCACTGGAAACCATTTTGCATTTAAGTTATCCTCGAATGTTGATAGGTTTTTTTTATTTGGTAACGTTTTTAGCCGTATTTCTAATTCATGAAACAGTTTTTGTTTTAAATTTTTAATCTAATGCAAAAATAGTATTCAATATTGTGTCCTGACAATCTCATTTATTTCATAATCATTCCTAATGGTTCTTATATATTTTCCCAGTTTGTGATAAAGTTACAGCTGTCTGTGTAAAATGTACCGCCATTTTTTAACATGTTATTTTTAATTACAGGTATATTACGTGATAAAACGAGATCATACGAGACATCATTTTACCTGAATGGTGCTTTCTTACTCGCAGCCGCTGTTCTGTATTCATTAGGAGATTTTACTTCATTTATCAAGAAGAAAAAGAAAGACAGCAACGCTAAAAATGATAGTGAATTGAGTGAACTCAATGTCCCAGTAGTATATCATAGTCGCAGGAGAAGAAGTAGTATCTAAAGACAGGCTCAATTTTAAATCTAATCATAGTCCATCTCTTTTTGTAGTGGAACAATATTTCAGAAAAAGGAGCGTTCAAGAAAAGGGATTATTTTAGTGGGACAATGTTTCAGAAAAAGAGTATTAATCCACAATGTATCAGAGAAAGAAGTATTTAAGAACAATGTCTCAGAAGAGAGAGTATTCAAGAACAATGTCTCAGAAAAGGAGTATTTTCTGGAAACTCGTGTTTAATTATCGTACAATTTTATATCGTATTTGTAATATGGTGTGTATAACAATGCCTTAGATTAAAAAGATATGTTGAAAATTATTTTCAAATACTTAGGCGTTGTGATAGTCTGTCTGTGTCCTGGGTCAATGTCGTAGAACAGAGAGTATAGTCTGGAAAAATGTTTCAAAAAGCAATGAAGTTCTTTGAAAATTATTTTCGAATACTCAAGCGTTGTGATAGTCTATCAGTAACGTCTGTGTCTCGGAGGCAATGTCGTAGAAATAAGAGTTGTTCCAAATAGCTATTAAGTTTTGTGGCAACCGATATTAAAATGATGTACCCAATATAATAAGTCAGTTCTGTGCCGTATCTGTTTAAAATGTAGTAGTATGAAGCTTATAAAAAGAAGTAATACTGTAAACCGCTTTATATTGGCGCATACTTATTTTAGCGATTGATGAATGGTAAACATATTAGCTCAGTTTAATTTTAGCGTAATCAATTCCAGACTGAGACATATAATACGTCTTTATATTACCGCAACTTTTACCCAAAAAAAACAAAAACAAAAATTTAAGAAGGGGGTGCCAGTATTCGGCAAGTTACAAGAAAAAAAAATAAAAATAACTATGTAATAAATGGTGTTTTAATTTGTTTGACTTTAACTGAGAGAAAATCTCGGCCACGGTTAGTCACAAGACAGACAATTGTCTGCAGGACGCTTGCATCATAATTTTGCGCTCTCGTCGACTACACATTTTACTGAAAACATATTTAAATCGACAATTACCTATTTTTCATTTAAATACCAACTGTTTGTATTTCAAATACAAATGTTTCGACACATTGTCGATGTAACTCCGATAATAGCCGCTTAGATCATTAGAGGTCAACAATGGGGACTTACAGGATGTTGCCGACATCACAGAAAAAAAAATTCCCGAGCAATGGGTCTAACTGTTGATATTCATTATTAAGATTTTAATCATTGAAGTCAATTACTGTTAGGTGAACTGGTCAATTAAACTTAATTACCCGACAATAAGACTTGTCACAATGTAAGCATCACAATGACAATGATTAATATCCCCTATTTTATCCGTTAATCCGCTTGTCGGTGGTGAGTTTACTTGGTCATTAATCCCTAATTACTTATCATACGTGAGTATATTGATGGAAGCCATACCACTATTTTTACACCTGTGACATCCTATTATTTGAAAAGTGATTATGTAACCATTCAACGTACGTTCATACCCGTCCTAAGCGCTGTACAGTACCTATTTAGTTTGAAATTTTAGCGACAGTTTTATTTTAGCGCCGTCACTCTTATCACCAATTGCGCTAAAATAAAACTGCCGCTAAAAAAACACGGTTTACAGTAATGTAATATTTTATCTAGTCGTATGATTTGAAAAAATGAAAAAAAGTTCTTTATGCAATTTCTGTAACAAAAAAACAAACTTTAAGTGTTACAGCAATGTTAATGAACATTTTAAAAGTATATAAATCAACCGTTTAAAGCATATTGTAATCCTATCCATGAGCAAGACCCCTCGAAAATGTGTATTGCCGTCATCATAGTATTGTTAGTTCGTATGTCTCTGTATCAAAAATTATACTTCCATCTGCTTTCCATTCTCAAATATGATTTCACATGTGACTAGCGTGGCTAGCTAACTAAACAGGAGATATTTACACTCCTGGAGCACACGGCCTCTCTGTCCATGTGGAAACGCTCTTCACTTAATGTCCCATTTTTCAAAGTGTTTACTTTGCTCATATAATAAAAAACAAACACATTTCAGAAGCAAAGTAAAAACTATGGAACTGAAAATTTAGGTTAGACACGTGAACTTCCATCGGGGAATTGAGGCCGGATGCTCCGGAAGGGTAAGCACCCTATGTTTAGCTAGCTACACCCGCCACGCGTGTAAGCAAAATTGTGCATAGGAATGGGAACTATGAGACGTAAAATATATCCAGGACAATCTTGGACACAGAGACATCAAACTAACAACAATAATTAAACTTTGGACATGGAACGGTATATATGTTTTTTTATTTCGAAAAAGTATTTAAAACAACATGGATGATTTAAGGTAATAGAATTAACAGTGTCAATATTTTGTGGTACGTACTTGTAACATGTTTTAAATTTGCAGTATTAGAAATAAAATTTCTCATTATTAATGCTCGTACCAAAGATGTTGAAATGAAAAAGTACAAAAATGTATTTTACAAAATTACGTACCCTTACAGATTAATCCTAACTTAAAATTGAAATTTAAGAAGCAGATAAATTTTATAAACAGTGTTTATAATAACACCATCTGATTAGTGTATGGGTTGTTCGTGATATGTCCAGCGTAGTGTATATGAATTTGCAATTTCTTGTACACGAACACTTGGTATGATTAGAAACAGCGAAAATTGATCTCGTTACAATAATTGATCATTTAATGTAACCGGCGACAATGTCTGACTGTTCTTTGATGTCAAATGTGTGAAAGGCACTTAAAATTGTATTTATATAAAAATATTTAGAGGTTCATGTATGGTACGGACTTGTCGAAAGTTTACCACTGAGGAAACGAAAATGAGTCGAAGCTCGCAAGCTGCTAATTGGCAACTATCTTGATAGTTAATGACCGAAAAGCAGTCCAGATATAGTAGCTGCCAACATTTAGCTAACGAGAAGCCAAGATGGCCTGTCGAATCGACACTGATCCTTCAGCTTAGTGTTAATTTCTCAACGGGTCTGTACTGTATGTATTTTACATCACTTAACCAAGATATTAAATAAGATATTTTAATCGCACAAAACAATGTAAACAAGCTCACAAAAATACCCCCGCTCCCAAAAATCTAAATTTTTAAATAGGAGGTGTACATCTACATTATATCACAAAGAGTGTGTGAAAGTTTCATGAAAATCCATTTAAGGGTTTAGGATGAGTTGTGGATAAGAGATAGGTACCCTAAGGTGTAACGGAAGGACGGACACACGGACGGACACCCCTATCACTATATATCCCCCACTTTTTAAGCGGGGGTATAATAAGGTGTTTAGTTTTTGGGAAGCACCTGAATGTATCAAAAACAAACATACCAGTTCATGGTGGTCAAATGATAATCCAAAAACTTTGAAACGTGACAGGTTAGTTAAACATGTAAACTTCCATCAAAGAAGTGAAGCCAAGATGCTCCGAAAATGTAAGCACCTTGTAAGTAGCTATCTGCTTCTGTCACATGTATAATCAAAATTGTGTTAAAGGAACATGGAACTGTTAGACGTTAAATTTAGTGTAACATGTACACTTTCACAAAGGATGTGAAGCCAAGGTGCTCCGAAAAATGTAAGCACCTTATGTGTAGTTATTTGCAACCGTCGCATGTGAACTAAAATGTAGGATTTTATGATGACTAGACGTCGACAGCTCTAATCCAACAAGAAATATAACGCTGTTCGTTAAACATATCTGGTTATGTTTTTTCTGCCAAAACATTTCCCCTAACATCATTGGTAATTATCTTTAAAATTTAAATTTTAAAACGCTTTACCACAACAATGCTATATATTCCAGATTTTACTGCAAATGATTATGTTACTGAAACATAACTATGCTCAATTTATTGTTTTGTTTGTTATTCGATAGCTTCATAACTAAGATGTTAAATTGCTTCTCCTTTACATTTCACAAAGGGAATTTAAACCATCATCAAGTGTTCAATGGCCTTTTAAAAAGAGATCATTATCGTCAAGATAGATGGCTTGTTGTTTTCATTGTCTAACGCCCATGAGAGGCTTTTTTAAGATTTAAAGATACGGTTATTGTAATAAACAGAGTCTGCCTATTCACAAGTTTGTGTTTTGAGATAAGTTTGTTCAAGTGTTTCTGATCTGTTTTGTAATAGAGCGCGCTGATGTGTAATTACACAATGATCATTGCGGCTAGTTGATTTTATCTAAACACAAAAATGTAGTATATTTTTCTGCAATTATGGTATTCTATAGGATACCAGCAATATATTAGTAAATACTTATATTCTGAGCTAACATGCTTCTTTATTGTTCTACAGTATATCCTTATTCTTTGTTCACAAAAATTCATTCCATTTAATATGGGATTTTTTTCTGGAATTTTACGACGCAATGGCTGTCCAAAAACAAGGGCTATTGATCACGTGATACACCATTGAACTATTTTGTAACACTTAGTTGCACATCAGACCAAAATGAAAAAAAGGAAAATGAATCATTTTTTTTATTTTCTCAGTCCTACGGGTAACCGACCAGTTTCGTTGTTTTTTCAAAGGTTTTACTTTTCTTTTTTGAGATTTAAACATGGATCAGTATGTTGATTTTTAAAGGATTTTAAGGGTTTTATTTTTCTTTTATTACTGAAAAAACCCGGATCCTGCTCGAATTTCCAATCAAAAACAAGCATACAAATCCATGTCAGAATGACAATCCAGAAGCAAACTAAAAACCTTGAAACTGACAAGATAAATTAAACACGTAAACTGTCACCAGGGAAGTGAGGCCGGGTGCTCCGAAAGGGTAAGCACTCCCTGTTTAGCTAGCTACACCACAACGTATTTAGTCTAAAATGAGTGAAAAGAACATGGACATATGGGATGTCAAATATATAAACGGCATTCCTGGACCAGATATAGACACATCAAACTTATCAACAATACTGTGTTGACTTCCATAATCTTTTTGAGGACTTTGAGCTTATGCTTGCAATATCGCCTGTATTATGACTCATTTACATAATTAGGTAAATGTATACACAACATTGTAAAAGTTTAGTTTTATCATTGAATGGTAAGTGTTGCCGTTTGGCTTGTATCAAGCCCTGGCAGGAACACTATTGTAAACATTCTTATCAACTACATGTCATATGCATCTCGTTTAGTCTCGTTTCCTACATTCATTGGTTTGGATTTGTTTTTCCTGTTTGTTCATGGTTCCATAAGCAACTTCCGGCTACATACAAATTGCATTTGATGTTCTTCATTCTTTACATGCAAAGTACAAACATGCAAAGATACCGATCCATGTTCAAATTAAAATTCAAAAAGTAATAATTCTTACCTATCGATGGTCAGATCACAATCTCAAATGTCAACAAAAACATATTCATCCATGTTCAAATCACAATCCAGTTTCCAATGTTTTACTCTGCCTTATGAAATGATGTGATACTAACATGTGCTTTATTTCTCTCTTACCCAGCCTTACTTCCCTGGTGGATGTTCACGTGTCTAACCTGATTCGTCAGTTTCAAAGTTTTTACTTTGCTTCTGGATTGTGATTCGGACATGGATTAGTTTGTTTGATTTTGATTTTATGCAACAAATATAGTAACGTTTGATGTTAACTAGTTGTGCTTTACTTCCAAGTCAAGATTATCTCCCTTTAATCAAAGTTGTGTGATGGGAGGAAAAAAATCCCGGCGTTTAGGAAATCAATTGACAAACATTATCAATCAAGAATTTATCCCGAGTAGGAATCGAACCTAGATAGTGAGCATAAACTGCATCTATAGACTGTAGACCATTCGGCCGTCAAGACCCCGCTCGTCGTTATCACCACTGATCACAGGACAAATGCTTTAGTGAGGTGCATACAAATGTGTGTGAAATCGGAAACTTTTTCGCCTGTTCAGTTGGGTTAATTAAGTGTCAATGTATACCTGTATCTCTTTTCATCGCTTTGTTTCGAACTGTTCTTCTACCTAAGTGTGAAATCTTCACAGTATACACCCTTCCGATAAATCGCGACACCTGGCGGGAGTGCCATGATTGATAGTAGAATGTGACGTCATACAGGGAGTTATGAAAAGGAAATACTAGGATTTCGTATTTTCCCTCAATATAAGATTGTTTTAAAATTAAATATCAAATTTCAATTTTAATTACATATCGCTGGTATTTTATTCCATGACTTTAAAAAATAATTTGAAATTAATATATTTTTCATTAAAAATTTTAAAAATTCATTTTAATTGTTACATAATAATAACTGTTTTATGACATATTTGTTATTGTAATACCAAGTCATGGGCAGTCATTCGGAACTAATTAGGGCACTGATTTTGATTACCTGATTTACAGGAGAGAAAATGCCTCGGTCCAACCTAAGGACAATTTGCTTATGCATGAATGAATCCAGGTGTGTCAGAAGTAGTCTAAGCTTTTCGTTAATCTCAGAAGATTCTCAGTCGGTAGAATTATTTAAACGAGAGAGAGAGAGAGAGAGAGAGAGAGAGAGCTACAAACATTGCATTTTAAGTATTCTGTAACTCAGTGAATAATTATATAAACGAACAAATTATCTATCCGAAAAAATTATAACGAGTCATGGGATAATTATTTATCCGACATTTTGAAACTTAACATATTTGTGTTACAGTTTAAAGATGATAAATGATAATAAACACCGCGTAATTAGTATTAAAAGTTATTTATTTATTCATTTTCATTTTTATACTTTTTGATTTTTTGACAAATAAGTATAATATAGCCAAAGCAGTGATACGACACTACATGAGAATAATCAGATATTTATCACTGTGTATTATAATCAGGTGTTGCCTTGTTCATCTCGTAATCAGGTAATCTAGAGACTTGTTAATTGCAAATTGGATTAATGAAACCATATGGCACGCCTCGACAACAAAAGTTCGATAAAGTGCTTTAACGGTCGTTAAAGCGCTTTAACGAGTTTAATGTTGCATTGGCGTCGATAACAAGAACAAAATTTCCAATTTTTTTATTTAACGAACGATAAATGGATATAGATTCGATAAAGCGCTTTAACGACCGATAAAGCGATTTACCGGTCTTTAAAAATTATCGAACGGTAATGAAGAATGTGTCCGATAATTCGTTAATGCGATATGTGATATGTTCGATAATTCGTTAATACGATATGTGTCGTGGTTACAGATATGTAACGAGCGTTTTGATTGGCTAATCGCATGATTTACATTGATTGTCCCTGGATACCACTTCATCAACACGATAAACCTCTCTCTCTCTCTCTCTCTCTCTCTCTCTCTCTCTCTCTCTCTCGTCTGCTTTTAATAATATGGTAATATTAACTTTAACGGCATTTGCATCCACATGGACCAAGCCGGTTACAAAATAATAATAATAATAACAACAGATACTGTAGTTTTTTGGCGCAAACATGGTTACAAAACCTGTTTTAAATATGGACGATCATTGTATCTTTCCCGCATATTCTTGTTGATTTTTTTAGTTTCGCCTGATTTAATTGACCTATTAAAATCACAAGAGTTACAAGAGTTATTAAAAACTTTGTAATAAGACAATCAATCATCGATTGGTATATTAGTGTTCAGTGTTGTCAATGTATGGTCAATTTTCGTAATCCAATCGGCTGTCATTCCAAGGTAGATCTACTCAAATGGCTTTATTACTGGATACAAAAGTCTTGGGATTTTTTTTAATCAGGAATCAACTAACGGAGAATTATGGAGGGACAAGGTAAGATTTATATGTATTAATTTATCTATATATTATTATATATTTATATTTACTAGACGAAAAGAAAGTCAGTAAGTTCGATAAGATGTAGAAATTGCAGGTATAGATTATCAGTTCATTCCATGTATTTAATTTAACTTTTATTAACTTGATACAATTTTAGCAAGACGTTTCGTCCCATAGGACTTTTCGTCCCATGCCATTTCGTCCCATACTTCTAAGACGTTTCGTACCATAGGGCTTTTCGTCCCATGATATTTCGTAAACTTTTTGGGGACTTTTCTTTCCACATTTTTAAGATGTACATTAAGTAATTTTTACAGAACGTTTCATGCCATATTCGGACTCATGGAGTACTTTTCGTCCTGGCATTATACATTCGTTATACCAATTTATTATATTCATTGAACATGTACACCTCCACTAAGTCCGAAACTAAATTTGCATGATGTTATTGGACATGTGCACATCTTATTAAAGTATTTTCTGCATCATATTTTTCATATTTTATGCATACTTTTTGAACATTGCCATTTTTCAACAATATGTCACTCTAAGTCTTACATTTCTATAAGCGGGACATCACGATAAGTAAAAGTGATATAAGTCCCACGTACGCTTCCTCATGTTTGTAGAACGTTTCCATCAACTGAACAATAAAAGCTTGTGGAAACACGTGTTTTGTTTTTATTGGTATTTAAAAAAATGAAATCCCGAGACTTTATGGCTTTAAAGTTTATTTAATGATAAAGCGAGAGAAAAGATAGTTTACTGGCATAAACTTGTAGTTAGTTAAATTCATATAAAAAATAAAGATGTATTCACATATATACCTTAATCACCCCCTTAAAAAAAAGACAAAAGGGAAATTAAATATATATATGTAACTAAATTTTATTCAGTATAACACAGTAAAAAATAAATAAATAAATAAATAAATAAATAAATAAATAAATAAATAAATAAAACCTCTTTAAAAAGTCATTAAAATGTTACGAAATGTCATGGGACGAAAAGTCCTAAATTTTATTTATAACACAGTAAAAAACATAAATAAATAAATAAATTAATAAAATCTCTAAAAAGTCATTAAAATATTACGAAATGCCATGGGACGAAAAGTCCTAAATTTTATTTATAACACAGTAAAAAACAAAAATGAATAAATAAATAAAGTAATTAATTAAGAAAATATCTTTAAAAAGTCATTAAAATGTTATGAAATGTCATGGGACGAAAAGTCCTATGGTACGAAACGTCTTATAATTATGGGACGAAAAGTCCTAAATTTTATTTATAACACAGTAAAAAACAAAAATAAATAAAGTAATTAATTAAGAAAATATCTTTAAAAAGTCATTAAAATGTTATGAAATGTCATGGGACGAAAAGTCCTATGGTACGAACGTCTTATAATTATGGGACGAAAAGTCCTGAACATGGTACGAAATGTCTCGAAAATAGTACGAAATGGCATGGGACGAAAAGTCCTATGGGACGAAACGTCTGAATTCTTTTGTTACACGCCCTCTGATTGGCTGAATTTTTCGATAAACGGTAATAGACTTTCTGTGAGTTCGATAATTCGGTAATGCAATATAAATATCGGTAATAAGCTCTAAAATCTCGATAAAGCGCTTTATTGAACGGTAAAGCGTTTTAACGAACGGTAAAGCGCTTTAACGAACGGTAAATCGCTTTATCGGTCGTTAAAGCGCTTTATCGAATCAATATCCATTTATCGTTCGTTAAATAAAAATAGTGGAAATTTTGTTCTTGTTATCGACGCTAATGCAACATTAAATTCGTTAAAGCGCTTTAACGACCGTTAAAGCACTTTATCGAACTTTTGTTGGTGAGGCGTGCCATAAAACCAATTAAAAGTATTATTTTTTAAGTCAACTTAGGTAAGGATGCCATCATTTCTACTTAGAATCAGTTGTTATTTATATAAATTTGACCGAAATTTTACCCTTACAACCGAAATTTCAATGTTGTTTTTTTTTTGTTTTTTTTGTTTTTTGTTTTTTTTGTTTTTTTTGTTTTTTTTTTTTTTTTAAATATTTTTATTAATAATTTTGAAAATAAATGTTCAGAACCTTTAACATTTTTAGCAATAACGGATGCTCTAATGAAAGTTTAAACCGTTGAACAATGATTTTTAAATACAACTTTAGGATGTCGCTAATTTGTAATCACAGGAAAATTTAAGTTTTCAAATTATTTTGACTATCAATTATGTATCTGAATTGTTTAATTTATATCAATATTTTGTAAATAAGTTTTATGAAAAATCCGATTCTATAAAATAAACAAAGATAAATAAGAAAAAAGTGGAAGGTGAACGTTTGTAGTAGTTTGATTAAAAATTAAAATATTTCCAGTCGGATAAAAAAATGAATTTCAAATGTCCTTGAGGGTAATTAAATGGTCCAAGATATTAATAAATATACGTACATGTATTTTACATTTTTCAAATTTGAACATTTACAAATTGCAATTTTCTAGTAAAAATAAAACTTGTTATTTTGTTGAAGAAATTACAACAAATTCTACACAATCCTTTACAATGTTAAGTGTTTTCGGATGATCATCTATGTGTTTAAAATTTGTTTAATTAGCCCATTCATAATTTGTAATTTGTAATTTATTTAAAGTAATATTCGCTTTGTCGGTTTATCATCTCACCTGTAGCTTACATATGACACCTAACATATACTCGAACTGAGTGAATATACTGTACATGATGATGGGATCGATAGATAGCCTTCCCGGTGTGACGTCATATCAAGAGCGATAACCAGTTTCCGGCTATTTCTGGAAGGGTGTATATTAAGCACCATTTCTCGACTTTAAACATTGTATCCTTCCGTTGTTCTAGATATTGAAAATGAAATTTATTCATCTGTGTATGTATTCTATAAACAGTGCAATATTATTAAACTTCACAGGTTTACACGTCTTGAAATTTTTAATAAAAAGTCATATAACACTGACTGTCTTTATAAAAATAACCCAGCCAAATTTCTTGTTTTTCAGCACGAAAAAAGTAAAACTTTAACTCCGATTGTCTTGAGATTAGGACTTCAAAAAGATAAGATCCCTTTTTTGACGACGCCAATTAAATGTTTTTGCTTACTTACGGTTACAAAACACATGGCCTTATTTTCCTGATTGATGTTATGTGTTAAGCTAAATTTGCCAGTTTTACATGTTTTTTGTATTTTGGTTTAAACATGGGCTTCAGATGTTCTTGTTTGATTGTCTACAAATTCTAAATATGTTCGTTTGGGATTTTCAAAATAAAATAGCTTTTCAGAAGTCTGATTTGGAAAAATATAGTCCATATAATCTCTTAAATCGCAATGTCAAACGATTCTCTCAACAATGTTTTTTCTTTTATTGATTTCAATAGAGATTCTATTTGTATCCTCGAAATCATTTGGGTTTTCAGCTCATTCATCTTTGAACTGGTGTTGTGAATAACAAATGAATGTCAGAACGTCTCAACTGAATGTTAATTATAAGATGTAATTGGCTGTGTACGTGTCTGTATCTTTGTATTCAGATCCCCTGTTACATGATGTATCTTGCGTCCCCTGTTAGAACACTTCAAGATTTGAGTAATTTATTATTTAAATATGTTCGTTCCCAAGGGGGCGTACGTTGTAGCTAGAAATAAAGGGAGATAACTGCAAGGAAAAATTCAAGTTAAAAGAAAAAAATGTATGTCAATGTTTATGCCAGGTTCACTGCGTATATCTAACGTCCCTTGTTGGAATTCTTAAAGATTGGATTAATTGATTATATAAACTAGAAGTAAAGGGAGATAACTAGAACAAAAAATCAATTTAAGTTAATAGGAAAATAAAAAGTATATCTCTTGATAAATTGTGTATCTATAACGTCCCTTGTTAGAACTCTATTGTGTATTTAAATATATTCGTTCCCTAAGGGGCGTTGAAACTAGAAGTAAAAAAGGAAATAACCGCATAGTAAAAATTATTCAAGTTAAACAAAATTATATATATATCGTTTGTTTTAGTTTCCTTGATAAATTGTGTATCTATAACATCCTTTGTGTTGGATCTCTGTTATTTATTTAAATATGGTCGTCCCCAAGGGGGCGTTGCCACCAGAAATAAAGAGAGATAACCACAAAAAAGTATAATTAACGTTAAAATGAAATCATAAGTACGTTAATGTTTCTGTCAGGTTGTCAGATACATTAACTGAGACATTACGTATACTACATTTTTGTAGTAATCTACTCTTCAAGATTGGAGTAATTAGTTATTTAGATATGTTCGATCCCAAAGGAGGTGTTGTTACTAGAAGTCAAGGGAGATAACTACAAAAAATAAATTAAAAGAAAAATGAAAAATGGTATCAAAGCTTGTGTAAGATTCCCTTGTTGGAACTCTTCAAGGTTGGAGTAATAGATTATTAAATATGTTTGATCTCAACGGGATCGTGTAGCTAAGAATAAAGGGAAATAAATGTTATAAATAGATGCAAATAATTAATGCGTCGGGTTTCTAGCCATATACGTATCTACATCCCTTGTTGGAATTCTTCAAGATTGGAGTAATTGATAATTTAAGTATGATAGTTCTAAAAGGGTTCTCAATCATTCCTTTTAAGGATTAAAAAATTTGGAGTTGTTGCCATAGAAATATTTCAGCGTGAAGTAAAATTGGTTTTATCGAGGGAGTGTTCAGACTTTTTGTGAACTAAGATTTCATGCAGAGATAGGTATTGTACCTTAGGTAAATTTTGGTTTAAGCACTGTATTCCGAAACGACCGTCTAGTGCTGTAAAATTAAAACTGGTATAATATGTAATACAACTAGAAAAAGTGTAAATTGTTGTAAAATGTGGCCACAGTCTCCGAACAACGAGGTTTTAGTAATAATGATTAATTATGGTTTATTTCCTATTGAAGCGTTTCCGTCTGTCCACATCCACATTACAGTGACTTCGCCGGTTTGTACATTTCGTTCAGTCCTATTACAGCCAGTGTTTAATTATTTTTTAAAAATTAGTTTAAGCATTCCTTCTTCTCTGAAGATTATTATACACAAGTGTTCATAATTTAATCTTCTAGGCATTCGTAATTGATTTTCATATATTTTCACCAACAACGTCGCTCATCTTACAACTTAACAAAACGAAGAAAGTCTCTTGCAAATAAATTGTCAACACTCTGATATTGAAAGCCAAGGCTTATCAGGGCCCTAAAAACTTTATGGTCGTCATCACAGTATAGTTTATTCCACAAAGAATCATCACTCCACATTTTTCGTAAAGAAACGTTACCCCTAATACCATAAGAGTAAGAACAAAAATACAATAACATTTCATTTAGACATGATTCAATAAGAATAAGTTACATTGTTTGTAATCAACAGAAGCTAATTTACAGCTGGTATTTTATAAAAGCACGTCTCCATGAATAACAGCTCTATGTTCAATACAAATTTGGCATTCGGATTTCTTGATCTAATACCAGTGCTTTATCATAGAGTCCCAGATCTCTGTTGACGATTTCGTATTATCTTCTGCTACTTTCTAACCCTAATCCTGATACAATAGAAAAATATTAAAGGATAAACGTCAAAATAACGAATGCTTTCTAAGTTCTTGTACGCAATTAACAGTGAAAAATCTTGCTACATTTCATGTTTGAGGAAGTATGTCATATAATGGCGTAGGTGTAGTAAAGAAGGTTACTGACACCTTGAATAGTCAATGCTACCAAATTAATTTAATAAACGTTTTACATATTCAGTGTGAATGTTTAGTTTTTCTCTGAAAAAAAATCTTTCAGCAAATATTGCTCCTGCTCATGCATCTTAACCGATTTAGAAGATTCTTCAAACAATAAACATTTCTATCCTTGACTGACCCGGACATTCTCCTGATACGAGTCCAATCGAAAATTTGTGAGACTCTCTTTAAAAAGTAGCGGAAGAAAATCAGAAATCGTCAACAGAGCTTTGACAGTCTGTTAAAAAGAATTGGTAACTGGTCAGGAAATCAGAATGTCAAAATTTGTACCAAACATCGTGTTAGAGCTGTTATTCAAGCAATATGTTCTTCTACAAAATACTGACTGTAATTAGCTTTTGTTGATACCAAACAATGCCACTGATTTTAAATCAATCCATTCTAAACGAAATGCATTTGTATTTTTGTTCTTATTACTATTGTATTAGGGGTGACGTTTCTTTATGGAAAATAGAGGGTGACGTTTCTTTGTGGAATGAGCTAGAATAAACTGTTGATAAGTTTGATGTCTCTGTATACACAATTTTCCTGCATATATTTGACGTACCATAGTTACATGAACCTTTCTCTCAATTTTCATCACATACGTGGCGGATGTGGCTAGTTAAACTGGAAGTTCTTACCCTTCCGGAGCACCCGGTCTCACTTCATTTGTTAAACGTAACTTGTTACTTTCAAAGGTTTGTGATTCGGACATGGATTAATATTGTTTGTTTTTGATTACAATGTTCTACAAGGAGTCAAGTCGTTTACTATGGAATGGACTTCAGGTGTATTCAGGTATATATAGTGACCGACTAAATAAATACCTCCAATTAAATCTTTAAAGGTCTATGCCAATAAGCTAAGAAACTCTATTTAGAAAATTTCCAAAAGCATTGATGTCCCTCCCTAGTTAACAGTTTTACGCTCCTGACAAGATTCACTTATATCGGTAAGTCAGGTCTAAAATGGTGGAGGAAACTGGAATATCTGAAGAAAACACAGCAGATCTCCCGCAAGATTGGATAAATGGTGTTTTACGCCCCAATCAGGATTCATTCATACACTTGTTTCGAGACGGTCAGTACTAATATGGCGAAGACAACTTTTGTGCCTGGAGGAAAGCATTGACCTTTGGCTAGCGAATTGACAAACTTTCTCACAGTAAAATCTATGTCGAGTGAGATTTCAACCTAGACAATTAGAGGTTAACGATCCATTAGGAACATTTTATCAGAGGTCATTGTGTCATCTAAAAATTTGGTCACCTTGTCTATTCGTACATATTCTTATCTCACGAATCGTATGATGATTTCAGCTTTACTTTGATACGTCGAAAACTTATAAATAGAAATTTTTCAAGTAGTGGTCTCTAAAGACCGTTGTAATTATAATTGTATTGTATACCTGTCGAAATTTTAACATTTAGCTAATGAAATAGTGCCGAATCGACAGGTCATCTCGGTTCTTCTTTACCTATATCTCGACAGTTCTTCGGCAGATGTTATGAGCATCTCTTGCATTTATTTGACCACAAGTCATACATATATCAACAGCCTATTGTCGACCCCTTTTCGTTAGCTCAATGTTAAACTTTCGACAGGTCTGTACTGTTTAAAGAAATTTTATCATCTTTCTTACATTATATAGTTTAAGCACATTCCAAACTCATCACTACTAACTGACTTATCATTGCCAGATAACACTTGTTACCAAAAATTAGGACAGGTCAACTTGAAAGGGGCACATTTTTAACATCATTACAAGGCTGGTAACATGTACACGATTTTTGTCATCTCGGTTTTATTAGTGGCTGCTGCTGTTGCAGACCCGGTGAAATATCAGGATTGTGGTACGTAATTCAATATTTTTAGACAGGATTTTTAAGGGTTTTGGTTAATTTTTTTCAGGATAAATCAGGGAAAACAGCAGATTCAACGAACACGTGTTTGTAATATTAAATTTAGACACGTTATTGCATATCATGTCAAATTCCAGGATTGCGGTACGTATCTCAATATTTTTAGACAGGATGTTTTTTAGGTTTTTAGTTCATTTGTTTCAGGACACATCAGGGAAAAAAAGCAAATTCAACGTACACGTGTTTGTAATAAATTTTAGTGTGTTATTGCAGATCATGTCAAATTTCAAGACTGTCGTACGTAACTCATTATTAAATTAGACAGGATTTTTTGTTCATTGTTTCCATACAAATCGGGGATTACAGCATATTTATTGTACATGTGTTTGTAATAAATGTAAGCATGTTATTGCAAATTATGTCAAATTCTAAGACTGTCGTACGTAACTCAATATCTTTTAGACAGATTTTTTTTAGGTTTTTGGTTAATTTTTTTCAGGATAAAACGGGGATAATAACAGATTCAACATACACGTGTTTTTAATGAATTTTAGCATGCTCTTTCAGATCAGGAGCCAATTTTTCAAGTTTGATTAGTTAATTTATGAGTCAAAATTTAAATTTTGTATAATTTTAGAAATATTTCGAATAAAATGTTGAAATTATTGAAAGTGAATATAATATCATCAAACTAACACAAATTGTTATAAAACTATAAATTTCATAATGATATGTTGATTTTTATTGATGTTTTTAATTTGCGTTAATCATTGATTAAATTAATGAAGCTACGAACAGCAGGACACAGGTCAATTACCAGAACTTTGGTTCGTTATTATTTGAAATTGAATATTCCCGATTTTGGTTCATTTTCCAGAAAAGATCAGGAAAAACAGCAGATATAATGTACACGTGTTCGTAATAAATTTTGCTACGTTGTTGCAGATCATGTCAAATTCAAGGATTGTGGTACATAACTCATTATTTACTTAAACATGACATTTCGGAATTTTTTTGGTTCATTTTTTCAGGATAAATAAGAGATAACGGAATATTTAAGGTACACGTGTTTGACACGCTGTTGCAGATCATGTCATATTCGGGGACTGTGATACGTTAATCTTTATTTATTATAGACAGGTTAATTTTTTCCGGATTAATCAGGAATAACAATTCAATCAGATTCAATGTACACGTGTTTGTAATCAATTTTACACGTCGTTGCAGATCATGTCAAATTCCATCACTGTGGTACGTAACTCATTATTTTTAAACAGGATTAATCGGGATTTGATCCATTTGTTTCAGGATAAGTCGGGGATAACAGCAGATCTAGCACATTCGTGTTTGTAAGTTTTTTAAGCACGTTCTTGCAGATCAGGTCAAACTCAAGTATGGTTCGTTATAATTTGAAATTGAAAATTCTGGGTTTTCGTTAATTTTCCAGGGTAAATCAGGGAAAACATCATATTTAGTTTACACGCGTTTTTGTACTAGCAGCCAGATGATGTCAAGTTCCAGGGCTGTGACTCGTAAATCGATATTTATGTCAACAGGATATTGTTTTTTGGGTATTTTGGTTCATTTGTTTCAGGATAATTCCTTGATAAAAGCAGCTTTAAGGAACACGTGTTTGTAATTTTTTTAGCACGTTGTTGTAAAACAGATCGAAATCGAGAATTGTAGTTCTTTATAATTTGGAATTGAATATTCTGGATTATGGTTCAATTTTCAGGATAGATCAGAGATGACATTATATTTATTGTACACGTGTTATAAATTTTAGTACTTGCAGCCAGTACTGTTATCCGTAAATCATTATTTAATTCAACAGGATATTTTCGGTTTTTTGGTTCATTTTTCAGGATAAATCTGGGATAACAGTAACTTTAGTGCACAGGTGTTTGTAATCAATTTTAGCACGCTGTTGAAGATCAGGTCAAATTTAAGGACTGTAGTTTGTTCAGCACAAATCTTAATGCGAGAATGTTTGCAATTTCGCCTGCAAAAGGTCGGTGGTTTTTTCGAGCATTTCTATTTCCTCCACCATCCAAGAACTTACTGCCATGATATAAGTAAAAGAATCTTGACTGGGGTTGTTAAACAATATTACTCAAAGTCACTCCACAAATGGAATGTCAGATTGAGAATCTGTCGTTGTCAACAAGACTCCGCATTTCGCAAGGCTGTACCGTGTATTTTCGTACACTTTTTCCTAAGAGATAATGGTGTCCAATGGTTTGGTGAATTGTAAGTCTTCCAAAACTCTTGTTCACTTTTCAGTTCATATGGCGGCATCCCGCTCTGTAGCAAAAATAGGAGGCTTATTGTTCATGTGTTTCAGTCAATTGAAGTAATAACCCCTTCTTTAGCAGCAACAGGTGGTGATCAGTCCTGTTGTGTGTTCAGGTAGTTCAGGGTCAAATTTGAACTTGATTGAAATGCAAATAAAAACATTGCGAGCATCAATCGGCTTTAACCTAACATAAAATCTCGATTAATTGATGTTAACATTGATTTCGTAGTGTCATGTGCTGATTTTGAATTTTTATTCAAATAATGCATTCAAAATCAGCACATGTAGTAGTACTATCGCCAAATAGTGGATATAGATGTAAATTTTCTTTGAAATTTACAGCAAAAACTTACGTTTTGTTGTAATTATTGCATTGCTTTTTGTAATGTTGTGTCATTGTTCGTTCTACTTTTAAGTTGAGTTGAGATGGGTAATGGTGTTTAACGTCCAAGTCAAGAATATTTCACTTATATCAAGACGTCGCCAGCTATAGGCGAAGATGCACAAATTTTGCCTGTGCGTTGCGCTGATGGCATTATACAGCAGGATTCTTTAGCGTGCCAAGCCCACCGTGACACGGGACCTCGTTTGTTTTAAGTTCCCATCCGAAAAACCCGTGACTTTTATTTCGTAATTCCGAGTGAAAGAACAGTCGCTACCCCTTTCAAGTTTTGGATCAGACCCGATAGGTATTCGAACCCACGACCTCCCACTTACGGAGCGAGCACTCTTACCAACTGAGCTACTGTAGTGGTCGTTCGTTCTACTTTTAAAATGTATTATGTGTTTACTTTGTAATTGTTATTAGTTATTCTTTAATTAGTTTTTCTTTCAAATTTCTATTTAGGATCGTCTGCAAAAATAGTCAGCGTTGATGTCGGTAATTGTCCAGCAGAGCCATGCCCTTTTAAACGAAAAACAAATGAAACTCTTAAAATTACATTTACACCAGGTACGTATAACGTTTTATTCTAGTATCACTTGTGTTTTACTCAATATGAAACATCAAGAGAACCAGCCGTGGTAAAACGGAGAGTTAGCCATGGTTTACCGGCGTACTCCCTTACTCGTCCTATATGACGTCATGCTGTGTTTCGTTAAGACGCCATTTTCATTCATTAAAACATTTATTTCGATGGAAGAAATCTAAAAACCCGAATTGTTACAATGGGCCCTGTTGCAAATAAAATGTACTTCAGAGGAAAGAGTCACTAATGAAATTCAATATAACCGTTGTATGAAAAAAATCAATGAAATTTTTCAACATATTTAATTGGCCTTTGGGTGAATGGTCTAAAGTGGACATGCTTCATGTTGACAGCGTCTCTCAATGCCTTGGTTGGAAGCTAGCTTAGACAGATCCTAGCGCGATTGTTTGTCAGTTCACTTGCCGAATGTAAATTATTTTCTACGTGTTCTTTCGATTCCTTCAAAGAACTTAAGCGTTCACCAACATTGTCCTTCTCCTGAACTTTTTCATTCATACTTTAATCTATTTGCCATATGAATATGATTTATTTCAAATGTTTGTTGATGGATATACCAACTCCGCGATTTGATGTTTCAATACAATCAAAACTTCTGACTTATAAACTTAAGTTGTTAAATAATTTCAATATGTTGTTCATCTTCTAAAACATTTTGATCTATATAACTCTTTTTGACAAATATTTATCTGTAACTTTAATTTTACGTTCGATGTAGATGCGGATTCGAAAGGTGCTAAGAATAAATTAACCGGTATCATAGGTGGCGTTCCAGTTCCGTTTCCTGTTGCAGCCGATTGTTGTGCTAACAAAAATCTTGATTGTCCAATAAAAAGCGGAAATCCAACACCATATAATATAGCTGTTTATATATCGCCTCAATATCCAAAGGTAATTATAATAAAAAACCAAACATGCCAATCCATGTACAAACAACAATCTCGAAGCAAAGTAAAAACTTTGAACCTATAAAATAGGTTATACACCAGGAAAGTGAGGTCGGGCGATAATAGAAAGAATAATAACCTGCTTATTAGCTACATGTAGCTACAGCCACCACGTATGTAAGTGGAATTTAAGAATGTAAATGTACAACACCCTTTTTGGATTTATATTTGTTTAACACAATCAGACCTGTTGGCCCAACCTGTCCGCAAAACAGGTGATTGGGTTGACCTGTTATCGCTTTGATCCGGATTAGAAATTATATAACAAGCATTTTGGTACATTATAAGTTATATAGGGCTTTGGCAGGTAACACGGCCCCATGTACCCCGTCAAAGATTTATGTACCGGGGGAAGGGTACATTCATCTTTGACGGGGTACATGGGGCCGTGTAACCTGCCAAAGCCCTGTATAACGTTATTGTCACCCTTCAAAGCGTTACCAGTTGGATCTTTTTAACTTCCATTTCGTATTTTGTGTGACTTGCGTACGTTGTCGCCATGTTTGTTTACTGTAACTAGACGTCAGCGATGTACGAGTTACTTCCCTTTTACCGCTAAACGTCGCGTGCAGTCATGTACCCCGGCAGATTTCCGAACATAGTTCCATGTACCCCGGCAAGTTAACCAATCGCTATGCGAGAAATTTGTTTGAAGTGTGACAATGCTTCATATCTTCCTGTCAAACCTTGATATGATTTTCATTGTAATTATCTCCTGACAGAAAATATAATTATAATAAACAAACGACAATGATTTATGTTTCACACACGCTAAAATTTCTGACGTCAACATCGTATCACTTTGTTCTGACGTCAATCATCAGTGTTGTTGCTGCTTCGTAAATCCCTTCTTTGTGAGGGAACCTTTTTCCGAAGAATAACATGTTACCACCAAAACCTTTTAGTTCAAAATCGGGCACTACACGTTACAGGGTAGTGTACAAAGTTTGCAAAAGGTAACAGGAATATTGTTGTAGTGATTACCTGTGAACGCTTAACTAGTGTTTGCCTAGTAAGTGATAACCAGTAAAGATTGTCTCGACGATATTTCTGTCTTTATCTATTTAACCATACTTCAGGACAGCTTTGATGCAATTACAAAAGCGTGCAAAAACATTTCATAGTTTTCTAATCTTTCATGCCGAATTATGGTTCTGGTAAAGCTAATAATTAGTCGGCCATGGTAAATAAAGATTCCGTCTTTTGTAGATTTTCATTCGTTATGTTTTTTTTTCAAAAACTTTTATCATGAACACTAGTGAAATAATCATATTTTAACAAAATACATATATGACTAAACTTTATCTTTTTTGGCAGTTTCTTTTTCCTTTCCGAAATATCTGTATACAAAAATGCTTTATTGGGAAAAATTCTGGTTTAAAAAACTGCTTATTGAGGAGGAAAAGATCCCGATTTAAAAAAAAGAAAACAATTTTTTAGCTGCATTTTAAAAAAATTCATGATATCTATATTCAATTTCAGATTCGAGTTTTGGTAAAGCTTGAGGTTCAAGATGATAATGGCAAGGACTTAGTGTGCATAGTAATTCCTGCTGTTATTGAAGACTAAATGTGACAGTAGGATATAGTACTCCCCACTGATATAAGATGACTGATTGTAAATAAAGATCTACTCTTTACTATATATATATTTCTGCATTTTCCTTGTTTTTGATATTTGTATATGAATCAACTTTGCGAATAAAATCCTGACACTAGTTTTGATCCTTCTTTATGTAATTTCACTATTATTTGTGACAGTTGATTTCGTCTTTTTTCATAGAAAATCAAACAAATCTATATAAACATGATATTATTTACTTACTCGTGCCTAGTCGTAACTGAATTTCTGTATGCGCACCAGCGATTGTCATAAAGTATTTCTGTAGAAAGGAAAATGTTATCGCTTTTTGTGGATTTTACATGGCGAAAATGACGATGTTTACACCTGAAGTGATAACCTTTGACGTTTTACGTCATATGCGCAACAGGGTCCGCCATTTGCTTGGTTTTTCAACATGTTAAATCCCACTAGTGCCAACGTTTTGCACTGTGCAGAATTATTCTACACTATTCACGAATGTGCATACAGATTCCCTGTTAGGACTAGGTGTTATAATTTTTTATTCAGATTTATTTGATTTTCATGGAAAAAGGCGTAATTCACTGCCACAAACACGCCGGCTCTGACATAATTATCGTGTTATATACTTTCTCGGTGAAAGCTCATGTGTTTAACATTATTTGCCAGTTTCAAAGTTTTTACTTTGCTTTGAGATTGTGATTTGGACATGGATAGGTGCAATCGTTTGTGATAACAGCAATTTTGTATGCGAGGAATCGCAACATACTTTTTGCAGCTTTCATAGACAATACTGCAAGGTAATATATATGTTTGATAACAACAAACAAAACAAAAACAAACATATTAATCAATGTCCAAATTACAATTCATAGTCAAAGTGAAAACTTTGAAACGGACAAGTTAGCTTAAACACGGAAACAACCGGGGAAGTGAGACCGAGTGCCCCGGAAGGGTAAGCACTTCCTGTTTGGCAAGCTACACCAGGCGTTTAACCAAAATTGAACGAAAGGAACATGGAACTATGGGACGTCAAATATATCCAGGGCAATCTTGGACACAGAGACATCATACTTATCAACAATACGGTGATGATGGCAGAACATATTTTTGAGGGCCCTGATAAGCCTAAGTTTTTGACAAAGAATACCCTTTTCTGCTGGAGAAGGTAATTAGTTCAAACACTAAAAATGGTCCATGGTATCTCTTGGTAAGTTTAAATAACATATAACTGCCATTTTATCCGATTAGAAACTAGACGTATGTGGCTGTGTGGTCAAGACGTATAACCGTCTGTTCGGCTTTACTATTTTACAGGTTGACATGTACTAGTATAATCGTCGTGTTAAGAATTCGTCTGCAACATTTTGGACTCGTATTACAACAGTTCAAACACAAGCATACCAATCCATGTCCAAAACAATCCAAAAAAAAAAAAAAAAAAAAAAAAAAAAAAAAAAAAAACCTTTGAAATTAAAAAAGCATGCCAAAGTTAAAACAAACATACCAATCCATGATAAAATCACAATCCCAAAGCACATAGATTAAATTTAGTAAAAGTGGCACTGGGTGTTCTATTGATCAGCCATCATGTGCGTTACAACAAATCAAATCAAAAGCACTTGTACCAACCCACGACCTACACTTATGTTTCATAAATTGTTGATGAGGTAGACGTAAAAACCAGCAGTTAATCAACTAAAATAAACGACTTATTCAACTTTTGTGTTATTTATTTTAAAATTTAAATTTAGCGTTTGGAGACAAAAAAATTGAATTTAGCCTACGAAAACTAAAGAACAAAATTTACAAAACCTTTACAAAAACTACGTATTGTTAATCGAAGCACAAAGAGGGACAACTCGAATATTTAATTTTTTTCTTCGAAAGTCTACATTTTGAGAAAACGGGCGATATTGCGATATTATAAGCTAACAATCGGGATTCCAAATAATGATAATAATAGCCAGAACATTACCAGGTTTTACGTTGGGTCTGATTCTAGCTAGTTAAAGCATTGTGTGAACAGTCTAAAAAGGGGATTGGTAGGGCAACAGTAACCTTTTCATTAACATACTATTTTTAAACGTTGTAACACGTTTAAAGTTTTCTAGTCACATATATTCACGTTTCTTTCATTTTCAATATATATTTGACATTTGGCTGTTAAGCAAGCTGGACAGGATTTTCCTTACCTTCTTAAGCACCAGGCTGTAGAAAGTTATTGTAGTTTTGCCATTTTAGAGCACTAAAACTAATTACATAGTATACCAGTTTTAATTTTACAGCACTAGACAGTTGTTCCGGAATACAGTTCCTCATCAGTATTCTTTGACTAAAATTGTAAAACCAAAATTTATTTTCACGATGTTGAAAAGATACCTAAAGAACAAAAATAAATTTTACCAAATCTAGCTAAGGAAATATTTTGCATGAGAGAGTATACCTTAGTTTTTAAGGAATTTCCAATTTTAACTAGCAGCAAATTTAGACAATGGTATGTTTCTGACAATAATACACAATTACTTCCTATTGAATTTGTGATACATCGGGGAAACACCGGCTCAGAATCAATACAGAAGTTTCTAAATTGTGAGTCGGAAAACAATAAAGGGCAACTAAAATGCTTTAATATGCTTTAGCGGGGAAGTGCATATATTAATTAAACGGGTAGGATGCGATTATGGAAGCACTTAATCCGTATTTCAAATGAGGATAATACCAATAGTAGTAAGAATATGGAGATGGAATCGACTTTAGCTTTAGCTAGTATGAATCAAAATCTAAAAACGGAATTGAATTGGCAACAGTTTATATATATATATATATATATATATATATATATATTATATATATATATATATATATATATATATATATTGATAAAACGAGCTAGATTACGATTTGTAAACGGACAATTCGTATCTCAAACAAGAATACCTGTTAATCTAGACTATGGCAGGTTTGCGTCAGGGAAATAACAAGAATCCAAGTCCAAGAAAAATATTTGGTTGAGCACTTATTACCATTTATTACTTTATATGGTTCGACCTTGTTGTTAACATACAAACTATTTGTAATGTTGTAACATGTTTAATTGTTTTATAGATTTAACAATTGGCAGGTATAGCTGGATAGACAGGATCAGCCTAACCTTCTGGAGCATCCGGCCTCGTTTTCCTGATAAAAGGTCATGTGTTTAGGTTAATTTGACATTTTTAACTATGGTAATGTGTTTTGCTTTGGCCCGGTATCTGTGTTTGGTTCGCAAAATGTAGTTCTTTGTTAACTGTGCTAAATTGTGTGCAAAAAATATAAAAGTTATAACCTTATATTTAACGAATATGATATGCGATGAGGTGTTGGAAAAGATCTAGAATTTCACCTAAAATCATGCATATGACATTTGATACGGAACGCGGTATCAGAAAAGATCTAATATTTCACCTAAATCATCATTTATTAATGAACTCAATTCTTTTAACCTATAACTTTAAAATGATTTCTACACATAATTCCCAAGCTGCTTTCTTTTGCTTATTAACTACAAACAAATTAAAGAAGGAACAACTACCAGAGGAAAACTCATCTTGTGTCTTTAGTCTCCATTTACCGGGAGTAAGTTCTCTAATACACAATTGTGGTAAACCAAGCCAGCAGTTTTAGAATTTCCATAAAATGTGGAAATGCCCAATATCTGTGATAGAAACTATTGTTACATTAATGTAACTAAAAATAAGAGAAAAATATGCAACCTCAAAGTAAGCCATTCGGATGAAATGCAATGTGAGTTTAGTAATGGTGTTTAACATCCCAGTCAAGAATATTTCGCTTATATCGAGACGTTTCCAACTATAGGCTGAACTGATGAGAGGGGTTCTGATCCATAAGGCGCCAGATGACGCTTTACACAACGTTATATTACGTAATTGATACAGACAGCTTTTATACATGGGCGGACATGGCCGAATGCTAGAGTGCTACTGTGCCGAGACATGGGTTCAAACCTCATTCGGGACTTGGAAATTCTCTGAGATGATTTTCATCTCCTGCCCATACTAGAGCCGTAAAAAGCTCATTACCATAATAGTCTTTCGGATGAGACTCACGTGCCTCGTTGCACGCCAAAAACATCTTTGTAGAGTTTGAAAAAGAGTTGTCCACCTTTAACCGCTACAGAAGACGCTTACAGCTAGAATCGAATGAAACAGACTGAACAAGAAGATAAGATAAGAAAGGCAGTGGGCACTGATTAACTATGCCTCTTAGTTTTCATCACACTGTTATGTGTTAATTTTTATTTTCTATTAATATCACCATCATTCAAAATCATCACATGACAACACTGATCAAATATGGTGTTTGATAACCTGCATATATAATCAGTCTGGAATTTTACACTCGGAAAAACAGTGGCCATACACGTTAATAAATGTATATATTATGTATAGTACAGACCCGTCGAAAGTTTAACAATACTCTAAGTGCCGAATCGGCAGCTGGTCTCGGCCACACGTAAGCTATATCCCGACAGTGTTTCGGCAGTTGCTATCCATTTCTCGGCAATTTTTCGGTCACTAGCTATCCCTATTTCGGCTACTCGACAGCTAAGCCTAGACTCCCTTTCATTATCTCAGTGTTAACTTTTAGACAGGTCTGGACTGTACCCTCATATGACCGTTTCTTTACCCAAATATGACAAGTAGTGGTGTAATCTTTGTAAGATAAAGTTTTACTGAAGTGCCTAGATAGTACAGACCGTTTAAAAAATTAAGCCTCAATCGGATGATAAGTGATTAATCCGGATACGATGTTAAACTGTTTTCGCGGGTCGGCCGGACTTGATGGGTGACCGGGTAGCTCAGTGGGTAGAGCGTCCCACTAGTATTGGTAAGGTTCCGGGTTCGAGTCCCGGTTTGGCCACTAGTTTTTTCGCTTTTCTGTTACATTTTTGTGTAGTAATGGTGTTTTACGCTGCAGTCAAGATTTCCGCTTACATCATGATGGTAAATTTAAATGGAACGAAGGAAGAAAAATAACACAAGAGCTCAGACAAGTTTAAATGAAACGAAGGTGGAAAAATAACACAAGAGCTCAGACAAGTTTAAATGAAACGAAGGTGGAAAAATAACACAAGAGCTCAGACAAGTTTAAATGAAACGAAGGTGGAAAAATAACACAAGAGCTCAGACAAGTTTAAATGAAACGAAGGTGGAAAAATAACACAAGAGCTCAGACAAGTTTAAATGGAACGAAGGAAGAAAAATAACACAAGAGCTCAGACAAGTTTAAATGAAACGAAGGTGGAAAAATAACACAAGAGCTCAGACAAGTTTAAATGAAACGAAGGAAGAAAAATAACACAAGAGCTCAGACAAGTTTAAATGAAACGAAGGTGGAAAAATAACACAAGAGCTCAGACAAGTTTAAATGAAACGAAGGTGGAAAAATAACACAAGAGCTCAGACAAGTTTAAATGAAACGAAGGTGGAAAAATAACACAAGAGCTCAGACAAGTTTAAATGGAACGAAGGAGGAAAAATAACACAAGAGCTCAGACAAGTTTAAATGGAACGAAGGAGGAAAAATAACACAAGAGCTCAGACAAGTTTAAATGGAACGAAGGAGGAAAAATAACACAAGAGCTCAGACAAGTTTAAATGGAACGAAGGAGGAAAAATAACACAAGAGCTCAGACAAGTAAACTGACGAACTTTCGTGCACTATGATCTGTCCGAGTGGGATTCGCATCAAGCTCTGTTTAGACCATTCGGCCACCAAAGTCCTCAAAACTACAACGGACCTGAATTATAAAAAAGGGAGATAAAAAAAGAGAAACAAGTATGTCGACAACCATAGTAACCAAGCAATACAAGAAATGACAGTTACAAACATAAAATACAATAATGAACAAACACATTGGCGTCTCTGGTGACAAAATATCGATAGACCTTTGTCCAAATTACAATCCCAAAGCAAAGTAAAGAACTTTACAATGAATTTTCACCGCGGAAATAAGATCGGACGCTACTCTTTGTGTAGATAGCCACATCCGCCACGTGAGCACTCTAAACCGGAAATGAAACAAACAAGGGACCATGTTACGTGGAACACATCCAGAACAACCCTGAACAACACTACGATATTTAAGCAATGGTAACTTATGCACTGGAACTCTAAAGATTTATGGGCTTGCCCAAGGACAGTCCATATTATATAATATATATTTTTTCAACCTGTGATGGTATGGGCAGTAGAAATAAACTCAACGGGCCATGCTATAACTTTTACACAATTTACAATACTTGCCCTTGTCCAGAATAGTCACCCGAGGGCATCGCCCGAGAAGTCCGCTTCTGATGAACTGCAAAAAACGACTGGCCGCCATTGTTATTGTTTACCAAATGACAACACAGTTCTGTTGTACGAGTTATTTCCCTTGTACCGGGTTATCACCGGGTGATAATAGTATTATCACATGGCTGTGAGAAGTTGTCACAGGCTTACAGTAATTTTGTGGAAAATAACTCATTTGTTACATGTCATGTGATTGGAAAACATCCAATGAAAAGCGTTTTGATATATGTGAGGTATAATAATGTACTTTACTAAATATAAAGGTATTTGTGTTTTAATTGTGGTACATGTCTTTTGAAACACCCTGTACATGTATAACATTTTTATAAGGGTGCACAGTACATCATTATCAAATTAAATGTTGAGTGTAAGGGTGATAGAGAAAACTACAAAATGTTCAAGTTCTTGGCTGTCTTAGTTTTATGTATTCCTGCTATTTTTGCTGACTCGATAAAATTTCAAGATTGTGGTGAGTATAATAAAAAAAAAGCTTATTATTCTTTCGTCAAGTATCCTGAATAACTTTTGACCATCATAGTAGATTGTGGTGGTCTAACGTGCTGAAATCTGCCCCATGTGAGTCGGTGTGAAACTAGGACATATTCCAGTATAAGTGTTAGAACGTTGCTTGTAGATGGTCGGTGGTTTTTCTCACAACACTCCGTTTTTAAGCCATCCAAAATCTTTCCGTCTCGATATAAGTGAACGCTAAAATCTGCTCCGTATGAGGCGGTGTGTCACTTAGACAGGTTCCAGTGTGAGGAAGCTGCTTGTAGATGGTCGGTGATTTTTCTCACGGCACTCCGTTTTTAACCATCCAAAATATCTCCGTCTCGATATAAGTGAACACTGAAATTTGCCCCGTATAAGGTGGTGTGTCACTTAGACAGGTTCCAGTGTGAAAAAGCTGCTTGTAGATGGTAAATGGTTTTTCTTACAGCCTGCGTACTCCGGTTTTTTACCATGTAAAATCTCTCCGCCTCGATATAATTAAGTGAACGAATCTTGACAGAGCCTTAAAGCCTCATTACTCCTACTAAGAATGTGCTCTTGTAGTGGACTAAATCGCTTACGGATCATAACACCTCTTGAGTAACGCCTAACAGGGTACAAATTCTAATGTGAGAAAGTTTGTCATTTTGCCTACCGAAGCATAAGGTCGATTGGTTACTTCGAACACCCCGCTTTTTTCCACCATCCAATAACTGGCCGTCATGATATAAGTACAAGAATAATGACTGCGGCAAAAACTAATATTACGCCATTTTTTCGCTTTTATCAAAGCGGTCAGTTCAGGGATGCTGAAGACAACGGAGTAGTGCTTGGAGAAAACCACTGGCCTTCGTCAGTGAGCGAAGCAACATAATTTTTCACAGTAAGATACAGTCAAACCTGTATATAAAGGTCACCCATGGAAACCAGTAAAATGGCTTTAATGGACAGGTGACCTTTATATACAGGTTCAAATAATATGAATAAAGAACAATATAATACAATTTTACCGGTCTTTATAAGCAGGTGGCACTTACATAGAGATGGCTTTTAAGGCAGGTTGGACTGTATGTCCTAAAGAGATTCGCATCTAGGCTTAAGAGCTCGCCTAGGACCACTCGCTCACACTTCAATGAGTCTGAATAACAGAGATGATAAGCTTAATACTTTCAATAAAGGCTCTGGTGCTGATTTATCAAACACATTTTTTTCAAAATCTTCATAATTCTTGTTGCTATATATCTACTTTACACATTCATGTCTCCCCATTTCGCTTGTGACGGGCGTAGCTAGCTAAACAAGTATTTCCCTTCCGGAACACCCGGTCTCACTACTCTGGTGGAAGTCCACGGCATTTACTGAATTTGCCCGTTTTCAGTTTGCTTTTTATTGTGATTAAAACCTAGTGTTGTGCGTTTATTTTTTATTTTTATTTTTTCCAGTTTTCAATGGTTTTACTTTGTATTGCAATTTAAACATGGTGTCGTATATTATTTTTTTTAATTTTTTTTTTCAGGGTCATCAGCAAAAGTTACCGATGTTGATGTATCTAACTGTAAATCAGAACCATGTCCATTTGTACACTCAACAAACGAAACGCTGAAACTGACATTTATTCCAGGTAAGCATCATTTTGTTCTATACTAACTTCCGCAACTGCGTCCGCAACCATATAAAATTATAAAATACAGAAACTTGTTGCTGGAACCACGTACTTAGCAACAGTAAACGGAACACAAGCATCAAACAACACAAGTTATAGACGCAGCCGAACATAAAACATCCCCAATGACGTCCCACAGTTTCATGATCCTTTCACTCTCATTGTTAATTTCACATGTGACGAGTGTAGGTAGCTGGACAGGAGATGCTTATTCTTCTGTAACACCCGGTCTCACTTTTCTTGTGAAACATTTCGTGTTTAACTAAATGATCCAGTTTTCAAAGTTTTTACTTTCCTGATTGCGATTTGGACATGGACTGTTATGTTTCTTTTCATCACACGATTAAACTACTGTTTATTTAGCCCACTAGTTTTGGAGAAAGCATGATCGCAAAATATTTTATAAATTTCAATATGGTGGGTACAAATCAATGATTCTTTTACTTACATGAACCGAGTCGTTACTAAGAATTCCTGTTTCGGCTCTATCCTTGCTTAATATATCATTTTATGCGACAAAATATAATCTGGGTGGGTGTTTACAATGGTAATCTTTTTTACGAAATGGCAGGTTCTTTATGTGAAAGAGTTGACTATTTACGTAGGTTAGTGCAGCTCAAGAACGGATTGATTTTTGCGTAACTGGGATGACTAAAATTGATTTTTTAAGTAATAAAGTGAACTACCTATCTGCATTTTCAAACTTTTGAAAAAAAATGACGCAAATTCAAACTTTTAAACTCAATCCGACCTTTTAGCTACCCATCATTGTACCCCTTGCGAACCTACGTAAATAATAAATTCTTCCGTCATCATTACGTCACACAAAAGACATTGTTTGTCAAAAGTTTTACCATTGTAAACAGCCATCCAAAATACGTTTTGATGTATTAAAGGTGTTATAATGCACGGATTAGATCGAAATAAGGATTATTAGCAACGACTCGGCTCATGTAAGTAAATGATTAATTCATTTTTAACCGTGCCATTCAAATCTTTGTAATATTAGCGTTGTTCCTTTCTCTGCAGCAGAGTAAACAGACAGTAATGTTATACTTGATTTGTAATGACCATGTAGTTTTTGTCTTCTTACAGATAAAAATTCTACAGATCCACAAATAAAAGTCTATGGTATAATAGCTGGCGTTTCAGTTCCATTTCCGGTTTCGCCTGATGCTTGCAAAAGTAAATATATGCCATGTCCTGTAGTGAAAGGCAAGAATACACCGTTTGGAATTGTAATATATGTATCGCCCCAATATCCAAAGGTAAATCTTAATTATTCCCCCCGCTTAAAAAGTGGGGGGTATATAGTGATAGGGGTGTCCGTTCGTGTGTCCGTCCGTCCTTCCGTCCTTCCGTTACACCTTAGGGTACCTATCTCTTATCCGCAACTCCCCCTAACCCTTCAATGGATTTTCATGAAACTTTCCCACAATCTTTGTGATATAATGTAGATGTGCGCCTCCTATTTAAAAAATTGATCCGATGGATTTTTTATGTAGGGGGAGCGGGGGGGGGGGTATTTTTTGTGAGCTTTTGGCTCACAGTTTTTCTAGTTTTATTTTAATATAATATTGTATTTGCTATTTCGTCAGCGGATTGTCTGGACCCCGTATGTCTTTTCTAAAAAGCGACAGACCGAGCCCTCAAAAAGGTTGATGGTCGTCATCACGTGTATGATATTGTTGATAAGCATGATGTCTCTGTAATCTAAAATACCTTGGATATCTTTAAAGCCCCTTGGTTCCAATAGTTCACCAAAGATAGCTGGTAGTCAAATAGACAATGCGCGGTCATGTTGTCGACGAAACCTGGAAACCATCGTGTTGTTTTTGCTAATGGTAGCAATGGGGTTCAGCACTATTCCACCAAAAATCCTTGTCGGTGTCTCTGTTTCCAAAATTATCCTGGATATATTTGATGTCCAATAGATCTTTTATTTTCGATTTTTATTATGGGAGGTGTTTAGCCCTCGGGATAGACATGTAAAAAGAGGATCTTTGACCATGAATAAAACTTTAAGTATAACGTATTTGTTTCGAATAAACACGCTCTGGGTCCTGTTACAGTTGCTTCATTTTTCTATCATTATTAACACAAAGTTTTCTTACTATCTTATTTCATTTATATACTTTCCATAGTCCGAATTCCTTTACTATTTGTCAAACCGAAAGGTCACGAACCATGTGGTGTTTCAAAATGGCAGGTATAACAATACAAATTCTATGTGTAGCGTTGAAAACGGCCTTGTACAAGTGTCAGAAGGCAGATTTGAATAAAATTTGTACATAAGTTTAAAAATAACCCCATATTTTACTTTCAAGTACTGCAAGTTAGTTTACCACCATGCTAATATTTATTTGTTGAAATAGTAGAATAATATGCAACTTACAACTGGAGGCTGCAAATTTCCGCATTTTGGTATATAGGGACAGTTTCTGTCGTCCCACGGCCCCATATAAACAAAAAGAACCACCAGTTGACGACAGAAATAATTCGGTCTACCTTCTGGAGCACACGGCCTCACTTTCATGGTGGAAATTCTAGTGTTTAACGTAAGATGATTCATACTTTGCTTTTAAATTGTGATTTGAACATATACTGGAATTGTTTGTTTTTTATGTAAACGTTTTCTGTTTTTGTTTTTCATTACAGCTTCGACTTCTGGTTAAACTAGAGATAATGGATGATGATAAAAATGACTTGGTCTGTGTTGTATTTCCTGCCGTTATAATGGACCCACCATCAACCTCGGGATAACCATCGTCGAACTAAGGATGACTGTCATCTGTCTATAAACTAAAGATTTAAAAAGTTAATGTAGAAATTTGTACTGTAAATTTAAAATGAATTAAAAGTTCAACTACTATCGAACTCTTTACTGGTTATAATAATAAAACAAAAGAAAACTTTGACGTCATAGTTTCCACGACCTCACATATTTGAAGCGGACACTCTACCAACTGAACTTCCATAGGTGTGTGTTTCATATCTGTTCCTTTCAACCTAAGGTTATCTAAGAGTTACTCCCCTTACCCCATTTATATTGATTTGGACGTCTACAAATTGTTTGCATAGTGGAGTTGGGTATTTTTATTGCTATTTTAAACACGAGTCCTTCTCTTATATCGAGGTTGTCAGATTAGGAATGGTAAAGAAAACCCGAGTACCTGGAGAAACTACCTACTTCCTGCTAACTGACAAACTTTCTTACCGAGTCGAGGCGATAAGTGGTGTTGTGAACATAAGCGTGCGCCTAACGTGACCACTGGACTAACATGATTGGGTATATATACTAAGTGTGTATCCTCTTTGTGGAGTGGATTGGAGTGGGAGTGAGTGCAGTAATGGGATTTTATGCCTCAGTCAAGATTCTTTCACTTGTAATACCAGTCATTCAAATCACAATCCAAAATGCAGTGAAAGCTTTGAAAATGGGCATATAAAGATTTTTTGATGTGCGTCTGGGTACTCGTGTTTAAAGGTGTGTATGCTCGTGTATGCACATGTGCGAGTTAGTTACTTTATGCTTGTTTTATTTGATTGAGTCGAATTACACGTTTAGACATAAGGATTCCTAAGGCTATATATAATATCCGTATCTGACTCTAGATTGAAAAGTCATGTCCAGTGCGCCTACTTCCATCTAGGCAGGTTTTTGGGAACAAAAGACCATTTTGAAGGTCATTTGAGAAACAACAGTCTTGATCATCATATGAACAAAAAATATGCGGATTTGATTTAGATGGTATTCAAGGCTTTTTCATTGATACGGAAGTGACCAGTTCTGATATGGAAGAAACATGAGTGTCCGACGAAAACCATGGAGCTTCCACAAGCACACCGACAAACTTTCTGACAATAGAATCTGCTCCGACTAGATCGGGCAAATGAAGTGTTAAACGTGGACTTTATACTTAAACAAAAACGGAAATAATTTGTAGTGAAACTATACCGTTAAGCAACCAAGTAAATCCAAGAAGACCGAACAATAACCTGTGGAAGAAATAACACCGGAAAATTAAAATTGAAAGAAATATGCAAATGCACCACCCGTATGATAGAAAGTATACTTAGTAAAATCCGGTGTCATCAACCTAATGACTCTTAGTAATTTTATTACACTAATATTAGACACTTTCCTAATTAGGCTTAATCTGGAATTACAGGGAGATTTACATAAATTAATCACATTACGTCTAATAGATGAATACAGTACAAGCCTGTCGAAAGTTTAACAATGATCTAACGAAAAGAAATGTTGAGTGGAGTAATGGTGTTTAACGTCCAAGTCAAAAATATTTAACTTATATCGAGACGTCGACAGCTATAGGCGAAGGTGCAGAAATTTTGCCTGTGCGTTGTGCTGATGGCATTATATATACAGCAGGATTCTTTATCGTGCCAAGCCTACCAAGACACGGGACCTCGTTTATTTTAAGTTCCCATCCGAAAGAACCGTCACTTTCATTTCGTAATGTTGAGTGCTTTGCGAAAGAACAGTCACTACCCACTTTTAAGTCTTGGGTCAGACCCGACCGGAGTTCGAACCCACGACCTCCCACTCACGGAGCGAGCACTCTACCAACTGAGCCACCGCAGTGGAGCTAACGAAAAGGAGACGAAGCTCGGTTGCCCAGTGGTAAATATGGATATTTAGCGGCCAAAAAGCTGCCTAGAGATAATTAACAGCGGCCCCAAAAAGCTCTCGAAGATGACATGCCAATTCAGACCTTATTCGTAAGCTTAATGTTAAACTTTTGACAGGCCTGTACTCGGAGAAAGATAGGATTTGTTTGCAAATACGGACAATTGAAGGTGCTAGGTTTATTAAAACATTAACCAAGTATCAAGTCTAAAAGCGCGTCGGAAATAAGTAGTTTTTTCTGCGAATTGAAAATTGCGTAAATGGATGGCGGATGGAGAGCCACTTTTCTAGATTAAAGCTTAGTAGTAAAATTGAAACGAACTGAATTTTAAAATGAATTTTCTATAGGTAGTGGATTAAGTATGGATTAAGCATGATGATAATCCTATTATAATACCGGAAATATACATGTTGAATTAAAAGGACACGACACTATGGCGTATATTTTGTTGTTAATTGTATGCAAAAAATTGAGCTTGGAATGAGACCAGTATTTCCTGGAAAAGACAGGAACTACGTATAACTTTAACTAATTATTTTCAAATTAGGTTTACCAATTAACACAAAGAATACCAATCCACGATAGTGGAGTATTCTAAAGCACCAGCTTGCTGATGACATTGTCTCAAATCGTCTGGGTTTCAATTACAACAATGTAGTTCATATTGTGTTGTGTTTTTAAGGTATTGTTATTATCCTCAACAATTTCAGAACTTCCCGCCTCGATATAAATGAAGTGAAAGGATCTTGTCTTGTGCGCGAAACACAATTACTCAACTTTTCCTTGAATTAATTAATTTCCTCCTTTATTTATTTTACTTATTTATTTATTATTTTTATTTGTTTTGTTTCTTTTTCATATGTTGTTTCGTGTTTCTGGTTGTATTTTTCGTTACCAAGTACATTTTCAGCTGCAACTTCATTCAAACAGAACAATTGCCTTTACATAATATAAACACAAGCATACCAAACTTTGTCCAAAGCACAATCTTAACGCAAAGTGAAAACTTTGAAACTGGCCACTTGAGCTTCCGCAAGTAAAGTAAATCCGTATGCTCCAGAAGGTAAGCACTCCCTGTTTAGCTAGCAAACAAAGCCACATGTGAAATAAAATTGAACATACAGTTAATCAAAGTCTGTCATGATTACTGTGTTTCGCCTTTTCTTGTCTTGTCTTATTGGACTGCTGTGTCAAGTGATTGTATTATGTCGTGTTTTTGGTTTAGTTTGTTGTTAAGTCTATAATTTTCATTTTGCAAATTTCTTTTTTCTATTCCGATAGATGAACATACTTCTGAAGTTTTTTTTATACATTCTATAGATATGTCTAATATTATAAACTGTTCATAAACAGACGTCTAGTATTGCAAAATAAAAAAAATGGTTTGATAATAATTTATACCAATTTGTCTAAATTCATTGAACCATTTATAACATGTTTTGATGTATCTCAAGGATTAAACTATTGCCATGTGCTACTTTTGAATGTAATATTTCATAAAAATTCAGAAGTAGCACATGCCACTACTAAACATCAGTTCATGTGGTGTGTGGGTTTGTACAAGTGTTTCTGGTCTGCTTAAGCTTTTTGTAAGTGTGTAGCAACCGCTTGAAGTACTAGTAAAGTCGCAAAACAAAGTAAAATAGATTAACACCACTAGCAGACCACTTAGTTCCATCATACTTATATCGAGCCAACCAATAAATGTCTATGACATGAATGAAATCCTTCCTCACTTGCCGTCGAACAGGATCGAATCCACAGTGGTGCAACGTCAAACTTAATTTTATAAGTTACACCTTTTGTAAGTCTTAAGTTTGTATGGGGAGCATTTTAATATCTGTACTGCAGCGATAGTGTTAGTCAGATTACACTGGGCTACCCCGATGTGACCATGATTAGCAGTGTGCATTTTGCATTGAGTACACTAAGTGTGAATTTTAGGTGTTAGCTCAGCAAGTAACATTTGGAGAGGTTCCTGCCCCACCGGTTTTATATAATCCTGACACCAGGTTAAGCAACAGCAATGTGAAATGAAGTAATTATACCCCCGCAAACTAGTTCGATGGGGATATATAGGAATTACCATTTCGCTCTGTTCTTCCGTCTGCCTGTCTGTCTGTGTAAAACCATGTCCAGGTCATATCTCATAATTGCTATTGATGACTGTCATAAAACTTCACATAAATAATCTTCATGGTCCAAAGGTGTGTCATGACCTTGAGCCAAAGTCATATCGGAAAGGTCCAGTTGGCGGGAAAACATCAAACCCTTGTAGATGTTTTGGCTCTCAAGAGACAGTCATAGGTTTCTAAGGATCACATGTGCGTGTCGGGATTCGAATTCATGACCCCAAGATCTACAGATCGACGCTCTACCACATGTGCTAAATGCTACCACATACCTTAGGATTTGAAATCGAATACCTGTACCACTCGGTCATCGCGGCCCTACGAATAAAAGGGGATAATAACCCCCTTCATAATATTCCTATACTACATGAACATTTACTTTTACAGAAACATAGTCTTATTTATGCGATGACACTTAATTTTGCACCCGACACGCCTCTAGATAAACAGACTATAAATAATGTTGGACTTGAACATCTCAAATGTATTTTCAAAAAAATTGAGTTTTAATTGTTTAAAAATATTTTAAAATCTAAAAACGGGGATCAAGTTAAATCTTTTAATCAGCTATTGAAACTATGGATAAATTTATCATTTTGTAATTTATATAATTTTACTAAAATAATGCATTTACAGGTAGCATTTGGCGACAAGGGTGATGATTGTACGAGATATATTGAAACAAGAGACTGCTTAATTCCTACACAACCCGATATGTATGGTTTCCTGACAATTAATAATGCTCCCCTATCCCGTTTAACCGTCCAAAATGAGATATTCGGGGCTCATTTATCTTGTTCGCTGACTCTATATACGGATATGAGATACTACGCTGATCGTAAACTTACCAAAAATATCCCGTTATTCCTATCAATGGTATTAAATCACTTATTTTTATCACTGGAAATGGACATAGCTAAACAACAAGGCCGTATAAAGGAATCTGGTGTGTGTACTCGGGGGCAGATAAATATTAAACTGTGTTTTGTTTTATCGCCAAAGATTACAGACCATTAAGTGCGTTTCTAATATATATGCATGTATGTATGTATAATTTTGTTAAAAGATATGTCTGAACTTTTCTCACAAACTGAAGAATTATTACTGCTACAAATGTATTTTGGGGTGGGAGTGCAGTAAAAAAATAGCAAAGTAGGTTTTGCTTTATCAATAACGAATTCCGTTTAAATACCTTTAAGAACATTTCCTAAAATGTACAATGTATGTATTTATATGTTAAAAGTTATGTCTGAACTTTTCTCACAAAATGAGGAATTATTACTGCTGCAAGTGTATTTTGGGGTGGGAGTGCAGTAAATACATAGCCACGTAGATTTTGTTTTATCAATAACGAATTCCGTTTGCATACCTTTAAGAAAAAATTTTAAAATGTATTTCTCTGATTTTTTTATTTTTTTAAATGTGTTTTTTATTAGTCTCTTGTCTAAAAAATTGGAAGTCAATTTAACTTATTTTTACAGACCTTTGTGGTCATTTCTGAGTTTTTTTTCTTAAATTTTTCAAATAGAAAATTTAAAAGTGGATTTTGAATTGATGATGTACATTTGATCTCTGCTTCAAATGTATTTAGATGTTGCTGTCATATATTTTGAGAACATAAAAATACATTGTCTTGGTTTGGACTTATCAAAAACGTTTATATAATTCGATGTATATGCTAATGGATTTCTAAACTGGAAGAATCGGTCTCACTTTTCTGATAGGAGTATAACTGTTTCACTCTTTTTTTTCTTCCAGTTTTAAATAACTTTGCTTTTGGGATTGTGATTTAAACATGGAACTGCAATGATGCCGGGTGTTCCGGAAGGGTAAGGGACCCATATCTAGATAGCTACACACGCGCGCGTCGCGTGTGACAATACGAGTATTAGCGAATATTGAAACATTCTCAAAAGTGAAATTGTTAAAGGAAGAATGGTGTTACACTACATAATAAATTGAAACTTACAATTGTAAATACAGTCCAACCTGTCTTAAAGGCCACCTCTATATAAGGGTGCCTGCTTATAAAGGCCAGTGGAATTTTATCCCAATTGTTCTTTATTTCTGTTATTTGAACCTGTATATAAAGGCCACCTGTCCATAAAGGTCAATTTTACTGGCTCTCTTGGGTGGCCTTTATAGACAGGTTTGACTGTACGGTGCCGGTGCCTAACCTGTGCTGATTAAACAACAGCTTAGTATCTTTACTTGTGTGGTTTTAGGTTTTAAAAATTTTCAGTATTCTTTTTTAATATTTAAGTTGTTAATTATTTTCACTTTTACCTCTTCGCTTAACAGTTGTCAAAAGAGCCTGTTACTCTAAAAATATGATATGGTTTAACATTGTAAAAACGAAATCAAAAATAACAGTTAAGTGAATTTAGAATATATAGCCCTTAGTTTTTAATCATAAAAAGGGAGCTTGAATTTTATGACCTACAAAGTTCGTTGCGAATTTACATTTATTTCGTGTCAAAAATAATTTGTGAATGAGGAGAACTAGATATGAAAAAATGAATCTCTAGAATGTTTTTATTGATGAATAAAATAATAACTTCTACCCAGATTGAGTTGTATCGAGCGATGGAAAAAACATACCTTTATTTCAAATGACAGGTATTGTAGAGCGGAGAAAAGAATCGAGATCTGATAGATGTTTGCACTCGGTGCGTATTGACGCTTGAAACGTATCTATTCAATCATGACGGCTAAATGACGTAAAACTCCGCCTCTTTGTCAAATTTGACACGCCTAATCAATATGTTTTCCGTCATTTTAATGCATTGCTAGGAACAACATGTCATAATCATAGGAAAAAAGATAGCTTTTTTAATTAGCGAAAACCCTAATACGGAATGTAGAGACCACACGAAATTAACACCAATTCAATGTTAAAACCGAAGGATTGTTCAGAAATAATTGTGCATTAACGTATAAAATTTCAATTATTCTCAATTATAAAATCTTTCCTCTCACCTGTATTGCGATGTCTATAATTTTAATCTGTTTCCCGACTGCTCATATTAAGAGCAAAAAATATAATATGTAGATTGCTAATAATGTATTACCGAAGAACCGAGATGTTAAAAAGCTCCCTTGTCTGATAACTATACAACTATGACAGATTATTCAGATTAGAACGCACAGTCGTTAGTTCCGCCAATTTTCTATCTCAGGTCTTTCATTTTGACTTGTTGATTAAATTTAATTGATGTTAAATCGATAATCAACTCATGTTTTGTAGATTAAACTGATAATATGCAACGCACAGCGTTTTTATCAAAATCAAAATCTGAATTTTTTTATATCACGAGTTTTAAATCAGAAAGAAATACACGTCCGTAATCGATCAATCATTTTATGCATAAATGCATATTTTCTTGTTATGTAAAATACACAACTGTTATATTTATATGTTACTGGAGTTTTGAATTTCTTAGAATGACTGATGGTCTTGGTGTCAAATGCCACTTTCGTTTTTTATGCATTGATTTATAAAAAAAAAAAAAAAACAGCGGGGCTCGGTAGTCGTGTAGCCTAGAGCGCGTACCTATGGATCAAAGCGCTTTTCACCACCCGCCTTGGTTCGAAAACCACTCGCTCGCTAGACATTCTGATGTGGGAAAGTTTGTGAATTCGCTGGCTGAACGTTGCTCATTTTCTCTCGTTACTCCGATTTCATCCACTATCCCAGATATGACCACCTAGGTATAAGTGAAAGAATCTTGACTGAAGAATAAAACTCCATTACTCATTTCAACTGGTCAAAAAACAAACATTTCACATGCCACTGATAAAACAGTGGGACGGGCCACCAATTCAAAGCACGTGGTCTCGGTAGAATTATGAGAGTGAAATGCAGTATTGGTAACCGGTCTAGATTCCAGCAATTTTATCAAGGAGTCCCAAAGTCCTTATAAACCCACCGAACTTCTGCAAGCAAACTGACAAACATTCCTACACCATAAAATTCAAGCGGAAAACAAACACAGGTGGTAAGAAAGGCTAAAATTTATTAATAAGCTAGTTCCTACTATGGGAATTTTATGCAACGACACATACTGCTTTTTAACGCAGGTGGGATGGAAGCCTGAACCTCCAGGGCCCTCAATGAAAATGTTAGTGGTTGGCATCACAATATTGTTGTGTATCATCTCTCTATCCATGGTTGTCATGGATACTTTTGATGTCGCATAGTTTCATGTTCTTTTCATTCCTAAAAAAATTGATTTCAAACGTGGTGGATGTAGCTAGCCAAACAGGATATGCTTACCCTTCCAGAGCACCCTACCTCACTTTTTTGGTGTATTTTGATGATACAATAGGCGGGTGTATAACTAGCAAACCAGGGATCGTGTGTCCATCCGTAGAACCCGGTCTCACTTCATTGGTGTAAGTTGAACTGTTTGACAAAATTTGGCAGTTTTTAATAATATTTTTCCTTATGGGAATAAAACTTGAACATTGACTTATTATATTTAAATTAACAATAATTCACTGTATGGGATGTTTTCTCATTATCTAAACATGCAAATGTCTTTCTGAATTTAACTCATAAACATGGTAACTCTCTTTTGCCGAAAACTGAAAATTACAATTCTGATTATACGTCTAGTTTTTTAGTTTTTTATAGAAAAAATGGTATACGTTTTTTTTAATCAAACGTATTTTAATAAATAATGACCAGAACAAGCATGGGTTTTTCTGGTATCTAATAACATATTATACCAGTTTTAATTTTACAGCACTAGACGACCGTTTCGGAATACAATTCCTAATCAGTAGTGCTTAGACCGAAATTATGAAACCAAAATTGTTTTCAAGATGTTGAAAAGATTACCTTTGAAAACAGCTGAACTATTAACTATTGATATATTTGACGTCCCAAAGTTCCATGTTCCTTTCATTCTAAAAAACAACAGTTGATTTCAAACGTGGCGGATGTAGCTAGCCAAACGGGAGGTGCTTACCTTTTCCAGAGCACGCCACCTCACTTATTTGTGTAGTTCATGAACGTGTTTAACTTAATTTGTCAGTTTTCAATATTTTAATTATTGGGTTGTAATTTGAACATGGGATTGTCATGTTTAAATTCCTACCAATGAAAATAATCCAATTTATGGAAGGTTTCCTGATTATCAACTTTCTGTCTTTCTAGTATGATAACCCTATATTTTTGAAAACTGAACTTTAAAATTATTTTTTTAAAAATAACAATGTTGTTTTTTTTTCTTGAAAAAAAAAAAAACTGCATAATTATTTTAAATCAAATGTACTTTTAATGTTGTAAAAGGTCGAGATCATGCATTGTTTTTCTGAAATCTTACTTTGAAAAAATGAAAAAAAAGGAAAAACAGCTGAAATAATGAGTTTATTAAAATGTCGTTTAACGACGTGCATTAAATCACAATATATAGGCCATTAATTTAAGAAACCGTTCATTGTTGTCTATGAGAGGTTCATGCTTCTCTGCGTTTTCCCATGCTTCGCTTCCTGGCTGGAACGAAAAATTCATTTGGTTATGAATTATTACTCCGAGATCTTGGATAGATATGCAAATGAGCAGACCTTGAATAAATTTTAGATAGCAGTTATTGTCATCGGTTTTGTTTTTATAGCTAAAGCTTTTGAAATTTTTATCTTTGAAATTTGAGAAACGAGTTATGACGAGCAACAATCAATTTGTCAAACGCATCCACATTTGAAGGCTTTGGTTTTAATATTTATGGTATGGCATGGTAAGACGCTATTTGATCAACATGCTGAACAGATAGAGTCGATTGAGTTTTAACATTTTCTATTTAGAGTTTTTGTCTTTTTTGTATTTAAAGTGATTTGAGGTTAACCATGAGTTAGGATTGCGCGTGTTCTGAAATTAAATGAACAACATATTTCAATTACCAAGGCAAGTTAATAGATTTTTCCGTTTGATAACTCCGGTAAATATTTTACAAATGTGATTTGTTTGAGAGTTATGATATGGATTCGTTTAAGCGAATAAGTTAAAAAAGAATAAAATCAAAATTACCTGTGATGCCATACCAAGGTTAAAATGAGAAAGATAAATACTAGATACTGGTACCTAGCAACTGCCAACACAACCAGGAACAAGGGACAATACAAGAAATTACCAAACACAAACATACCGGTCAATGTCAAAACCACAATCCAAAAGAAAGTAAAAACTTTGAAAACAGCCAAATTATTTGTCCATAATCAAAAACAAACATATTAATCTATGTCCAAATCACAATCCATCCAGAATCAAAGCAAAAACTTTGAAAAATTACAAATAAGTTTAAACATGTTAACTTCCACCTGGGAAATGAGACCGGGTGCTCCGGAAGGATAGGCACCTCCCGTTAGCTAGCCATACCTGCCACGTGTGTATTAAAGATTAAGTGAAAGGATTATGGAACTATGGGACGTCAAATATATCAAGGGCAATCTTGGACACAGAGACATCAAACTTGAAATCAGCAAACACAAACACACCGGACCATGTCCACAAACCTCAATCACAAAAACAAAGCAAAAATTTAGACCTGGTGCTCCGGAAGGTTAAGCACCTTCTGTCTAGCTAAGGTAGAATGAGAAAATTACAACAGGAAAACACTTGCTTATCAGCAGGAAAGACAACAAAGATGAACATATCAAGTATATGATGAAACAGATAAACATGACCAGAAAAAATGACACATTCTACAAATGTATTAGTTTCGTCACGAAAATTATAAAACCCTGGAAATTATTGTTTAACAGTTAAATATTTAAAATAATATATGTTAATTTAAAAGTTCCAAAGAACTTTATAAAATGTTATATTTATAACAATTTATCATGGGAATGCTTCAGGTTTTTTAAGTTAAAATTAATGTGAAACAATATATTCCAACGTTTTAAAAGCAAAGTAAAGAAAATAGATAACTGGCAAAAAAGTCTAAAAAGAGGACTTTCTACCAGGGAAGTTAGACTACTTGCTCCAGAAGAGCAAGCACCGCCTAGAAATACACTCACCCACCAACCAAAAAGTATATGTCGATGTATGTAATTAGTTTGTGAAAGTAATATGATAGAAACAGAGATTCCCATGGAAATATGTACGTGACAACAGGCAATTCAATCAAAAAAGGACACTTTATGAAACAAACAAGAAAAAGAAAAAAGACAAACACAAAAATTTAATAAAAAAAAATTTGGACTGTATGTTATATGGAGAACTAGTAAAAAATTATTGCATTTTTTTAAAAAATCGATAACAAATAAATATTTTTTTAAAATAATCCCGCTTATTTTGAGTTTTATTATGTTTGTAGCATTATAAAGTATATATTATTGTAAAATACTGAAGAAGTCAAGTCTTCCAAATGTTAGTATATAGAAAATATTTCAGAGCAAAAATTTTGTTATGTGATATTTTTATAAAAATTAGCCAATCATTATGTTCTAACTTTTCATCACTGTATAAAGTGTAACGTTCAAAAATATACAAGATGGCATGTTCTTATTTCTAATCTTTACATAAAATGAGACAATTGCAACTAAGACAGTTGTCAAGATTTTTTTAATTTTTTAATTTCAATATTAATTATAATATTAAATATGAATCAACTTTGCCATATGGTAATTTTATGTTTTAATCTATATAAATTACATATTATACCAGTTTTAATTTCACAGCACTAGACGGCCGTTTCGGAATACAATTCCTCATCAGTAGTGCTTGGACCAAAATTATGAAACCAAAATTATTTAAGATGTTGAAAAGCTACCCAAAGGAACAAAATATATTTTACCAAATTAAGCTAAGGAAATACTTTGCATGAGGGAGTATACCTTAGTTTTTGAGAAGTTTCAAATTTTAACTTGCAGGAAATCTAGACAATTATAGTATATTTCTGACAATAATACGAAATTATTGCCTACTGAGTTTGTGATATCTTCGGGCACCAGCCACCAGCAGAGATATCGGCTCAGGGGTTTAAATTACATATCATGTTTTAATTTTACAGCACTAGACGGCCGTTTCGGAATACAATAAAACGAGACATTCAACATGAATAGAGTACTATTTTATTTCTTATTATAATTGACACATTAAAAATTAGCAAAGGTTTTCATTGCTTATTCTTATTTTCCATATAAAACCAGGCCCCGGTTTCAGAATCATTCCTTAGCTAAGATTTTCCTTAACTTAAATCTTGAAAAATTTCAATCCTTTATAATTTTGTTAATTTTGAAGATATTCAGGAATTTAAGGTGTCAATCTTAAGATTTTTGCTACATTAAAACATCTGCATTTAGTTTTGACAAAAGTATCCATCAGTAATTGCAAAAAGAGATTACCAAAATTTTTTTAATTTAGGTTAAGGAAAATCTTAGCTAAGGAATGATTGTGAAACCGGGGCCAGGAATTATATATACACACACTAACCTTATGCTAATTATTAACTTTTTTAATAAAATGAGACATTCAAAATTAGCACAATTGTAATATGCAATTTTTATCTCTATCTCTAGACGAAATAAGACATTGTCTATTAAACACAGTTGTCATGTACTGATTTTTAATTTGTATATGAAAAAGACACTCAAAATGAGCATAGTTGTCATGTACTGTTTTAGTTTTTTTAAATTTTGATATGGAAAAAACATTTAAAATGAAAGCAGTTGCAACATGCTAATTTATAATATGTAGATACAATGAAAAATTCAACGCTAACACAGTTTTCAACCTCTAACAAAATGAAATGTTCATAATAAAAACAGTTGCCAAGCATATTTTTTTTATTGTTTAGCAGAAAAGCATTCAAATTTGACACAGCCGTCATGTTCTCTTTTTATTTCAACATAAAACGAGACATTAAAATTAAATAATATAGCTACAACGTGCTAATTTTATTTTTTATACTTAGATAAAATGTAAAATGCAAAATTTAATCAGTTGCCACATGCTTATTTCTTATTTGTAATTGAAATAAAATGAGACATTGATAATTTTTCATTTTTATATTGAAACACATCCAAAGATAACACAGCTGCAAAAGGCTAATTTTGTTTTTTATTTATCTTTATATTAATTAAAAAAATCAAAATAAGCAAAGTTGTCATGCGTTATCTTTTTGTTAAAAGAAACATTCAAAATATATAGTTACCGTGTGTTCGCTTTTAATTTGTAAATAAAAGTTGACATACAAAATTAGCACCATTGCTTTTTGCTAATTTCTTAATTTCTATCAAAACGTGACACTCAAAATTACTATAGTTGCCATGTGCTTGTTTTAGATTTTTATTTTTATACAGTAATTCGAATTAGGGCATGACATGAAATCTTACAAATTTTCGGTATATAGTACCGGGACTTGTTTTTACATTAAGTCAATAATTTTTCGATTAAAGATTTTTTCCTCTATTAGAAATTACAATATAAATAAAATATAGAATATATTTCACATATATTGACATTTAAAAAAATATTTGATGGTGGTCGGAAAAGGTTTTGACAGGATTTTAATGTCACTGATGGCGGTGTTACATCCCACGATGACGGAGTATTATAATTGCATCATTCTGAGTATTTTGGATACAATGCCGAATTGTCCGATGGTGATGTATTTGAATCATAATTTCTACCTAGCCTTATAAAATGTAATTATGTATAAAATAAATATGAGCGAATCCGTTAGTATAAGTAAATATTTGAATATAGTAATTCTCCACGGGGCATTAAGAGCTCTTTGGTTCTAACCTAATACTGACAACGCCCTATTATGTGGCAGAACAATGGTGGCATTGAAACTGGTTTCAACTCCTTTAAAAACGTCCCAGTCTTCCTTACAATTATTTTCAATATTGATTAAAAGCGAGGACATTTAGAATTAAACATTTAAGAACTGTTAATGCTATGTGTGTTAAGATAAAAATTATTTTCAAGTTTAATTATTTTCAAATATCCTCAAAACTGTAATTAAAGTCAAGAACCATATATTTGAATTTTTTGTTTCGTGGGAATCCACATTTTTGTTGTGAGAATACTCTTGAAACGAATTAGTTTGGAGAACTCTAATTTCAAGTAGTGTTCCGTCTCAAGTTGTAATGGTCTCTCTCCCAAACCCCTATCATCTTGACTATTCCTCTATGCATTATTTTATACGTTATTGTCATCTTACTTTTGCCACCAGTTATGTAAAAAAAATATTCTCTGCAAAAAAACAATTGTATGCCTACTGCAATAAAGATAATGAATTTGAAAATAAAAATCAAAATTTAAATCTCTATTTTTCTATTTTCTATTTCTTCTTTTATTCTTTTAAATCTAGATTTTGTATTTTTTGCTTTAGAGAAAAATCATAACGTAGCTCTCCTTGTGTCAATGTATGCAAACCTTTTCAAAAACCTCTTTACGCCACTTTCATAAATCATGCACAATTGTATTATAATCTTGATATAAATACTGATAAAATGAAAGAAGCAGATAATTATTATTATGTAAAACTAGTGTAATAAAATGTTCAACAAAAAATATACACAACATCTTAAAGTTTCTTATGAATATTTGAATTTAATAATAAAAAATGAAAAAGGCGGAAAACGCACTAGTCTAATAGAATTAAATATATTCATTTTCACGATATTATTAAAAGTAAATATAAGAGAGAGAGAGAGAGAGAGAGAGAGAGAGAGAGAGAGAGAGAGAGAATCTGTTGAATGATAAAAGGAAAAGTAAGACCAATATTAAAACATGAATATTTTCATCAACGATGAGATTAACAACATACAATATACCAATCAGTTGTAGTGATATTATTAGATAGAGATAAAATGATCTGTTCACCATACTGCTATATTAATAATTTGCATTTTTGTTAATTATATATTTCAAAATACATTCGAAAAATTTGCATTAAAGTTTATTTATTGTAGAAATCTTCCAAGCACATACTTAACTTATAAAGTTTAATGACCATCATCACAATATCGGGATTAGTACAATATCTTTGTATCGCAAATTACCCTTGATATATTTCGCGTATCATTGTTTCATGTTCTATGTTTCTATTATTCTCAATTTTGATGTCATATATAGCGCTTGTAGCTAGCTAAAAAGGAGCTGCTTACTTTTCCGGAGAACCCGGCCTCACTTCCTGGTGGAAGTCTACGTGTTTAACGTAATTTGCCAGTATCTATTTTGCTTTGGGGTTGAAATTTGGACATGTATTGGTATGTTTGTTTTTTTTTATTTATAGGCATTTGATAGCACAAGACAATTTAACTATTGAAACAATAAAACTAGCTAGACAGAAGATGCTTACCCTTTCGAGGCACCCGGCCTAAATTCCTTGGTAGAAATTGACGTGCTTAGTTTAATATGCCGGTTCCTAATGTTTTTCTTTTGCTTTTGGGATTGAACTTATGTGATATCCCGATATCCTTGCGCTTTCAGACTTTTGTAAAAAAGTGCTCAAGTGTCTAGGTACATGTTTCGCTTTTTTTGTCAATTATTCATATATAGTTTTGGAATTTAGATAGTATCTTCAACGACAAATGTCATTAAGACTTCAATTAACAATTAAAAACTTTGAAAACTTAAAATATTAATTAACAAATCTCCCATGTTTACCTTCAATATCCACTCATTTTGCAGAAAAAATTAACTTGAGGTAAACCTGTTTGTAAAGGATAACTATTCAAAAGGACCCATTCAAAGTGACTTTTATTGGCAGGTGACCCTGATTACATATTTAAATTGTATCAATATACAGTGATTAGGAAACACATTACTGACCTTTAAAATCAGGCGTTCTTTTTACAAAGGTGATCTTTTAGGCAGGTTTGACTATATATAAATGCAGTCCAACCAGCCTTAAAGGTCACCTCTATATAAAAGCCACCTGCTTATAAAGGCCAGTAGATTTGTATCACAATTATTCTTTATTCATAATATTTGAACCGGTATATAAAGGTTATTTGCCGATAAAGGCCACTTTTACTGGTTGGCCTTTATAGACAGGTTTGACTGTACACGAAAAATATAAATTACATGAAACTTTAATGTAATATAGGTATTGAAGTTAAGAAAACCCTAAATGTACCGAGTAGCCTTAAATGAAAATTTCTAATATGACACTTCAATCAAGAATATGTTAATAACGTGTATAATTAAAAGAGAAACGTGTTAATTGTGGTACTCAATTTGCAAAGACTTCAGTTATCCCTATTACAATATAATTCTACCCTAAAAGCTAAAATCTGAAAAATTCATAAACACTAAAACCCTCAGAGAATTTCATTCTGTAAACTACATAGAACGTGACCCGCGCGACATCTGTGCACGAAATGACCTTTCCGTTTCATTTATTTTAGATTAATCCGCTGTATCAGAAATTTAAATTAGCGAGTGTGAATATTTTTGTGGTATCAAAATAGAAACATATTGCTTCCGTTGAAATCAATTATAGCCTAAATTACATTCCTCTCCTTCTTTAATTATGTTTTTCACTTCATATAACTTAACTTATACATACCATGATATTCAATTTGATTTAATGATATTTTCTACTAGTGAGAGTTTCTTCCCTTCAACAAGGAAATATTCGTTCGTTTGAATCTAACTTTCCTAAATGTTCAAAATCTAAATAAAAAATTAAGGTATACTTCCTTATTTTAAGTATTTCGTTCAATAAAAACTTCGCCGTTTCATTATGTTTTTAACCTTTAGTATGAAAGGTTGGTTTCACAAATTCGGTCCAAGCACTACTGATATGCATTTTGTTAAGTATTTCGTTCAATAAAAACTTGGTCGTTTCATATGTTTTCAACCCCTAGAGAAAAGGCTGGTTTCACAATTTTGGTCCAAGAATTTCTGATGAGGATTTTGATTCCGATATGGCAGCCTAGTGTTGCATAACTAAAACCGTTTTAGTATTAGTTTTGATAAATTGTTTTATCAACTAATGCATACAAATGTAAATGTCCATGTATTGTAATGATTTATGTGATATCTATGCTGTATTTACGAAAAAAGAACAACTAAATTTCGCCTTTTCGGGCTGATATTGTACCTTCAATGATAACAAACAACTAATGCTAATTTTACTGCTTGTTAAATTTGAAATTACTCAAAAACGCAGGTATACTCTCTCGTGCATTTCCTTAGAACAATTTGGTAAAAATATTTTGGTCCTTTCGATATTTTTCAACATTTTGAATAAAATTTAGTTTCACAATTTAAGTCTAAGCACTACTGATGATGACTTGTTTTCCGAATCAGTCGTCTAGTGCCCTAAAATTACAACTGGTATAATATATAATTTACACACGTAAACGTCGATCAGGGAAATGAGACCGGGTGTTTCCGAATGCTGAGCATCCCCAATGTTAAACTATATACACCTGCCATATGTAATAACAAAACTGAGAATGAAAACTAAATTAAAAGGCAAACGCATTCAGATAACTAGGACAAGAAAAAGTTAAAATCCCGACTTTGAGTTGACGTTGGAATTGTGATTATGATATTTATGTTAATTTATTTTATCAACTTGTTACATGTCATAAAACATTCATAACCCGAAATACCAACCTCACTTCCCTTGTAGAAATTCATGTGTAAATTAAAAGTTTTTTTGCTTGTTTTAAAAGCACTATTGATGATAAAAGTTACTCCGAAACGACCGCCTACTACTAACAAATTAAAACGGGGATTATTAATAAATTTACTTTGCTTTTTGGATTGTGTTTTAACATGGACAGGTATTTTTGGTTAAATACAAAGGTAAAGTATCATCATATCCCGTCTTAAAGACTTACGAGACACGAATCTATAGCAAACATAATAGTGGTCGACCATAAAAGAAATACTCAGAGCGGTCGACAATGCATGAAATGATCAAAACTCGTACTTAACTGTATAATAGTTCCTGCCCTTTTTTCATTCGAAAAACACAGGCCACTGCTAGTAAAACCACTTGAATGGTAAGAACTCTCGTAAGTATTTAAACCAAAACCTAGACATTAATTCCAGTCGTCCCCTCCAATGTCACAAACCAAAAAGAAACATACCAATACACATTCAAACCACATTCCAAAAAGCAAAATGTAAATGTCCTCCCGGGAAGTGAGACCGAAAGTTCAGAATGGGTAAGCACTTCCTGTTTAGCTAGCTATACTCGCCACGTGGTGTTAAATTGAAATTGAGAATAAAAGGAATTATGCGACATCAAATGTGTCCAGCGTAATTTTAGATACAGAGACATCATACTTATCAACAATTTTTAATATCCCTGTGCCAACACTTTATAATCATCTTTCTTTTGTTGAGGTAATGGGAATAAACGCTGTCATAGCGAATTGTTAAACAAATACACAACAAACAAGAGAAAGGGGTGAATTGCTGCTTTGAGAAAATAAAGTTGACAATAGAAAATTCTTGAATTATATATAACCAAATATCTGATACAGTCAAGGCCGTAACCACAGTGCTGCTGATAAGTATGGTATCTCTGAATTCACAAAACTAATATAATTATCCTAGATATAATTGACGATCCATAGTCACATGTTCTTTTTCATTTCAATTTTGATTTAACGCGTGGCTATCTAAACAAGCTAATACCTGGTCTCACTTTCCAAGAGGAAGTTCACATTTAACTTTACTTTTTTATTTATTATATTTTTTTTTCAATTTGCTTTTTGGAATTTGATCTAGACACAAACCGGTATGTTTGTGACATTCAGACAAGTTGTACTACTTTAATGGTAAAAAATAATGTTAACTTTTGAAAATTCATATTCAGAATAAGAGTAACAGTAACACTTTATTTTAATTACCGTTTTGCCATTTTGTATAAATTAATAAATTTTTCAAAGGTGATTTTGATTTTTCAGCTGTTTTATTATTGACTTGGTCTGTATCTTGTTTTTGCGTGCTTCAGTTAATGTTTTCATTCATTTTTAATCTTCGTGCTCAATATCTAAGCTGTTTCATCAGTAACTTGAGTAATATCTTGTTTTTGCTTGGTTTTAGTTACATCTTATAATTCATTTCATATCTTCGTGCTCGATATCTTAGCTGTTTTCATCATTAACTTGAGTAGTATCTTATTTTTTCTTTTTGCATTAAGTGTCTTTCATCTTTTTAAAACCTTGTACCAAATTTGTTACTCTTCAATTTTCCTGGAATAATTTCCTTCAATATCTTATTACAAAATATTCTTTAAAATCTTTTTTAAAAATTGTCACTTCCTCTGCATTCATTCCCTTGAATGATTTCCTCATATATCCAATTATAAAGTAATCTTTTAAATTTTTTTCAAAAAAACAAAGAAAAAATATAAAAAGAGAAAAGAAAGAAAAATATTAGAATCATCATCTTTCCTAAAATGCATATTGCAATGTAAACAAACATAATGTCGTAAATGTCATATTAAACAAATACCCCGTCTTCATTCCAATCGATTACTTCATGTTCCTGGACAATCAGTGCATTTTTAGGGTAGAAGAACATCAAAGGCGAAGAACAAATATAAAATTTAAAACCCATTTATAATACAAAAATATACATTATTCATGGAGATATAAGCATGTATTTCAAAATTAAAACCCTTGAACTCGAAATATAAAACAACAAAATATTGCAATCAATATCAATAGAAAGAACAGTACAGACCTGTCAAAAAGTTTAACACAAAGCTAAATAAGTGTAAAAATGGTAGAAAACATTTGCATGTCGTTAGCCGTATTTAGACAGCTTCTTGGCAATTGCTTAATATTTCTCGACAGTCTGTTAGCCACTGGCGATATGTATTTCGGTGACTCGGCTTTCGAATATGCTCTTCTTTTGTTTTAGTAAGCTCGTTGTTATTTTTTCGACATGTCTTTAGTGCAATGGCTTAATGCAACAACGTAAATACTGGAATAAAGACATTTGCAGTTCAAAGAACTGAACTTCAAAAAGGAAAAAGGAGACAAAAACAAACTAACATGACATAAACTATATATGTTGTCAAGAAGCTAGATTAAAACGTCTTTGGGTCACCAATTATAAATCTCATCAGTTAAGAAAATTGTCTAAAAAGCGACAAACCCGTATTCGAGGGTGGTAACGAAGTTATTTTGGACGAACAACAGTCAAATGTATTCATACATATAACATAGCGGATATAGTAAGCTAGATAGCATGCGCGTACCCTTCTTGAGTACCCAGTTGTTTCTATTGCCAGCTGAAATTCAGAGTTTATTTTAATTTGCCAGTTTCCAAAGTTTTACATTTGCTTTTGTAAAGTTTCATTTGAACATAAACTGATTAATTTGTTATTAATTTAGAAACAATGATGGTTCATTGAATATTCAAATAAAACATTCTGATAAAAAAAATATATATTATCAAGAAATTCAATTGTTTCAAACGCTTTTCTATAATTCAGTGGCTGTATTTAGTAATAAATTTAGCGTATTATATTATCCACATCAATTTCAATGTTTGTGACTCTTCACCTATAGCTGGTGACGTTCCGATATAAATGAAGTATTCTTGAATTGGGCAAAAAGTTCCGATTCAGTCAATCTATTAATATTTTCTGACTGATGTAAAATATATTTTGAAATAACGTTGAAAATGTATATAAACATATCTCTTTATTTTGTGTAAATTCACTTGAATTATGATATGGGAAATAAATAACAGTAAGTTCGTGTATATTAGCAAGCTTTCCCTTTCTGGAAACCCAGTTTCACTTTCCTGGTGAAAGACCACGTGTTTAACCTAACTTGTCATGGTCAAAGATTAAACCTTTAATTTTGAAATTATCATCCGTATCCATTTCGCTTTGAAAACTAAACCAAAATTATTAAAACGTTCATGGTTCATGATGTAAAGAAATCGAATACCATCATTGGAATTTAAAGTTTTATTCAGATCAATAACTTGGAACAATTTTGTCACAACTAATTTATTTACTATTTGCGTGATATTATTATTATTATTATTATTATTATTATTATTAAGTATTTGCTTTGGAATTGCAATATTGCATTGATTAGTATGTTTGTTTTTTATTAATTAATCGATATATATAACAAATAATATATGTCTAAATTGGCTGTCAGATGGAAACGTATATCTATTAACGATTTCAATACTTAGAAAACTATTTTTTTCATCTAAATCTAGATAGCAAATGTCACAAATGTTTACAAACAAGTCGGAAGAAGTGTAAATAAGATAACAACGGTCTATGGGAAAATTGTTATCATTTTCAAATCTTTTTTGAAATATTTAAAATGCTACAAATTATTATATTTATAGAATTCTCTCTTTTGCTTTTCTTTCAGAAACAAATCTTCCGTGGAAAATTTTTAACTAATGGTTGATTATTCAATTTTAAAAAAATAAATTTTGCATTCAAAGTGTATTTTTTACTATTCAAACTCAAAATAAAGTCAAACATTAATTAATGTTAAAATAACGTGAAACTGACTTAGAGTTTTTGTTTCTAAGCAATACTAAGGAAAGAAGTTTTTCTAAGTATGCCTAGTGAAACGCGACACTGGTCAAACAAACAGGTTTTAGGTACAAAATATACAACTATTAATGCATCAAGAGTTAGAGATGCAGAATGATTTTCATTCTTCGAAAATAGTATTCGCTGCTCTACAATGTTGTGAAACATTTTTGAATAGTACTTGATGAACGTTGCAGTTGCATATTATGCATTTTGTACAAAGGTGACATATGTTTTTTTGATTTTTGCTATTTTGAGTTCAGTTGTTACGTTTTACGTTCAAATTAATCGCAATATGCTTAAAAAATCTTTAGTTGGCAACAGCTATTTCAACCAAAATTAAAGACAAAACGAAAAGAAGTTAAGGACAAAACAAGATATGGAAATAGGAGACACTATTTTTTTAATAAGTTTCTGAAAATGCACTAGATTTAAAATGTGTAGTTACATGTTGCAGTACTAAAGAAAGATTATTTAAACTATTTCATTAAATCTCCTGGAAATGGACAATGACAGACGGAAAAGAGGCAATATGTTTTAATAAATGCAAGAAACATTTTCAATTGAAAAACATATACAGTAAAACATATTTGTAAAGTCCGTCTTAGAGACATATGATTAAGACATATTCGAGGCAAGCGGTATAAATATAGATGAAAATTTTGTTTGAAAAAATTCAACAAATGAACTTAGACCACGCCAAACTACAACTATATCTATTTAAGCAAGACCCTCAAAAAGTTTTATTGCTGTAACTGCAATGTTGTTAATAAAAAGAATAGCTCCTCGGTCTCCTCGGTAGTTCTGGAAAAGTTTAACGCCCAATAGTTCCATGCTACGTTCATTCTCATTTTCCTCGTAAACTAAGGTTTTATCCCTCACGCTAAGTATTTCCTCAGCTGATGTCGGTAAAATATATTTTGGTCCTTTGGGTTTCTTTTCAACATCTTGGAAAAAAGTTTTGGTTTTATAATTTTCTTCCAAGCACTACTGATGAGTAATTTTATTCCGAAAAGGCCGTCTAGTGCTGTAAATTAAAACTGGTATAATATGTAATATTACACGTGACGGGTGTTACTAGTTAGAAGGTGTTTACCCTGTCTGAAACATTCGGTCTCAAATCAATGATGGAAGCGAATATATTTAACTTTTTTTGTCAGCTTCAGGGTATTTACTTTGCTTTTGGGATTGATTAGAATCTGTATTGTTTTGCTTGTATACAATATCAAAACTTGCAATATCATAAGAATTCTATCAAACGACGACGGCAAATCGAGACCTTTAATTGTAAATTAGTTGGGTTTGTCACAAGCCAATTAATGGATAATGTTATTTTCACGGTGACAAATTTTCGCGGTTTGACAATGCCCTTGGATTTGCGATATCAAATTTCGCGGTCTTATGTGATCAAATGGAAAGAGGTGGTGATTACCTGCAACGCTTACTGAATTCCTCAAAATGTTGTACTTTTGCAACGGTTTTATATTGCAGGGAATACACCGGACCGCAAAATTAGCGAAAATGAAACTACCGACAAATATTAGTATTATACAGTACTATTAAAATTCAATAGATTAATTTTAACCACAATGCACTAATTATTACTGAGAAATCGTTTATTAATATAATGATTTAGAAATAACTATAATAATTATAAAAGACTATTGATACAAATCTGGTATCGATATTGATATAAAAATCATTATCTAGTTGGCATAATTACACATTTTATAATGAGATAAATATAGTATTTCAAGGAACAAATATTTTGTTTTGATGTATAATTATATATTATACCATTGTTAATTTTACAGCACTAGACGATCGTTTCGAAAAACCGTTCTTCATCAGTAGTGCTTGGGACAAAATTGTGAAAAAACAAACGTTTTTTCAAGGGTTTACAAATATCAAAAGACTAAAAATATATTTAACCAAATTAAGATAAGGAAATAGATTGCATGAGGAATTTTCCTTAGTGTTTGAGATCTTAAGATTTTAACTTTTAACTAACAGCAAATTAAGACATTTTTATATTTCTTACAATACAAAATTTATTGCCTAATATGTTTATAATACATTTGGGAATACTAAGTCTTCTGCCTGTAATAAAACAGTGCTATTATGAAGCCCATTTTAATTAACAAATGTTACATGTGGTTTGCTAGACAGAATAGTCTTGTCTTTACAGAGCCTGTTGCGTCATTTCCCTGGTGGGGGTCCACATGTTAAAATTAATTATTTTAATTTTTAAATTGTACTTTGTTTTTTGGCATTTGTGATTTGAACACGGTCCAGTATATTTCGGTTTTTTTATTCTTCGTTATAACGGATAGCTAAAATTGCAAATTATTATCCAAATAGTAGCAAGAGAATTTCAGTTCGATCTCTCCATATATCAGAAAGTTGAGCATGCAAAATTATAATTTAACAAAAAATTTAAAAATTCTCAGTCTGTTCCTTTAAAATATCGGATAGATGTAATTACAAGTTTTAGTTTTAGTTTAACTAAAAACAAGAAAATGCCCACCTCCATTCATAGGTGTCTGGGATAGTTGTGATTTCAAATGTTTATCAAGCCCAAAATTGAATTTCCAGAAGATCGAACTTACGGTATTTCAGAAAATTAGAATTGCAAATTGCAAATTGAAATTAATATTGAAAGTGATACATCAGGAATTTGAAAGTACAAAATTATGATTTTACAACAATAAGGAAGATCTTTTGGTATTTCTGAAAGAAAAAATCATAGTTTTTTATTTTACCTAAAAACTAGGGCATCTCTAGATTGATCCTCGGTGTTGCAGAAAATTAGAATTGCAAATTGAAATTAATATTGAAAGTGATATACATGTATCAGGAATTTGAAATTACAAAATTATAATTTAACAACAACAAGGAAGATCCATTGGTATTTTGGAAAGTTAAAATCATAGATTATATTTTAACTAAAATCAAGGACATCTCCAGATTGATCCTCGGTATTTCAGAAAGTTAAAATTGCATAATCATAACTGAACAAAACATAAAGGAAATTTCCAGCTTTATTCCTTATTATTTTGGATAACTGAAATTGCAATTGTAATTTATGTAAAAACAAAGAAATTTCCAGTTTCATTCGTAGGTATTTCGGATAGTTGAAATGACAAATTTTAATTTAGATAAAACAGAAATGTTCGGTTCGATTCCTCGGTATTTCAGAAAATTGAAATTGCAAATTATAATTTATCTAAAAATACGGAAGTTTCCAGGTTGAGTTCATCGTATTTCGAATAATTGAAATTATAGATTATAATTTAACTAAAAAGGCAATATTGTCCAGGCTTCAGACGCCAATTTTGGAAATCATTTCTTGAAACTACTAATTATTATTGTGACAAAACCAAAAACAAATGTTTTAAACTAAAAGTTATCTTCATTATGACACTTTAAATTCATGCATTTCTTAAAGATAAAAAAGTTATTAAGATGTGAATTTTTAAGAAAAATCTTAGTTAAGAAATGATTGTGAAACTTCGGTTTTAAGGACAATTGAGATTACACATTATATAATTTAACTGAAAACGAGGAAAATATAGTTCAATCCATTTAGCATTTCAGAAAATTGAAAATCTCGGTATTTCGGACAGTTGAAATTGCCCATTATACTCAAAATAAAGTTAAGGACCACATCAACGACATTAATTATTTTTGTAGAACCTAAATCATACCATCTTCACACTTCTCGTGATTTTATTTCATGCACAAAAATACCTCATTACATCATTTAAAACAAAGAAGAAAACAAGATCAATACAAATGGATTGTATATTTTTCAGTTTTATTGGGTTTTTTTTTTTTGGTTTTTTTATTTCAAATTTTACAAATTGCATTCCGAAACGACCGTCTAGTGCTGTAAAAATTAAAACTGGTATAATATGTAATTTAAACCCTTGAGCCGATATCTCTGCTGGTGGCTGGTGCCCCAAAGATATCACTAACTCAGTAGGCAATAATTTTGTATTATTGTCAGAAATATACTATAATTGTCTAAATTCCTGCAAGTTAAAATTTAAAATTTCTCAAAAACTAAGGTATACTCCCTCATGCAAAGTATTTCCTTAGCTTAATTTGGTAAAATATATTTTGGTCCTTTGGGTAAGTTTTCAACATCTTCAAAATAATTTTGGTTGCATAATTTTGGTCCAAGCACTACTGATGAGGAATTGCATTCCGAAACGGCCGTCTAGTGCTGTAAAAATTAAAACTGGTATAATATGTAATTTACATTGATCCCTAACTTTTTTGTTGAGTATATTTTCGAAACAATTTAATAGTGGAAACGTTACCATACCTTTTTTTATTTTAGTATTGGATTTTAGACCTGTTTACAATTATCACCAAGTGTCTTTGGATTGCTATTTACTGCTTGTAAAATTATAGTGACGGCAGGCAGTTTAGGTCTCCGTATTTCGACCAATTGAAACTATAATTTCCCAAAAAACAAAGGTATACTTTCTCGTGCAAAGTATTTCCTTAATTTGGTATAATATATTTTATCCTCTGGGTATCTTTTCAACATTTTGAAAAAAATGGTTTCACTATATTGGTCCAAGCACTACTGATGAGGAATTGTATTCCAGACGACTTTCTAGTGCTGAAAAATTAAAACTGGTATAATATGTAATTATTCTCCAAACAGTAAACCGTTGCGTCAATGTACAGTTCCACCAATTTATTTATTATTTTAAATATCTTAGGACTTCAGGTTGTAAAATAAGTGGGACGGATATGCCAGTAATTGCCATAAAGTCATATTGCTAAGTACGTTTCTGCAGTTTTATAACCAGTTTCTTTTTTAAAGTTTGATTTTTTGTTTCGCCTGCCTTTCATGCCATAATTTTGGTTCCACAAATTATTTTATTTTCAGTTAATAACTACTTTCCTATAAGGCGATTATTTTTTATTTGAATTTTCTGACTTTTGTAATCCAAGATAATTTAAGGTCAGAGTAGAGATTTCATTCCACATTGTAAATCAAGTATTATGAATTGATAACAAAGATATGTGTACATTTGTTTATTAGGGAACTGTTTAGAATTAAATACCGGTTTCAAAAAATAATTGTTATAGAATTAGTGTTCTGCAAATCAAATGGAATAAAAATATTTGAAACTCTGAGGTACACGTACGTACATGATTACATATTATATCAGTGTTAAATTTACAGCACTAGACGAGTTCTTTCAACAAAATGGTGAAAACAAAAAGGATTGAAAATATATTAAACAAACAAGAACCAGGAGATATCACTAACAAAAACACCGAAAAAGACAATGAGTAAATACAGTATGCGGTATAAGAACCACTGATTAAAAATACAACCTGTATTAAAGATGAATGTGCAGTGGTGTGTTTATTATACATTTTAAACACAAAAATAATTCGTGGATTATTGTATATCCAATTCATCATTTTTCTATAACACAAAGAAAAATTATTTTCATTTGTTATAATTCAATGTAAAGAAATTTTAAAGATAAATTCAGGAATTTAAATGCCAACACATCCGTATAAAGTAATTGAAATTAGCATCACACGGACGCAGGGAATTATTTTCTTTGAAAAATCATTTATTCAAAAGATATATTTTTGTTTCAAATCAAGTCGAAAAGAATTCGGAAAATTCCAGCTTATCGACAAATAAACTAATCACCACGAAATGCTACGAAAATTAAAAATAGCGATTCACTGAAAATCAAAAACAAACATACCGATCCATGTCCAAAGCACAATTCGAAAGCAAAGTAAAAATTGAAAACTGTCAAATAAGGTTAAACACGTGAACTTACACCATGGAAATGAGACTAGTTACTCCGGACGAGTGAGCACCTCCTGTTTAGCTAGCCTCAAAAGAATGGATACTTAAGTGAAAACTTTGAAAACTGTGAAATGTATTTAAAACTTCCACCACGGAAGCGATGCCGATTCATGTATTTTGTTAAAATCAAACTTAGTTGTTTTACATCAAATATTTTTCATTCAATAAAAAATAATTTAATTTTCATGTAAGCACCCTGTCTCACTTCTTTGGTGGAAGTTCACGTATCTAACCTTACATGTCAGTTCCAACGATTTTACTTTGCTTCTTGATTCTGATTCGGGCATGGATCGGTTTGTTTGTTTTTGATTATGTTAAAATGAACGAAACAGATTTTGAAAAATAAGCAGCTAGCAGAATATGCAAAAAAATATAACTTTTGTCAACGTAGTATTTTTTCACGAATTATATCCACAAGTAAAAGATACATTTCGCAATTGAATTGTTTTGTTGATATTTTTCAAAATGTTGGAAGATTGTACCACTCGACTTTATTAGGCGCCATAAATAAGCTAGTTGAAAATTCAAAATATACATATATTATGCATGATGTTCTATACGTGTTGTTTCGTAATTAAAATTAACGTTTCTTGGTTTCAGATAATGTTTTACCTCCATGAATACGTTTGACGAACATATGTCTTTCTTTGACGCCAATATACGTATTTTATCACAACATGATGCAAATTATCTGTTGACATCACATCAGAATGAAAGAAAGTGTTGTTTATGAAATAAACAATGCTTTTATAATAAATGTAAACAAAAATATCTAAGAAAACTACATTTTTTTCTCAGCAAATATGTCGCTAATTATGACCAAGATTACATATTTTGGGAGGGGAAACATGGTCAAAACCAAATTAATGACACAAATACTTACATTAAATTATCATAAAATAAAATCACAAAAATCATGTGGTGACATTACTTTGATAAAAATTCCAGTGCAAATTATTATTCCAATTGTAACATGTTTATTTTCCGCCTCATCGCAACTCATCTACCGGAAGACTCCGAGAACCTCCCGTTTGGCCAACATATTTCGATAGATCTATGAATATTTTACCCCTTTTTAATTCCACATGATCAAACCTGGGTATAATCCCGTAAGGTTTTGAACGCATGTACCTCCCTAATCCCCCGGATTAAAGGGTTAGTGAGTGTACCTTGGGTTTATTCAATTAAACACGGAATGAAAATTTTGCAAAATTTTCGTGTCATGGGAATAATTTTGTGTACATATATTTTTCACTTGAAAGGCAAACTTTGAGGCGCTTTACACTATATTTCGGATCTAATCGCGTAAAATAATTGCATTTTTTATTTTTTGGTATTTCTAATTCATGGTTATTGCAAAAATAAAAATTAATATTAATCGTGTATTTGTACCACGTACATGTGAAGCATGTAAAAATTAAGATGCTATGTCAGTTTCAGCATATCAAATTTACAAATGCGTGCTTTACATGTGTTTCTTTTATCTTGCAATTTGTTTCATTTTTTTTATTTTGCCCCCGAACAAGACTTATTAAAAGTACATGCATTTGTGCAAATATGCATGAGTATAAGTTTTTTTAGAATTATATCTGAAATGACATGGTTTTGATTATACCTGCACTTTCTTTGGAAATGTTGATTGCTGTGATGATTTTGATATGAAAATGTGATGTTGATAATATATGGCGAGTTAGGATATTTAGGAAAAAATTAGACAACAACCTGCCGAAATGCTATTTTGGTAAATCAAGGTTAATTTTTAAATGTATGTTCTGGGATCAGTTATTAGAAATATGAGTGATTTTTCTGGTGTCCAAAATTGTTTGAACCACGTACTGCATATAGATTTGCATTCAAATCTAACACAAATACACATACATGTTCATATCAAAATCGCAGTACAATGGAACTATGGGACATAAAATAGTATGAGCATTTGAAAGGATCGTTCAAAAGTGTTTTCAACTCGGCATGTATGTTGGGGAAATATAAATTTACTTTTCTGTTATTAGTTTTCGACTTTCGTAATATTTATGTTTTGTCAATACAGTTTCAACAAAATCAGAATAATGTTGAAATAAGTTTAAAGTGATCTTTAATTAAGTAATTTATGATAATTTAACTCTCCTTTATTTCAAGCATTTTGATTGGTCAGTTTATATTTTTCTGTTAGGTTTGCATGAATGGATGAGTTCTCAGTGACGTCATCTTATTTTAGATGACGCACAGAGGAATTTGAATTCCTACGTCAAGCGATGCTATTTTACTTGCTATGGCGATATTGTTTTTTAACTTGTTGATTTGTTGTTGAAAAAATCTATAACTTAAATTATCAGAAAGAGTTGGACAATTTGCGCACTAAATAATTCGCGTATGAAGTTAATTTTTCTGAATTGGATATTGCACACATAAAGTAATTCGCTACGCAAATTATTCAGTGTGCAAAATGTCCAAATCTTATTACTTATCACTAATTTTGAGATAAGGGAAATGTAAGTTAGAAAATAGTTGTGAAACTGGGATTTAATACCATGCTATACAAATTCTTTAGTTTTCAAACAGTAACGGTGCATATTACCTTTAATTTTGTAGCAAGACTACAGCTAGCATAACAGAGAACACGACACAATGTTATTTAATTTTCAGGGTTAAACTAGACATCACGACCAAATAAAAAAAAATTGAAAGTATAACTTTCCCGACGTTGGACAAGCAGTGTGCAAGTGTTTATATTGTTATTGAGACTGCTCGATAATAAGTAGAAAAATTCATACTGCAATCACCTAAGGATTTTGGTCTTGTTTTAAAGGGGCTATCCCACTATCCTGAAAGCCGGCTAATCTCAAGCATCCATTTAATCCAAATGCAACATAAAAGGCAGAAACAGATCGTCCATGAATGAATCCGGGAACAAATATCTACGAGTACCATTAAGATTTTTGTTTATATTTTTCATTTATTTAGCTAAGATCATTTTTAAACCTTTTCATTAGTAATATCACAATTCGGACGTTTACTGTTTAAGGTGTAAAAAAGAATTCCCGTTTATTTTTCAAATGGCAATCTTTGTTTCCTGTATTCCCCCTGAAGTTAAAATCAAATTAATAAATATTATTGTTCAGTGAAATATGATAAGATTTTAAAACTAGAACAAATTATTATATTTCACATCATTCACTTTTCATTTTATTTAATGAAAGTTTTCTATGTTTTCGGTATTGCTAATTGTGTCATATATGTTGGATAACTTAGGACATCCTTGAGTACTTAAATAAATAAATTATTATAGTAATTTTGATATTATATATCGTACCCTTTTAACCGCAGTCGAAAAATACAATAATTTTCTTATTTTGTTTCATGTGTGGCTAGTTATTGTTTTTTGTATTATTTTGGCTATAACAAAAGTAGATTAGTCATAGGTTTCATTTTCTTTTAAAATATTTAGTTACCCTTCCGGAACACCCGGTCTCAATCTTCAGGTTGTAGTTCATATGTTTACTTTCATTTGCAATTATCAAAGTTTATACTTTGCTTTTCGGATTGGGTTGTTATTATTGACTGGTACTTCTGTTTTTGATTAACAGGCAAAATTCATGATATTCTGACATTTTGGTGTAAAAAGACATTTTTGACTAGTTGTTTTTTAATTTCGTTTGCTTTTTTCAAAATCCTATTGTCCCATTATATGAATAATCGATGTTTGCATATAATGTTCCTTTTCAACTTATCAATATTCATATATAAATTGCAATCTTAACTTCAATTGCTGTAAATGGTTAAGTTAGATACCTACAAATATATAACAACACCAACACACAACTATCTTATATTTTGATAAAATATATAGCTCTTCTATGTACAATAAATCTGCTGACAACTTATGTTTATAATGAACCTATTGTACCAATATTGTATAATACATTTTATATAAGTTTAATGGCCGTCATCACAGTATTGTTGATAAGTTTGATGTCTCTATGTCCAGGATTGCCCTGGATATACTTGACGTGCCATAGTTCCCTGTTTTTTTCCACACAATTTTGATAACACACGTGGCAGGTGTAGCTAACTAAACAGAAGGTTATTGCCCTTCCGGAACACCCGGCCTCACTAACTTGGTGGAAGTTTACATGTCTAACCTAACTTGTCAGTTTCAAAACTTTGCTTCTGGATTGTGATTCGGACATGGGTTAGTATGTTTGTTTTTATATAAATGTACTATATTTATTTCAACCAAAAATATACCAATCCATATCCAGATGTTCAATATTAATATTGTCATATGTATCAATACTTTTTATATGTGGTTTGATCTAGGTTTCATTCTTTTAGTGTTTCACTTAGTTATATCCTTTTTCTCCCATCTCAAGTCTTATCATCACTAGAGATCTTAATATTTCTTTTGTCTGATATCTTATCTATGCATTGGTATTGTGTTTCCACTTACCATGGTAACTGGTAATTTTCTAAAATATAATATGAAGCAATAATCATCATATTAAACACTTACACAGAAACTAAAACTGTATATTTTTCAGAAGAATTGTCCACCAAGTCCATTTTATTACCCATTATGAAAACCAAACGGTGATTTATGATCAAATGAACTCTTTCTCAATATTTCTTATAATGGTCTGTTAAAACATTTGTCTGAAAAAGATGACAGACTTAACAATAAACATACGTGTGTAAGAATCAAAATATTCTTATGTCGCAAATGACACCAATGAAAAAACTCATCCAGTAGTTGAAACATCGGTAGGACTCGAAGGTAAAATTATATGTTATATTGATATATATCCATCTTATTGAAGCAAGCTTAAAGTTTTCCTGAATAAATTTCTAGCAATTTTGTATGTTTTTAACATCTTGAAAACAGTTTTGGTTTCATAACTTTGGTCCAAGCACTACTGGTGCGGAATTGAATTCCGAAACGGCCGTCTAGTGCTGTAAAATTAAAACTGGTATTATATGCAATCTGGTAACATTTTATGGTTCTGTAGTATACATTTTTAGACAGAAGTTTATAACAAATGTTATAATTTGAATGCAACATTGTATATAACATTATTGTTTTGAGATTTACCTGGAAACTGACACATTTGCACATTTCAAGAAAATTCTAGCGAAGAATTGGAACTAAATTTCACAATTATTCCATGATCAACATGACACTAAATGTTCTTTGTCCAAATCGTAAATAATTTAAACATTCGACAAATGTTAATTTCCCGTGGCAAAAGCTAAAAGTGTGAATTCTAAAATAATGTCTTATATTTCTCAAAATCTTGAACACGCACAAAAACTATCCATTGGCAAGTTTCATATTTGCCAGATGTAACTAAATGATCATTGTTAATTGTTAAGACGTTATTAGAGGAATTAAGAATATTCATGTATAATTCTTTAAATATTTTAGTTAAACCCTTCTACATTCTTAACATGACACTTTTTAAAAATAAATTCTTAAATGTTCATTAGTAAAATGAGGTGCTCTTCAGCCGCACTTAACCTTTAGTCATTGGGACTGGGTACCATTAGCCATATGTTTGGTTTCCATACTATGTTCTTAGCATTTAATTGGTTAACTTAAACATATTTTGGTAATTGCAGTATGTTGTTATTTGTGGTTCTTCAGATAACAAATGGAATGTCTTTTCTTTCATTAAATACGAATAATTCGATCTGGAATTTCAGAACCGCCACGTTTTACAATCAAAATGAAACATGCTAATCTATGTCGAAATAACTTTTGCAGTAACGCACATAAAGTTCCAATAGGGAAATGAGACCAGGTGCTCCGGAAAAGTAAGCACTTCATGTTTATATATATATTAAATACGGTGATTTAGGGTCATATCTACAAAAGTGAATATTTCCTAGAAATATCCGTCTAAATTACAGAATTTTATAATCAGTGATTTTAATTTCTGTTTTGTCCTGTCTGTCTGTTTGCCTTGTGCAATGTCGGTTGCGATGTTTATTGGTTTTAATTTGTTTGTTAAAAATTTCATTATTTTTTATTAAGCATTTGGTTTTCATTTTTTTTTTACTTTAAAACTTTTTCAATCTATACTTTTCTGGATTATGAAGGCTTTTTCCGTGCCGTTTGTTGCTTAAAACTTTTGTTTTCAGAATTTTGTACCAAACACTACTGATAAGGAATTGTATTCCGAAAGGTATTTTGTTGTATTAACACTGGTATAATATGTAATTGAACTACGCTGCTCTGACTTTCGCTTAAGGCTAAATATTAATTTGCAATAAAGTAACCAACACAACATAGGCAACAAAAAGTACAAGTTAATGATAATACAACAATTTAAATTACATACTATAGCAGTTTTATTTTACAGCACTAGACGGTCGTTTACAATACAGGCACTAGTGTTTGGACAAAACTGATAAAACTAAAACATGTTGAAAAGAAAACTCAAAGGACCAAATATATTTTACCAAATTTAGCTAAGGAAATACTTTGCATGATGGGGTATATCTTAGATTTTGAGGAATTTCAAATTCCAGCTAGCAACAAATAGGCGACATATTGCTACCACTGATTACCAAATACATCATCACTGGGCGGACAATGATATGTTCATTTTTAATATCTTTACAATATAAAGTATAGCAAAAAAATGTTAAAAATTCCGAAATTTAAATTATAAGTCTTGAAAATATTAAGTATTCCTTTATCTTCGTGGGAGGTCTATATTTATTGTTAGTATATGTTGTTTTTATCGCCTTAAAAATTAAAACGCGAAAACAGTTATTTAATGTCTTGATTACTGGCAATAACAATAACAGTTTTATATAAAAACCAAAGAATTGACAAAACAGCTAGAAATATAATATATTATATTTCATTAAATTTTTAATGATTACAACAATTTAAAAAACAGAAGCATTGAACCAACAGTATAACAATGTTATATTCCATTGAATTTGCCAAAAAACCTCATAATTACAATAATGTTCTACTACGAAAGAAGGCATCAGATGAATTATGACCAGAAAAGGGGCTTAAATTACTTTGTTTTACACCCGAGTGTTGAGCATCAATTACCGATAATACAATAATCGGATTAACAAACCCATACTCACAGCTTCATCACATTTTTAATTATTTTTCCAAATTTCAGATTTGTTAAAAATATGAAATTAAATATCAGATTATAGAATAATTATTTCAATTATTATGCTATATAACTGTGAAATAGTAACTTGTACAACATGTAATATAGTTAGATACGCTCTCTCAAGGTTTCCTTTCTTCTGTTACAAATATGACATATGTTATTAATAAAACTAGGACTGTTGTTACAACTATCAATAGCTTTAATATTTTAAGCTTATTACTGTTGACAATAAACCTTGCCCCTATCTGCTTCCAGGGGTGGTATAATACTCAGAGTGAAAAGGTCCCAGAAGGTCGAGAAATAATTGAGATCGTGTTGTGTTAGGAACAGAATAGGTCCTATATTGTATAGACCCATATTTCTCTTGAGGGGTCCATTCAGACATCATTTAAATCAATTTTTGTAAAATGAAGAGATTTCTTTTGTTAAATGTCAATTATAATAACTACATACTTGATAGAAATGTACTTCGAAACAAGTAACTATTAATTCATATTTTATTAGGAATGAATTGAGCAAGAAATACTAACCTATAAAATGCATAATTAATTATAAATATAAGAATTCCCACGTCGTCAAATCTCTGCATCATATAGTGTGCTTAAAATTGATACCAGGAAAACCAACATAAATTTGGAATTAAAAATTGAAAGTTGTTTCCTTGGAAAGATAATCAAGCAATTATACCTTATAAATCATTACTTATCGGGGTAAGTCATGAAAATACGAAACTAAATCAAATCAACATATATCAATCAGTTTTGTATTAATAATATTTAAGTATTTATGATAAAAACGTTTTATTCAAAATACAAGTATTTTTCCTATCATTTTATGGATGAAAATAAATATTATACCCGTTTGAATTTTTAAGCACTAGACACAATTCCTCATCACTAATGCTTAGAGCAAAACTGCGAAACCAATTTTTTCCAAAATGTTGAAAAAATATCAAAAGGGCCAATATATGTTTTAACTTAGGAAATACTTTGCATTAGGGTGTATCCCTTAGTTTTTGAGGACTTTCAGATTTTAACTAGCAGCAAATTTAGACAATAGCATTACTCTTATTTCGAAAATGGGTACACTTGCGTGGTCACAATACACACACTTGAACAACAGTAGACAAAGACATTAATTCTTGGTTTTTTTTACACCTGCGTTTTCAAAAACAAGATATGAACTTTCGTATGACAGCGTGGCATTTTCTAAGACCTAGATAATTTAATCGAAATTACAACTCTAAGCGTTTGTTAAAACAGTTTAGACTAGAGAAAAGGGTTTGAAATCGAATGTTTATTTACAAACTTAAGTCCTATTTATCAGTTGGCATTCATCAAAAATAAACATACAAGTCTATGTTCAAATTACAACCCAAATATAGTAAAAACGCGTAAAACTTTCCGCAAAGGCATAGTGCCAAGGTGCTCCGGAAGGATAAAGACCTCCTGCCTAGTCATCAGTAAAGTGTAAAATTTAAATTGAGAATGAAAGGAACGTGGTATCATGGAATAAGTTTCTAGGTAATTTACAGAAGATCTACATTTGCTTTTCAAAACTAAATTCCGTTTTCAAAGGTGCAGAAATTTGGGAAAGTATGAATCCAAAAAATTGCAAAATTTCGATCATGTCTATTTCTTTACCTCGTTTTTACCCAAGAAGGGAACAACTAAGTATTTCAAAGCAAACAAAATAAACATATTTTAATTCCATTTTCAAATACTTGAAATAAAGTTTATAACGTAATTATTCCAGTATTGTGTAAAATCGCATAATTCCCTTTTCCCGCCGATTAATCGCAAAGTTAAAATTTTCATTTGGTAAAATGATCTGAAGTTTCTGGTTAAACAATTAACGTAAAAATCAAAAATAATATATCGCTATAATGCGACAAATTCTTAAATACAATGTATATTCAAATGATCCAAAACTAAAGACCAAGTGTAAATCATCAAACACAAACATATCAGTCCATGTTGAAACCAAATCACAAAAAACACTTTCTCTCTACCCTATAATATAACTACAATTTTTTTATTATATGGTGATGTTGTAAACCTTACTGTTAATGAAAATATCTATGCTTTCGAAGTTGTTCAAAAATATATATTGTTATCCAAAAGATTTTGACAGTAACTCTCTCTCTCTCTCTTTCATATCATCTACTTTAACAATATAATACTTAATGCATTATTTTATGCTTCGACTTGCTTTCCTGATCTTATAACTGTGGTGACGAGTTAATATAAGACCTTGGTCTTGTTCTCGAATCCTTTTCTTCATGTATATGTATGTTATTGTGCCATTGTTTTGCTTTTTGTGAATAAAATATTGTTTAAACTAATCAAATCCCCAAAGCAATTTTAGAAATTAGCAAATTTAGTTAAGTACGTGAACTTGCACAAGGGAAGTGAAAACAGGTGTTGTGCTCCCTCCGAAAGGGTAAAATCAAAATTTGTTTATGAAAGAACATAATGAATTGTGTTGTTATGAAGACCTTGTGGTCAAAATATTTATACATATTTGTATTCTGGAGGAATTCCATAAAATAATTGAAGCTGTTTTTATAACAGTGGTAATATATTTCATTTTCAAAATAATATAAAATTCTTAAGAAATAACTGAAGATATTTAAAACATGAGTAATATGTTTCGTTTTTTCAAATTACATATGATACCAGTTTTAATTCACAGAACTAGACGGCCGCTTTGGAATACAATTCCCTATCAGTAGTTCTTGGATCAAAAATGTTGAAAAATACCCAAAGAATCAAAAAATATTTTAATAATGTAAAAATGTTTGTTTTTTCTCTTTTTATAATTTGTTCTATTATGAAATATGAGAAATCTGTAACTAAATCTATGCACTTTACAACAGTAAACGCAACCAAGAACTGGAACAATACAAATACTAAATGACAGAAAACATTTCCATCATTCATACATCTAATTTATAAAAATCTTTTTACTCAAACGCATCCAAAGTCTAGTCTGAGAAATATATGTAAAAGTTCGAAACATATTAAGCACCATCAGTTTTGAAATTGATATTGGTTATTTGGTTTCTAATTTTAAAAGAAAAATAAAAAATTAAGGGTTTAGAACATATTTTGTACCATCAGTTTTGAAAATTCATTTTGGTTCCTATAGTTTCAATTTTGAAAAAATAATTCTTCCGTCTCGGTGAAAAAAATCTGTACAAAAATCTATGACAGTATGTTAGATCCCCGTTTATTAAAGAATCCTTAGTTCGATATATTGAATAGGAAAATTTTAAATCTTTATTTTTTATCCTTAGTTTTGAGATTTTCTTCAATTTAGGGTGTTATTACTAAACATATTTTATTTTACAGCACTAGACTGTCATTTATGCCTTTTATTCCTCATCAGTAGTACAGGAACCAAAGTTGGAAATACAAATATTTTTAAAATGTTGAAATAAGAAAAATACAATGATCAAAATGCATTTTACCAAATCCACATAAGGTACCATTTTGAATTTTAAAACATAACTTAGTTTTAAGAGGAAATAAAAAAAATTTAGAAGCAGATATTTTAATGAACAATGTTTATCTGAAAATAAAATGCATTGCCACCTGGGTGAAGGATATCCTCGGGGATATTTAGTCCACAAGCAGAGAAACCAGCCCCGTGTATTCTAATTTTTCTTTCATTTGTAGTATATTCAACAACAAAAATGCCGGTCCGTGATACAATCCTAATCCTAAAAACTAAGAACACACTTTGATACTTCCAAAATTACCTTAAACACGTGTACTTTCACCAGGGAAATGAGACCAGGTGCTCCGGAAAGGCAAGCACCTCCTGTTTTGTTAGCTAGACTCCAAGTCAAAATGAAAAGTACGTGGAATAGCAGATTCCTTTACAGAACATTCGGCCTCAATTCCCTAGTGGAAGTTCACGTGTTTAACCTAATGAAACTAATATACTATTGTTTAAATTTGCTGTTAGTTAAAAAAAATTCCTCAAACGATAAAGTATCCTCCCTCATGAAAATTACTTCCCTATTTAAATTTGGTAAAATATATCTTGGTCCTTTACGTATTTTATCAACATCTTCGGAAAAATATATTTTGGTTTCACAATATTGGTACAAGCACTACTGATGAGGAATTTTAATCCGAATCGACCGTCTAGTGCTTTAAAATAGTGGATAGTGGTTCGGACATTGATTAGTATGTATGTTTTTGATTTCAAATATTTCAGGGAATAATTGTGAAACTGAGACAAGAAACTCTGAAATGAAAAAAGTTAATACACTTTAGTGACGGGTATACATAGCTAAACATTAGGTGATTAACCTTCCGGTGTACAAGGTCTTTCTTCACTGGTGTTTAACTTAAATTGCCAATTTCAAAGTCTTTACTTTGCTTTTTGATTTAGACTCGGATTGGTACGTTTAATTTTGATAAGTACAGTTAAATTTTGGAATTCCTCGAGGAGTTTTAATATTCGTGAAAGATTCGAAAAAAAAACAACTTTCAATTTCGTCCAGAATCATATGTAGCCAATAATATATCTAGTACATTCAAGTTTCTAGCAAACTATTATTTCTGTTTAAATTTAAATTTTTCTCTAGTTTTTTTGCTGAAATACGTTCGCGAATATTCAATTTTTACATAATGAAGTTACGTTTACACTGATTATCATCCGATTTTGCGAAAATGAAAATATTCCAGTGACTAGAAATGCCGTTTACAATAATAATAATTTTATTTCAGAATATATATTTTGATGCCTTAAATATTTTATTACCCCCTTGAACAATTTGGTTTCACAATTTTGGTCCAAGCACTACTGATAAGAAATTGTATTCCGAAACTGTATCCCGTTAAATTAATACTGTTATAATATGTAATGTAATCTTTTTTCTATGATTGAAACTGATATGATGAATTGCAGATTAAAAGACTATGGTTATCGCAAATCTTAATGAGAAAATATTTTTGCTTTATCATTTACGTTGCTAAATACGCACTTGACAACAAGGGCTACTTGAATTTGTTATAGAAATAATTATAGTTTTAGGCATACGGTGAACATGTTAGAAATCCACATGTTAAGTTTATATTCATCAGGATTAGTTTCATTGAAGTAAAAACATTTACAAACGAATAAATTCTACTATGATAAAAAAGTTCTATTTTTTGTGTAAAGAATACAAGGCAAATTCTGCTATGAACTTTATTTCGGCCATTTTTCACTAAAGTGTTAAACATTAATTACGTTTAATTTAAATTGCTAAGTTGTTTCGTATTTGGTCAAACGCCAACTTGAGGGTCAAATTTGGTTAATCTTCTAAATTATTTTACCAATATTACAGTAACAAACAGTCTACCTTACAACAATCAAGTTTCATTGATAAGCATCTGTAGATATTTGATAAATGTTTTCAAACTCAATAAAAACTCTTTTACAGATTCTTGAATTGGAGGCTGATATTTTGAAAATAAAACCAAACATAAACTTCCGGTTCATTTCACTGCCAAAATCACAATTCCAAAAGCAAAGTAAAAACTTTTAATTTTGGCAAACTCGTTAACCACTTAAATTTCCATAATGATGATCTTGTAGTGTTTGTATTTGATTTTCATTTTTCGTTTAATTTTGAAAAGTCATTAATTTCCAATTTCATGGCCAATGTGACTTGTTTTGTTTTATTACTGTTTAGTAAAGATCCAACTGTTCTCCAAATTTTCCCTAATTTTACATTAATGTTTTGATTTTAGTTGCTTTTTTCGAATACCAATGTTCAAACAAAACTAAAATAAGTAATCGCTATGTCTCAAATAACGACAGTGCTTTAAACCAAAAGCTCTCTAGTCTTGCTTTGTAAAACACAAAAACACCTTAACATATGGACAGGTGTATGTCAATTTCAATTATGTTAAAGGAACTGACATTTATGAATCAACAGTATTTGGAATCAATTTGAGAATTTAGTACTGCGAGCATATATTAATTTTGGAATAATATTTTAGATATATTTCAGCAAAATTCTTAATGTGTTTTGCGTTGTTACAGCAGGAGCATATATATGATACAATTCTTCAGCAGTTCAGGTTGGGGCTTATGAAACTCTCGTCTGCTAGTTTTAATTGTTTATAAAATATAAATAGTCATTAATTCATTTTGAATAAAATAATACAATTCAAAACTAGTTTTTGAGATAAGGAAGCACTTTGCAATTATTATTTAATAAACATCCAAAGGTAGTACATGGAAGTTTCACAAACCTCGAACTGTTAAAGAATTGTATCATATATACAATGTTGTCTTTTGAAGGGTCGAATATCTTCTCATTTTCCATCAATTACAGATTACACTTCCAGTTTCTTCTTTTTGTCGCCTCTTTAGTGGGACAACTATTTGTAAAAAAATGATTTGTTTAAAATCCTTATCTGAACTGCTAGAAACTAATTTTCTATTATCTTCAGTTTCTAAGAATTTTTCAAGTTGTTTTTCCATTTTGATTCAAATTTTAAAAAATATTTTTCAAGAAACTCTTATTAAAAGTTGATTTTGAAATGGTTGTGATATGCAATTGCCTGGCTGAATTAGTTCCTATTTCTTAAAAAATGATCTGTTTAAAATCCATATCTGAACTACTAGAAACTTATTTTTCAATTATCTTTTGTTTCTAAGAATTTTTCAAGTTATTTTTCCATCTTGTTTTCTTATTGAGTTGCGTTATTGGTTTTATTGTTACTGTGAGAAACACAAATTTTAACTTCATTTTCACGCTTTATTTTTTTAAGTTTAACCTTACATTGTTGTTTTTAAGTTAAACCTTACAATTTTGTTTTTATGATTATGATAAGTTTTGGAAATTGTGGGAATGGTTGCAACTTAGGGATAGAAATACCACTCAAATCTTGGTTTCCAAAGTTTTTAATTTGCTTTTTTTCTTGGGATTTGAACATGTGGACACCCTTATATGTTTTGTTTGACTCTTAATAATTTTAATTTGCTGAAATGTTCTTGCACATTATACATGTATGTGGAAAGTTGTTTTATCAATAAGATAAATTATACATTTTGTATCAAAATTTTAATTTCTAATCACTAGGGTCCGATCTTTTAAGTTTAGAGATATAATAAAAATTAGTTCTAAATATGTTTCACTTACAACTGGAAAAGAAATACATAATTTTTTTGGGACAAGTTTTAAATGTTATAAAATTCTCAATTTCTGATATTTTTTCATAATTTTATTGGTCATGTCTGCTTAAACAATATTTTTGGAAATATTTTTCACGAACATCTATTCTGAAATGTTTGTGTTGTGTTATTGCCTAGCTGATTTGGTTCCTAGTCTCCAGTTTTTTAATCCTTTTTTACCTTATAATTTCCTTAATTTTAATTTAGTTTTAAAAAAATCTTAAAAATTTTGATAATTTTCTATACAATTGGAAATGTAAGCTGTCATTTTGAAGATAACTTGCCGTTTATAACAGCTGTATTTTTTATTTTGTCAAAAAAAAAAATAAATAAATAAAAAGAAAAAAAAAAAAATAATAATAATAAAAAAAAAAACAATGTGCTACAAAAATATCGTCAAAATTTCCTCAATTTTAACGAAAATCTTAGTTAAGAAATTATTAGGAATGATTTTGAAACTTGGGCTTGGTCATATATACCCAACACCAATTCCCATGCATATACAGCATGTTTTTTTATAAACACATTCTTCTATTTCGTTTAATCGGCTCATGAGACAGAATGTTCTGTTCTAAATGTTAAAATGTTGTCACTTTGAAAAGATTAAATGCAGGATAACAAAAAAGAGAATTAAAATAAAAACGGCGTGGATTTGAACAGTTTGATAATAAAAACCCGTACATATATCAATATTTTAAAAATATTTTCCTTGTTTCAAAAGACCGAAATAAAACAAACAAACAAACAAACAAATAAAAAAAATGAATAAATAAATACAGCAAATTGGCTACAAAGGACTAAAACATAAAATTTGTCCTCTATTTTTAACTTTGATTTCACAATTTTGGTCCAAGCACTACTGATGAGAAATTGTATTCCTAAACGACCGTCTAGTGCTGTAAAACACTGGTATAATATGTAATTACATACATATTTGCTTTGTCTTTTTGGCTGTTTTGTCGTTAACTTTATTGTGTCGTGTGCTTGGTTACCTTGCAAACTCCTTTACTTATATGAAAATGCTAAAGACAGACCAATAGAATTGACATTTACCGATAAAAAAGGAGTTTGGTAAAACGTGTAACAGCTCGGAAATAAATCTGGACATTTATATAATTATTTTCTAGATCCTATCATAACAGACTCAAAATCTTTTTAAAAAATTTAATTGTAAGAAACATCATTATGCTAAATCTGATTACTTTTCAGTTAAAATTCCCCATTTTTATATTTTTCCCCAAATCAGATACTTCTGTGAAAGTTGATTTTCAAGAAAAACAACTTTATTACACACATTTAGATCATAAAGTTAAAATACAAGTTTCAAATACAGGAAAAACTTCAATATTATAATTTTATAAACAAAATTTGATGTTATTATTATAATGTTAACCTTTCAAAAATATAAATTTGTAAAGCTATTTATGGATGACAGTGTATGTATTCGCTTTGCCTGTTTTATAATTACCTTAAGTGTGTCGTGTGCTTGGTTTCCTTTGGTGTTGCCAAGTTTAAGTTACAAAATCCCTTACTTTTATGCTAATGCTTAAACCAGACAAATGAAATTGACATTTACCGATAAGAAAGAAATTCGGCAAAATTAAAACGTGTAACAGCTCAGGAACAAATTTGCACAATTGTTTAATTATTTTCCTAGCATTTGTAATGACAAAGCAATCATGAGACAACACAACAACAACAACAACAACAAAGTTCCAACAAAAACAGTAAAACCAGATGTTCACAGAATGAATGCAGTTGAGTCGGCAAGAAAATTGACGAACTTTCTAAGGCTAGAATCTTCCCGTTTTGGACTCTAACTTGGCCTGTAAAGGCGTTTTGATTCCTAAACGCGCGCTTTATGCGATTTGGCCACCCAGTACCCAATGCATATTGAGACCACTTACATTCTGACTATCAAATGAGCACTGGATGTAATATCAAAATTGAATCAATTTTTTTTTTTATATTTTTTTATTTTCTTTTGGCATAAATACATTCGCACATATTAAAATAGTTTCATCAAAACATGACATTATATAAACAATTCAATGCTGAAAGCAGTGTTGCTGTAAAGGTATTTTGTATTGCCCTAACATCACAAATACAGTGTTGACATGTTAGGAATTTATCGTAGAGCTAAACGAAAAGGGGTAGTCGATGCTTGGATGCCGTGTGGCCGAGATACAAATAGCAAGTTGCCAAAAACTTTAGAGATAGATAGCAGCTGCCAAAAAGCTGTCGAGGATCCTTTAGCAGAGTGTTTAACTTGCACTGTATCATACTTTTAATGGAAATAATAATTGGGAAGGAATTTTTTAATATTCTTAATATTTGTAATTTCTATCACGGTAGAAGAAAAAGGAGTACCGGTGGCCCAGTGGTTTAAAGCACGCACTTACGGATCACAACAACTATCACCGCCTAGGTTCGAATCCCAAACGGCACAGTTCTTAGTGTGTGGATACAGGCCCCGGTTTCACAATCATTCCTTAGCTAAGATTTTTCTTAACTAAAATTTAGCAAATTTTGGTAATCTATTTTTAGAACTACTGCTGAATACTTTGTTCAAACTAAATGCTAATGTTTTATTGTAACAATTTTCTTAAAATTGACACCCATAATTCCTCAATATCTTGAAAATTAACAAAATTATAAAGATTTCAAATTTTTCAAGATATAAGTTAAGGGAAATCTTAGCTAAGGAATGATTGTGAAACCGGGGCCAGTCCAACTTGTGCTAGCGGCAACTTGTATACTGCGGTCTTGCCTATAACGACCATAATTATACCTCTTTATATATCTTTGTTCTTTATGTAACCTCTATATATAGTTTGTCACTTCAGCTGCCGAACGTCGACGGGTTTTCTGGTGGAACTCGGGGTTCCTTACTATCGGTGAACTGACCGCCTCGATATAAGTGAAAGACACTTGTTTGTGGAGTGAAATTCTATTGATAAACTCTACTCTATCGTAGCAAAATATGAACGACATAGCATAGATCTTACCATCTATTCTGTCATATGTCTTACTTCAAATATAGAACATTTAAAACCACTGCGGTAGCTCAGTTGGTAAAGTGTTCGCTCCGTAAGTGGGATGTTGAGGGATTGAACCATGACCGGTTCCGACGTAAAACTTGAAAGTTGATAGTAACTGTACTCGGCATTACGAAATGAAATTCTACCGGATGGTTTTCCTTCTAAGTTGCGTTGGCTGTTGATAAGAAAATTGTTTTTCAGTTTCAAATATATTTTTTCTAAAATGAAGTTGTTTGTCAAAATATATAATTTCGTGTTAACATTTATATTTTAGCAATATTTTTATTTTTATTTTGTTTATTAGCCAGCCACAAACACCTGTAAAAATGTCAGGGTTGCTTTCAATATCAATGACGCGGTTTTGTAAAATTCATTTTGTAACTTACCCCGTATTTTTTTCCACTTTTTATGCGATTATTTTTTATGTTAGCTAATTAATACGCAACAACACCTTCAACCATGCTATTTTTATTGGTATTTTACGCTTTTTAATTCATATTTTACACTTTTAAACATGTAATTTTATTAATATGTTACAAAATAAAAGCAGATTGTCATTGGCATTTTCATCTTTCGCGGATTATAATTGTTATCAAGTTACTCTTGCCACGATTTATAATACTGAGTATTCCGAGCAAGAAATGATCTATTAATGGGAAATATATTATATATTTTAATCATTCTGATGAGATATCTTTCCCACCACAAAAGATTAATTTGGAAAGAAACATTAATATTATTAATTCAAAGATACGAGTGATCATTTCGCTTCGTATTAAAACGTGATTTATTTGGAAAGTAGGTGAAAAGTTTTGAATTGATCTGCCGTGTGTGGTGATTAAAATTTTTAGATTTAATGTGAAAACTCGTAATAAGATAGGAACACAGGTGCTTGCAAAATTCTTTAATCCCCTTTTTATATGATTTACAACTCATTTCCCATCTTATAAAAACATACTAGTAGCCTCTCTCTCGCTAAGCAACCTCTTTCGTGTAGCAATTCTCCTCTCTCTCTCTGATTTACAACCCAATTCCCATCTTATGAAAACATACTTAAAGCCTCTTTCTCGCTAAGCAACTTTTCATGTTAGGCATTTCTCTCTCTCTCTCTCTCTCTCTTCTCTCTCTCTCTCTCTTTCTCTCTGATTAACAACTCTCAGCCTCTTTGCAATCTCCTACTCTCCTATGAAAACATACTTGCAGTACCACTCTGCCTTAGCATCCCCCTCTCGCTCTCTCTAGCAACATGTTTCTCTTTCTCTCATTGAGCATATTAATCCCTGTCTCTTTGCAACCCCCCAACTCTCCTAGGAAAACATACCTGTAGCCTCCCGCTGCCTTAGCAATCAATCTCTCTCTCTCTCTCTCTCTCTCTCTCTCTCTCTCTCTCTGTGTGTAACCACTGCGGTAGCTCAGTTAGTAGAGTGCTTGCTCCGTACGTGGGATCAAATTCCGACCGGGTCTGACATTAAGACTTGAAAGTTGGTAGTAGCTGTTCTTATGCAAAACACTTGGCATTTCGAAATGAAAGCCACGGTTCTTTTGAATGGGAATTTACAAAAAACGAGGTCCTGTGTCACGGTATACGTAGCACGATAAAAAACACTGTTTTATAATGTCATCAGCGCAACGCACAAGGATTTCTACACCTTCGGCTTTAGCTAGCGACGTTTCGATATAAGTGAAATATTCTTGACTTGGACGTTAAACACCATTACTCAACTCAACTTGTACCATAATAATAACCATGGTAAGCGTATATACATCTGAACGTCGAAATTAACCAGACTTTTAACTCATGACAGAAAGCAACTACAGTGTCTCAACCGGCCATGCAAATTATGAGAATGAAAACCATGGTAACCAACTCTACCCCCCCCCCCGGCCGGCCACTCAAGTAAGCCACATTGGTAACTATAGTGACGATAATTTCCCCGACAGGCCGTGCAGGTTATGAGACTGGTAACCATAGTAACCAACTCTACTTCTCCTCTAGCCGGCCGTTCAAGTTATGCAAACTGGTAACTAAAGCAACGATAAATTCCCCGACGGGCCATGCAGATTATGAGACTGGTGTCCATATAAACCAATTCTTCCTTTTCTCCGGTCGGCCTTTCAAGTTTTAGCAGTTTGGTAACTATGACTTACTTGACTTAAGCTTTTTTCACTCCCCAGTGGAGTATAGGCCACTGACAATTCCTCTCCATCTTCCTCTGTCTTTTGCTAGTTGGTGGATGTTGTTCCATGTATATTCTTGTTCTAGCATCTCTTTCTCCAGTGTTCTTCTCCATGTAAGTTTCGGTCTTCCCCTTTTTCTTTTTCCTTGAGGTGTCCATTGAAGGGCTTGGCATGTGATGTTCGTCTTGCCTTTGCGCAGCGTATGACCCAGCCACTTCCATTTTCTCTTCTTTATTTCCTGAACAATAGGTGTTTGTTTAGTTCTTTGCCAAAGATCTTCATTTGTGATTTTGTTGGGCCACCATATCTGAAGGATGGATCTGAGACATTTGTTTATGAATATTTGAAGCTTATTGCTGTTGTTGACTGTGAGACTCCATGTTTCTGAGCCATATAGCAAGATTGATTTGACGTTGCTATTGAATATCCTGAGCTTAGTCAGCTTAGCTTGGTAACTATAGTAACGATAAATTCCCCGACAGGCCATGTAGGTTATGAGACTGGTAATCATAGTAACCAACTCTACTTCTTCTCCGGCTGGCTGTTTAAGTTCAGCAGTTTGGTAACTATAGTAACGATAAATTCCCCGACAGGCCATGTAGGTTATGAGACTGGTAATCATAGTAACCAACTCTACTCCTTCTCCGGCTGGCTGTTTAAGTTCAGCAGTTTGGTAACTATAGTAACGAGAAATTCCACGGCTGGCCATGCAGGTTAACAAGAGTTATAGCCATTGTTACAGCCATCTAGATTCCTGTGGCTGACCGCGCATGTCAACCAGACTAGTAGCTTTAGTAGCCTGCTAGACTACCCCGTCGAGCAGTCCTGCATGTTAAGCATATCAGAAAACTTGCATACAATACCAACACATGTATACAGCATATCAACAAGTATGCTTGCCAGTAAATATAAGAAATAAGCCTACAGCATGAAGCCATGGACTCGAAACTTCATATAACGTTTTTTGTCTGCATCCTGGACAACGAAGTTTTCTAGGCATGATTTATCATTAGGTTAGAGGTAAACGTGCAAGCGTCTACGAGACCAAGCGCTTTCACTTATCCGCCAGCTCTGCTATGATCGCAGGATGGCTGCTAGAAATCTACGTCAAATGATGAACTGAAATAGAATGATTTTGCTACGTATAAACATAACAATTGAACCTAACATAATATAGGAATGAAACTAATTTTTCTTTTTGTTACGGAAGTATGAAAGAATTTGGGCATTTTGCACACTTTGCGTGTGTAAATTGTTCAATAGGATTCGCCGCTTTATCACGTGATACCCTCTAACGTTTGTGCAGAACACTAATTTCCAATGGATATGGAATCGATAATGACGTTTCCTGTAAAAATGACGTTATTATGGGGACTTGTGACGTTAACGTTTTCCAAAACGTTTCGCACAAATGTTAAGAGGTATTGATCACGTGGTATAGTGGCGAACCCCATTTGAACAACAATATAGCCGTAGAAAGTAAAAAAAATACTAACGCTATGGCGTAGGAATTGAAATGCCTCTGTACGACATCCATAATGAAATGACGTCATTGAGAGCATTCCATTCATGCAAACGTAACAGAAAAATCAGACCAATAAAAATGTTTTTAACAAATAAGAATTGAATTATCATAACATAAAATAAAATAACATAACACGACATGATATGGCATGAAATGGCATGACGAAACAAAACATAATCAAAAACAAACATACGAATCCATGTCCGAATCACAATCCAGAAGGAAAATAAATACTTTGGAATTGACAAGTCAGGTTAGATACGTAAACTTTTACCATTGAAATGAGGCCGGGTGCTCCGGAAGGGTAAGCACCTCCTGTTTAGCTAGCTACACTCGTCACGTGTGTAATCAAAATTGTGTGAAAGGAACATGGAACTATGGACATCAAATATATCCAGGGCAATCCTGGACACACAAACATCAAACTTATTAACAATACTGTGATGACGGCCATAAAAATTTTTGAGGGCCTTGCCTTGATAAGCCTAGGCTTGCAATATCCTTCAGTTAACAATTTATTTGCAAGCAGCCTGCTTCGTTGTAACATATAACATAACATGACATTATATGACATGCCATGACGTAACATACAGTGTAGTTTGTTAATGAACAACTCGTTGTAAAATAAGTTGGAGTATTGAAATGGGATGGTGTAATGGTGCTTTGGTCCGAGTAAAGATTCGCCCATTGTTACCAAGGAAGTCAGTTCTGGAGAAATCTTGAGTGCCCGGAGAAAAGCAATTGAATTAACAAATTTTCACACGAAGATTTGTTAACATTCGCCCATTGTTACCAAGGAAGTCAGTTCTGGAGAAATCTTGAATGCCCGGAGAAAATATCTGAACTTTGGCAATTGAATTAACAAATTTTCACACGAAGATTTGTTAATGCGGTAATTTAAACCTAGGCAGCGTAAGGTTTCTCGATCCATAAGCCAAGGCAATTTGGTATCCAAAGCCTGGATTAGACACTGAATAACGTGTAAAAGTATTGTTAGTTCGCTTATCGAATGCCTTTGGGTTTTTTCATTGGACAAGGAGTGGCCACCTCGATAAAATAATCATGAATGGGAAGAAAAACACCAATACTCTGCTTTTCATATAAGTGTATTCACAACTACGGTTGCAAATTTGGCAGTTTTTGCTTTGCTCCGTAGGGAGGTCGATCCCCAGTCTGGTCTGACCAAGAGTTGAAAATAGGTAAGACTTTTCTTTCGCTAAGCACTAGACAATTTAACAAAAGCCATGGGTCGTTCCAAAGAGATCTTTAGGAACCGATGTTCTAATCACGGTATGCTTGGCATACTAAAGAACCCTCTCTTCACATCAAACTACAAAGGCCTTGATAATGGTATTTGGCACTTAAACTTTAAATTGTGACGTCTCGATGTAAGTGAAATGTTCTTGGCAGGGACGTAAAACACCATTTAATCAGTCATTAGTATATTGCATCACGCTTTCTTAGTTACATTAATATTATCTTTATGCATGTTTATGCAAAATATATGTCTCCATTGCCATTTCAAATAATGAAACGAAACTGATGAGGCAAAATACATGTACATGTATATAGATAGAGTATCTAAATTTAAAAAAAAGAGCACTTAAAGATAGTCCCTTTTTGTTAGCACAACTCTAAAAGTGTTCTTGGTTTAGATGTACCCGATAAGGGAACATTTAAATGAACAAGAGGCCCATGGGCCTTAACGCTCACCTGAGGAAGAGTACATATCTCATGCAGAGGTTCAATGGTCAATGACATTAATACAATATCAAAATTTTCAACAGTAAGGGCCAATAATATGGAAGTATTTTTGCAAATTAATTATAATAATTATTATATAAGTATGCTATATATAACATATTTAAAGTCTAGCTACAATATATTATTTATAAATAGCTAAAACATCTGTATATTAAAATGTGCATTAGGCCAATACCTACAATATTCCCATATACATGCCTATACAAAAAGTTTATAGTTTTTGAGATAATTAACCATTTAAGTATTCGTTTGCATCTATGACCTTGACCTTTGAACCTATGACCTTCATTCATATATCAAAATGATTGTTGTGCAAATGCCTACAATATTCCAATATACATGCCTATACAAAAAGTTTATCGTTTTTGAGATAATTAACCATTTAAGTATTAAGTATTAATTAACTATTTTGGTAATCTTGGACATCTGTGACCTTGACCTTTGAACCCATGACCCTGATCTATGTATCAAAATGATCGTCATGTCAATACCTACAAATAACTGAAAATCCTACGCCATTATTTATCACAAGAAATGTTAAAAAAATAGCAATTTTTATCAAAGGTCAAAAACTGGGACATGACCTTGACCTTCGACCTTGACATCAATTGGAAGAAAATTGCAAGACAAGATCAACAGTGAAAACTCCATACAATTATCATCAGCTGTTATGAAGTTATAACAATTAATGTCTCATTTTAAAAATTACGTAATTTTACGCAAAAAACGCGTAACCTATTTTTCGTCTAATTTTCATAAAAAACACAATTTTAATGTTCCCAGGTATGCTGAATCCAAATATCCAATCAAAATTTGCCTGCACCTTTTGGTTTTTTTTTGTCTTTTTGCTATTTTTAGTAACAGCAGCCATCTTGTTGGACGTGGCCAAACCCCGAACACAATTTTGAAAGGCTGTTACCCAGGCATAATATTAACCAAGTTTCATCAAATATGGCCCAGTAGTTTTGGAGGAGAAGATTAAAATGTAAAGTTTACACACGACGGACGACGGACGACGCACGACGGACGACGGACGACGCACGACGGACGGTGATAGATTGCAATAGCTCATCTGAGCCTTTGGCTCAGGTGAGCTAAAAATTAAGCAGAAAATAATAATGATTGCCATTGTCTAAAACTAGCCCTCTCGTTCAGGGTTTAAAACACGATCGGGTATTACAAAGAATTAAAGTCAGGTAGACTGTTGCTTCACCTATAGGTGGGGACGTATCGATATAAGTGAAGCATTTTGAATGGGACGTGAAACCCTATTTAATCAATCAATTAATCAAACAATTAAATAAATAAATTTTATATACCTAATCTGGGTAGAAACAACATAGTATACACGCATGAGGTGTTGGTCTTGAATCCACAATTTTTCCTCCTCGAGTTATTTCCCTTATATCTAGAAAAAGTGTCATCCTGAAAAAAGTCCATCAGTATACTGCTACTCGTCTAAAGTAATTCAATATTCATTAATTAAAGGAATGTTTTTTGTTTTGTTTTTTTAGCTTTTACGTACTTAAATTTAACAAAATATCAAAAGAACACAAAAAATTGAAATTAAGAAAATGCATACTTGGCAAAAATAAAAAAGCCAACAACACACTGAAATAAAGGGATACAATAAGACGTAGAATTTTCTTTTGTAACAACTTCATCTCATTAAAATGTATATATTTTTTTTTGAAAATGAAATGTTCAAAATGACTTAATTTCATTTTGTTTTGGGTGTTTACAATTGGGTGTTTTACAGATCAGAATAAAATAGTGGAGTGATAGTGTTTTGTCGCAGTCAAAATTCCTTCGTTTTCAATAATGCACGTATATCACGGCGGTCAGTTCTTGGATCATGAAGGAAACCGGAATACCAAGAAAAAAACCCACCGACCAGCGTTGAGCAAACTGAAAATATTACACGCCGCAATCTGTCCCGATGGAGAGTCTAACAAATGAAAATGTTTTAAACACCAGGTCTCGATCGTGATTCGAACTTAGACAATGACAAGTGCTCTAATATGTAAGCCCACTTTTTAGACCACTAAGCCACCGTGGTCCCTGAAAATTATAGAAAACAAGACACAAGATAAATAAATAAACAAATAACGTCACGGAGAAAAATACAGTACCTTCCACCAAGCCACGGCGAATCATCAGCTCATTTCGATCTCTCGTTAGCTATATCTCGGCAGATTTTCGGCAACCGCAATATATAGCTCTTCTGCAGGTTTTTGGTAACTAGCTACCAACAACTTAGCTATTCGACATCCAAGCTTCGACTCATTTTTCTGAGAACCACTGCGGTAGCTCAGTTGGTAGAGTGCTCGCTTTGATGTGGGAGGTCGTGGGTTCGATCCCCGGCCGGGTCTGATCCAAGACTTGAAAGTGGGTAGTGACTGTTCTTTCGCCAAGCACTCGGCATAACGAAATGAAAGTCACGGTTCTTTCGGATGGGAACTTAAAATAAACGATGTCCCGTGTCTCGGTGGGCTTGGCACGTTAAAGAACCCTGCTGTATAATGCCATCAGCGCAACGCACAGGCAAAATTTCTGCACCTTCGCCTATAGCCGGCGACGTGAGATATTCTTGACTGGGACGTTAAAAACCATTACTCAACTCAACTCAACTCATTTTCCTGAGCTCAGCGTTAAACTTTCGACAAAAAGAACACAAAACAAACGGGCGAAACAAGAAAACATAAGACAAGACAAGGTATACATCTATAGAGACCACTGAATATAAATAATAGGAACTGAAAAATCTACCTGGTAACATCCTTTGTAACATTGCAACCAAAAACACAACACAATACAAGTGCATGGAAACAACCAAACAAGATAACTCAAGAAAGGGCAATTGCATATTAATAAAACTGATTATAAAAGTTCTGAAAAGCACCTATGTAAATGTCTATTACTGTGGTTGTAATATATTCAGATGGTCCCAAGCATCCTACTCACTATACTACCAAGGGGTGCATAAAACTATTGACTTGAAAAAGCTTTGAAGACGTAGTGGGTAATGACGCAACAACAAGGACCTGCAAATTCAACATTAATTCGTTGGCGAAGTGCTAAACATGCAATTGCTAATGTAACAAAGATGACATTACAAATTTTGTTAACGATAGCAATAGCCAAACACACGATAAAGACAACTACATTTTGGAACCACCGATTATCAAATTCACGAATTTAGACGGGTTCTGAGATAAATATCCCGAGATGTGGCTGTTTTAACGGAAGTTCTCTGTCATGCAATTGCTAATGCAATCAAGATGACATTAAAATTTTTGTTAACGATAGCAATAGCCAAACACACAATAAGGACAAATACATTTTGGATCCATCGATTATCAAATTCACGAATGTAGACGAGTACTGGTATAAATATCTCGAGATGTAGTTGTATTACTGGAAGTTCTCTGTCATTTTACATTTTATCCCCAAATATAGGGTTTGTACCCCTTAAACCACAAATGAGAGAGGTTTTTTTTCTTAGCGGAGGCAACTACTATTTTGTAATAAGGATACCTTCACCCTGAAAGGCACTTGGTAACAGAATTTGCAACATCTACCTGAAAGGTAATAAACGGCACCACATTACTGTTGGAAAGTGCTAATCCTTATAAAGGTAACAAACAATTCATGATTTAAACGGAACCACAATGTCAGGGGACATGATATGGCATATAGTTGATATCTTATAAGATATCAGTATTTTCAAGGACTACTTTTGAATGCATTATTTTACAAAAATTTAAAACTAGCACATGTCAGTAAAATTAAAGTAACTTCCAATTTTCCAAATAAAAACCGGAAAAACACTTGATAAGAAAAATTGCAACCTCTACCTGAAAGAGAATAAACAGCACCACATAATGGTTGAAAAGTGCCGATATGTCATAAGGAAGCAAAAATTTTCATGATCTAAACAAAGCCACACTATCGGAGGGAATGTAGATACGTCATATAGTTGATATCTGATAAGATATCAGTATTGTCATATATTATTTTTGAATGCATTATTTTAGAAAAATTTAAAAGTAGCACATGAAAATAAAATAAAAGTTACATCTGATTTTTCCAAAAAAAACCGCATTTGTTAACAAAATTATCTTAGACTAGAAAAGCACTTGGTAACAGAAATTGCAACAGAAAGAGAATAAACAGGACCACATTATGACTGGAAAGTGCCGATATGTCATAAAGGTAACCAAAATTTTCATGATCTAAACAGAACCACAATATCGGAGGAAATGTTGATATGTCATTTCCTTTGCTAAATATATTTTGGTCCTTTGGGTATCTTTTCAATATCCTGGGGTCCTTTGGGTATCTTTTCACCATCTTGGGAAAACAAATTCTAGTCCAAGCACTACTGATGAGGAATTGTATTCTGAAACGGCCGTCTAGTGCTGTAAAATTAAAACTAGTATAATATGTAATAGTAGATATCTGGTACGATATCAGTATTGTCATGTACTACTTTTGAATGTTTATTATTTTATAAAAAATTTAAAAGTAGCACATGACAATAAAATAAAAGTTACATCCGATTTTCCAAATAAAAACGAGTTTGTTTATAAAAGTATTTTCGAACAAAAATCATTTGTTAGCAATAAAAAAATCAGCAAATTTTACCAGTAAAAGAGTACATACGTGTAAATGGTCTGTAATTGACGCTGAAAAATACCGACGAAATTTAAAAGTAAATGCGATTACATAAAACAATATAATAATAATGGTTATTTTTAATTTCTATATCCGGCAACAAATAAACTATGAGACATTATAACAAAAATGCAAAAAAATGGGAAATAAGATAATTTAATGATAAAATTTCAATCTATGATGCACATCGTCATAAAATTTGAGTCCCATCTTTTCATAACTTATTATCATTTGCAAAATCAAAACATCAACAAATGCTATTTATCTATATTTAAAAAATCTATAAATAACATTACTCATAAAATTCAACTTATATATTCAAATAAAGTTTTTTTGAATTAAATCGAAACTATTTAAAATATTAATTACATTTTCCCGTATTTGTATTTAACTGTAAGAACTAGACTTTTATTATTCTACGACATTCTGTAATTCCTTTCACCGGACACTAAACAAATATCAAATTTGTTTATTCTGCTGTCGGCATTATAAAGTAAAAATAGTCATTCGATATAACTTATTCCGTAGGTCAAAAACGGTGTATGCAAACATCTTTAAAAAATGTCAACAAAAACTTGTTAATTTGTCCAGAACTAATTTCCTATTTGAATCTCAATTCCCTGCTCTTGCAAACATATCTTAGGTTGCGTTCTAATGGCATGAGTCTTTTTATCTCGCCGACGTTTGGGATCGGGATAGATGTTGAAAAATCAATATTAAATATTTTGCCTGTTTGGATTTGGGTTTTTCTTTCTGTAAATTGATGCACTAATCAATCGAAATTAGAGTAAAATAATTAAATATAATTATTTTTTTAACTTTTATTTTGTGGTAGTAACTGGATAGTTGCGCAAATTTAGTGGGTACTGGTTTTCGTTTTTATTATATGCATTAGTTGACCATTGATGCACGCGTTTCACATGCAGATACTTTTAAGCGAATATGAATAACTATAGAATAAAATAAATAATAAACAGAAAAAAAATAAAATCCAAAACAAACATACTAATCCATGTTCGAATCACGATCCAGAAGCAAAGTAAAAATTTTGAAACTGACAAGTGAACTTCCACCGGGGAAGTGAGGCCGGTAAACCGGAAGCACCTCCTATTTAGCTAGCTGCACCCGCCACGTGTGTAATCAAAATTGGATGAAAGGAACAAGAATAATTAAATACATGTATGTTCAATTTAAACAATACAACGTCTGGCAATGACAATTTTTAAATAATTATTTGTATGCAAAAAATCAAACACAAACATACTGGTTTGTGAACTAATCACATTCCTACAAGTATAGAACTTTGGTGAATTAAGGAGAGTGAGGTCGGGCGCTCGGGAATAGAACCTGATGTACCTTCTGTTGTTAATTTTTAAGACATCCAGGAGTTTGAGGTATCATTTTGAAGATCACTTCAAGCTTATAGCATGTGTGATTAGTTTTCTCAAAAATGGTTATTCTTAGTCCAAAATTTACTAAAGTTTGTGAAACTGGAGCCAGAAACATAAACATCACACTTATCGACAATATTGTTTTTCTGATTTTATGTGCAAAATCTCCAAACCACTCCTCTCCCCTTTATGAAGAATAATGCACATAGAATGACAAATTTTGCATTTTTGTTTTCATAAAATTTCGAAAAATCAAAACAAATGAGTCGAAATGACAGACAATTTTAATTTAACCCGTGTTAATTTTTAAACAATGGATATCCTTTTCCCCTCATCAGCCCTAGCCATAAGTCATTTTAGACAATGGAACCCCATAGTATCATTATATTTATCAGAAGCTTGTTTTTAATAAATTATGAGATTTTTGTCCTGTTTTATTCCCCGACTCTAAAGAGGTCTTTTTACAATGAATTATAAATCACGGAAGAGACAATAAACCGAGAACGGTGATTGGTGAATTATTTATTAGGAGGTATCAAATATCGCTGTTCGATCAGGTATTTTGAGGTACTGTTTGTCGATCGGATGGTTTCATATATCGGGGATAAATCACTCGTTAAGGTCCCGTCAGATATAGTTTTTCCGACCAATCGCAAAAATAGACGATAAGGAAGTTGCTATGACTGAAACTAACGCAACAAATGAAACGAAACTTCCATGAAATTGATGATACCGCAAATATACATTGTATCTAAGTTAACAAAATCGATGGGTAAATCAATCCTTCGAGTGGAATGAAAACGGAATGCACGGGGAAAAACCACCGACATTCGTCAAGCGTCATACGAATCTGTCCCAAGCGAGCGATGAGAGGCACTGTGGTTCATGAGCGTGTGCCTTAGACCACCCGGGTACCGAGACCACTAACTCGATCCTTCCAAACATCCAGTCTCAAAGTAATGAAGTCTCATGAAATTGATGATGCCGTAAATATAAAATTATCATTTAGTTGAGGAATATTCCATGCCAGCTGTTTCAAAATAAAACGGACAACTCAATCCTTTCGAAACGTCCAGTCTCAATGTGAATGTTGAAAAAGTAATTCGGTCAAAACTGCCACCCAAGGAAACCAGTAAAAGTGGCCTTTTTGGGCACGTGCCCTTATATAGAGGTTCAGATTATATGAATAAAGAGGTATTGGGATAAAATTTTACTGGTCTTTAGAAGCATATGACCTTTATATAGAACTGGTATTCAGACAGGATCGGCTGTATATGCTAGGTTTGCAATTCCATGGTTAAAAGAACTTGTTTGATCCGTCTTTAGATTAATGATTGTTTTATGAGATCTAAAGTAATAAAGGACGCCGTAAAGCATCGCCCGTCTTCTCTTTGCCTATGCGATGCATAGGCTTGGGAAAAAAGGCCAACAGCCAACGCATGTAAGAAAAAAAACCAACAAAACCCCCCAAAAAAACAACAACAAAAATAATAAATTAAAAAAAAATAAAATAAAATAGATAAAAAAGTAGAAAGAGAAAAACATATTGGGACCACTGATAATAAAAAATATATGTTATATATGTGTGCCTTATGACTGGTTTTCGCACAGAGGCTTCGTCGTTGCGATAGGCAAACCCTTTTAGTTTGCAGGAGTATTAAAATCGCAATGGAACCAACATTTGATTGGCACTTGCTTCTGCACACACCTCCGTCTCTTCGTCTTTACACTCTGTATACTGCAAATCGATGGTACACAAAGTCGTTGATTTCTTCTTTATTGCCTCCGGAACTCTCGATAATTTTGAGCGTGAGTGGCGATTTCACTTGAACCTTGCAGAACGAACTTCTGTCATGTCATTTTTGAACCACTCAGCCACCAACTTTTTTTTTACATAAGAACCCGATCTTTTAAACCATCATTCTTCCATTCTACAAATTGATGTTTTCAAAGTGACTTCTTTTTGCCTCCAGAACCAATCTGTCGATAAGAACATAAGTGACATTTGAAGAACGAACTTCTGTTGGCAGCATTGCAGGAACAGCTCATAAGTGGTATAAGAACCCACGTGGTTATCAGATTTTCAAAAGTGCTGTCAAATCTTCAGCATGTAAAGAGGTTAAAACAAGGGCAATCGCTTGTAAATTGAACAATTTGATATGAATTTGTCAGCACGGTAATGGCGGAAACAATTACATATCATATTTCGCGCCAAAAGTAATCCAATTGTTATAATTAGACACAAGGTTGTAAGCGGCGTGATCAAACAAAAATATTCAAGTAGCTAAGATTGTCAACAATGGGATATAGACAAAATGCATTAGAGCGTAAAAATATTGACACAAAGAGCGAAATTTTAATGGGAAATCTCTCTCTAGTAGCAAAGTTAATATTTGTCTATAGGAGAAAGTCAAACTTGCCAAAGGATACAAGCGTTTTGTTTACGTTGATTAAATATTGACACAACCTCCTCTGTCGTGTTAAAATGTCCGTTAGACGCTTGAAAATACTCCGCTCACCACACCTGGACACACTATACAGGCTTGCTGATCGGTATTTGGTTACTTATGTAAACTGTTAAGCATATACCCACCGCTCCCATATGTTTGAGGTTGTGATGAGCTAGTCCTCGACACCTGTGAATTTATGCCGATTCTGGACAAATTTACAAAATAAATCGTTACCGATCAAGTGGCTTTGTCATAATTGGAATACTTTCGTAAAAAATTTGTTTTGATTGTAATAAATTCGGGAAATGAATCCTGGTTAAATTTATTTGATATGTAATCAAAAGGCATTGGTTTCTGTTTACAACCGTATTAGAGGTTGAATGAAAATATGTTGAGATACATTACAACAACCTGCAAGTTTGCAGTAAGTAAATTGGGTACAGTTTGTTCAGCATTTGTCATACCGATGTAAAATTTGAATTGAGGCCAAAGCAAAAAACGTTTCCATGAGAAAAAATATTTGGATGGTATCTTAATTTTTTTTCCTCGTATATATAGTACAGCACAGTACAGACCTTGCGAAAATTTAACAATTTGTTCACGAAAAAGTGTCGAATCTCGACTGCCGAGTGGCCGAGATATGGATAGCTAGTGGCCAAAGAGGTGCCGAGGGGTGGAAGGCAGCTGCCGAAACCTTGTCGCTCGAGTTGGGCCAAAAGAGTTGTACTGCAGAGGCCGAAAGCTGACGAGAATGAGATAATATCTCTCGAAAAGCTGCCCGGGTATAGCTAACGAGCGTGTGATATAATGTGCCGATTCTGGCACTAATTCCGATTACATAAGTGTTAAACTTTTGACATGTCTGCGCTGTATATTGGAATTTGATATTGGACTAGTAGTTTGTTTTTGATACATCAACCACAAACATACGGATCCATGTTCAATCTATAGAGATTTTCTTACTTTCACAGCGCTTTTTGAAAATTGGAGAATTTTTTTTTTAAAGACTGGCATAAAATGTGGGTGGATTACCTAACGGGAAACAAACATTTTTACCTCTGCCTAAGTCAACATAAGAGAAATTCTGTATAGGTAATTACCAATTAAAAAGGTTTCGTTCATAACTTTCAAGTTGATTGCCGATATATGCCAAAACATGGTTTAGTCAATAAAACTTGATACTGAAAATATGCAGTGTATTTCCGTATTTATTTATATATGCTTATTTTCCCTTTAAGTCGATAATTGTGAACCAAATATTCACTATCCGTTTTAATCATGTTTCCTGAGAAAGAGAGAAAGAGAGAGAGAGAGAGAGAGAACCAACGCCAGCAACACCACAAAAAACTACACCAACCCAAAACCACTTGCACGAACATCATCAACAACTTCAACAAATGGCAATCAAACAATGCATGCAACATGCAATGTAAATGTTGTTTAGAGCACAGTAAACGTGTCGAAAGTTTAACGCTGGGCTAACGAAAATAAATTTAAAACTCGGCTGCCGAAATATAGAAAGGTACAATACACAAATGTCGAAACATTAACGAATGGGTACAGTTCGCTCATCTCGGTCCCTCGCTGCTCTGTATCTCTGCAGCTTTGTGGGTTATAAACATACCTCTCAACATTCGGCCACTATTATCCATATTTCGGCCAATTAGAAGCAAAGCTTCGATTTGTTTTCTTAAGTTCAGTTCGACAGGGACCGATAAGCTACGGAGACATACGAAACAGTTTCCAATTGCGCAATTACATGTTTTCGTTAGGTTTTATTTCATCTCTGCGAATTTTTAAAACTACATTGTATTATATTTCATCTTCGAGAAAGAAAGAACACATCTTGGATGGAAGAGCTGGGAGTCAGCAAGGGCAACTGCCAAAGACAGGGCATCGTGGGAAAGATGTATTGGGGCCTAGTGTGCCAGCGGGCACGAAGAGGATGATGAGGTGAGGTGAAGTCATCTTCGTTAATTATCTGTTGACCACTTGTTCTGAAAAATCGGAAGCATGCAAGGCTGGCATTGTTACTGATCAGAATGATCTAGTCGTTGTTTAATTCAAAAACGACGGGGGCAACAGGTTTATTATACCTGCTAAACGGAAGAGGTACAAAAAGTATATCAGTTATCTTTCGCGGTGTTGAAATATATGAACATTTTACTCGCGGAGATGATATATTTTTATTCGCAGAGATGAAAGATTTTATTCGCGGTAATGAAGTGCACAAATTCGTTATCGTAATGTTTAATTTTCGACAGGCTATATCTGTATTTGTTACAAGATTCAGTACAGACCTGTCAAAAGTTTAACAAAAACTTACGAATTGGTGCCGAAACGGCAGCTCGTCTCGGCGGTCCCTCGTTCGCTATATCTCGACAAACAGCTTTTCGGCAACTTCTATCTACAGTACAGACCTGTCGAAAGTTTAACACTTAGATAACGAAAATCACGGCTGTCGGTGGTCGTAAATTTATAGTCAGTGGTCGAAGAGAAACCAAAAGACACGGATAGCAGCTGCTGAAATGCTGGCTTGATATAGCTAAAGAGGAGACGAGATTTGTTTTGCTTTTCGACACTAAATAGTTAGCTTAGTGTTAAACTTTCGACAAGTCTGTACTGTATCTCATGGCAGGTTTTTGGGTACTAGCTATCCTCGGCAGCAGAGGTTCGACTTTTTTTGTTAGCCCCCAGTGGTAAATTTTCGACAGGCGTGTTTATGTATTTATTACAAGGAAGCATAGATAGATATCTCAAATAGGATTGTGTAAATGCAATTATATAAAACCTTTAAATTAATAAGAACGCCTTGTAACCCAACAAAAGGCGAAAAGAACTGAAGACAAATTTTGTATTATCATAAGAACTCTAAATAAAAACTCTAGATATATTATAATCTAAAAACTAAGTCTTTAATCACGGTGATTTCAAACAAAGTCACAATGAAGTACTATTTTCATCCTATACTAAGACAAATATTTACTAAGCCTCTCTACTATTATGGAATAGTATTAAAAATAAACAAGCTACCATTCAAATTATTCTTCAGTGTTTTATTTCCTTTTTCTGTGAGAATAGAATCTGAAGTTTTATTGCTTTTACAAGACTTTGTTACAGGTACAACTATGAGATTAGATTCAACAGAAAAGGTTTTAACAAGCAAATACATTTCCATATATAATTCTGTTGAGCAAATATGTTTACATAATGTTTCGTTTGAAAGAATGTTTGGTATGGGTAGATCTATATTCAAAGTAAAGGAAATGATTTCGGTTTAAGAGTCAGAATGAAATATGTCACAAAAAGGACAATTTTGAATTAAAAACAATACAAATTTTAGTTTCTTTTGAAAGAATGTTTGGTATGGGTAGATCTATATTCAAAGTGAAGGAAATGATTTCGGTTTAAGAGTCAAAATTAAATATTTCACAAAAAGGACAATTTTGAATTTTATAATTCGAATTTTAATTTTTTCTGCGAAAACATAGGGTGTGAGTAAATTCAAAGTGAAGGAAATAATCTCAGTTTAAGAGTCAAAATGATATGTTTCACAAAATGGACGATTTAAAATTTTATAAAAACAATACAAATTTTAATTTCTTCAAAGTGAAGGAAAAGATTTCGGTTTGAGAGTCAAAATGAAATATTTCACAAAATGGACAGTTTTGAATTTTACAATAAGTAAAAACAATTCAAATTTTAATTTCTGTAAAAACACAGAGTATGGGTATATTCAAAGTGAAGGAAATAATTTCGGTTATAGGGTCAAAATAAAATATTTTACAAAATGGACAATTTTAAACTTTATAATTTTAAGTAAAAACAATACAAATTTTAGTTTCTTTTGAAAGAATGTTTTGTATGGGTATATTTAAAGTGCAGGAAATGATTTCGGTTTAAGAGTCAAAATGAAATATTTCACAAAATGGACAATTTTGAATTTTAAAATAAGTAAAAACAATACAATTTTTATTTCTTTCTGCCAAAACACAGGATATGGGTATATTCAAAGTGAAAGAAATGATTTCGGTCTAAGAGTCAAAATGAAATATTTCACAAAATGGACAATTTTGAATTTCATAATAAGTAAAAACAATACAATTTTTATTTCTTTCTGCCAAAACACAGGATATGGGTATATTCAAAGTGAAGGAAAAGATTTCGGTTTGAGAGTCAAAATGAAATATTTCACAAAATGGACAGTTTTGAATTTTACAATAAGTAAAAACAATTCAAATTTTAATTTCTGTAAAAACGCAGAGTATGGGTATATTCAAAGTGAAAGAAATGATTTCGGTTTAAGAGTCAAAATGAAATATTTCACAAAATGGACAATTTTGAATTTCATAATAAGTAAAAACAATTCAAATTCTATTTTTTCTGCGAAAAAAAGAGTATTATTTAAATAATTAAGTATAGGCCAATTCAAGGTCAAGGGAAAATTTTTGGTTTAGGGTCAAAATAAAATATTTCATAAAATTAACAATTTTCGAATTCTGAATTTTATAAAAAAAATAAAACAGTTCAAATATGTATTTAAATTTAATTCCCTTCTGAAGAAATAACATTAAATACAGAATATTACAGCACATACTTAGCTTTAATCTCAAATTAAATATTTTATAAAATGGTCAATTTGTTTTCCTGAATTTTATGTCAAGATAAAAGAATTCATATTAATTTTATACGTATATTAATTTTCTTTTAATCATCAGCTTAAAATGTGGTTGTTCAAACTCTCATTACAATATTTTACAAAACGGCAAATTTTGATTTAACAAAAAAGCAAAAACAGTTCAAATTTAAACCTTGACTTTAATTTCCTTCTGCAAAACTACAAAAAAAAAAAAACTTCCCGAACCTCGATGGTACGAGAAGCTTTGCCGCGTATTTGTGCGCTGTAGACAATTCAGCCAGCTAGGAGCTTTCTGACGAAATAATGACTTCATGTTCACTTTTTAACTTAACTTTAAAAGTTTTCACTGCTTTATACTTTCCTTTTGAGATCGCTTGTGGGTTTGGAAACGGCAGTTTATATCCTTAAAGCCTTTAATTCGAATTTACGTATTTGCCATCTATTCTTTGATTTTATTAGAGTTGGCATTCTTGTCCGTCATGGGATAGGGGAAAATGTGAAATGAGTCAACACAAGTTACAGTACAGGCCTGTCAACATTTCAACGCTAGACTAACGAATTAGTGCTGAAGCGATCGTTCAAATCGACCCCTTGTTAGCCTTATACAGTCCAACCTGCCTTAATGGTCACTTCTATATAAGGGCCACCTGCGTATAAAGGCCAGTAGAATTGTATCCCAATTGCTCTTCATTCATATTATTTGAACCTGTATATAAAGACCACCTGCCTATAAAGGTCACTTTTACTGGTTCCCTTGGGTGACCTTTATAGACAGGTTTTACTGTATTGACAGCTTTTTGGCAGCTACTATATCTTTCATATCTCCAAACAATCTATCTCTCGCCCACTCGGTAGCTGATCTTTAGATTGATTGGTTGGTTGAATGTTGCTTAACGTCGCATCAACAATTTTTCAGCTATTCGCGACGAGAACTGTTTTTAATCCCTATGGATTAATCTATGAACAATTGTTTATGCATGCGAAGTGCGAGTGTGTTGTATGGTCTGCCTCGTACTAGTGCGCACTCAGGGCAACTTTAACGTGCTAGCTCACAGAGTCAGTACGTCGCAGACAAGGGTACCACTCTCCCAGTCCATTATACTGATACCAGGTGAATCAGTAAAGGCCAAAGGCAGGAAAAATTCAATTTCCCACATGTGGTTTGACCGGGAATCGAACTCACAGCGAATAAAGACTCTGGATTTGAAGACTGACGTCTTATCCATTAGGCCACTGCGGCCTCTCCGATCTTTAGACTCACTTCATTTCATGAGCTAAATGTTAAACTTTTGATAGGACTGTAGTGTGGATTAAAAATAGTAGGTTTGCGTGTTCGTGTACTTATTAATTTAGAAACTTAAATAAAAAAGAATAAAAGAAATTAATTTATTGAATATGAAATCGTATGTCTTTTTTATACTAAAAATCCTTTTAATACCTTTTTCCATTTTTTTTAAATCAATGCGTCATGAAGTGTCACAGATCGTTAAGAAAAACCCGTTAAATTAAAGACAGAACAGCTTACGTATATGGCAAAAAATTAATAATAAAAAACAAATATAATAAAACGTCTCAACTTCATGGTTAAGACCCGGCGGTGTAACGTTACTCAACCTAGATTCATTAATTAAATATTAATATCGTCAAAGCAAACGCGCGTCTGTCGTCTGCTATTTTCGCGCCGTTTGATGCCACCAACAGATAAAATCTACTTTTTTTTACTTTCATAAATAATGATTAGTCTTTTTTAAAATATTCGTTATTTTTTTTTCTTTTCTTTTTATTTATTAATTTTTTTAAATTTTCAAAACGGAATTCGGATAGAAAATTACATAATTCATTAAAAAATGCGAGGTTATTTATTATGAAAGACCGCATAAAATGCCAAAATAATTGCTCAAAACGTCTGTTCTTTGACGGTTTTTAATCTGCATAGATCATTAATGGTGCATGCAACCGTTTTGACATGCAATTAAAATCGCTGGTATTTCCAGGCAGAACAGTTTATTTGGGACTCAAATTGCTTTAAAAAAGGGGGGGATGAGAAGACAAACACGAAATTTCAAATCCCCTTGTCTAGCATCTATTCTTACTTCAAGTCTGGACTAACGAAGCATACTAAAGAAAGTGTTTTTCTAAGCATGATTTGCAAACAAAAATATTTCCTTAGTCTATTTCACGAAAACCGTCCTAACTTTAGGAATGTTTCCAACTTTTTTCCAAAAATATCCTGTATTTGGCATCTCATAGTTCCATGTTCTTTTCCTTCACACGTGACGGGTATATCCAGCTATACAGGAAGTGCTTAACTTACCGAAACACCAGGCCCCGGTTTCACAATCATTCCTTAGCTAAGATTTAACTTAATTTTAGCTAATTTTGTTAATTTTTTTTCAAACTACTGGTAAATATTTTGTCAAAACTAATGCAGATAGTTTAATCTAGAAGTGATCTTAAAAATGACACCTTAAATGCCTGAATATCTTGAAAATTAGCAAAATTATAAAGATTTGATTTTTTTTTCAGATATAACTTAAGAAAAATCTTAGCTAAGGAATGATTGTGAAACCGGGGCCAGGCCTAATTTTCCTGGTGAAAGTTCATGTGTTAAACTTAATATGTTAGTTTTCAAAGCTCTTTCTTCAGTCTGTGGATTGTAATTTGAACATGGATCGGTATGTGTGTGTTTGTGTTTGTGCTTGCTCTTCCGGAACACCTGTCCTCACATCCATTGTGGATTGTGGAAGTTCATGTCTTTAACTAATATGCCAGTTATCAAAGTTTTTGCTATAGTCTGTGAACTGTAATTTCAACATGGATCGGTATGTGTGTGCTTGTGTTTGCTCTTCCGGAACACTTGTCCTCACTTCCATTGTGGATATTGGAAGTTCACGTGTATAACTTAATATGCCAATTTTTACACTTATTTTGGTTTTTTAATTTGAACATGGATTGGTATGTTTGTGACTGAATATAACTTTTTCAAATTTGTCATTAGCAGTGTGCAGCATATATCAATATTCCAGCTACAACTCAACCATTAGAAGTACATCAAAATTCATGTCAATGTTAAAAGGTGTTAATGTGTATTTAAAGAATATTAAATGGTGTCAATAAGCAAGCAAAACCCACATAGTCAACATCTGTTCAAATACAACATTAAACCGTAATTAAAAATTCTGTAAATCAAGATCCTGGTGTAATTTGATAAAAAATAAACATACCAGTTCCTGTTCAAATCAATTTCAGTTAAACACTTAAAAAATCACCAGGAATATGAGGCCGGGTGCTCCCGAAGAGCAAGCTCCTCCTGTCTAGCAACGCCTCGTGTAAAAGTGCGAATTTTTCAAGAAAAAAAATAATAAAAAAAATAATTATACTTTCCATTTGATATAGTCAAACATATCAGTCTATGTCCAAACTACAATCCCAAACTTTGAAAACTGGCAAATTATGTTAAAATATTGAACTTTCACCAATGGAGTGAAACAGGGCCACTCCGAAATTATAAGCACTTGCTGTTTTCCTAGGTATAACCTAACGTGTGTATTGAGAATGACAGGTACATGGAATTTACATCAGTTGTCATCAAGCAGTATTGTTGATAAGTATGATGTCTCCGTGTCCAGGATTGCCCTGACTATATTTGACGACGTCCAATAGTCCCATGTTTATTTTACTTTCAATTTTTATAACACAAGTGGTTGACGTATCTTAATGAAACAGGAAGTGCTTACCCTACCTAAACACCAGGTCTCTTTTTGTTGAAAGTTTGCGTGTTAAACTGAACTCTCAAGTTTTCAAAGATTTCACTTTGCTTTAGGGATTGTAATTTGAACATGAAACAGTATGTTTGTGTTTGAATACTACTGTTTCAAATTGTGTAGCTTATATAAATGTTCAGCTACAACTCTACCATTGAAATTGCATCCAAAATCATGTCAATACATTAAAATTAAAAGGTGTTAATGTGTATTTAAATAATGTTAAAGGGTGTCAGTAAGCAAGAAAAACCCACGTAGTCAACATCTGTTCAAATACAACACGGAATCGTGATGAAAACTGCTGTAACGCAAGATCCTAGTGTAACCTGATCAAAACAAACACCCATGTTCAAATCAGAACTAAAAATCCTAAAAAACCCTAAAAGTCAAAAACTATATGCTGTGCTTATTATTGCCATCTTGAAAAGTTGTAATCCAACACAAACATATCGATTAATGTTCAAATAAAATAAATAAATAAAAAAAGTAAAAACTTCAAAAACGTTTATCAATTCAGTAACCATGAAGTCTTGAATCAGCTTAAATGCATCCAATAGACCAACAGGGCCTACAGTACAGGGCTGTCAAAACAATAAGTTAACGAATTAGTGCCGAATTGGTAGCTCATTCCGTCCCCTCGTGATATCTTTTCGGACACTAGACATGTAACCGTACCTCGTCCACTGGACAGCCGAGCCTTGACTCCATTTCGTTAGCTCAATGTTAAACGTTCGACAGGTCTGTACTGTATATTTCCGGAGCACCCGGACTCTACTTCCAATCAGATCAGCCTTGTTTCTCCATTGACCAACTCTCATTAACCCACACTTTGTAGATTTCTGAAGTATGTAATCGGTTGTATGGTTCTGTTTATCAAGTCAGTGACCATCTGCTTAAGCCTACTCCATAAACCAACAGGGCCTATATTTCCGGAGCACCCGGACTCTACTTCCAATCAGGCGACCCTTGCCTCTCTATTTAACACCTCTTAGTAACCCAGAATTTGTAGATTTCTGAACTACACGTATGCAACCGGTGTTGCAATTTTGAGGCCTAATGAAATCCGGACTGCATTTGGCGAGGGACTTCATTAGGTCTCGAAATTGCAACATCTAACGAAGTCATGACTTCATTAGGCGTCGGACATCATTAGGAGTCGTGTTACAAATTGGCTGTATGGTTTTGTTGCAAACATTTTAAACGTCAAATATGTGTAGGTCTTTTTTCTTTATTATTTAAAGGCGAGGTTTAATGTTTTTAAGGTGTAGCTTAACAAATGGTTCGAATAGCCATTAAAAATGCACTTCATGCGTTTTATATAATTTTTTATCAATCAAAATCACCTATATGCAATTTAATAAATCTTATACTTCATGCAATTTCCAGCAATATGCTTGATTGATCAAATGGTTCAAACTGACTGCGAGCCAGCGCCACCTTGGGAGATAAACGTCGAGATGTTCATGCATGGATTAAGATTTAATAATTTATCTCGTCTTTACTCGATTTGAATTCAGCAACATAAATACATAAATCTATATTTGTGGGGCGACAGATGGGCTGTATTTTATTGTTATCTAACAAAGATGTTACCTGATTTTAATTGAAACACGCGTATCATATAGACAACGGGGTCTTAATGTATCAGAGTCAATAAAAATCTTGTTTTGGCGTCAAAAACGGGATACTTTAGCATGCATTTTTGAAATTTCTTATAAATATCAAACGTTTTAACGACGTGGCGTGAAATGAGAGCATGTGCCTTTAATGGCACATTAAGATGATCATACGCAAATTAAGACAAAATGATTATGTTCAAAACAATGAATTTCCCGATATCTGATTTGAAATTTGTCGATAAATGTACTAACAAGAACAGGCCTCACACATATTGTGACACAATACTGTCACTAGGGGTGGAGTAATGGGATGGTGAAGGAAATCTAAATGTTCTGTGAAGACCACCGGGCGAACTGGTTAACCTTCTCACACTAGGATTCAAACCTACACAGTGAGCTATCTCAGACTGTGCCAACGGGAAATTTTTCTTACACCAGGGTCACACATATTGTAAATGTTGTCAATAAACGTAAATAGACATGGGTGGAGTGATGGGGTGGTGGAGGAAATCTAAATGTATTGAGAAGACCACCGGGCGAACTGGTTAACCTCCTCACACTAGGATACATGTATGTTAAAAATAATATTCAAACCTAGACAGTAAGATGGTTTAGACCGTGCCAACGGACAAATGTTTTTCACACCAGAATCAGTTCAAATGGCACTCAAACCTAGACGTTCAGAGAGTTTAGACTGCTTGCTCGCCGAGCTCCCTCAAAACTCCACCCTTAGTTTGAGTTTGAAATTTAAAAAATGTTCCAGAACCATAAAAAATACCACAATAATAAGAAGCATAATGGGGTGGTGGAGGATCTCGAATGTCCTGATTTAACAAACTTTATCGCATTAGGGACTACTCAGTTGAGATACAAGCTTAGGTTGTGAGCGCGTTAAGAACACTCACCGTGGGGCTGACACCCCATCCCGCTTCCACCAGTAAATAAAGTTTAGATTTAAAAAAAAGTTTAAGAATAGTTTTAGAGGCATCAGAAATACTACTAAAGAATATGATGGTAGATGAAATATTCGAATGTCCCCAACTTACAAACTTTCTAAAACTAGGAACTACCCAAAGATCGATTCAAACCTAATTTGTGAGCGGGTATATAGAGTTTTAAGAAGAGTCTAAAAATGTTTCAGACACATCAGAAATGTCATTACTATCTGACTAGTGTGTTCTTGTTTTGTTCACAGTTGGAAGCGGTCAATGGTCTTGAAAACGAGGGTAACGCGAATAACGTGACCATTGATGATTTTGCGCTGTGCAATACTTAGCAATTCCCCGATTGAAATTGAAATTAATTTCATAATTTTTACTTTATGTAATTTTTTTACTTTATGTAAAAGCGGGTATGTAGAGTTTTAAGAAAAGTTTAAAAATGCTCCAGACCTTCAAAGCGGTCACTAGTCTTAAAAACGCGGATAACGCGAATTACGTGAACATTGATGATTTAGCGCTGTGCAATACTTATATTAGCAATTCTCCGATTGAAATTTGATTTCATAATTTTACTTTTTTTATTGTGATTTGGACATTAACCGGTATTTTTACTTTATTAGAAACATCCATATTTACGGTAATAAATATTTGATAAACCAGGATCAAGCTACATACATGTTTAGTAATATGTTACCAGCAACATGGCAACCGGACTTCACTTTTTCGCCAACTCACACTGATAGCCAGTTTATGCTGCATATCCAATTTGAAAGAAAAAAATGGTGCCGGTGCAAAATCTCTTTAACTGTAAAACAGCTGCAGACTAGGGATGTATTGACACATAATTATGTCATAATTATATTAATTATTATATTTTAATTATGTCATCTGATCACTTCCTGTTGGGGGGCATTATACAGTTAATTTGATTTTTGGCTTGGTTGGCGATTTTGAATAAGTCCCGATGACGTTTGAAATGCCACAAATACATTAATTTTTAATACTTTAATGTTTATTTTTATATAAATAATTGGACAATTTTAATTGCTTTTAATTTTTTGGGTTTTGATAATTATATTTTGTCTTATTCTTTCACTATTAAATTGCAGTTGCATCCCACATGGTCATTTACGCAACGCACCTGCAATGACGTCATGTATGTTCATTTTTTTATTGGTATGACAAAACTCGCATAACTCACTCAGTGGACGAGTAGTCAAATGCTCGTGGATTACAGCAACACCTATCATGGCCAGGTTCAAATACTCTTGGAAATATACTAGTTTGGGAAGGTTTGTCAACTTTCTCTACTAAGGTTTGTAGTTTTGTACTCTAAGAATCTGTTCTCCTCCTGTATTATTGACCATCTCGATATAAGTAAGCACAGATTTATTGGCGGATGTTCAAATTACAATCTCAAAAGCAAAAGTTCAAACTTTGAAACTGGCAAATGAAAATAAGCATGTGAACTTCCACCGGAATGTGAGACCGGGTGTTCTAAAGAATCTTAACTGGAACATGAGACCGTTACTGTACTGCATTCCGCTATAGCCCTTAACATGAACATGTGAACGTCCGCCGTGAAAGTGAGGCAAGGTGTTCCGAGGGAATCTTAACGGGGACACTGTATATAGTTTTTTATTTCCTTTCTCATGATGATGCTGGTATATGACTATGATATTATACAAAAGCTATGAGCTCATACATTGCATTTCATTTTACACCGCAGTGATATTTTTCAATCTATATTCCTTCTGACTTTTGAGTTGTAACCAGCCAACACCTTGTTGCACAATATCTATGATTCCACTCCTGGTAGCCAAAATTGCCAATTAGATAAACAATTCAATAAACAAAACAATTCAGAGAAATTATTTCAAAAAGTTATCTATTTCAGAAAATTTGTGGAAAAATACTTCAAAACACTATATTTTCATAAATTTTGGAAATTTTGCTACTAATAATTTTAGGAAATTTGTGGGGAAAATACTTTGACTGAAATGGACTATATTTTTCCACATTTGGCAATTAGTAATTATAGCAATATCCAACGAAAACATTAATTGTTTAAGGTTGACACCTAAGAAAATTACCTCATGATTGAATTTAAAGAAAACAATTAATTTCAATAAAGAAAAGTTTAGGGTTATAAAAAAGTCATCAATGTAATTACTTCACAGCTTTCCAATTCATTTGACTGATAAATACTTTCATTTACAACATTAAGAAAATGCAATTATTTAAAAGACAATATTTAGTTTAGTTATTAAATTTGAGAGACACCAGGGAACAAAAGTCAACTCAGCTTGTTAAAAGTTGAAACTATTGTTACAATTTACAGGGGTATACCCCAAGGAACAATGGCTGCGGGAACCCCTAGTGGTCACGCGCGGAAACTCTCACCAGGCGATTTCCGGTTACGACATTGATCCAACCGTAACTGTATGATTTTTTCATCAACATTCAAATAAAACAATTTTAATTGGACTTTTTAGCTTTAGGACATATTTGAAAGCGAAAACGGAGTATTTTAAAACCATTTCCTACAAGTAATTATGATTTGTTGTGAAAAGTAGACCGTCAGTGAAGAGTAAAGAAAAGACCGCCTTTGTGAATATTCTGAAAACATCTAACCGATAGTTTAATTTACGAAACTTTGTTTACATACAGTGTGTAGACGTTAAAATTCCAACACGCCCCTTTATTCGCTTTCCCGGTCATAAAATTGGAATTTCACTACACCTGGGTAATTTCTCATTCCTAATCCGATTTTTATCCGTTATAAATTTCTCAATTTCAATCACCAAATAAAATAAAAAGTTTTTATATAAAAAAAATCTTATTCCTCTTGTAACCTGTTGACCTTACTTGCGACGAATTGCGGGAATATCGGCATTAAAACATGGATAAATGAACGCGTAGTAGATTCATCCAGCGTACACGCTCGAATGCACTTGCGTTATGAATCCGAATTATGATAACAGCGCTTCAATATTTCAATGACATCTCGACGGGAGATGAAATAGACTTAGTCATTCTGTTCTTAGGAACCTTTATCAAACGCATTATATTCATCTAGCTAATGTATTGAATGAACTTGTGCATTATTGTACGGTAAAAAGTTAGTTTTCAATCAAACTACTGCGATACCTCGGTATAATAATTGTTAACAAATGCTTTAAGCTTAGTAATTTGATTGGAAGAATGGAAATGTTTTATTCTTTCTCAATATATAACTATATTCATAGCGGAGCGCGTCAGCTGTGCTATTATTTGTAGTGCAAACGCTGATTATAACTGAATTGAAAAAGCGATATTCATTATGAAAAGAAAGCCCTATACACTGACTATATAGTCACATAGCTTTTGATGACGATTGCTCGTATAATAGTCTATTCTTTACAGATGAAAGGCTAAATCCGTTTTCAAATCTTCCGATCGAATCCAGTTTTCTATTCAATATTTAAGTCCATATTCAGCTAAACACATTGGTTTCTAAAAGCCTTCGCCATTTGTGTCATTTTCTTAGTTATAGGCTGGTGTTTATGAGATGAGTTTTGTTTGCTGGTGAATATTTTCATTTTGTATTTACGGTTTTTGTGGCTCCGGTGTTTTAGTCTTCAAGTTGCTGTAACGTTTATTTTTAATGCACGTATAAATCCGATTTTTGGATATATGTACGTGGGTTTGCTGACGTTCCCGTAAAGGATCTTTTTACGTCATCGGTAAGGGTCTAACATTTATTTTGCTTGTTTTAAATACTATACCATTTTTTTGACGCTCCCTGCTTTTTGGTCCGGATAAACCCCGCCATTTTATTTAGGTTTATCACAAATTGCCTGCATGACGTGTTTATGGTATTTTTGCTATGACGTAATTTTGACAGGTAATGACGTAGTATTACTAATCGTATCTAGGTAAATAAACACCGCCTACCAGCGGATGAAGCGGAAACTGATATGTGACAAATCCGCTTTATAACAGATAATGAATATTTATTTATTTATTTATTTTTATTTATTTATTTATTTATTTATTTATTTATTTGTGATAAGTTAATTTTTTACTTATTTCATCATTCATTCATTTATTCGCTTGTTTGTTTATTTATTCGTTCATTCCTACCTTCTGCGTTTGTAAGAAATTGCTTTTAAACTTTTTTTCATTCATTTATTCATTTATTTAGTTTTTATTTTCATGTTTCATTCATTCCTTCGTTAATGTATTCCTTTGTTCGTTCGTTCATTTCTTCTTTCTTCTTTCCTTTTTCTGTTAGTTCATTTAGTTCACACCAGTTTACTTATCTCGTACAGTATACGGTGGATTGTTCAACTGAAACCTAGTCAGAATAAGAATATTTATTTATTTATTTATTTATTTATTTATTAAAAACACACAAATATTTTCTCCTTGTTAATTTTGCTTTGCCATACGCCTCCGAGCTTCGATTTCGATATCAAATGATTTATTAAGAGAAACAAGTAATTTAATGTGCTATCATATTACTGGCGAGAAAAGTGTGTAAACATGGTGATTCTCGCTAACTAATGAGTTAAATTAATTGATATCTCTTATTTTCATCTGTCATTATTTCTGATTTTCAAGCATCAACGTGTGATGTATATATTGCTAATTATCACCCACCTCGTTCACAAGATTTACGTACAATTATTGGCAGTTTCGTTACAAATTAAACGCGTTTTCAGATTATAAATTTTAATTGCAACCACTGAACATGTACATATATTTTCTCCCTGGTAAATGCTGTTTTTCTTCAATTTATAACCCAAATTCAAAATTACTTGTATTTTGATTATAAATTTTAACTGCAAGCACTATATTTTCTCCCTGGTAAATATTGTTTCTTCCATTTATAACCCAAATCAAGATTACTAATATATAAATTTTAAATTTCCATTTTAACCACGGTATTTTCACCCTGGTTAATACTGTTTTTTTTTTTTTTATTTATAACCCAAATCAAAATTGCTAATATTTGGATTATAAATTTTAATTTAAATAATTATATTTTCTCCCTGGTAAATACTGTTTTCCTTTTATGTGAAACCCAAATCAAAGTTACGAGTATTTGGATGATAAATTTTAATTGGAACCACTGTATTTTCCCTACAGAATGGAAATACTTGGGATTTTCTTTCATTTCGAAACCAAATCAAAATTTCCCTGTCAGTTTCGAATTTGTTACAAATATAACGAGTATCTGGATTAGATTTTTTTAACTCCCCACACAAAGTAAATTCTTTGTTTTTATTTCAAATCCAAATAAAAAATTCCTTGTCAGTTTCGTTTTTACAAATGTAACAAATTTTCGGATACAAATTAATTAATTAAAGTCATTGTATTTTCCAAATTTTTCGGATGAAAATAGTGTAACCACTTTATTTTCTCCCCACACACAGTGTAAATACCGGTTTTCTTCCTTTCAAAACCAATTTCAGTTTCGTTTTTTCAAATATAAGAATTTTTCGGATAAAATAATTGCAACCACTGTATTTTCTCATCACACAAAGCAAATACCGGTTTATCCTCCATTCAGTAAAAATCAAATACAAATTTAGTTGTCAGTTTCTTTTTTACAAATGTAACAATTTTGCGGATTATAAATTTTGATTGCAACCGATGTATTTTGCCACAAAATAAATACTGGTTTTCCGGTTCCGTTTCGAAACCAAAACAAATTTCATCCTTTTATGATTTAAAGGTTTAATGCATTTGCCGTTTTTTGTGTATTTCTTTATTTATTTATCTTATTTTCAAATATTGAAAAAAATATCCTAAGTCCACATCTTCTGATTAAAAACGGAAAATATTGGTACTTATTATTTAGATCCGCATATTTTTTACTAAAAAATGATAACATTTTGTATGGACTGTCAGATGGGTTGCTTTCAATTTTAATTTTTAACGGTAGAGTTTTTAACTGACTATAAATCAAATTAATATTTTAAAAAATATCGGAGGAAGGTTTTAAAAATTGTTAAGAGCAATGTCTGTTTTTAAAAAATAACAAGATATTCAAGCTAGGACACAAGACAAATTTAAAACAGTCTATAAATCAAATATGAATATAGGTTATGATGCATAATATTTTACAATTTGTTAAAAATGTAAAATTTGATTTGTAAAATTATTTCGGGTATAATTTTGTTAGTGGGGATTTTAGAATTTCTGCAGGTTATCATTATTTTGACTAACGGAATAAAAAAAATTTATTGAATGACCATTACTGGTGATTCTAGACCGAAAGTGAAAGGCAGAAAACATGCATGACAAATACATTGGTGCTTTTTTTGAAACATGATTTTTACATGAAAAATACGAACAACAGATAAAACATAGATGTATAAGAAAACTATTTATCAAAATTTTGAAATAGCTTTAAAATCAAAATGTTATCTCCCAAACACATTTGGAAAAATTTCCGGCACATCGAGTGTTTGTTAGTTTTCCTATTTTGAAAAACCTGAAATTCACCGGATACAAGTGTTTTATTTATCTTTGATGTTACAAATATTTACATATATATATATATATGTTTACATACATATGTGCGGTTGTGTTTAAAGCCGAGTGACTACTACAAGATCTATTTCAGAAATTCTAAAATTTTATACATGTAAATTAAACAAATATATTTTAAGTACTAATTGAGGTCTTTTAAACGTCTCTTGTTTCATTAAGTAAGTGATATGAAATGACGGAATTATCCATGGTGTATTATTTTAGAAAATTATAAAATATTGAAAATATTGAGGATTTGTCAGTGTTTATGTAGAAAATGCTTGATTTCATTTATAAAAATTATAAAATATTGAAGATTTTGGAAATTTGTCAGTGTTTATGTAGAAAATGCTTGATTTCATTTGATTTCATTTATTATAACCAAAAGCATACACTTATAGGTATATACAATACAATATATTTACATGTATGGCGGCAAATCATTATTATATAAGAGAAAAATAGTAAAGAAAGAGATAAACACAAAAAATTTTTAAAAGTCTGAAAACTGTTGGTGAGAGAGGCTTGATAAAGCCACAATGAAGAAGTTAAGTTGTAAAAATGGATGGACAAAATTCATACAAACTGGTCCATCTACATATATTTAATTGCGTTTTTATCCAAAACTTGCAGCAAAAAAATCCTTTATCTTTCTTTCTCATAAATTAGAAAAACTTTCATTTGTGCCCCCCCCCCCCTCCCCAAAAAATTATAATTTTAACTAAGGAACCCTTAAAACGAAAGAATCAACTTATTTCGAACATTTCTGTGAAAAATATTTTCTCAAAATTTAAACATGGAATTTAATGGGTTGGGGTTTGAAAAGGACGCTATACCCCTTGAATTTAGTGCAAAAAACAATGACGCATTTACACAATGTCATGAATTAGTATCTCTGTTTTTGATTATTTATACAATTTCAATTTTTTGCTTGAGAATATATTTTTGTAAAGAAGTACTACAATGACTATATTACGCTAAATGTACAAATTTTGAATATTCTCCCTCATTATCTAAATATCTAATAAGATAATCTGCTTCAAATCTTTTTATTTTATTTTTTTAAGAAAATCTTAAATTTCTCAGACATGAACGGCCTTTATCATTGTACTTTAAAGCTATCTAAACCGTTTTAAAATTTAAATTTAAAAAAAGAAAAAATCTTAACCCGGATGACTCAATCATGGATTTGACCTTCAGATTTTTTTTCGGCAAGATAATTCTAATGATGGTAATGATAGCTGTTCCAAGATTATCTTTCAATCTCTATCTGTTTAACGTCGTTCCGAAATTTAATCCGTTTTATTTTTCAATTTGTATTTTACATTTATTTCAGTTTCAAGATTTTTTAAAAAGGCATATGTATGTAGATTAGTCATGACACATTCAGGATTCAGAAACATGAAACAAATCTTATTTATTTATTTATTTATTTATTTATTTATTTATTTATTTATTTATTTATTTATTTATTCAATTATTTATTTATTTATTTATTTATTTATTCAATTATTTATTTATTTATTTATTTATTTATTTATTTATTTATTCAATTTTTATATTCATCACACAGTAGATGATGAAATAACTTCCTTCTACAAGAGTAAAATAGTATCTGAACAATTACAGATATAGGTTCTATAAAATTTGTTTTCAGCACCCACCTATAATTTGTGATTTTATATTCTATATTTACTATTTCTTCACAAAAAATAATATTTATGCATTCATGTAAAACTCCACATGTATAAAATTTCTTAATTTTTTTGTATTGGGAGACTGATTTATATAAGAGCTTGTTCTTGTTTCAGAATCTTTTTGCTTGTAAAGGATTTATTTCATCCATGTGTAACTCATGAAAATGAATAATGTTTATACTGAAATTCGTATGCCCACAACACGTGAGTTCCTCAGTTTCATTGAAATCCTTTCCTTTGACTTTCAAATATTTTCCAAAAAAGCTCTGTAAGCATTAAGCATAGTGTACCTGTAAAAACAGATGCATCAAAAACAAAAATAATCACAATACATGGAATACTATTTGTAAATTATGTCTTTTGAATTGGTCTTTTTCATTACGAAAAATGCATTTTAAAAAGTGTTAGTTAAATGATAAATATATATAAAAACAAAAAAAGGAGATATTTTTGAGTTTCGATAAACTGATTGACTTGAAGAATACAAATTATTGAAAAATTAAATCTAAATGTTGTGCAAATTCTTAAAGTATTCTGAATTATCAGCAAAATTGATACCTCATTTGAAAAGAGTTTTTACTAAAAATAAACAGTGAAAATTCTGAAATTTTGAAACCATTCTTACATTGATATCAAAACTGAAACCTAGTCAGAATAAGGATTTATTTATTTATTTATTTATTTATTTAATTATTTATTTATTTATTTATTTATTGTACTTTATGTTTTTTTAGACCAGGAAATTTAATATTTTGACTCATGGAGGTACATAAACGTGTACAAAATACATACAAACACTGACTATCTATTGCTTTTGAATACTCGTGATCAGTCGGGAGAGAGTCACATATAATTTCGATGACTATTATCATATTTTGTGCCGATAAATCAAACTAATAATTTCACCTTAAAAGCAAAATCTAATTCTTTAAATTACCGTATATTGGCTGTCATGAAATAATTTAAGTCTTTTGAATTTTTTCTGTATACGCTTGTTTAGCCCTTTTGTTGGCGTTATTGGGAAGTTTTATCTGCGAGATTGAAGATAAGTTAATTTTTTGTCCCAGTTAAAACTCTTTACTTGTTCCCTATTCGTCATAAACAATTTCTTAAACCAAGCACATCATATTCGACCTCTAATATTTCATTCTGTCTGCATCAGTATGCATGGTGTTATCCGACAATAAAATTTACCAGTCCTTTTGAAAGGTCCAATTTGTCATCAATACCGTAGGCTCTCAAGCTTAAGTTCGTGTCATTTGACCCCCGCAATTAATCGAGATCTCACCATATTGAAAGCGTAATTTTTAAAAATTGAAATATCAGGCTCATTGTTTATTTCTGTCAGTTCCAGTGGTCAATATGTCATACGTCATTCTGGTCACTTGGGACCTTGACCACTGGTCATCGATAAATACAACTAGTCCTTGCTTTTATGAACAAATTGTTAAATTTCTGAGCAAACTTGCTCAAGGGATTACAATTTCTTAGCGTGAAGATATCAAAATGGACTTATCTGCCTAAAAACAATGGTTGCATAATAAATAATTAAAAACCGCTCCAAGTCAAATTTTGTAAATACTTGTAAATTCAGAAAACCCCATTTTTCTCGCTTGTATCTCCTACTTCACTGGGTTTTAAGCTTGACAAACATCCATGGCAAATGAGAATATATCTGTATTTTACGCCTTAATAAAACACAAAAATGTGTAAATGTTAGCTCACGGATTAGCATTGAGTGGTGGCGAATTTATACTGGATGTAAAATTATCCCATTATTACACACAAAAGTGTTAGAAGTATTAAAGTTTCAATGTATTGTATTACTAAAAGAGTATCTAATTTATGTGTTATTACAAATTACTTTTATTTTGATTTCACGGCGTATAAACAAAAAATCCGTGTAAATTATATTTTTTTAATTTTCCAAAGAAAATCTTAATTTGTAAAATGAGAGATTAACTGCAACGAAGACAGCTATTATACTCGTATTATCGTCATTAAAAGCTAGAGGTTTGCTCTCAATCACAATAAATCAAGAAAAAAGAGAGGGTTATTTTTCAAGAAACACATGTACATTTGAAATGAACTCTCTCTCTCTCTCTCTCTCTCTCTCTCATTGGCATTTGAAGCTGATACACACACACACACACACACACACACAGAGGGTTCAAAAGAATCATAAGTAATATGAACGACCTTAGAAACCTCTCTCTCTCTCTCTCTCTCTCTCTCTCTCGTCATTTTAATAATATAAAATGAACTGAAATTTAACATGTTAGATAAACAGTGAGGAAAGTCTGGGCTATGTTAGTTCTTTTACCTATTTTGTGGGGACATTATTAATAAATGTGGGGACGTGTGTAGTATTGTAAAAGCGTTTAGGGCAAGTTTACCAACCTATAAACAGGTATAGAGGTGTCCACAATTAGAAAAAAATTGCCCATCGAATAACAGATAAAGCATCTCTCTCTCTCTCTTTCTCTCTCTCTCCTCTCTCTCTCCCTCTCTCTCTCTCTCTCTCTCTCTCTCTCTCTCTCTCTCTCTCTCTCTCTCTCTCTCCACAAACAAGAACTAGAAGCAATATAATCAACTTCTGAAACCGATTCTGCAAAAATAATTTAATGAAACGAACAACATAAATTCATTCTGTAAAATATACTAATGAAACGAGCGGCAGAAATTTTCTAACAAGCTGAGGTTTCTTGTCAAAAATAGTTTTTTTGAGCCGAAAGATATTAGAGATTTGTTGATTATTTTCTCGCGAGTAACAAGTTATATGATATTACATCTAGGATGATAGACCTAATCAAACGATACCATTTTATATCACCCTCATTTATCATGCCAAAGATTCTGTATCAATGACAAGAGTCTCTCTCATCCTATTGTATTTTAGCGAACCTGAAAATTAGTCCTTTGAAAAGAAAGGTCTTAGTTCGCCGGGGCCAGAGAAAATTGACGCTACGAACAATGATTCTTCAACCGCATAATGTCACGGGTGCAAATATAACACTGTTTTGTACTCCGATGTGTCCTGATTGAATGCAGAAGTCATTTGCCATCATATTTGATGAAAGCGTTGTGTTTTAATAAAAAATATGAATTCTGTTGACATACGGTTGATTGGGTTGCACATAATCAAAATTCTAGTATTAGATATGGGGATTTTTCAGCTAGAAGCAAACAGAATTTCAGATTGAATACCGAGTATTATAGCTTGCCATAAAACTGCGGTTCTGTTTTAAATGCCCATTAAACAAGATATACCAATCCACGAAATCATTTTCTAAATGATCAACCCCACTTTAAGAGATTAACTGTGAGTGATGAAAATTTCTAACTTTCTTTATCTATCCACGAAAATATTTACTAAGTGGTTTCCTCTGAAAGAGATTTCAAAATCGTGGTGATTTTTTTCTAATGCTCAACACATATCTACGAAAGTAATAACTAAATTCTTTCGCCCTAAAAAGATCTCAAAATTGTGTTGAAAATTTCTAATTCTCAATATGTCTACCCAAGAAAATAATTTACTCCTAAAGAGATTTTAAAATTGTAATGAAATCATCTTGTCATCAATGCTTCGCTTCTAAAACCGGTGGGGAAATTTGGAACTTTATCTGACCGGGGATTTTCGACCCTACACAATAGTCAAAACATGAAATAGTCGCCTTTGACGTGAATGAATATTTTTGCATTTTTTCACAACCCTTAAAATTTTAAATGTTTACTACTCTGATCTGGAAATATTTGTTACTTGTCGTTTTTTAATTTTATATTGATTTACACATTATTTTTATCTTCAGTTTATTTATCAGCAATACAATACAATTTTGTTTTGATGTGAAAAAAAACCTTTCCATCCTTACATGGGATAGGCAACTGTGAAAATTCAGACACCCCCTCTCTCTATCCAATGCATTACAAGTTCATCACGTTTTATACCGACTTAAGACTGTATTTTTATCCTCTCTCTCTCTCATCCATTACAAGTTCATTACGTTTTAACCCGACTTGAGACTGTATCTCTCTCTCTCTCTCTCTCTCTCTCTCTCTCTCTCTCTCTCTCTCTCCAATCCATTACAAGTTCATTACGTTTTAACCTGACTTGAGACTGTATTTCCATCTCTCTCTCTCTCTCTCCCTAATCCATTACAAGTTCATTACGTTTTATCCCGACTTGAGACTGTATTTCCATCTCTCTCTCTCTCTCTCTCTCTCTCTCTCTCTCTCTCTCTCTCTCTCCAATCCATTACAATCATTACGTTTCAACCCGACTTGAGACTTATTTCCATCTCTCTCTCTCTCTCTCTCTCTCTCTCTCTCTCTCTCTCATCCATTACAAGTTCATTACGTTTTAACCCGACTTGAGACTGTAATTCTCTCTCTCTCTCTCTCTCTCTCTCTCTCCAATCCATTACAAGTTCATTACGTTTTATCCTGACTTGAGACTACATTTTCATTAGTTTTGATTCCTGTGACATGAAGTCTCGCTGTGATTCAAATTACCATCTTAGATTGAAAATAAATAGCTAGTTTATCCCAATACCGACAATCTTTAACATTTTTATTTACATTTCCGTGTTATAGCTTTAAATCTTTACTGAAAACAACATTAAATGTCCTAATCCGGGTATTACAGTTCTATAAACAAGATTAAAAAATAACGAAACGAAATTATTGATTGGTCGTAAATTAAGTGTTTAGGAAAAGATAAGTCGTTAATTTTCTGAAATATGCTCCACACAGTGGGAAATTCTACTAGAAATTAGGAGTTCAATTGTGACTTTATACAACATTAAATGTCTTTTATATTACCATATTAGCACAGAATTCTTTTCTCAATTAATTCCCAATCCTTTAAATATAGAAATCACTAACATCATTATCCATATTCCCGCGCAATACTTACAAATTACCATCTATTTGACTAGCTCCCTCCCAATTAATGATCTGGAACCCAAAGGGTACACATTTGAAAACAGTTAAATTTTCCTTAATTACTGGGGTTTTCCAATTGATATTATTAGCTTCATTTGATTGTAGCAATTGCAAATCATGGAAATGTTTTGTTAAAATAAAAAAGGGGAGGACATTCTTTTCCCTTCATTTTGTGGTTTGAGAGTTAAGCGGTCTGCCCATGCATGCTTTTCTCAAAAAAGGAAAAAACAATTGGTGTCAGATTATTGTTTTTAAGTGTTTTTTCTCTCCAATTATTGGTTACACTGTATGAATCGAAAAAAGAGAAAGAGATTTGGTGGATTTAAAATCTCTCTCTCTCTCTCTCTCTCTCTCTCTCTCTCTGAATTTGTAAAAAATAAAATGCAATAGAAATAGGGGGCAATGTGAGATAAATTGGATAAAAGGTAGTCTATTTACCTGTAAAGTAAGGACATTTATACTTGTCAACAGTATTTTTTTTTGTCTTGATGTATAATATAAAATGTTATTCGATGTAGCGACAGAGCCTGCTCCTCTCTCTCTCTCTCTCTCTCATTACACCTAATACTTGTCAACAATATTTTTTGTCTTGGTGTAAAATATAAAATGTTATTCGATGTAGCGACAGAGCCTGCTGTCCTCTCTCTCTTTCGATGTAGCGACAGAGCCTGCCTCTCTCTCTCTCTCTCTCTCTCTCTCTCTCTCATTAATTTGTCAGTTAAAACGGGAGACATGGAGAGGTAACTTCAACTTTTAACTTCTAATCTTTGGCCAATTACACCTAAATAATAAAGAAGAAAAAGTTTCAAGCGCATTAACCAGTTATGAACAAACAGTGTATTTTTGACTGTGTTTACAGTACGTCTTAATGGGTAAGCCCACTCAAAGACAGAAAGCATATCGGATTTCAGTTCAAATTACAACATTAGGATTTGACCTTGTTCGAAGCAATACTTAAAATATCAGAAGTATATAGCTATTGTAAAGAATAGTAGAATATAACATTAGTGCTAACACTTTGTATCTCTTTAAGTAAACCTATGAGAGAGAGAGAGAGAGAGAGGGGGGGGTAGGTGGTTACTATGATAGAGAAAGTGAGATTGACAGAAATAGGGAAACGGAGTGAATGGTAGAGCCAGGCAAAATATGGGAAGATAGTAAGTGAAGGAGAGAGAGAAAAAAGAGAAGTAAATGAGAGAAGGGAGGCAGGTAGTAATTATGATAGTGAAAGAGAGAGGGGCAGACATAGGTCAGACAATTGGTGTCAGATTATTGTTTTTAAGTGTTTTATTCTCTCCAATTATTGGTTACACTGTATGAATCGAAAAAAGAGAAAGAGATTTGGTGGATTTAAAATCTCTCTCTCTCTCTCTCTCTCTCTCTCTCTCTCTCTGAATTTGTAAAAAATAAAATGCAATAGAAATAGGGGGCAATGTGAGATAAATTGGATAAAAGGTAGTCTATTTACTTGTAAAGTAAGGACATTTATACTTGTCAACAGTATTTTTTTTTGTCTTGCTGTAAAATGTAAAATGTTATTCGATGTAGCGACAGAGCCTGCTCCTCTCTCTCTCTCTCTCTCTCTCTCTCTCTCTCCGAGGCTCTCTCTCTCATTAAACCTTATACTTTTCAAAAATAATTTTTGTCTTGGTGTAAAATATAAAATGTTATTCGATGTAGCGACAGAGCCTGCTGTCCTCTCTCTCTCTCTCTCTCTCTCTCTCTCTCTCTCTCTCTCTCTCTCTCTCTCTCTCTTTTTCTCTCATTAATTTGTCAGTTAAAATGGGAGACATGGAGAGGTAACTTCAACTTTTAACTTCTAATCTTTGGCCAATTACACCTAAAATAAATAAAGAAGAAAAAGTTTCAAGCGCATTAACCAGTTATGAACAAACAGTGTATATTTGACTGTGTTTACAGTACGTCTTAATGGGTAAGCCCACTCAAAGACAGAAAGCATATCGGATTTCAGTTCAAATTACAACATTAGGATTTGACCTTGTTCGAAGCAATACTTAAAATATCAGAAGTATATAGCTATTGTAAAGAATAGTAGAATATAACATTAGTGCTAACACTTTGTATCTCTTTAAGTAAACCTATGAGAGAGAGAGAGAGAGAGAGGGGGGGGGGGGTAGGTGGTTACTATGATAGAGAAAGTGAGATTGACAGAAATAGGGAAACGGAGTGAATGGTAGAGCCAGGCAAAATATGGGAAGATAGTAAGTGAAGGAGAGAGAGAAAAAAAGAGAAGTAAATGAGAGAAGGGAGGCAGGTAGTAATTATGATAGTGAAAGAGAGAGGGGCAGACATAGGTCAGACAAGACATGGTGGAGGGGAGATAGTAAGTGAAGGAGAGAGAGAGGGGGTGAGGCAGTAAACTATAACGAGAGAGAGAGAGAGAGAGACACAGAGAGAGAGAGAGAGAGCGAGAGAGAGTATGTGTGTGTGGGAGGAGGGGCTGGGCAGTAAACCAAAGCAAGAGAGAAAGGCAATAAATGATAGATATGTATAAGTTTTTCAACATCAACATTTGTATAATTTTCAGTTGTAATACGTAGAGTTACTGATGTAATACAATAATAATATATTGATGTAGCATTGATTAAAACACAGACGTTCTAACTGATATCTGAGGATTTTTTATTTATCCACACAAAAATAATAAACCCCGAAACAGCTGGATAAAATACAGGCCTGTCAAAAGTTTAGCATTAAGCTATTTTTTATTGTTAACTCGATAGCTCATTTCGTCCCCTTTGTAGCTATAATGCATCTAGCAAGCATTGCAGCAGCTGTGCCATGCTAACCGTATTTTTGGCATCTTTTTCAGCCACTAGCTATCTATTTTAGGCTATAGGCACCCGTGATTTATGTTAGGTCAGTGTTAAACTTTCGACAGGTCTGTACTGTACAGATCCTCAATTACATCAATACTCTGCCAATTATTTTAATTTTCATAGGGCTATAATACCTTTTATTTATTTTTTTAATTTTATTGAAATGTATTTTATTTAGTTTTGTATGTTTGTGTTATCAGTTTTTTATTCACATTTAATTATAAATATTTATTTGAATTCTGGTTTATTTGTTGTGTTCATTAATTTTGTTGTATTTGGGATTTTTTCTTCAAACATTTAAATGACAACCTATATTTTATGATTTTACGTCTTAGCGGGTATGTATATTGTCATGGTAACAGAAATTGTGTATGTATTTATAGTAAAATGATTACAAAATTAATGAATCTTGTTTCTAGAATTAAGATAAAAAGGTATTAATGCATTTTTAGTCATCTTTGAAGACAATTTTATACAGATACAGCAACAGCAGTTAGAATCATTTTATCAATTTTCAAGAGAGAGAGAGAGAGAGAGAGAGAGAGAGAGAATATACGTGAAGTTTAAAATTTCCATTGTCTTATGGATGACTGTGGAAAGCTTAGTGCTATTAATTAATGTGCCGTGTGCTACTTTTGATTTTTATACCCCCCCCCCTTCCGCTTAAAAGGGGGGGGGTATAGTGATAGGGTGTCCGTCCGTGTGTCCGTCCGTACTTCCGTTACACCTTAGTGTACCTGTCTCTTATCCGCAACTCCTCCTATACCCTTTAATGGATTTTTATGAAACTTTCACACAATCTTTGTGATATAATGTAAATGTGCACCTCTATTTAAAAATTGGATCCGATGGATTTTTTTAATGGGGGGGGGGGGGGGGGGGGGGGGGGGGGGGGGGGGGGGGCAGCTTGTGGCTCACAGTTTTTCTAGTTTTAAATGCATTCAAAAATAGCAATTGAAATGTGCAAATTTTGCTTACATTATTCCATATTAATAGCTACATGCTTTACTATTGAATGCATCATGTGCAAAATCGTGAATCAGTAATTAATAATAATAATAATAATAATAATAATAAACACGTTACGTTAAATATTAAAGGTTTTGACATTCGTAATTGGCATGTCATATTTTTAACCAGGGATTTGAAGCATCCATTATAATTATTTGTGGCTCAGAGATTTAACTAACCGTGGCCATTTAAATTCAAATTTGTGTTTCGATTCATTACATTTGTCTAAGATATGACGATCAGGAATTTTGGCAGGTATAATTTTGTAGTTAGATGTAGCATTGATATGGGATATATTTTTCAAAAAAGAAAAGTGGAACGCGAGTTTGATTTAGGGTTCAAAATGATTGGCAGACAAATAAACAAGAATTTGTACTTTTACAAAGTTGTTGAACTTTGTTGATTGGGTGTACTATACTGCAGTGCGTACTGACCTGTCGAAAGTTTAACACTGAGCTACCCAAAAAGAGCTTGGCTGTCAAGAAACCGAGATGCGGATATTAGGGACTATCAGTGCTTTGTGGAACCCTGGTCCATCAGGTTGTGGGCAACCAAAAAGGGTCAATTCAATTTCCACGAAGAACTCTTAACTTGAATGCAGATGCCTTAAACCCTTATTTGCATCCAGCTGGTAGAGTCCATTCAATGCCCATGGGGAACATTGTACTTGCATGCAATGTACATAAGCAGTGAAAGATTGCAGTTAAATAATGACATTCCACGCCCCCATAGATTGTTTTTTCAATAAAATGAAAACGGTCAGTTCTGAGATGGTGAAGGAACCGGAGTGCCCAGATATGACCCCCTTATTTTTGATAAGCGAGCAAATGCCATTGAAATTGCGAATCGTCGTAAAAATTTTCAGAAACTAAGCTGTTATAAATTAAATGAAACATAATTGATTATACATGTAATGTACAAACTGTGTCAACTAATTTCAAGTAACCTTGGTATGTTGGCATTGTTTAATAAAAATGCAAAAATAAACATTAAAACAATACATTTGTATGTTTTAAATAACGAAAATGGAATTTTTTATTCTACATTTTTTTTTTCATATTAGTCTTCAGAGACAGTTTTGCAGAAACGTTCTGTTCGTGCTACTTATGAATTTTTATGAAATAATGCATTAAAAAATAACACATGATAAAAAACAACGTAAGAAAATAAACACATTCTTCGTGCATTAATAGATAAATTATCTGATATTCTTGACAAAACAATAAATAAATAAATAAATAAATAAATAAATAAATAAATAAATAAATAAATAAATAAATAAATTTAAAAAATATTTTAAATAAAATAAGATACAATGTTCATTGGTATTTTCAACCACACTTATTGTCTTAAGAATTCCAATCAAAGTCGATCCGAGTGAATTTTCTTATACAATATACACATATGATGACCATCAGGAAAAAAATAAAAGTTTTGAAACACACAGGAAATAAAAAAGAAATTAAAATTCCTTTTGATCCGTGTAAAAACAATTTCAGATTCAGCGAGGAAAAGAAAATTAGGAGTTGAAAGGAGGCAAAGATTCATTAAAATGAAATAAACTTCAATATCTGTCTTCAACGACGGCTTGTCATGAATTTAAAACAATTTAAAACCGCCCTATCTCCATTGTTTAGAATTTTGTCAGTGCAAATTCTCACAAAGGCTCTTTAGAAGGCACATTCTTTAGTTAGCACTACCGTTTTTCTATGGTGACCAAACTGAAAATGTGATGACTGTATGCGTATGTGCGTGAAGACTACATCCGGATATATCTGAAAATCTGACATTTGATGTGGCTAGATTCTCCTTAAAATCCGTTCATCTTAAATCTGACAAGCGTGATTTTTCAAATGTTTCATAGATTTAGAATCAGTTAATTTAAGATAATGCAAAGTGGGACCTTTTTTACTCTTAACAACTCTTAATGTTTTTGAATTTTTATTTTTTACTCTTCAAAGAAAATTTTCTGGCTCGGAAACACAAGATGTGGTTCTGTTCGTTTTGTGAATCCATTGTGCCGGTGTTTGTCGAAATATTAAATATGCATTAAAAACTGACGAAAATAAAAATTCTGTTTATTTTGTCCAAAATATATTGAAAAAATTATCGAGCTGCAAAATTGTAATTTTAGAAATTGTATGCTGCTTTTTTGTCATGTGTACTTGCAACTGAAAATCAAACATGTACCAAGACACCACCAACGCAACCAAATATCTAAAGAATTCATGGATAATGACGAAAACAGACAAACAAAAACAAAATGACTGCCTTTTGATGTTAATGTCCGGTGGTGTGGTTATTTACAAAATATGTGGTTAGAAAATCCCAACCAACCCTTTATTTCACAACCAGCGTCTCATACTCACAAGCACTTTAAAAATGAAAAATAATAAAACTTTATCATATATATTATTATTATTGTTATTATTATATATTATTATAACTATTATTATTGACGTCATCATCATCATCATCATCATCATCATCATCATCATCATCATCATCATCATTTTTATTATTAGTAGTAGTAGTAATAGTAGTATTATCTGATGGCATTGGTTCTTATTTCAATTTAAAATTCCGACTTCTCACTCTTTTAGCGAAATTGGAGAGAATAAAAATCTGAAATAGAATTTAAATTCATTTACCGTTTTAATGAAATATAGCCCAAAACCTTGTGACATACCGTATAATCTTAACATAAAAAATGATTCATAAATCTTATAGTTTTTTTACGCAGAAATATGAGATTTTAATCTCGAAAATTTTAAGATAGAGAGAAAAAACTCAAGGCAATTAGAGATTGAGAGATAGAGAAATTTTAAATCATAATTGCCTGGTTTTTTGTTGTAGTCTACTGACGCACGGGAACCTTCATTAATTTCGTTTAAATACCTTCATGTCAATTTCGTATATTGTTCCCGTTTGAAACCGTAATAATTGGGAAAATTATGACCGAAAATTTGTTCAACACCTGACAGCCACAAGGACAACGAGATCAAAATACAAAATAAAAAATATTAATGAATTTCGATTTAATCAAAGTGGATCACATATTTTTTAGACGTTTTCTCAATTATTTAATTCTATGTGAATCTGATAATCAGATATGAAATTCTCAATGAGGCAAATATACGTCAAGATCTCTCTCTCTCTCTCTCTTCTCTCTCTCTCTCTCTCTGTGTCATTCTCTCTCTCTCTCTCCCTCTCTCTCTCTCTCTCTCTCTGTGTCAAGTTTGAAGATCGAGTACTACATGTATTAGGGAAAAGGAAGAAAATAATAATTTAGAACAAAATAGATCTCTCTCTCTCTCTCTCTCATTACTAAGTTTTGCAAAGAAAAGAACAATTTAAAACAACGAGTCTCTCTCTCTCTCTCTCTCTCTCTCTCTCTCTCTCTCTCTCACACACACATTTGGAACCAAATACATTAGACTCTTGCTGTACATGTTTAAAACATTTTCAACCAAATTATTATTATTATTAGTATCATCATTATTATTATTATTATTATTAAACCACGCTGCATTTTATTTCCGAATGACCTACATTTTAATATATGTCAAGTAGTTTCGAAAATAAATTGCCTCTTGTTTCTTTAAAAGATTTGTAGTGTAACAGTCCAATACAATATATAATATTAAACTCTCGTAATCTTCTTTGTGTCACCAAATAAAGCGGATTATTCTGAAGAAAGGGAAAGTGTGAAAATTATATCCGCCAAAAATTTCACCTCGTAAGGTTAATTTTTGATCGGTAAAAATCTTAATTCATAACTTTTGAAAACACCAAAGTAAGAAAAGTGTGAAACATCAGTTGTTTGCCTAAAATCTACACCTTAATGTATCCACCAATTTTTTTTATTAGAACATTCATAATTTTTGAAAACACTACAGCAATACAGCAAGACAAAGTGTGAAAATTTAGTAGTGTTTTGTTGTTGTTTTTTTTCTTCAAAATCTACACATCTACAAGTTGCCAATGTTTATCTCGTCATTTAATTTTTGATAGTCTAATATTTTTATTCATAATTTAAATTACAATTCATTTCTAAAAACATCAAAGCAAGAGGGGTGTGGTAACTGGGAGTTTTTGATTTCCAAATTTACACCTCGACAAGTTTGCCAAAATTTGCCATCTTCATTTCAAATTTTGATGGGTAAAATCTGTATTTGTAATTTTTGAAAATATGAAATCATGAGAAGTGTGAAAAATTATTATTAACCCTCAAAATCGCCACTTGACAAGTTTACAAAATATCATGATTGGTCAAAATTTCACCTCGCCAGATTAAGTTTTAATAGGTAATTCATAATTTTTGAAAACATAAAGGAAAGAGAAGTGTGAAAAATTAGTAGGTTTTTGTTTCTTCCAAAATCTACACATCGACAAGTTTGCCATCATTTTACTTTGTCATGTTAATTTTTGATCAGTGGTAAAAATCTTAATTCATAATTTTTGAAAACATCAGAGAAAGGGAAGTGTGAAAAATAAATAACCCTCATAATCAACACGTCGAATTTCACCTCGCGAGGTTCATTTTTTGATCAGTAATTCATAATTTTTGAAAACATCAAAGCAAAGAAAGTGTGAAAATCACGATGGTTCAGTTTTTCCTGCCCCCTCCCTACACTTCGACAAGTTTGCATAATAAACGCCTAATTGATAATCTCCAAGAAATATCAAAACAGCTAGAGGTTGGTGTGAAAAATTGGGACATTATCCTAAATGTCACCTCTATAAGTTAATTTTAATCTGTTTACAGATAAAAGAAAGACTCCAAATTCATTAGCATTCAGAAATTACACATGAGTTAATTGTCCACTGTAAATACAATTAGACGTAATTGAAATGGGTTCGAACCCCCACCACTTACGCCACTGTCCTCTTTTGGGGTGACAACTCCAGCTGTTTTAGACTGTAATTAAAAACACGTGTTAGTTTGTGATTTTAAAAACTTAAATTAAAACGGAAAATACCTAACAGCAGTTTCACTTAAATCTGGCAATTATGAAATCTGAATTATTTTGTTAATTTTTTACAATGTCCATGCATCTCAGGTGTCATTTGGAAAATAAATCGAAATTAAAATTTTGTCAAAACTTTTTATGGTAATACTTTTAAGTATCACCAAAATTTCATGATTTAAGTTAAACGAAATCCTACTACATTATGTTGATCGAAAGTCTTCTCTCCAGACTTAACAAGGTTCTGTATAAATTTTGATTCATATGGATAAAAAATAAATCAGTTGCAATGGTGCACATCTTGTACCCATTGGTATACCAATAGTTTTTTTTTTGCCAAATTGTATTACCAAACTTAACTGCTGTCTATCAAAAATTTTGTTAATGGTATCTTCAGTATATGTTGTTTGCAGTCCATAAATGTGGTTTGACAAAATAAACCAGACTCCATGTTCAACATCTGTATTTATAATTCTATTTGTTTCTTTTACAGGTCGTGAAATGCGTCGGAAGAGGATGGAATTGAGAATATAAATGTATGTATTATCCAAAATAAATTATAATGAATTCCCTTAAACATTGGTTTACTTGTCATTTTGTTGTATGATAGTACATGTACATTTTATTGTACAGACCTGTCGAAATTTTAACAATCAACTCAGTAACGAAAAGGAGTCGATGATGCCCTGCCGAGAGGTGTCAGTTATGGATAACTAGTGACAGAAAAACTGCAAAGAGATAGAAAACAGTTGCTGAAATACTGTGGGGATATAGCCAAGATAAGTTGCAGATTCGGCAATAATTCCTTAGTACAGTGTTTGTAACTCCCTTTCTTCGAGTTCAACCTTAAACTTTCGACAGGTCTTTACTGTATATCTGAAAATAAGACCCATGTAATTAAACAATTTTTAGAATGTACAGCACAGACCTGATGAAAGTTTAATATTTAGCTACCGAATTAGTGTCGAATCGATAGATTATCCCGTTTCCTCGTTGGCTGTACCTCAACGGTAATTCAACAGCGGCTACCTATCTTTCGATAGCATCTCAGTCATTTGCTATTCATATCTTGTCTCTCTGCCAACGAAGTTCGACTCATTTTCATTAGCTCTGTGTTAAACTTTCAACAGGTCTGTAATGTATTTATGCGCTAGAATAGAAAAAAGAAAGTGAACCTGAAAAATATATGCTTGGCAAACGCCAGTTTAAACAACAACATGCAACAAAACAAGCAAACGATAGAAAACCAAAAGATACACACGCCACAACACAGTGTAAGGCAATTATAGAAAGAGCAGAAATAGAAAAAATACAAAACACGCCATTTGGAGAAACAGCCAAAACAGTAAAAAGAACACAAAAACAAAAAACAAACAAGTCATTGGTTGAAACAACCAAAAAGAGACAAAGAACATATTGCAATACAAGCCAATGATAGAAAAAAACTAAGAGGCAAAGACCACTAAACAATACAAGTCAAAAGTAATAGAATCTGAAGAAAAGGAGAAAAACACACAAAAAACACACAAAAGAACTCAATTAATACGTTATGGTAGACCTTGTTCCCACTACTAATCAAGCTGCTTATAAATAATTTGTTGACCCAGGGATATTGCAAGCCTAGGCTTATCAAGGGCCTCAAAAAGTTTTGTGGCCGCCATCACAGTATTGTTGATAAGTTTGATGTCTCTTTGCCTCTATGCCAAGGATTCCCCTGGATATATTTGACCTTCCATATTTCCATGTTCCTGTCAAATAATTTTGATTACACACCTGGATAAAAGTTTAACAACAAATATATTATTATATATTATTGTTATTATTAAAATACATTGCATTGATTTTGCATATTAAAGATAATTTGATAAATCGAAACGCAATATTATCTTGGTAGTAGTGAATTACAATATTAATTTTATTTTAACATTTGGAGAGTGAATTAGACATTTCGTGTTACTAAAGATGAGACAAAGAGATCGATGGCTCAGTGACAACAGTTGGCGCTCTAGTTAAAACAATGCTTCTAATTGATCAATATATTATATTTATAAAAGTACAGACCTGTCGAAAGTTTAACACTAAGCTAACGTAAAGTAGTGAAAGCTCGGCAACCGAATGGCCGAAATATGGACAATTAGTGATTAAAAAACTGTCGAGAGATAGATAACAGCTGCCAAAAAAGCTGTGGAAATGTAGCTAACGAAGGGCTGGGATAAACATCACTAATTCGTGACCCTGTTAAATGTTAAACTTTCGACGGTTCTGTACTGTTGTTATGATATCTGTCCTTGTAACGACAGATCTATAATACATACCTGACGAAAATTTAACGCTTAGCTAAGGTATTGGGGCATAACTGTCAGCTCATGTTGGCTCCTTATTCAGCTGTATTTCGAAAGCTTTGCAAATTTTTCTATCTATCATTCAACAGCTTCTTCGGTCGCTATCAATCCATATAGATCTCGACCATTCGACAGACAAACTTCAAACCTTTTTTGGTAAATTGGTCCTTAAAATTTCGACAGGTCTGTACTGAACAAAACTTGCTTCTGTTACAAGATACTGTTTATGGTTCAAGGTTATATGCCCCATTCGATATATTTGTATCAATGAATACACGAACACTTTATCAAGACCTAGTTACACGACTTCACGCTATATGACAGCATAGCAAAGCTCTAGGTTTGATGTCTCTGTGACCAGGATTGTCCTGGATATATTTGAAGTCCAAAAGTTCCATGTTCCTTTCACACAATTTTGATTACACACGTGGTGTATGTAGCTAGCTAAACAGGAGGCGCTGACCCTTCCGGAGCACCCGGTCTCACTTCCATGGTGGAAGTTCACGTGTCTAACCTTACTTGCCAGTTCCAAAGTGTTTGCTTTGCTTCTGGATTATGATTCGGACATGGATTAGTATGTTTGTTTTTGATTTTAAGTTTTACCACATACGTATCATCAATATTTTTTTATTAACATATTTAGCTAATGGGGATTGGCAGTGTACCACGTAAAACTAAATAACGTTTCTGTGGAACAATTTTTTCCAATGTAAATGGAATATTTTCAGTTCATGTTTTCCCGTTAAAATTGTGTGATTACGGGAAATAACGTAAACCTTTTTTTTCTTCAAAATGTTCCGCACAAACGTCAATGGGCATTGGTCACGTTGTACCTCGGCGAACCCCATCAACTTCAATATTTAAATACCTAACTGTATTCTTGTATATAAAGTTTGACGTTAGCCTCTGATCCTCTTGTCGTTTCATTGCCTAACTTCGAATTCCACTCAACAGACCATATAATGCGAGAATGTTTGACAATTTACTTGCAGAAGGTCATTGGTTCTCAACCATCTCAGAACTATCCGCCCTAGTAAAGATGAAAATATTTTGACTGTGGCGTAAAAAATAACTACCCCATTACTTTATTTTCTCTATTCCCATTTTTGCGACAAAACGCATTCTCGTTACAACAACATTTGCTGACCTCTTAAAATTGACGTTGCTTCATTTTGTAGTTGCCCTTGCTTGTTCACATGTAATTTATTAGTATAGTAGTCACGCATTTCACGCGTGATCTTCTCGGTTGCTTTGCAACAAGACTACAATTTCTCCTTCTAACTACAGGAATTTCATACAACAAAAACATGTTGCTTTAAATAGAAATTGTTGACGAAATGATATTGAAAGCTTACGTTTATTAGTGTCCTCAAAAAGTTTCATGGACGTCATCACAATATTGTTGATAAGTCCCTGGATCCACAAATGACATAGGTATATTAGACGCCTCAAAGGTCTATGTTCTTTTTATTCTCATTCATGTAGCTAGCTAAACAAAAGGTGTTTGCGCTTCTAAAGCACCCGGCCTCACTTCCCTGTTGGAAGTTTTTGACTTACTTAATTTGCCAGTTTTCAAAGTAGCATGCTGCTTGCAAATAAATTGTTGACTAAGGGATATTGCAAGCCTAGGCTTATCAAGGCCCTAAAAAAGTATTATGGCCGTCATCACAGTAGTGTTGATAAGTTTGATGTCTCTCTGTCCAGGATTGCCTAGATATATTTGACGTCCCATAGTTCTATGTTCCTTTCAAACAATTTTGATTACACACGTGGTGTATGTAGCTAGCTAAACAGAGATGCTTACCCTTCCGGAGCACCAGGCCTCGCTTCCCTGATGGAAGTTCACGTGTCTAACCTAACTTGTCAGTTCCAAAGTTTTTACTTTGCTTTTGTATTGTGATTAGGACATGGATCAGTATGTTTGATTTTGATTACTTTGATTTGAGATTATGATTTGTACCGGTATGTTTGTTTATGCTTTATTATTGTTATTAGCCCTCCAAATTTATTTTACAGCTTGTAATACGAAATTTAAGCAAAATACAAGATGATATATAAGGAATGGCCAAGAACAGAACAAAGCATGTTTACACCAAACATAAAATTTAATAGAATTTTAAAGAATTTTCTGATAATTCAAAATTCGTTTTTGCCTTTTTCGTCCTAATAAGGAATTATTAATAAGGAAAATATTGCAAAATATTGGAGGAAATAATTATATTTTCTTCCGTAATAGAATAAATGAAAAATAATATTTCTCAAATTTATGGAAGTAATTAAAACGCAGTTAACAATAAAATGTTTAACAATACGCCAGATACCAATCTTGTACCAATTTACCGACCATTTATTAGTTCAAGGTCAAAGGTCAATGTTATCCCGTTATGAAGAATAATATAATAAGCGTACGCAGAAACCCTCTTTTGTACAAGTTCACCCTTTTTGTACAAATTCACTATTTTGAGAAATGAAAGCAAATTAGTGTATGATCCACTTAGAGTTTTTATGATTAGTGTTCTTAATTTCATGAAATCGAGTTTGATTTCTGAAAGACTGGCTAACGAAGGATATCCCAATTTTACGGACATATTTGCAATATTTATTTGATTCTGCCCGTCCGGTATTATATAACTGTCTACATAATTGTGCTTCTATTTTGTTATTGATGAAAATACTGATAACGTCTATTGAAATCTAATGATGCGGATTAAGGTATCTGATTATATTAATGTAGAAGGATAAATAAATATTAATTGTATTGGAGCTGTAGTTGGACTATAACTTGTTTGTTAAATTGTTTAACATGTAACAAAGTTTTTGTTGTAAAAATGATATGTCTCAAGCTGGGTTATTGAAAGAAAAATAAAACAGAGAAAAAAAAATGATTTGAGGTGATATTGAAAGAAAAATAAAACGGAGAATAAAAAATGATTTGAGGTGATAAAGTAGGATCATATTGTCTTGTTTTGATTTTTAAACAAACACAAGAAAAATTAAACAAAAAGAAAAACACATAAGGCAAAATAAAAATGAGAAGCATTGGTAAATCAATCAATCAATTAATCAATTAATCAATCAATGATAAGAGACAACTATGAGAAGGAAAAGGCAAGATAATGATGATAAATAAACAAAAAGGATAAGATGAAAAAACAAAAGTGTAAAAGAAGAAGAAACAGAGAAGAAGAAGAATTTCAACAACAACAAAACAAGAGCAAGAACAAGAACAACAAACACAAAACAACAACATTAACAAACACAAACAATTAATAATAATTTGAAAGAAACTGATGATGCAGGTTATATTAATGTTGAAATATAAATAAATATTAATTGTATTGGAGCTGTTGTCGATCATAGTTTGTTTGTTAAATTGTTATACATATAACAGAGTTTTGCTATAAAAATGACATCCCTCAAGCTGAGCTATTGAAAGGAAATTTCAAACAGACGACAAAGAAATGGTGTAATGTAATAAAATAGGATAATAAGGCTTGTTTTGATTTTTAAACAAACACAAGAAAAAGAAAAGAAAGAAAAAAACACAAACACAAACACACAATGTAGAAATAAAAATGATGCTCATGTTAAAATCGATAAATCAATCAATGATAAGAAAGAACAAAGACAAAGGAGAGGCAAGATAATGGCAAATAAACAAAATGATGCTAAGGTGAAAAACAAAGGTATAAAAAGTAAAAAAAAAAACGAGGAGGAGGAGGAAAAGAAAATAAGAAAATAGAAGAAGAAGAAAGACAATCAGAAAGGTGAATAAAAACAATGAATAGGGACAAGTCAATCAATAAGTGATGAAAAACCCAAAATTAGCAACAACAACTAAATAATAATAATAATAATAATAATAATATGGGGAAAAGATGAAGAAACTATTTTAAAGAATTTGATGATGCAGATTATGTTATTGTAAAATGATAAAAATATTAATTGTATTTGAGATGTAGTTGGAACAAAGTTTGTTTGGTATAATTGTTTTGCATGTAACAAAGTATACGTATTTCTGTAAAAATAATATCCCTCTTGCTGAGCTATTGAAAGAAAAATTAAAAAAGACAACAAAGAGATGATGTGAGGTTATAAAATAGGATAAAATCGTCTTATTTTGATTTTTTAACAAACGCAAGGAATAAAAAGGTGGGAATAAAAATGATATTAATAAAAATCAATAAATTAATGCTGAAAACAAAATGTCAAGATACATAAACAAAAACAAAGCTAAGATGAAAAACTAAAGCGGGGAAGAAATAGGAGAAAAAGAGGAAGGAGAAAAAGAAAAACAAGAGCAACGACAGCAACAAAATACAGTCCAACTTGCCTTAAAGGCCAAATCTATATAAGGGCCACCTGCTTATAAAGGCCAGTAGAATTGTATCCCAATTGTTCTTTATTCATATTGTTTAAAACTGTATATAAAGGCCACCTGCCAATAAAGGACCTCTTACTGGTTTCCTAGGGTGGCCTTTATAGACAGGTTTGACTGTAATAATAATAAGGATATCTTATTTATGAGATGATGATACAAAACTATTATTTGTATTTGAGCTGTAGTCGGGCTGTAGTTTGTATTCATTATACATGTAACACACCATTGGTATGAAAATGATATCCCTCTTGCTGAGCTATTGAATAAAAAAATAAATCAGACAACAAAAAGATGATGCGAGGTGATAAAATATGATTATATTGTGTTGTTTTGATTTTTAAACAAATACAAGAATAAACAAACAAAAAGGAGTATTTATAAAATATTGATAAACAGGTAAAAAAAATAATCACTCATTGATAACAAACAACAAATGACGTAATAGACAAGATATTGTTTAATAGTGAATACAAAAAGCAACGGAGAGAAGAAAAACAATAACAATAATAATAATAATAATAATAATAATAATGATAAATGCATTATCAATTTATAAGAACTACACAATCTCCACCGTCATTACCACCACTACAATAATAAAATTTGCCATCATCATCATCATCATCATCATCATCATCATCATCATCATCATCATCATCATCAACTGAAAAAGAATTAAATAATAATAATAATAAATTTGCAATAATAATATTAAAGTGCAATCAATTTAAATCTAAAATCAAATTTAAATAGCAAACAAACATTATTATATTGTGTAACGCAATTTTAAATTACAGTTTTGAGAACAAAATTGAATTTCAATTAAGTTTATTTTCTATCTCTACATCTCTGCAAGCTCATTCTTTAACTATTATTTAAAAACTCATTTTGTTGGGTATTATAATGCGTTTTATTTACACTTCCATTTTAAATCACCACAAGCCTGTTTTCAACCGACATGTTTTTATTTACAACTAAATCGTTGCTTGATTCCGTGACCAGTTTACAAATATTCACACCCCTGTCGTATCCAATTTGGAAACTCTGCATGCTGCACTAACTTCCAGATCACGTGGTGGGCCAGTAAATTATATTTAAATTCGAAATGAATATGAACGAAATGAAAGAAAATGTAATAAATAAATGAGAGCCGAGCAGACGATCTTAGAAGAAGCTAACTTACTTTAGGGTTGCGATCATCACGCGAAATTCTATTTAGAGAGTTTTATCCCAGTTTGATTCGATTAAGCTCTACCAATTAGGCTATAATCTGTTCTCGACTGGAACGCCTGATCTCTACATTGGATCTCTCTTGGGAGGAATCGCAGTGCCTCTTCACTCTTTGATTGCCATTATTCAAAGACATCTTGCTAGCATACGGTCCATCATCACATGAGGACGAAGAAAAATGCATTTCTTCTCAGCGCTAAGCAAGACCTTGTTTTAGCGATGATAGTCTCATACTGTGTGTTAAAGAGCCCTGGCTAATAGCTAGCCTGGGAATTGGAAAATGCAGGATTAAATCATATAAGAGGAAATATGGGATAAGTGAATGACAAATCTCCTAGATTGGACTTGCTTGTCATTATGTGTCATATTTTACAAGTTAAATTGTTTTATGTTAGATAAAGCAAGCGCGGTGGAAATAAATCATTAGGATCCTTCTTGATGTATGTGAGAGTCTAGGATTTTTTATGAATCTTTTATTTCTCCATCTTAAGTAAAAACAATCAACTCTGCATTGATATTGGTAATGCTTTGAATATAAATATTACACAATTTATGTAAGTGAAAAATTTAGCTTTTTTTTCTAAAATACTTTTTTTGGCATTTATAACCTGTTTTTACTTGATAAGTTTACGGGAAACAAGAAAGAAATATTATAGGAATATTGGCAAGTTATTTTTGGATATTTTGATTTTTCACCTAATTATTTCATAAGATTTCAAAAACTCCAAGAAAGACAAAATATTTTTATCTGATGAATATTGGTACTATATTTTGAAATTTTGGGTTATTGGTTTTTCATAACGATTTATTCCTTAAAAATTCAAAAAAAAAGAAAAAGAAAAAAAAAAAGTCATAAGATTTCAATAAATCCAGGAAAGAAAGAATATTTTCGACACTATATTTTCATATTTTGGGCTATTAGTTTTTCAAAACTATTTTGTCCTTAAAAATTAAAAAAATACTTTACATTTTAATACATAAATGCTTAAAACAAATTCTTTGCTTGTCTTTAGTTCGCTTTCTCCAGACTTACTCGATATAAGTTTAAAACAATTGACTGGGACGTAAAAACGGTACCTACTCCGCTCCCGTCTCTCAATGTCATATGTCAAAATTTTGTCGATACAACGCAGCCTGATTTCAAAAATCAATTGCAATGTGCTCTGAAAAAACAACTGTCCCTGTTAAAAAGGTGGAGCTTTATGTTAGAAAAAAAATTAATTTAGGAATGAAAATTAAAATAAAAAATTTGCGACCGCGTGTATATTTTCAAATCAACAATGGAAAAACCAATCGATGGAATTATGAAAATTTAGACACATGACAATTTAGGCGTCAAATTTCTTATTGCCAAGTAAAGTTCTGTAAAAAATATTAAATTGCACTTTGTTAGTAAATGTACGATGGATTTAACATTTGAACTGAGGTGAAGTTTGTATTTATTCGAGTTAATTAATACAAAAGGAACGAATCAATGAACTATGTTGTTATTGCATATTTCTCTCTTATAGAAAGTTTCCTTTTGAACGGAAAATTATCGATAGCGCCCTAAGAGTGACTCTTTGCCGACGGGGATAGTTTTTCAGACAATGTGCGTGTAAAATGAAGTATTTACAGAAACGATTTAATCATAAACTAATATGAAGGCCTGTACCAGGGTAACCTCATAATTGGAAAAGGGCAGAACAAATACTTTAAAACAATTATCTAGCACATATGGTAATGACAGTGTAGTCACAATCGTAATAACCTCGTACGATACAGACCTGGCGAAACTTTTACACTAAGCCAACGGAAAAAGTGTCAAAGCTCGGATGCCGAGAGGCTGAGATAACATTAAGCAAACGAAAAAGGAGTCAAATCTTGGCTGCCAAGAGTCTAAGAAATGGATAGCTTGTGACCGGAAAAACTGCCCAGCGATAGATAACTGATGCCGAAAACCTGTAGAGATATAGGAAATGAGAGACCAAGATGGGATTTCGATACATTAGCTTTATATTAGACTTTCGACAGGCCTTTACTCTATTTGAAGTCGTATCGTAAAGACCTGTCCAAAGTTTAACATTAAGCTAATGAATCAGTGCCTAATGGGCTGCTCATCTCTTCCCCTCGTTAGTTATTTTGCGATTTTTGTTCTTACCTTTTGGCAGATTTTCGACCACTGTCTATCCATATCTTGGTCACTAGCTATCCATTTCGGCCACTCGGCATTAAAACTTTGAACCTTTTCTTTAGTTCAGTGTTAAACTTTGGACAGATATGTACTGTATTCATTCATGCTGGCGTTTAATTCCAATCCATATTAACCAATGTTTCTTCCTTCATTTCCTGGAACTGAAATCTTTATCTTTCGAAAATAACTAGTTATTTATATGTTAACAGCTCATGGTGTGCTTGTGTGCGGTTTTTTTAAAGTTCAGAGGAAACTATGCTTTATATTAACTCGTTTGTCTCATTTAAAACAATAATTGCAAATAGCTAAATATCAGATGTCACGGGTATAGCTAGCTAAACAAGTGATTACCCTTCCAGAACACCCGGTCTTACTTCTCTGGAAGAAGTTCACGCGTGAAACCCAATTTGCCAATCATATCTTTGTTTTGGGGTTTTGATTTGGACATGAGTTTAGGTGTGTTTTGTATGTGTATGTGTCATTTATTACAAATATTTGTTCATAGTCTTTATATTGTATTCAACCGCCATCAACCCATTATTGTAAATAGTAAGGCTATAAGCTTATAATTTCCTGTATGCTGATAAAGTAGTTTTTACGCATTTCAAAAAATGTTGCAAATTCATTGTAGCAACAAAATATCAAATTCATTTGCGGATAGTGTTTTAAAAGGATCAAATTGCTTAGCCATCTTTTCTGTGATCTATAAACCGAAACTACTATATGCATTATTAAGTTGCATTTATTTATTATTTAACTAAACAACTGTCGTATACATTATTAAGTTATATTCATTTTTTTAATTTATTTTTTTTTTTTATTATTTTTTTCTATTTATTTTATTTATATTGTTTTACATAAATTTTTGTTTGATCTTTATTTTTCATAATGTTGCTTATCTATTAAAAAAAACAAACATACCGGTCCATACCCAAATTGCAATTCTAAAAGCAAAGTAAATATTAAAAAATCACCCGGAAAGTTGAGTTTAACACGTGAACATGCTTCAGAAAGGTAAGTCCGGAACAGAAGCAAGAAAATTTATAACTAAAAAAAATCTAATTTGCAACAGTCAGCACAACTAGAATGTGGCAGCATATGATCGAAACAGCCAAACAAGACACGAACAGTAAAACACATTCATGTATTGGGACCACTGATAATAAAATCGACTTTGGACAGACTCTAGAGTAAATGTCAAGAGAACTATCACTAATTTAAAAGTCTCCCTGAGTGTGTTGGTACAAGGAAGACTTCGGACGGGGTCCAGAGTAAGTGACCAGTGAGCTATAAAAAATCTCCCCGAGTGCGTCGGTACAAGGTAGACCATTAATCACACTCGCGCATCTAGATAAAAAAAGTTACTCAACACGCTGCAACATAAGACGTAAGACGCATGCATGTCTTGGGGTCACATATTATAAGCTCGACTTTGGACAGGATCTAGAGTAAATGACCAGTGAGCTATAACTTAAAAAAATCTTCCTTAGTGCGTTGGCACAAGACATGCCATAAACCACACTTCATGATCTGAAGTAAAAAGTTACTAAACACGCAACATCATAAAAGAAAGGTAACAGGCATGCATGTATTACGGCCACATATGATAAACTCGACACTGGACGGGCTCTGGAGTAAATGTCCAGTGAGCTATTCCTTTCAACATCTCACTGATTGCGCTGGTACAAGCAAATCATAAAACATACTTCCGCATCTAGATAAAAAAGTTACTGAACACGCTGCAACATACAAGAAAGGTTAGACACATGCATGTATTGGGGTCACATACTATAAGCTCGACTTTGGACGGGATCTAGAGTAAATGACCAGTGAGCTATAACTTCTCCCCGAGAGCGTTGGTACAAGGTAGACCGTAATGCACACTCCCAGATCCAGATCAAAAAAGTAATTGAACACACTGCAACATTACATATAGATTATTAAAAGTTGATTCGGTACATATTTAATTTTATATTGATTTAATGAACATTATTTTTTAAATTTTTAAAAACTCAATAGCTTTACTCTACTTTTTTGTCAAATGTGTATTTGTATTTTTATTCGCACATGTTTACGGTAAAGACTTGTCGAAAGCTTAACACAGATCTGACGAAAAGAAGTCAAAGTTCAACTGCTGAATGGCCGAGATATGGATATAATGCGAACGAAGATATGCCAAGAAATAGAAACATGTACAGTACAGGCTTTTCGAACGTTTAACACTAATCTAACAATTTAATTCGATTAGATTTAATCAACAGGTAATGTTGACCCCTTGTTGCTGTTAGTGGTAAAGAAGGTGGTCATACCATCACCTTCTATACTGCTGATGCTATCCGTATCTCTCGACAGACTTTCGATCACTTGCTATCCATATCACGGGTACTCTAAGGCAGCCATGCTCCGACGCGTTTTGGTTGTTAAACTTTCGACAGGTCTGTGCTACATTTTGTTTTACACGGGATGACATCGGTATAATTATGAAATCTTTGTATTTGTATCTTCTGTGTATAACATGGAAAAATTTTACGCTGTTTTTTAACTTCATGATTTATATACAAAGCACAAATGTAACATTATAAAGTTGCAACAGATTATGCAAAAAAGCGATTTTGTGCAAATTGGAATTTACATTTCATAAATAATATTACAGTTTAATATATTGTAAGATTTATTGCGGAAAATCTGATAAAACTCTTTGACAAGAAAAAGATTCATGTATGAAATGCGCTTACATCAAATTGTCAATTTTCACAAGATGCTTAATGTATAAAAATCACACGATCTGATTTCTAGTGCAAATAATGAATCTTTTTTATTTATCAAAATGAAGGAATAACTACATTTGATCAACATTTATACGTTGCAATAACCAACACAATCGAGAACAAGAAACAATAAAAGTTATTAAAAAAAACAGTTAAGGCATAAAAACAAAGATGTGCATGTGAATGTATATTGTATAAATATTTGTATATTGTGAAACCCCTAGAACATTTCCGTATTCCTAATGTCATGTGCTACTTTTGAATTTTTATGAAATAATACATTCAAAAGTAGCATATGACAATTAATTGTCATGTGCTACTTTTGAATGTATTATTTCATAAAAATTCAAAAGTAGCACATGACACTAATACCAAAGTGATAGCATTATGCATTACAGACCAGAAAGGTTGATATTAAACGAACGAATTAATGCCGAAAAGGATATTCATATCGGCCTCTTGTAAGCTATATCTCGACAACTTTTCGAAAGCTGCCACATATCTCTAGGCAGCTTGCCAGTTAATAGCTATCTATATCAAGGCAGCCAAGCTTCGATTCCTTTTCGTGAGCGCAGTGTTAGGTCATGTTTATTATTTAACCATTGAACTGTCTAGAAATGGCGTTTATAGTGCTATTACTGCCATTAGTGTAAACAATATTTTATTAATTTAAACAAGTATCACATATTACAAAAGTTACAATAATTAGGATTCTGGAACAAGAGTTCAACTCATATATTAACCAGTTTCCTACAAAGTAGATGATTACACAAGTTACTATGTACATCAACAACTTAATAATAATAATAATAATAATAATAATAATATGTTGGTGGGTGTGTACTAATAATATATAACAATGCAAAAAAATTATGGTGGTGTATTTCGCTTGAATCATGAACATAAAACATTACTGCCATTGCCATGCAAAGCAAACTGAATAATGTGCGTTAGCGCAGTTATAGATAAAATGACAATTTTAGCATTATAAACGCCATTTCTAGACAGTTCAATGGTTATATTTATATTGCCCATTTTTTGAAAACCTTATTTTGGTATTTTAATCCTAAAAAACTTTAAAACACTGTCGTGTACGACATGTATTTCCAATCGCTGGAACAGCCAATCAATGACATCACGCGTATAGCCGCAAGGAAGAGATAAGTGACGTCACATTAGCAATGGCATTTATACTCCTATAACTGCCATCTGGTCTTAAACAAAGTTTTATACATTAAAACATCACAAATGTCAATATGTTAATATAAAAGACGGAAGGAAAAACTGCGAAACATGTCTGTGCACAAAACCAACGTGTCCAAGAACAAGAAAAAATATAAACTTTTTAAAGAACCATCAAAAAAGAGAATAAAAAAACCATAATATACTAGTAGTTAGTCGTTGTCTGATTCTTCCAATAAATTTTATTGTTTTGTTTTCTTGGTTGCGTTGATTGTTTAACAAATAAAGCCACCTCGTGATGTATTCTTCTGCATGTAAACTCCGGCCCGTGTATTATTCGACGATATACCACGGGTAAATGTTGATCATTTCAATTCTTACATGACTTAAATAAAACAAATTCAGATAAACATTGCAAACTCATTCTTCGGAAGTACATTTTACTATCTATTTGCAAAAAGGTCCATTGAAACAAAGCGGCTGTTAAGATTACATCTATTGAAATAAGTGATTTTATGAATAAAAAGTACGTCACAACCATTGTTCGCCGAACATAACAAGACGTCATAAGATATGCAAGGAAGTACGTCATTAAAACGAAACAGCGATGGATATATCGTTTGTTATACTACGACTGGCTTTCTTCATGATTCATATGAAGGAAAACGCAAGACAAGCTAGAATTTCATTTTATGTTTTGCAATTACTTCTCTGTTGTCCATAATAACGTGATTGAGAGCCAACCCATTCATGAAAAATAGGCTTGCAACATATCCACGTGTCAAAAATGCATTTGTAAGTAATTTGCTTCGAATTCATTTGTAATGGGAACAAGCTCTATCATACCGTTTTAATTGTGAAACAAATACACCATAAGCAGGAGAATCAGATATATTGCTGTATAGAAAAGGAAAATTGACAATAGAAAAATTGAAGTTATCACGTTTGTCATAAAGTTTCAAATGTAGCCTTTCATGGGCACCATAATTTAGGTAAAAGCCCAAATTTGAAGCAAAATTCGAAGAATCAGTCGTGTCTTTTATTTCTAACTCACTGGGATAAATAACATTTACATAACCTCCAAATGTAGGAGATAACTGATATATCAGCAATGGTTCTCGTCCATCATTTTTTTTCCAGAACACCGTCTGTCGAGTTTTGACATTTCGCTCATGTTGTTATTTCCTGTTGTTAAATTTCATTGTTTTTCCTGTTCTTAAATTCAATTTTTTTTTCAAATGATTTTTAAACTATAATTTTGATCTAAAGTTAAATGTATCAATATGATCGATGTGTTTTTGCACGGAATTACGAACATTGAACAAAACGGAATTAGGGAAGTAAGGACAAAATATAATCCCATCTTCCTAATCCGGGATTAGTCGTGTTCTTAATACTTTGTTTAGAAATGCGATGTGTTGAATAATTATTTTTCGATTTTGCATGGATTTCCGTAATTTGAACACGGAAGTAACAACATTTCCGTAGGAACATATTTATACAAATGTGTGGAATTGTCCTGGATTTGGAAGGTAGCTTTTTAGCTTCCAAAAAAGAATATGTGCCGGAAAGGTCAATTAGTTATTTCATTTCATTTTTCTGTTGTACTATTCTGGTTTTGGTCTGTGAGTTTTGTTTCAGCAGTGTTAGATTGAAGACAAAAAAATGAATATTAACTATAAGAATGATATTAATAATGTTTCAAAATGACTTCGATTTTGTGTTGATGTCCGTAATTTGAACACGGAGGTAACATTTTCTTCCGTAGAAATATGTTTAAATACAAATGTGTGGAATTGTCCTGGATTTGGAAGGTTGCTTTTTATCTTCCAACGGAAAAGAATATGTGCCGCAAAGGTCAATTTGTTATTTTATTTCATTTTTCCGTTGTAATATTCTGTTTTTTTTCATCGAGTTTTGTTTCAAAAGTCTTAGATTGAAAACAAAATTTAAATATTAACAATAGGTATGATATTTATAGGTATTTCAAATTGACTTCGATTTTGTATTGATTTCTGTAATTTGAACACGGAGGTAACATTTTTTTCCGTAAAAACATGTTTGTAAATATGTATAATTTTTCTGGATTTGGAAAGTTGTTTTTTTCAAGAGAAAAGAATATTTACTGGAAAGGTCTATTTGTTATTCTATGCTATTTTATTTCTCCGCTGTACTTTTTAGGTATGGTCTGTGAGTTTGGTTTCAAAAGTTTTAGATTGGAAACAAAAAATTTAAGATATTTAAAATATTTCAAGAAGACTGGCTTGATGAGTTGATTCCTCTATGATTTGTGTGATTTTGGTCCACCAACAGGATATACTAACAAAAATCCAAATAATTTCTTAATTTATAACGAATTGAGTCGCTAATATTTCCAAAACAACAGGAAAACAGCAGATGACCTCGCCATGCGTTTTGACCTTTCGTTTCCGACAGATATGTATATTTCAAAAAATTTTCAGTTGTGTTTTTTTTCCTTTTTGTTATTGCTAATGAAAATTACTTAAAAGTAAAAAAATAAAAGATGTATTTTAATTCAGTATTACATCATGTAGCCATGTTATCAACCTGTTCTGGCATTTTTAAACTTATTGCTGAAAATAATGAAATGGACATCTATTGCATGTTTCTTGTTGTAATATAAAACAAACAGCCAACATATATACAGTACAGACCAGTCGAAAGTTTAACACCAAGATAACGAAAAGGGGTCGAGACTAGGCTACCGAGTGGCCAAGGTACGGTTTGAACGAAAGACTGTCGAAAGAGAAACATAACAGCTTTAGATATATTGGGAACCAGAGACCACATTGAGCTGCCTATTTGGTGCTTATTCGTTAGCTTAGTGTTAAACTTTCGACAGACCGGTGCTGTAAGCCTGACGAAGGATGCAGGATCATATCCGCTGACTTCATATTCGTGTAGACATCCAGTTTTAATGGAAACACAGGCATTATTGAGATGTTATCTCAGGATATGAAACATGTTGTTAAATAAGTTGGTGTTTGTATTATAAATTATATGAAACGTTTCTAGGAAAGTTTCAGCTACTATATTTGGCAATGTTGCTTCTTTTGTCAGGAAGACTGAATTAGGCATTGCCAACTGTTTATTATCCTAAAATAGATTAAATATTGATTGATTAATTGAATATCTGTCGTTTGATTGATTTACATATAGGTCAATTGATTGATTAATGGATTGATTGATTGATTGATTGATTGATTGATTGATTGATTGATTGATTGATTGATTGATTGATTGATTGATTGATTGGTCAATCAATAGGCATGGTGTGAAATTGAATGATTGACTGACTGACTGACTGATTGATTGATTGATTGATTAATTGATTGATTGATTGATTGATTGATTGATTGATTGACTGACTGACTGACTGACTGACTGACTGACTGACTGACTGACTGACTGACTGATTGATTGATTGATTGATTGTGATTGATTGATTGATTGATTGGCAGATGTGTGCAGGAATGTTTATACTGAATATTTCAAGCGAATGGTTTGTAAAGAAACACAAGTATTAACTCTTGCACTCATCTCCCCCTCATGTCCCTGCCAATGATATAAACACTAACCGGGTGGCCATTTTGGTAATTACATTGATCAACCAACTCCACTTGCGATCTGGGTAGCTTTAAATTAGAATATACAGCAAATGAACTCTAAGCAATAATCAGGTGCAGAAATCGCGGGAAGGAAAGAGAAATCAGAGTTCAAACAGGACACACAAGCGAGTTTTGAAGTCACTCTACTAGGAAAAAAACGCGGCAAATATCCGCTACATCACGTGAGCTATGATGTCATTTCCGCTTTTCTCCATTTGGATCCTGGGGTGGTGTTAATAATTTCATTATCCCGCTGATTCGTCAATTGAGTTAAACACAGATTAACACAAAAACTTGCTGCACAATTTAATAGAAAATATCAAATAATTTAGACTACCGAGGTGTTATATATCAATACAGACCTGTCGAAAATTTAACACTGAGCTGACGAAAAGTGGTCGATTTTCGGCTGTCGGGTGGCAGATATATGGATAGCTAGTTAGCAAAAAAATTGCCGAGAAATAGAAACCAGCTTCACAGAGATAGTTAGAAGCTGCCGAAAAACTGTCGAAATAAAGCCAAAGAGAGGCCGAGATGACCTGTCGATTGGTGAGTTTAGTGTTAAACTTTCGACTGGTCTGAATCAGTACGTTTGAGTTTTCATTTTAATCTTGTTACAGAATATTTTTTGTATTGAAACAGAACATTATCACGACTATTAATATGAAAATGTTAAAGTTTTCCGGTACATTAGCTATTAATTTAACTATTTTTAATTTGATCATCACTTCAAGCACAAATTGCAGCATGTGTATTTGAAAATGTTTTACGGACTTAGCTTGAGTTATCAGCATGAGTTTATAGCTGTGTTCATCCGATGTATAACAAACCGACATTACATATAATGCTCTGTAAAAAAGACCTGATTGAAGTTTCCGTCGAACTTTGTAAATTCATACAAAAAGTAACAATTGAAATACTAGATATAGGAAATGAAACAAAGTAATTTGTAGCTGAAAGGCATGTTATGTTTAGAAGATGCTGTTGTTGTTGTTGTTGTTGTTGAATGTTGCTTAACGTCACATCAGCAATTTCTCAGCTATTCGCGACTAGAACTAATTTATTAATCTCTATGGATTAATCTATGACCAAGTCCGTGTATGCATGTGAAGTGCGAGTGTGTTATGTGATCTGCCTTGTACCAGCGCGCATTCAGGGCGACTTTAAGAGGCTAGTTTACAGAGTCAGTACGCTAAAAACAAGCGTACCACTCCCCAAGTCACATTCTACTGACACCTAGTGAACCAGTAAAGGCCAACGGCAAGGAAAACTCACTTTCCCACATGTGGTCTGAGGGCTTGAAGTTGTGTAATGGCGTTTAACAACCCACTCAAAAATATTTCACTTATATCGAGAAATCGCCAGCTATAGGCGAAGGTGCAGAAAATTAGCCTGTGCGTTGCGCTACTGGCATTATACAGAAGGGTTCTTTATCGTGACATGGGACGTCGTTTATTCTAAGTTCCCATCCGAAAGAACCATGAATTTAATTTCGTAATGCAGAGTGCTTGGCGAAAGAACAGTCACTACTCAATTTCAAGTCTTGAGTTAGGCCCAGCCGGGTTCGATTCCACGACCTCCCATATACAGAGCGAGCACTCAACCAACTGAGTTGCCGTAGTGGTTCCTATTAGTAGACAATGTAACTAAACAGGTAAAGCAATAAAAAGAAAAAAAAGACGTATGGATGCAAGAATAAAAAACAATACAATATAAACATTATGTAATATGTAGACGAAAACAACATGCATCTTGACCGTTATCAAACAGACATAGCAAAAAGGGTTGATGAAAGCAAAACACAAAATAAATGCAACAAATGTAATTTGAAGCCAAACACAACATGCATATGGCAATAATAAACGTAACCAATCATGCAAAACAATAAATGATGGATGGAAGGAAACTATTAACATATGTAGTTTGAAGATGTACTTGTACGTAGCAATAGCCATCGAAATCAAACAAGCAAAACAATAAATCAGGTGCGCCAAGCGAAAACCAGGCTTAGGGTAAACAAAAATTGGCTTTGAGATAAATACATATTCTTAAAGTGTGTTTATTGTAGTTTCAAAAAATACCAACTTTTTGGAAATATTTCACCTAGAACCTATTTAAATTTACGATTAAAGTATAGTCGATAATGAACGACGTGCAAAATTTTACATTTTAATAACGTCATGTTATGTTTGAGTAACGTCCGTCAAAATAACGGTGTTATACACATCATACTTCACGACATATGTTATATGATATTTCATTTATTTCATTTCGGTATTTAAATTTGTACATCTAAAAAATACAATAAACTATAGACATTCAAATATAAATACCATTAATTTAATGATGAATGCAAGACTTCAAAACAAAACAACATAAACACTATGTAATTTGAAGAAGAAAACAACATGCATATGTATTTGGCTACAGGCTATGTAACAAAACAAGCAAAACAATAAAGGACGGATACAAGGAAACCAAACAAACAATATCAAAATATGTAATCTGTAGACAAAAAAACATGTAACAGCCTATAGCAAATTTAACCAAAAAGCAAAACAGTAAAGGATGCTTGCAAGGAAATACAAAAGCAGCATAAAAATGCTATTTGTAGCCAAAAACAACATATCATAAGGTATATAGCAAATGTAACTAAACACGCAAACCAATAAAGGATGGATGCATGGAAACCAAACAAACAATATCAACATATGTAATTTCAAAGTCGAAAACAATATGTACATGTATATGTCTATAGCCATTGTAACCAACACAAGCTTAAGGAAAATGGAGCAAAGGAAAGACAAGCAAATAAAAAAACAAACAAACATACAAACAAAAACGTAAGATAATTCTAACATAAATGCCATAAAAAGAAAAAATAAATACAATATTTTATAACATTGCCGCATGCCATTAAACAATATAGTACAATTAAAACAAATTCATATCGACATAATTATGACGTCCAATCTATAGACTTATGAGACATTATTTACGGTAGCAACTAGCTAGTGTGATGACGCCAATTATTTTCAAAAGCTGTTTTAAGAAAAATCATGTTGCAACTGTTTGTAGATCATTTATCACAAGATAAGCTTGTATAGGAAAATATTCGTACTGTAATTTTTCTATAATTCCATAACACTTAACCAAGAAGATTGTTGTGACGCCCCTTATGTTTCAAATATCTTTAGGCTTGTATTAAAAATCATCTTAGATAAACTCAAAACACAGCATCAAACGAGAAGTGTGATGACGCTCCGTACTATTCTAAACTTGTATAACAAAATATTCATGTTGTAATTTGGCTATAAGAGGCTTACTTTTCTATCTTTAAAAGAGGTTGTCGACAATTTATGGAAATGAACGTTGAAGGTACTTTGGTGCATCTTGCTTACCGTGACACATTGGCACATCTTCCAAAACCCCCGTGATTTTCCCAATCTCTAAATGCTGGATTCTTGGCGACAAAACCCCGCTTAGAGTTAAACTTCAATTAAAAATTGTTGATGTATAATTCATCAACACATGTATTATGTTATTATTTTATGGTATTGATCAGAAAAAATGATTAAGATAACCGAACACGTGTTGTTAAACCCAGATTGTATGTCAAAATGTGTTCAGATGCAATTTTATGATTTTTAATCTGTACCCAGTGTATCCAAGTCACGCATGAACACACTGATTATTCCCATAATGTGACACCTTTTTACAAGCCTGGAACAGACTCCAGCAACCCATAGTGCGAAGACTGTTCCACCATCTTTTACTCGCTGACCTTTTCTCTATATTCAAATTCAAATGTTATTCTCATGTAAGTAGTTGATTCATTTTGCCCTTGGTTGGTTATGTATGGGCACATATTGAGATTGCATTGATTGAAGCTTAAGGTTAGTCGGGACATTTTATTGTGATACTGATGAAGTTTAAACACATTAGTATTCTTCCTTGGACATAATATGATTCATTTTTTCACATTTGTGTATACATACACGTCCCGCAGAATGAATTCATTCGAAAAATCAAAATTATGTTTAAATGACATACGAAGAAATGCAATTAATTTATACATACACTGCAAATTGTTTAACCTACTTACGCTATAATACGGCGAAATTATACGGGAATCACGCCCGAGATTTCATGTTGCTTCTAGAAAGCATGCACTGTTTTGGACGCAAGAAATGTGTACTGACAAAACATGTTGACACTTTAGCATATAGTTACAAGGCCATGTATAGACTAAGTATTTAAGTACATAACTGGTTACTTATTAACCAAAAAATCTCGGTTGCAGAGCAATGTAGTTAATCTATTTGTACTATGTAATAGTATTTTAATGGACTACCGTTATTTAACTTTCAGGACCTGGCCCCGGTTTCACAATCATTCCTTAGCTAAGATTTTCCTTAACTGGAATCTTGCAAAATTTCAAAACTTTATAATTTTGTTAATTTTCAGGATATTCAGGAACTTAAGGTGTCAATTTTTAGATAATTGCTAGAATTAAACATTTGCATTTAGTTTCGACAAAAAAAATTCATTAGCATTTCCAAAAAGAGATTTCCAAAATTTGCTAAATTTAAGTTAAGGAAAATCTTAGCTAAGGAATGATTGTGAAACCAGGGCCTGCTTGTTAAAAGCTCTTTAAAACCATATTCATTATTACTTAAACTCCATTTTTCAGAGATTGTTGCCACATTTTACAAAAAAAAATTTTGTTGCTAGTTGTATCATTTGATTAGATAAAGTTATATAAATGTAACTAGCAAAAATTGCAAAATTGAAAAATTGGCCACAATCTCTGAAAAACGGGGTATTAGTAATAATGAATATGGTTTTATCAACCAAATAGTTTGTGAAAATTCAGAATGTTTATAAAGTTTAAAATATTTGATATAAAAACTTTTTACTTTCATTGTTTCTTGAAAGTAACAACTGCATGCATTAAGTTTGATAAATATTGCCTAAATTACAAAATACTTTGGCTAACTATCTGGTTAAGCTAACGGGGCTTTGAACAGTTGAACAAAATGTACTTGTCTGATCTGGATTTGGGGTAGTTAGTATAACAGGGGTCTTGCAATTGGTTGTCCAGTGGTACAAAGCACTGGCTCACGGTCCAGAGCCTCTCTTTTGGTCATGATTCGAACCCCGCTTAGATACATCCTGTGAGGAAGTTTGTCACCGATTGCCGATGATTTTGTCCAGGCACTCCGGTTTTCCACACCGCCGAGACACAGTGTGGTCCGTATTTTAATCGGTCATAAAAGCACTGCTAAAGTGATGGGGGTAGTGTGGGTGAATTCAAACACTAAGTCTAAAAATATTTTTACTTGAAAATTAAAAAAAAAAATCCCCATGCATGAGATACGGAAGCTGTCGGACAAGTTTCCAAGAAAACACTTTTTTAAAATGTGAAACGATAGTTGATAGATTTTACCGTACATTGTGAACTTATTCCACTTATATCGAGATGCGTAACTAGAAATAGACAGTTTCAATTAAATGCCAGAGGATTACAAAATTGAATCAGTTTTTCTAATTTTCGAAAATTAAAAATGTCAACCGTAACAATAGTCATGTCAGTTGCTACTTTCAATTTTCAGATCCTTGTTACAAAATTGGAAATGTTCAATCAAAAATTAACAAAAGATTTAAAGTAAAATCTTGACCCAAGGGAGAAATTCAAGATCCTTGATCTTTTTCGTAAAGTGAGCTGAGGCACAACTTAGGAAATACTTATCGAATATTTTTTTTTGACGATGAGCTCCATAAATTGAAGTTTCACTTAAATTAAATTTCAACTTTTTGTGAAAATTTGAATGACTTTGTAAAAAGAAAATAAATGCTATGTTCAAATACATTTGTACTTTCAATTTGACGACGAACTCTAAAAATTAAATTTTCAACTTTTTATGAAAATTTGAATGACTTCCTAAAAAGAAAATAAATGCTATGTTCAAACAAATATTTGTATCTGAAGAGTGAAATTTTAAATTAAATGTTTGAATTTTTTTAAACTTTAAAATAACTGAATATACTCATTAAGTAATTAAATGAAATTTTCAAACAAAACGCATACTTATGGAATAAGCGTTTAATTGATATACCACTCTAAAATTTCAAAAAAGTTATTATTATAAGATAGAAATTAATAAAATTTTTGAATTATGAGCAAATATTTAAATTCAATAATTAAATAATTCCATATTTGTATAAGTTTAAATTTACTACTTCTATTAAATTTTACACTTAACTTTTTAAAAAGTTAAAAGTTATCATATTATCATTTTTAATTTTAAAAGATTGGATTTATTAAAATAAGTGTTTCAAAACTCACCAGCTGTGTTAAATAATATTTCAAATAAAACTTTTTTAATTTATTATTTCCACTTTGCATCTCAAATTCGCATACTGTTTCGTTTCAAATTTCCATTATCTGACGTAAATTAATGAACTGTTTTTGAGTTATAAAGACGGAGTTATACTTAATATTTTGATTGGAAAATAATTGCAAAGAATCATCTGCGTATACTAGTACATGTCCACATAATATTGTAATAGTTGAAACTTCTTTAATATGGAATTAATAGGAAAGCCTTCCATTTGTACCAACCACTAAAATTTAATTTCAAATGAAAACCCTAAAAACAAATCAATCCAACAGTGAGTTATTATTGGAAAATAGGTATCAGTCTTCCCGATCATCTGGTCTCACTTTCACAATTGTTTTTCGGTTATTTATTTATTTATTTATTTATTTATTTATTTATTTATTTATTTATTTTCCATTTTTTGCTTCAGATTTCGGTAATTCGGTAAAGATGCTTCTATCTGTGTGTAGAGAATTCTAAATGTAAAAAGAAACTTTGTTGAACACGTAAATGATTAAAATAAAATATCACAGATTTATATCCAGCTAAAATACATCAACTATAATTATGAGGCACTGTTATAAAGTACATACATAGTTCTTATCAATGTTTTATGTATGGGAGAAAAATGTTGAATGAATGAATGAATGAATGAATGAATGAATGAATGTTCATCTAACTGCATGGACAAAAAGGTGCAATGTCCTTTATTCTAAGAATTCTGTTCACCAATGATTGTTTTTTTTTTTTGTGCAAATATCTGTGTCTGAAGTGATCATAATATATTAACTATTTTTTCTGTTAAAATTACCTTTTTCATCTTTAAAATCAAAATCCCTAATAAGGTCCCCAAACAGCAGGGATTTCTCGTAATACACTATGATATAATTTAGCTTTATTATCAGTGAGGGGTTGAAAACGGAAATGAAGTTTTGAACAATGGAAAAGGATTAAGCTTTCATATTGAAAGTGGTCAAGCATTCCTCAAGTCAGAATCAACTGTGATTACTTTTGGTTAAATAAATTATCAAGGTGAATTAAAGGTCATTTTGAAAAGTAAAACTTTAATAAAGTTAATCTGGGGTATATTAACTCCTAAGAAAGTTGTAAGACTAAATTAGTATAACACTTTTGATCTCGTTTAATCCACGTTTTAATTTAAATCTCGTTTGTAATGAAATGTTCCTAAATTTGGAATATTAATTTATCGTAATTAACATTATAAATCTGCAGTGATATATAGGTTAAACATTAATCAAATCTACTTATGTGAAATATTTAAGTCCTAGACGTGCAAAAATGGAATTTCGCGTTATGATGGTTGTGTGGCATGACCAAAGCATTAATCGATATTGCATTGCACTAAATTCGATACATAATTATAAATTTATAAACTCTCTGAAAATGATACATTACAAATGCTCAGAGAACATTTCAATGCCATTTTTTTAATATAATGACGCCATTATGTTTTTAATGGTTGCCATTTTTGAAAATGTCGGAATTTAAGATGGCCAACTATCTCTACTTATTATTCAATACATAAGGGACCTTCATGCCAAATTTGATGCTGTTGTCATGTGCTGATTTTGAATGCATTATTTTAATAAAAAATCAAAATCAGCACATAACACTTTTATCCGGAAGTGAAATATTTAACCGGTTATCCGTTCCACAAATAGTTAAAAGAGTTAAGTTGAGTAATGGCGTTTTTTTTTCTCCCAAGTCAAGAATCTTTAACTAAGATCGAGGCGGTAACCTATATAGCTAATTGATGATGGAGGAAACCGAAATGCACGGAGAAACTACCGACCGTTACCAATCGAACTGACAAACGTTTTTCACACTAGAATCTGTCCCGAATAGGATTCAAACCTATGCATGAGAGGTGCTGTGATCCAAAAAGGGGGCTTCAGAACACCGAGCCATCGAGAACGTTAACGCTTAACATGAATCACAAATTAAATTCGAGAGACAATTTTGTTTCATATTTTCCCTAATACGTTTATTTTCAGAAACACTGCAGCTCGTAACGTTTACGTGAGTTCGAGTCCCGCTCAGACCACATGTGGAAAATGAATTTTCCTTGCCTTTGGCATTTACTGATTCACCTGGTATCAGTAAAATGGACTGTGGGAGTGGTATACTTGTCTGCGGCGTACTGACTCTGTGAGTTAGCACGTTAAAGTCGCCCTGAGTGCGCGCTAGTACAACGGAGACCATAAAACACACTCGCACTTCACATGCATACACAAAATTGTTCATAGATTAATCCATAGAGATTAATAAAAATAGTTCTGGTCGCGAATAGTTGAAATATTGCTGATGCGACGTTAAGCAACATTCAACCAACCAACCAACTCGTAACGTTTTTACATAGATCCGCTTGTTCAACCCTTTGCTAATCAAAAAACCCTCTGATTCACAAAACTGGAAAGCACTTTGTCCCATAGTTCCATGTTCTTTTCACACAATTTTGATTACACACGTGGCGGGTGTAGCTAGCTAAACGAGGAGTGCTTGCCCTTCCGGAGCACTCGGGCTGCTTTCTCTGGTGGAAGTTCACGTGTCTAACCTAACTTGTCATTTCCAAAGTTTGTTACTTTGCTTCTGGATTGTGAATCGGACATGGATTAGTATGTTTGTTTTTGTTTATCATTGCATCAAGTGTCCGTCCAGTCAGGGGTATTGAACGACACTACTAAACATTATATTGTCATTTATCTAGTATTTAGCCCAACCAGGAAGTATCGCAAATCTATATTTTAATCAAACTTGCAAAAGTGGGAGATAAATAGGGCCATAAAATAAATAGCCCGTCGTCAAAATGCTTTGAAGGTTGTAATGTCCAAAAAACAGCAATGGAACATGTTGCCAAGAACTCAACTGTGTCAAAAACCAGAAAACTCGTTGATGCATGTAATTGGTGCAGTGTATCGTGCACGTGAATAAAAACATATTCACCACAAAAGCACTTTACAATTTTTGATGTTTTGTACGGTACGCCGAAAAACGTGCATTAAAAACAGTTAAAAATGCGCAATTTTAAAAAATGATTGAAATGTGCATAACATTTTACAATCAAAATCATATTTTATCTTTTGCATCTTTTTATGCAAATTTTCTGATTTTTCATTTTTTTCTAATTTTTATTCTTTCCATACCTTTGTGCATTCTTCTATATCAGTGAACGCACTACCAGTTTATATGCGATTTGATCTTATCATCATATCTGCTACGGTTTTGAAGCTCCGTCGCAATTCATTAGTTTTAAAACCCGATCCCGTAATCACCCAGCATTTAATAGCCCCATCTGTATCTTTGATTTTACAAAGCGATGTGGATTTTGAGGGCGATTTTTTTATTCAATTTAATTTAAATTTTAAAATTTGAATCTAATTTAACTCTTTAATTGTTAATCATTTTATGTTCCTTGTGTGAAAAATTTACCAATATTGACCCTTCATTTCAATGATAATTATTTTATAAAGCCAAATATACAATGTTCAACAAGGTCTGTGTAGTTGCCGTTAAAAGCCGTTGTGTTTCTTACCGGTAATTAAAATCCTATCCGTAATGAGGTTCGCCTCTGTACTTGATGATACTCCAAACGTAATTTATCATAAGTTGTTTCAGTGTTAAACTTTCGACAGGCCTGTACTCTGGCTTAGACAGTGAATGTCAATATAGACAGATATAGCCAGAGGAACTGCTAATTTGGCAACACTGATTTTGTCTGTTGAGTGTTTAACTTTCGACAGGCCTGTACTGTGGCATTGACAGTAGATGTCTTGGAAGAAATGGAAATAAAGGGCAGTGGTTGCTTATAAGCTACAGTCAGTGAAGATAAAGCCATAGGAGCAGCTGCCAATAATGCCCACTGATTTGTTTGCTTGGTGTTAAACTTTCGACAGGTCTGAAATGTGGCTTTGACAGCAAATGTCTTGGGGGAAAAATGAAAATTAAGCACCTGCCTAAAAGCTACAGTCAATATATAGTCGGCGGAGCTGCTAATTAAGCACCACTGATTTCATCAATTAGTGTTAAACTTTCGACAGGCCTGTATTGCGATTTTGAAGTAAATGTGTTGGAAGAAATGGGAATATAAACAGTGGCTGCCTAAAAGCAACAATTAAGATATAGCCAGAGGAGCCGCCAATTTGGCACCACTGCTTATATACTTAGGTGTTAAACTTTCGACAGGCCTATACAGTGGTCTTTGATAGTAAATGTGTTAAAAGAAATGGAATTATAAACAGTGGCTGCCTAAAAGCAACAATTAAGATATAGCCAGAGGAGCCGCCAATTTGGCACCACTGCTTATATGCTTAGGTGTTAAACTTTCGACAGGCATGTACTGTGGCTTTTGATAGTAAATGTCTTGGAAGAAATGGAAATTTAGACAGTGGCTGTCTAAATGCTACAATTAAGATACAGCCGAAGAAGCTGTCAATTTGGCAGCACTGATTTCTTTTATAAGTGTTTAACTTTCGACAAGTCTGTCGTGCGGCTACCTAAAGCTACAGATCTGTAAGATATAGGTAGAGGGGCAACCAGAGAAGCGGAGCTAACACTATGGCACCAATTGGTTTTGCTCAATGTTAAACTTTCGACAGGCCTGTACCATGGCTTTGACAGCAAATGTCTTGAAAAATGCATAAAAGAAGCAGTTAAGTTATAACCAGAAAGCTTCCACTTTTGGACCACTAATTTGTGTGCTTAGGTGTTACAGTTTTGACAGGCCTGTACCTAAAAGCTATGCACAGTGAAGATACAAGTGGAAGAGCCGCCAATTTGGCGCCAATTGGTTTTGTTGAGTGTTAAACTTTTGACAGGTCTTTCCCGCGACTTTGATGACAGTAAATGTCTTGGAAAAAAGTGGAAATTAATCAAAGAAAAACACAATAAACTTATCCTTTGGCTTACAAGTCATCAAAAGATCGGCTAATTGAAATGGTCTGATATTTTATACAACAGCAGCATATATATAAGAATAATTATTTTTATGGCATTGAAAAGTGACCACACGAAAAGTCATTAAACCTGACCGGTATGTCAAACAGTGACCGTATTCAACAAAAGCCAGACGAGTGGAATTTTTCTAGTTAAAAGACGCGGGAAGCAATTACAGAAAGCGATATGATACTATATAGATTTTTTGCTCCAGCCATTCTGTTCTGGAATGAATGGTGTATGTTTCATGATTCCTGAAGTCTCTTCAAAAGTATTCTTTTTTGATCGAAATGTTATCGAGTAATATTTTATATATATACACTGAAATTCAGACACGAGTGCAACAGCAATTCTTATCTCTAGAATGATTTTTACTATATCAGCCCTGAAAAGAAAAAAACAAAGAATTTTCTTTATCAAAATTCCAAACATTGTCAACAAGGACATAACGCCTTTTCGCAGATATCTAAATATTCCAAACAGTGCAAGTTAGCCCTTAAGAACACATTGCAGACACATGTTTCTCCCATACTTCAACTTCAAGTTATCCCGTTGGTTGCTAGGCGCAAAATACCTATGTTTTACACCTCGCTGTGTAAGACAAGCTACACGCGCTGTTTGGCTTGTGGTGACGTCAATGACGGGGTACTAACAGCTAAAGCTGTTCTGGGCAAGAAAATATTCATCCTTGTTTGAGATATCTTTGTCTTACGCTGTTACCAGTGTAAGATTCTATTAATCCATAAAGATTCGAAACGGCGCAAACGAGCCCAATAGCACACGTTGCAGATATCCAGACATTACGTTTATGCAAATGCTTGATGTGTTTGTATTTATTTGTATTTATTATTTTTCATGTTGTAGGTGGTAGCTATCTAAACAGGAGGCGCTTACCCTTCCGGACCAAACAGCAATCATCGCTTCCCTGAAGTTAAACTTGTCAGTTTCAAAGTCGTTAATATGCTTCAGCATTGTGTTTTTGGACATGGATTGGTATGTTTGTTTTTTAGTTTGCCAGTTTCAAAGTTGTTACTTTGCTTCAGCATTGTGTTTTGGGCATGGATTGGTATGTTTGTTTTTTAGTTTGCCAGTTTCAAAGTTGTTACTTTGCTTCAGTATTGTGTTTTGGACATGGATTGGTATGTTTGTTTTTTAGTTTGCCAGTTTCAAAGTTGTTACTTTGCTTCAGTATTGTGTTTTGGACATGGATTGGTATGTTTGTTTTTTAGTTTGCCAGTTTCAAAGTTGTTACTTTGCTTCAGCATTGTGTTTTGGACATGGATCGGTATGTTTGTTTTTTAGTTTGCCAGTTTTTGGCCTTGGGATCGTGGTTTGGACAAGGATAGGTATGTATGTTTTTGATAAACTGACACATTCTAATCGAAACCAGAAATACATTATAGCCAAATATTTGAAACACCTCTGACAGAATTCATTTGGTGCAAACCTGAAAAGACAAAAACACTTAGTTTGTCGAAAGTAAATTAGTATTCTGTTGAGCATGCTATACGGAATTCAAGTGAATAATTTCAATTTATCCTGTTACAACACAACTTCTCTTTCTTAGTCACGTGTTCTCGTCTTTTAGATGTGACGTTTATACGCTGTTTGTGTCATGCGTTTTCCTAAATTAAGAGCTCAGGTGTATCCGTTGATGTATTCCAATTAATTTATTTATTCATTACATACAACTGTGTGTGTTTTTACAAAACAACATAGCATAGTGATTTTGAAGCAAAAGATGTTGTCCAATTAGTCGGGGGACCTGCTGTATGCGCTTGAATATCGCTGTTCGGATATCAACATGTAAAAAGAAAACCCATATCCATCACGTAATGAAAGGTTTAGTTGGTAATAGCTTAGGTTTTAACAGGTGATACACGTTGCAGTTCAAATTCAAATTTATTGAATATTTTTACAATTTTTTAACAAATTTCGTTTCCAAAACATGATATTTTGATTTAGCAAGTGTATCTTTAAAGTTTCGTGACGTGACACATGGGATGAATAAAAATGTTGGTGTATTTTTCTCTCCGAATTCTCACGTACAGCACAAGCCTGTCTAAACACTGCAAGTGTATCTATCGTGACATGACACATGGAATGAATAAAAAATGTCGGTATTTTTCTCCCAGATTCACGTACAGCACATACATATAACGTAAAGGTGTGGAAACCTGGGTGCTGTGAAGAACCAAGCCTTATAGAACAGCACAGGCCTGTCGAAAGTTAAACACCAAACTAACAAATTAGTGCCGAGTCGGCAGCTCATTTAGGCCCCTCGTTACGTATACAGTGCAACCTGCTTTTAAGGCCACTTCTATATAAGGACACCTGCTTATAAAGGCCAGTAGAATTGTATCCCAATTATTCTGTATTCATATTATTATAACCTGTGTAAAAAAATTAAGGCACTTTTACTGGTTCCCTAGGTAGGCTTTTATAGACAGGTTTGACTGTATATTGTGGTAACAAAGTGTCGAGTCGATATTTCATCTCCGCCCCTCGTTAGTTATTAATCGCGACAACTGCTATCTATCATTCGGTAGCTTTTTGGTCACCAGCTATCTTTATCTCGGTCTATCGACAGCCGGTCTTCGACTTCTTTTCGTTGAACATATGTTAAACTTTCGACAGATCTGTACTGTATATAGCTAGTGACAAAAGCTGCAATGAGCCGAAAAGTTGTCGTTTGTTGGCTTGTTAAACTTTTAGCAGGATGTTCGGTAAACAATAAAATAGCTCCTTAAAATACAAAAAACTGGTTATAAAAACAACAGTGTTTAGCAGAACATGTAGCAAATATCGACAAAAACATGTATTATCTCCGGTTGAAATGGAAATGCTCATCTAGTTCGTCGTGAAGGAGTCTTCAAAATCGGAGAAATTGCTTTTCACCACCAGTGCCTAAACCTTTATAATTTCCGGTTTTATACTTTTAATTTAACACGTGACTTCTTCCATCAGGGAAGTGAGACCGAGTGATCCGGATGGGTAAGAATCACATGTCTAGATAGCTACCCCCCTGTGTAAAATCATTGAGAATAAAAAAAAATTGAACTATGGGAACGTCAATATGCAAATATTGTTAATGGGTCAGACACTGTTTTTGTGGCATATTCTTTGTTCGAAAAAAAACAAATTAAAATTATGAATAAATACATTAAATGTTACGTAATTCGCATTTTGTGATGGTAACTGATTATATCTGCATAAATTTGAATCAAATTAATAAAAAAAAAAAAATCGCACGACCGAATTTTAATGGTACACCATGTAGTGGAAATCGAAATGGGTTAACTATTCTCAAAATATGACAATGTTTTCAAATACATTTGTAAACATAGGTTAATCTGATAGGAGTTGCAAGGTGAAAACGAATTAAAAAAGAAAAAAAGAACAGAACAGAAAAGAAAGAAAAATGTCTACGTTATTGCATTAACATTGAGATTACGATCCGTCATTCTCTCACGGTTTGATATACAAATTATGAGTTGCATCAGGTGAACAAAGTTAAAAGAGAAAAAAAAAACAGAAGAAAAAGGAAGAAAAATGACAATGTTTTCACATTAACCTAAAGATTGTTATCCATCATTCTCTGATAGAAAAACAGCAATTGGAGTGAAAAAAAAAAAAGGCAAAAAGAAAAAATGACAATGTTTTCACATTATCATAGATATAGTGATCCGTCATTTTCTGATAGATACACAAACATCTAAGTTGCATCAGGTTAGGTGAAAAAAAAGAAAAAAAGAAAAGCCAGGCAAAAATTAATTAAACAACCTTGTAACATAACTCAACAAATCCTTCGTATGAAGCCAAACGGAATTCGCGTCTTATGTTACGTAGACATTTCCATTACAAGACCAAGGAATGAACACATGTATTTGTTTAAGAGACACAATACACCTGAAAGATACACAAAGGCAACTGATTGATCATCGCAAAAAATTAATTTGACGAGAAAGGAAGAGTGTCGAATTTATAGAATTATGAATTATAAATTGTATAAGTTATTTATCATATTTCATCTTAGGAATAATGTTTATTAATTAATAATTAAAATACAGACATGTCGAAAGTTTAACACTTAACTAACGGTTCAGTGACGAAAAGACAGCTTATTTCGGCTGCGCGTTAGCTCAGGTTTTTTCGACAGTTGTTATCTGTCTTTCTACGGTAACTTTTCAGCCACTGGCTATCCGAATACTAGTATTTACCCTTTGACAATCAAGCGTCGGTCCCTTTTTCGTTACCTTGTTGTTAAACTTTCGACAGGCCTGTACTGTAGCGAGTTACGATTTTTCATTAATTGAAAACCGATTTTATTATTTTATTTTAAGTTTAATAGTTTCTGATTGTAAGATATTTAAGATAAAATATTATTTTAATTCGTGTCCGAAATATCTGAAAATTGAAATTGGATCTCTTTCGGGTCGATATAATGTGGGTATATATATGTATGTACTATATATAGTACAAACCCGCCGAAAGTTTAAGATTCAGCTAACAAAAAGGAGTCGAATCTTGGCTGCCGGGTGGCCGGGGTACAGAACGGACCTGTCCAACGTTAAATACTCAGCTGACCGGAAAGGAATCGAAACGTTGCTTTCGATTGTCCAAGGTGCAGTGCGAACCTGTTCAACTTTTAATACTCAGCTGATGAAAAGGAATCGAAGCTTGGCTGCTGAATGGCCTAGGTGCATGCGAAAATCTCCAACGTTTAATACTCAACTGTCGAAAAGGAATCGAAGCTTGGCTGCTGAATGGCCTAGGTGCATGCGAAACTCTCCAACGTTTAATACTCAACTGTCGAAAAGGAATCGAAGCTTGGCTGCTGAATGGCCTAGGTGCATGCGAAACTCTCCAAAGTTTAATATTCAGCTGACGAAAAGGAATCGAAGCTTGGCTGCTGAATGGTCTAGGTGCACGCGAAACTCTCCAACGTTTAATACTCAACTGTCGAAAAGGAATAGAATCTGGCTGCTGACTGGCAGAGGCGCAGAACAGACCTGTCGAAAGTTTAACACTCAGCTAACAAAAAGGAGTCGTAGCTTGGCTTTCGAATGGCCGATATATTGATAGCTAGTCGCCAAGAGACAGATATCAGCTGCCGAGAGATAGATACCAGCTGCCAAGAGATAGATACAAACTGCCAAGAGATAGATAGCAGCTGTCAAGAGATAGATACCAGCTGCCAAGAGATAGATACAAGCTGCCAAGAGATAGATAACAACTGCCAAGAGATAGATACCAGCTGTCAAAAGATAGATACCAGCTGCCGAGAGATAGATACCAGCTGCCGAAAACCCGTCTAGATATAGGTAATGAGAGACCTAGGGTAATTGAGATGAACTGTAGCAACTAATGACAGTTTGGACGCCTAATGAAGTCCAACGATTGAGGCTCCAGGCGAGTCAAATAGAATCGTTCAATTTTGGTCAGGATTTTATTTTGTAATACCAAAATGACTTCTCCTCTGGATACTTAATCATTGGACTTAATAAGGTGTCAGAATTGTCAGAAATTCAATGGCGCATACTATGCATCACTTCTGAAATAGTTACGGGAAGGAAATATTTAACTAAAGCACCATGGAAAACTTGGTAAAGTTGTGTTGATCCACCAGGGCAATGCCCTTGTTCACTGACAAGTCTGTCATTGCCATGGCTGCCATGAACGACTTTGGTTTGAAATTGATTTCAAGAGCATCCGCTTTTTTCGCCTGACCTCGCTCTATCAGACTTTGACTGAAAACGGCTATTTCCGGTTCCAACTTTCAGTCAAATATTGACGTCATAAATTCAACGGTGGACTTTCTTAACGGTTAAGGAATTGGTTGAGGCCATTAAATATCGCTGTTTAAAGTGTATATATATATATATATATATATATATATATATATATATATATATAATATATATATATATTTATTATATAATTAATAAATTCCATCTTTATGATTGGCTAAAACGGTAACACGTGACCATTAGATCTCACACCATATACCACGGATTTTCCGGTGAATATCAAATTCGGTGTACGTCATCGATTTTTGTTGACGTTCTCCGTAAAATGATTAGAACGTCATCAATTAAGTGTACGCAAGTGATTGTGTCTTGTTTTTTTTCATAGAACGTTGACGTTATGGCATTATCAATTTACAATGTAGTGTGTAAATTGATTGTGTCCGGAATGCCATTTATTTTTTCATAGAGTCAGACTTAAAAAGCCAGATTGATCCAGCTAATGCGGGATAATTTTAGTGTGATCAACCAGGGTGGGCAGGGAAATCTAACATCGGTAAAATTGTTGGATTGCCTGGTCACAGGTTTGAGAAAACATTGTCAACCGAAGTGCCACAGTGGCTGAATTATATAATAAAACAGTTATGGACTTTTTAGTGGTTGTATATGGTGTGATATTCACCGGAAAAATAAATATTGACCTCGGCTGTCGCCTCGATCAATATTTATTTTTCCGGTGAATATCACACCATATACAACCACTAAAAAGTCCATAATTGTATAATATATGTCATGTGCTACTTTTGATTTATTTTAACAAAATTGTTTTTTCAAAAGTAGGCATTTTCATATCCCATACATTGGACGATAATTTTTTTTTAAAAAGGGTATATAATAAAAAGATATTGTGGGCGATTATGTCGAAAAACAATGCAATATGTCCGCAAAAAAAATCAAACCCATGCATATGAGGCTCATTACATATCAATCATATGCATCCCTCATTTTATCCTTTATTTGCAGACTAAATATTTTGAAATATGCATGTATAATTTTTATTTTATATAATAGAGCACTTGATATGCCATATATCATTTCAAAAGACAATGTTGAAAAATTATTTATCTTTATTTGCATCAGAAACATATTTTAAAATTTAAAATGACATTTCTAATGAAAACAAAAACCGTATAAAGGCTATATAATTCATCATAATACTGTTTTATAACCGTATCGTATATAATTTTTATTATATTATAATCCCGTTATAATAACTTATATTTTTCCTTTATTTTATAGATAAAGTAAATTTGACGCCTCCGTGTGTAACAATTTTTGGGTATATATATTTAATTTTTATGTGTAAAATATTGTTTCAAAAACACCATTTTCATAATAAAAATTATGAAAAAAGTGCATGGCATGATACTTTATTCATAAGATGACTAGACAGTAAGCAGGGATTGATAGACAGAACAGACGCGTCCAAAGTCTGACACCGAGCTATCGAATTCCATAATGTGCCAAATCGGCAACTCATCATGGTCCCTAGAGGCCGCGGTGGCATAATGGATAAGACGTTAGCCAACAAATCCAGGGTCTCTCACAGTTGTGGGTTTGAGTCCCGCTCAAACTACATGTGAGAAAGTGACTTTTCCTTGCCTTTGACCTTTACTGGTTTACCTGGTACCAGTATAATGGACTGGGGGAGTCGTACGCTTGCCTGCAGCGTACTGACTCGGCTAGCACGTTAAAGTCGCCCTGAGTACGCGCTAGTACAAGGCAGATCATACAACACACTCGCACTTCACATGCATACACGAAATTGTTCATAGATTAATCCATAGATATTAATAAAATAGTTCTTCACGCGAATAGCTGAAAAAATGCTGATGCGACGTTAAGCAACATTCAACTAACCAACCAATCATTAAGGTCCCTAATCGACACCTCGTCTTTGAATGTCTATATCTCGACATCCATTTGGTGGCTGTTTTTAATCTCTCGACAGCTGTTTTGGTCACCAGCTATTCATATGTATCTTGGGTACTTGGCAGCCGAACTTTCCAATTCTTTCAATTATTCGGTGTTAAACTTTTGGCAGGTCTGGACTGTGGAAATTAGGTTTCTATATATTCCGTACGCCCACTCAATGTGTTCGATTTTCGAACAAAATCTAGTATCAGAAACAAGAGGCCCAATTGGCTTAATACGTTCACCTGATAAATAATGGCTAGTTGAAATGGTTTAAGAAAACATAACAAGAGGCCCATGGGCCTTAACGCTCACCTGTGATCTTTGAACCCATGAGCTTCATTCAAATATCAAAATGATAATTCGGCCAATATTCTAATATACATCCCTATACAAAAAGTTTATAGTTTTTGAGATAAATAATCATTTCAGACCTTGTTCACATCTGTGACCTTGACCTTTGAACCCATAACCTTCATTCATATATCAAAATGGTTGTTAGGCTAATACCTACAATATTCTAATATACATGCATATACAAAAAGTTAACAGTTTTCAAGATAATTAACCATTCAGGTATTCATTCACATCTGTGATCTTGACCTTTGAACTCATGACCTTTATTCATATATCAAAATGACCATTGGGCCATTACCTACAATATTCTAATATACATGCCTATACAAAAAGTTCATAGTTTTGCAAATAATTAACTATTTTGGTAAACTTGTACGTCTGTGACCTTGACCTTTGAACCCATGAACTTAATCAATATATCAAAATGATCGTCATGTCAATACCTACAATTAACCAAAAATCCTACATCATTATCACCAGAAATGTTTAAAAAATAGCATTTTTTATCAAAGGTCAAAAACAGGGACATGACCTTGATTTTGACCTTGACATCAATCGGAAGAAAATCGCAAGACAAGATCATCAGTGAAAACTCCATACAATTATCTTCAGCCATTATGAAGTTATAACAATAAATGTCTCATTTTAAAAATTACAAAATTTTACGCAAAAAACGCGTAACCTATTTTTCGTTCAATTTTCATGAAAAACACAATTATAGTGTATCTAGGTATCCTGAATCCAAATATCCAATCAAAATTTGCCTGCACCTTTTGGTTTCAGAGAAGAAGATTTTTTTGTCTTTTGGCTATTTATAGTAACGGCAGCCATATTGTTGGGCGTGGTCAAACCCCGAACAAAATTTTGAAAGCCTGTTGCCTTTCGGCTCAGGTGAGCTAAAAACTGAAACCAAGGATAATGACAATTATAATTAACCATTTTAGTATTCTTCCGCATCTGTGACCTTGACCTTTGAACTAATGTATATATTATCAAAATCGAAATGGTCGTTGTATCGATACTAACAATATTATAATATGCATGCCTACACAACAAGTTTATAGTTTTCTAGATAATTAACCATTTTAGTGGTATTTGGCATCTATGACCTTTACCTTTGAACCCATGACCTTCATCTACATGTCAAAATGTTCGTTAGATTAATACGGTTAGCTTTTAAATACACATACCTGTACAAAAGGTTGATAGTTTTCCAGATAAATAATCATTTCAGTATTCTTTCGCATCTGTAACCTTGACCTTTAAACCCATGACCCTAATCTATATATCAAACTGATGGCTACATCAATACCAACAATATTCTAATATACATGCTTATTCAAAACATTTATAGTTTTACAGATAATGAATAACACCAGAAAGGTAAAAAAAAATGGGCAATAACCTTCACAAATGATCTTGACCCCATTTTGAAGGTAATCTCAAGAATATGTAAAACTGAAAACCCCAAGTCATTATCTGATCAAATACTCAAGTTATAAAAAATTGAAGTTATATTACGATTTTTTGAAAATAAACGCAAAAAACGCGTAACTTATTTTTGTCCGAATTTCACAAAATGAACAAACTCTAGGCTTAAGACCCTAGAAAAGCCAAATATCACTTTAGGTTTTTTCTTCAATCGTTGGTTTCAGAGAATATTTAAAAAAAAAGATCTATGCACTCCTATGTCATCTTGACCTAGTTATGGTAGCTATAACAACGCCACGAACAAATCTGAATTGCACAGGTCCATTCTGACCAAGTTTTATTGAAATCTGTCTGATAGTTCCAGAGGAGAAGTCAAAAATAGATGTTAACAACGCACACATGTACATACACACTGCTCTATGCCAAAAGCTCACATAACTTTCAAGTCCTGGGTCAGACCTGGCCGGGGATTGGACCTACATACAACCTACCACTTACGGAATGGGTACTCTACCAGCTGAGCTATCGCAGTGGTTCTCCTGCAGATTAGAGTAACTTCCGTGTTACTCTATGGAAAACAACATGATGGAGTAATCTCATTTAGAACACCCAAAATATTACTTTATCTAATCAAAAACAAAAACGCCATCACTGAATGAATGGATCAAAACGAAGAGCTTTAGTTATTATTAAAACTGTGTACTAAGATTACAACATACACACACAAATCTTTGACGGTGATGAATTATTGCCAAATATCGGATTTTAATTCCTAACTAATTAGAAGAAATATGACCTGTGGCTGTACTTAGATGTAGATTTCTATTGTCAATTTCAGGTGCTCGTTTGAGATGCGTGTTAATTTCCGCTCTAAGGACTCTTCCTACAGGTCTCCAAGCGGCGAGTAGCTAATTAACCTGTCTAAGCCAGTAGTGGTTTCCTGTCACTAAATCGCTCTACTCGAACCTTTTCTTATTGATGATGAGATATCGAACGTAATTAGATTTTTAAATGAGATGAGTCGGGGTTACTGTCGCAGGGCCACTTTAGCAAGATGGTGCGTCACCTGGAATAAAAACGAAAGTGCAATTAAAAGATTTTACTCGAGTTTAACATCCTTCCTGTAGGGTTTCGTGGTCTCGGGGTATACTTTTCCTGACATTAATTGGTAAAAACAGCAGAAATAGGTCTTGAAGAGTAACAAATGTGTTTTTATTTCAGCAGTGGAAACATTTATATTTTTTGATAAATATTTACGTTCATGTCAACAAATGTCTCTTTTGAAATTTATATATTATTATATTGTTATATTATTCACAAATCTATGCAAATGTGAAAATGTCATTGTTAGACCCTCTGGATACTTATAGCTTATTAATTTTAAATATAACCATTTAAATGAAAGTGAAAATTGGTCTGTATGAGAAGAAATGAGACCGTGTTTTTGAAAGAGTATCTAGACAACATGTTGAAAGTGAAGTGAAACCAGGTGTTTTAGTGTAGTGAGACCAGGTGTTTTCATGGTAACGAAGCCAGAGTTTTCAATGTAACACTATAGTCCAAGAGATCATGCACTAAAATTTGGGTGAACGAGATCAAAGGTATGAAGGTTGATTGAAACTGTTTGTCATAGTTGAGTGTTTTAGAAGACTGTAGTTAAACGTTTTCAGACGTTAGAAGTTTTCAGTGAAGTGAGACCAGGTGTTCAGTGTTAGATCGGGTATTTTGAGTGTTAGACCAGGTGTTTTGAAATAAGTGAGATTGGGTGTTTTGAATGAAGTGAGACAAGTGGTGTTTTGAATGAAGTGAGACCAGATGTTTTGATTGTAGTGAGATCGGGTGCTTTGAGCGAAGTGAGACCAGGTGCTTTGAGTGAAGTGAGACCAGTGTTTGAATGTTAGATCAGGTGTTTTGGTGTAGTGAGATAAGATGTTTTGAGTGAAGTGAGACTAGTTGTATTGAGTGTACTGAAATCATGTGTTGTATAAAAAATCAAGTGGCACCAGATATATTTTGTGAAAACACGTCATTAAGTTGTAGTGATACAAGCGTGTTTGAGTGCATAAAAATGCCGCAGTAATTTGCATTGCAATTCCTATTGCTATCGTACAGGGAAGATAGGGCACTTATGCACCGAGCTCTCTGAGCGAAAGAAAAACAGGTTTTATTTATAAATTGAATATTGCTGTTTTTTTAATTGCAGTGTTAAAACAATTCTATTTTAGTTTAATATCTTGCTATTCAAATAATGAATATAACATTAACCCCTTGGGGTGGAGCGAAATCGTTTGATCCCAGTACAGTGATTTCAGAAATGATTTAATTTGAAAAAATGAAAATAAAAATATTTACATTGCGTAAAAGGTCAATGGATGCGTAAAATGCATTATTCACATTGTTGGTTGTTGATTTAAGTTTGTTTATCTGTTGTCATCGTTTCGTCTCCCAATATAACTGCTTTTTGCGCAATTCTAGTAAAATTTAATTTAAAATTGCCTCTTCTAAAAGTTTGTATTTATACAGTCAAACCTGTTTGTAAAGGCCACCCAAGGGAACCAATGAAAGTGACCTTTTTGGGGAGGTGGCCTTTATATACATGTTCAAATAATATGAATAAAGAACAATAGGGATACAATTCTACTGGCCTTTATAAACAGGTGGTCCTTATATAGAGGTGACCTTTAAGGCAGATTGGACTGTATATACATGTACTATCACACTCCATGTTGCAAAATCTTCCAGAAAAGCCGAAAACTGTTGAGAGATAAATATAAACCGGAGAGTTCAGCTAAAATCGACAACCTTCGGGAAATGATTTTACAAATTTCTCAAAGTAGGAGTCAAACCTAGTCATTGTAAAGCACCGTGATCTTTCAGGCCCTGTTTAAGACCACTCGGCCACCGAGGCCCGGACAGAGCATAATTATAAATATTTTGTTGATAACATGCCACATATTTCCTTCTTTTCTACTATAGAGACTGTTATGTCCTCCGACGTAAGGCCGGCTCTTCCGATCACTTTGTCATGGAGGCCCCGATAGAGCATGTGAAAATGGCAGTTTAGACCAGTCGGCCACCGAGGCCCCAAGAGAGCATGTGAATATTCTGTTGACGAGATGCTACATATTTCCTTCTTTTCTACTAGAGACTGTTATGTCCCCCGCCGTAAGCCGGCGTTTCCGACCTCTTTGCCACGGAGGTCCCGAGAGAGCACGTGAATATGGAAGTTTAGACCAGTGGATATTCTGCTGACAACATGCTACATATTTCATCTTTTCTACTGGAGACTGTTATGTTCTCTGTCATAAGCCGGCAAATTAGACCACCTGGCCACGGAGGCCCCAATTGAGCATGTGAAAATGGCAGTTTAGATCAGCAGTCGGCCACCGAGGCCTCAAGGCAGCATGTAAATATTCTGCTGACAACATGCTACATATATCATCTTTTCTACTGGAGACTGCTATGCACTCTGCAGTAACCTGGTGAAATAGACCACTTGGCTCCGAAAGAGCAAATGAATATGGCGATTAAAACCGCTCGGCCACCGAAGCACCGATAAGGCATGTAAATACATGCCACATATTTCTATCCTTTCTTCCAGAAGCCGTTATGTTCACTGCATTATTTATTGATATTGGGACGAAAAAGTCATATTTTATAACTTATCTTAAAAGATGAATTGAAGGATTTGTGATCCGTAGGTCCACGCTTTAGTCCACTCGTCCATAGAGGCCCGGATAGAGCATGTGAATATTATGCTGACGACATGCCACATATTTCTTTCCTTTCTACTAGAAGCCGTTATGTTCACTGTATTATTTATTGATATTGGGACGAAAAAAGTCATATTCTATAACTTATCATAAAAGATGAATTGGCGAGCAACCACTTAAGAATGGAATGACAAATTTATCACAATTACTACTTCTTACGAAAATCTTATGAAAAATGGCCCTTCCATTCAAAATGTCTCTTTTAACCAATGATATTCTTAAAATCTGGTTTTGAAAAACCAATGTATCAAAGATGCATTTATTCAAAATCAAACAAAAAGCATAACGGATAAAGTCTTCAATAAAGGATAATTGTCATAAATCAAAAGAAAATTCTTTCAGATACATAAAATAAATCTTTATACTCATAAACTCCCATCGTCAACTCTAAACTGTCGAGTTCTTAAAAGAAATGGTATGATATTAGCTAAATCAGCGTCGTATAATCTACTCGCTTGTACTACTACACAAGTCAGTAGAAGAATTGCGCGCCGGCCGTGGATCGTTTTTGCTTGTCGATAGAACCTATCAAATTAATTTGTTTCTCCAATGATTATATTTCTAAGCTTGTAAATTTCCGTTGTCGTGTTATGGAACTTTTTAATGGATTAGTCCAATCAAGTCTAATTGGCAAGGTCTTCCCTATGAAGATAGTTTAATGTTGTATACGGTAGCCCAACACAGCTATTTTGCAAGAATAAGAAGCCATAATGCGTAAACCGAAACAGTCAAACCCGTTTCTTTGCCATCTTTGTTCAGTCAAATAGTGACCTTACAAAGAGTTTTGACGACAAATCAAGTCTTTAGAAGCCAAAATGGTTAACACGAAGACAGTTCAATGTTGTGTATGGAGGCCGATTATTTAGAAATAATAAAAATGGCTAGGTCTTCACATGAAAATAATTTAATGCTGCGTACGGTGGCCCGTTCAGTCCAATTTTGGCGTTCTAGACTCTATAGACGGTTCTTGGCGGTAAACGAGTCTTTTAAAGTCATATTGCGTAAACCGATACAGTCAAACCTCGAACCTTAGCTTAGTCTAATTGGCAAGGTCTTCCCCATGAAGATAGTTTAATGTTGTGTACGGTAGCCCATTAGAGTCATTTTGCAATAGGTTTAGAAGCCGTAATGCTTGAACCGCTTCTTTGCCACCAATATACGTATCTCCGGCCACGCCTTTTATGTTCCGACATTGACCGCCATCATGGTACCAAAGCAGCGCCACGGCAACTAATGAAGTTTTAGTGTCAGTGACGTCATTAAATATCACAATTCAGGCCGAGTTTTCATTCTTTTGGGTGTAATTCAAGCATGCTGGGTCTTTGTCGGAACTTTGTGGGCGTGGCCAGCGTTCCGTCAATTGTTCGGTCAAATTTTGGCGTTATAGTGTTTTGGCGATAAATTTTAGTCATAAGGGTTAAACCGATCCAGTCAAACATCGCTTCTATGCCTCTTTTCTTAGCCAAATTGGCTAGGTCTTCCCATGATGATAGTTTAATGTTGTGTACGGTGGTTCAATATAGCCATTTTACAAGAATTTGCAGCGTAAACCGAAACAGTCAAACCTCGCTTCATTGCCACCATTTGAATGCAAGAATGCAAAAACATTAGAAGCCATAATGCGCAAACGGACACAGTTCAAACTTAGATTCTTTGTCATTATTAGTAGCAAAATTGGCTAGGTCTTCCAATGAAGATAGCTAGATGTTGTGTATGGTGGCCCAATACAACCATTATGTAAGAATTAGAAGCAGCAATGTGTAAAACGAACAGTTCTTTCTAGTAGATAGTTTTAATGTTGTGTACGGTGACCCATTACAGTCATTAAATCGAGGAAGTCGTTAGAAGAAAAAATACGCCACCGATACAGTCAATCCTTGATTCTTGGTCACTATTCTTAGACAAATTGGCAAGGTCTTTCCATGTACACGGTGGCACAATACAGTCAATTTGTAAGAATTGTAAGCCGTAATGCGTAAACTGACACAGTCAAACTTCAATTCTTTGCCAACATTTGAATAGTGACCCATTGCATTCATTTGGCAAGAATGCATACAAAATAGAAGCAATTATGCAAAAACCGACACAGTCAAACCTCGGTTCTTTGTCATTATTATCAGCCAAATTGACTAGGACTTCCCATGAATATAGTTTAATGTTTTGTACGGTAGCCGTAACAGAAGGAAATTTGAAACTGAAAACATGCAATCGGCAACAGCCAACGCAACAAATGACACCACTCACGCCAATGATAAAACAGTTAGCACTTGCTAGAACCAGCAAACTTTGAATACTTTGATGATGACAGTGAACGCAGCCTAAATGTAAATAATCCCGAAATGCTGACAATGAAATGAAAGCCAGGTCAAATCGAGTTTACATTTCTGACTGGTTCGATTCGCTTGCCCTTCCATTAAGGAAGTGAGACCGGGCGCTCCGGAAGGATAAGTATCTCCTTTCTAGCTAGTCAAACTCGACACATGGATAAATAATGCAATTAAATCTATTTTCAGTCTGACCCCAGTTTCACAATCGGTTCTTAACTAAGATTTTCCTTGACTTAATTCTTGCAATTTTATATTGTAATAATTTTGTCAATTTTTAAGATATTTATGAATTGTGTTATTAATTGTATGGTGTACCAATTTTCGTTGTTTTTATGAATATGCTGACCACGATTAACGTGTCAACGGAATAGTATACTGTCCAACCTGCCTTAAAGACCACCTCTACATAAGAGCCGCCTGCTTATAAAGGCCGGTAGAATTGTATTCCAATTGTTCTTTATTCATATTATTTGAACTTGTATATAAAGGCCACCTGCCATAAAGGCCATTTTACTGGTTCCATTGGGTGGCCTTTATAGACAGATTTCACTGTATACGTGTATACATATGTTTAATTACCTTAAACATTAACCACAAACCATGAATTTATCACCCAACAATACAGTAATTTTCTTAGAACCATAACAATTGGATACCACGAAAAATAACTGATTTATCAGTATTGCCATACGATCAAGCCTGTCTATAAAGACAACCTAAGGGAACTAGTAAAGTGGTCTTTATGTACATGTTCAAATATTATAAATAAAGAACAATTAGTACAATTCTACTGGACTTTATAAGCAGGTGGCCCTTATATAGAGGTGACCTTAAAGGCAGGTTCGATTGCATATCTTTTTTTTAATTTAATTATAAAATTCATAAAAACATGTTTTTGGCAATATTTTCAATATTTTTAAAAAGTAAAACCTCCATACAAAAACCTTTTCTCGTGAACCGAAACTTTAATTAGTGTGAATTTTACTTTTAAGTCAGTTTTGAGATAAATATAATATCTTGCTCTTCAAACGGTTTTTCGCGATTTCCTGAAAAAATATAAAAACAAGATGTATTGATTGCTAGCTAATTTATTTCAATTACTCAATTGCAAATGCATGTACTCAACAACAGGGAACATTTAAAACGCACGTGCAATCTTAAAATGATCCATTGAATCACGTGCCGAATGTAGGCAGTGAAATATGAAAAATTAATTGTTAATGGAATTAATCGGAAAACGTGAAAATACATAAATAGCAAATTAATATTAACATTAATGTCCATTAAGAGAGAGAGAGAGAGAGAGAGAGAGAGAGGACAAGATTTATATCGGTGTGATACCAGCTACCGGTGAAGTGGCAGATTCAGATACATATTTGACAATTCTGAGAGAGAGAAAGAGAGAGAGAGAGACAGAGAGAGAGAGAGAGTATTGATTCATAATGAACTTCTGTCAGAAAATATGTTGTAAATTTCATTTTTCACAAATACAATATCACTATATTTTCTAAATCCTTTTTTATGCATTTATCTGTCAAAAATCAATTTTATTCATTTTTCATAAAAATATCTGATTAATTTTCATATCCAAAAAGACAAGATTTTTCTCTGAAAAAAAGATGAGTTGGACATAGAATTTTTTTAGTTTAAAATAAATTTTAATAATTTTATCGTTGTCGGAATGTGCAGAATTTTTGAAATAAGATTTTGAGCAGAGACTGGCATTGTACATTAGGCCACTTTTACTTAAAATAGTACCAGTGGCAAAATTGTAAATGAAACTTCAATCTCAGAAAATAGTAGTTTCAGTGATAATGAATATGACTTAAATAGCTGTCAACCACATGCACTGCGGTAGCTCAGTTGGTAGAGTGCTCGCTTCATAAATGAGAGGTCGGGGGTTCGATTTCTGACAAGGTCTGACCCAATTGCAAGACTTGAAAGTGGGTAGTAAATGTTCTTTCGCCAAGCACTCGGCATTACGAAATGAAAGTCACTGAACTTAAAATAAACGAGGTCCCGTTTCACGGTGGGCTTGGCACGCCTGCTGTATAATGCCATCAGCGCAACGCACAGGCAAAATTTCTGCACCTTCCCCTATAATTGGCGACGTCTCGATATAAGTGAAATGTTCTTGACTGGGACGTTAAACACCATTACTCAACTCAACTTAAATAGCTGTCGATTGGGAACATATTTGGTTATAATTAGTGCGCCTGTATTGTGTTTTATAACTTTGTGACAAACTTATAAAAACAACATTCAATATTTTGATCATACTAGCGTGCGATAGCTGTAACTACAATTAAAACGACACTATTTATTGATCGGCTATGGGATACTTCAGACTCCGTAACACGAGTGTACCTAATGACCGACAGGTAACGCTCACAAAGCAACGCGATCCGAGAATCATCCCGGATTAAATCCAATCAAGTGGAAAATTCCAATATTGTTATTACATTCTAGAAACTTAATTCCGATTTTTTTTCTATATTATTATGAATCCATATTCAGCTGTGTTTCTAATTTCATGCCATTTGATAATAATCTTTGAGAATGTAGAACTTTGAAATAGTGTAATTAAAATGAAGTGGAAAACCTTTTGAAATGAGGAATGAGTTTGCGATTGGTTTCTTATTGTTTTTCGCCACATTTTAGCTATTTGAAAAAAATATATTTTTGTATTTAAATCTCCTAAAGATTAACCTTATAACTGGGACAAATCCTTTCCTAGGATTCCACATTCTTCATCAGATTCTGTTTTTTTTTTTTTTTTTTTTTTTTTTTTTTTAATAAAAAAAAAGGCTGGCATCCATATTACTTGTGTTTGAAATTTAATTTGATATCTTTCTGAAATTACCGGCATTAAAATATCGATACAATCGACAGAAATTTGAGACCGCGTGTACCAGACAAGATGGTGTCACTTCCGGATTTTGAATTCCAAAAATATGGCGTTTCTGCATGCGTGCAAATATCAAATAAAAACTGAAAATACTGACATGAAAATATTAATACGATATATCAAAACACAGATGCACGGAAATAGGTCAGGTTGCTACAACAGACGCCGGCCCTAAAAATACAGGGCGTCTGCCCCATACATGATGGTTTCACTTCCGGTTTTTAGATTCCAAAAAAGATCAATTTCTTAATGCATAAATGTCAATTTAAAAAAAACTGAAAAATGGCATGAAGTATATATATGATTGAAAATGAAAAATGTATATAAAATCGAAAAAAATGAAGCGCAAAGAAATACTTCAAGTAACTACTACAGAAGAAGGTACATGCGTACATGTCGCAATTTACCAGAAAAGATGTGTCACTTCCGGTTTTCAGGTTTTAAAAAATGGCGTTACTTCCTGTGTGTAAATGTCGGTTTAAATTAGACCCTATAAAAGTACAGAAAGTTAAGTATTTAATTTAATGTTAACGTGACAATACAAGAAATAAATTAGCATGACTTTAAAAATTACGATAAATTTAATATCAATTAAAAATCTTTGGGCTTACTCTTTGGTAAACCTGACCTATTTACGCTCAAGTGATTTTGCATATCAAATTAATAGCGTTATGAGACGAAAAAATGCTGCCATCTCATTTTCAGTGATAAACGGCCTTTGCATAATTAATAAGGTATGTTCTCATTTCTGTCTAGGAGGGATTAAATTACGTATATCAATACATGACTACCCAACACCTCTGATAAATATCAATAAATGGTGTTAATTACCGCGGCTACGTCTGCCTGCCGTGTCAAAAAAGTCGCACACACGAGAGAGAGAGAGAGAGAGAGAGAGAGAGAGAAAGAGAAAGAGAGAGAGCAGTGTAAAAAAAGTGGCACAAGAGAGAGAGAGAGAGAGAGCAGTGTCAAAACAGTGGCACACGAGAGAGAGAGAGAGAGAGAGCAGTGTCAAAAAAGTGGCACAGAGACGAGAGAGAGAGAGAGAGAGAGAGAGAGAGAGAGATGTACAAGTCATTAGCCGTCACGCTCATAGTTGTTGCGACACTTGATGTGGGGGCAATTATTGTTTCAAGATCTACGGTTGGTTGGTTGGTTGGTTGAATTTTAATTTACAATTATTTATTATTTATAAAATAATGTCTACAATATTACAATAGAGTACAGTTGGGTTAGTTGGGTACGTCCGAACGTAAAAGCTATTCCAACAGAGAGAGAGAGAGAGAGAGAGAGAGGAGAGAGAGAGAGAGAGATTTTTAAAGACTTTATGTTGCTAGCCGATGTTTATATTTGACCTTTTAATACACATTACGTACAAGTGTATTTATGAACAATGTGTGGAATGGTCGAGGACTCTCGAATACATATTCCCCATAGCCACGACAATGCAAATCTACTTCAGTGTCTGTCCAAAGCCGGTAATTTCATACTCGATGGTCCAATATGCCTCTGTCTTTTCTTGCCGTCCTCTTTGTCTGTCGAAAGTTTAACATGGACCTTAAGAAAAAGTCGAACGTCGCCTTTAGAGTGGTCAAAATATAAATAACTAAAAAAAAAAAAAAATAGAAAAGTAGTCATTAAACTGTAGAGATGTGAATTACAGCTGGGGAAAGTTTGTCGAAATTAAGGAATTGAGATAATCTGCAGATTCGGAATTAATATGTACGATAAGTGTTAAACTCTCGACAGTTTTGGCTACATGTATTTCTGCCATTTATTTGCATTATGCCGTGTTCCATGTTGCGTTTGCAATTGCCAATTACAGTCAAACCTGTCTATAAAGGCCACCCAAAAGAACCAGTAAAAGTGGTCTTTGTATACAGATTCAAATACATGTAATATGAATAAAGAACGATTGGGATACAATTCTACTGGATTTTATAAGCAGGTGGTCCTTATATAGAGGTGGCCTTTAAGGCAGGTTGGACTGTACATGATTTTTGTTACAAATTGTTTTTCTACTGTATTTTCTAAATCATATGGCATAGTGAATAAAACCACAAAGTATGTTCTTTCCTTGTGGTCAATTGTCCAAACAGTTACAATAAATAACGCCAGTGTACCAAGAAATCAATGCAACGTGAAACAGAACAATGTGGAAAACGTTTGCGTCTCGAATTGTCGGATCATTACGGAAAAACGTCTACATTGAATTGTTGCAATAAAATATCGAATTTTGATCTTTCAATGGGGTTCGCCGTTGTATCACGTTAAAAAAACGACAACTTTTGCAAATCTGCATCAGAGGTCGAGAAGTCTGTTTAAAGAGCGTGCTGATGTATCAAGGTGTCGACTCTCTACTCTAACGTCCTTTTACGTGAAACGTCGAATTATACAATTCCATATCCGTCTGTACCCCTTTTCAATTTGGGGTACGTGTCACGGAAACCCGGTAACATTTTTCTACAGGGTATGCATCACGTGGTACTTTAGAAGACCCAGTGAACATTTTTAGGGTACGTTTTACGTGGTACTCGTGGAGACCACCATTGATCTTTCCTTTTGCATGGCATATTACGGTACTCATTTGTTTCATAATCAGCGGAAAGGATGGTCCCAAAAAATCGCGTGGGGACCTGGTAGTCCTTCATTAGTGATTGGGAGTGTCCACTACAAATAATTATCATTCTACAATCCCTGTAATACCGTTATATTCTTTTAATTACTACCTTTATAATTTGGATCGCGTTTTGTCGTGACTACCTGTACACAGGTGTTAATGCAATTTCCTACCTGATAATATCACATTAGCCGCAATAAACGTATTAACACCTTGATAATTATATAGATTGGCAAGATCGTTATTAAACCTGTAATTGGGAATTATGTAGGGAAGGCTCCCTTAATTGTCCGATTTTCACAGTTGCCAGCTGAGCCATTGACACCAACTTCATTCCAGGGCGATAATGGCATTATCGCATGTAAGTATAGAAATTCACTTGAAAATGGCGGTAAAACTTATTATTGTCAATTCGTATGTGCTTTATACATGGTAACTGTTGACGTTGGACGTTCACCTTGTACTAGATAAATGCGTATTAAAGGTGTGCTTAAGGATTGCTCGGTGGAAGCGCGTGGCCTAGTGGTTAAGGCGTTGGACTCATGATTCGAAGATCGTGGGTTCGATCCCTGGACCGGGCGATGTGTTGTGTCCTTGAGCAAGACACTTAATTTCACGTTGTTCCAGTTCACTCAGCTGAAAAATAAATGAGTACCAGCAAAATGCTGGGGGTTAACCCTGCGATGGACCGGCGTCCCATTCAGGGGAGAGTCTTGTACTCTCAGTCGCTTAACGCCACCGAAACCGGGATAAGCTCCGGCCTGATGGGCCTACTGGCTCGGGACAGACTTTAACTTTAACTAGACATTGCTCATTTGAGTATACATGTAGTACATACCGTTGAAAAGTTTAACAATAAGCTAACAAATTAGCACAGAATTGGCAGCTCATCTGCCTATTTCACCTTTATCTCGACAGCATTTTGGTAGCTGCTTTTTATATCTTGGCACCTCTTATACCACTAGCTCACCATATCGTGACCATTTGGCAGCCGAGTTGCGACACCTTTTTCGTTAGCTCAATGTTAAACCTCCAACAGGTCTGTACTGTACTCCGGTGTTAAACTTTCGACAGGTTTACCTTGATCATGTGTGGTGTTTTTCCTCTTCTGGATATTACCATCTCCGGTTAATTAGAAGCAATTGTTATCAAGCACATGCGGGTAGTTTGTTCGTTACAGCCACCTTTGAATAAGGCAAGGACAAGAAACAAAACTGCAAGTTATCATTCAAAGTAATAACTGCAATCCCGTTGATGCCTTATGTTTGAGTTAAAAATTAATCAAATTTATTCATTGTTTTTGCAAGAATTTTTTCATTCATTTTGATGGTATGCAATGTAGATAATTTTTTTTCGTTTCAAAAGAACGTCAGGTTTAATGCCAGCGTTTTACCAAAACAAAAACAAATAACATTAAGCTAACGGAAAGAAGTCGGAGTTCGCGATATGGTTAGCTGGTGGCTGAAAAATTGCAGAGAAGTAGATGCTGAAAAGTTGTCGAGGTATAGCTTACGCGAAACCTAGATGAGCTACCGATTAGGCACCAAATCTTGGTGTTAAATGTTCGACAGGTCTGTATTCAATTTATATTATTAGTGGACAGCCCTGAACTGTATGTACAGTACAGACCTGTCGAAAGTTTAACAACTAATCTAACGAATTAAAGCTGAATCGGAATCGCAACTACTAGCAATATCTCAGCAGATTATCGACAGCATTGGTCTATCTTGTAACAGCTATCCAAATTTCTGCAACTCAGCCGCCAAGCAAACATTTCATTTCGTTAGCTTAGTGTTCAACTTTCGACAGGTCTGTACTGTAACTAAACGCAATTAAAGTGAAATTAACTTACTAATATCTTTAACCCAATTTAGCAATCAATCGATCAATCAACCAATTAATCAATCATTCAGTTATTAGAGTGCAAATTACGACAAAAGAAGAGACGGTTGCGAAGCAATGTGCCATCATCCGCACGCGAACCAAAAAGCTGGAAATTTTGTGCCAAAGTTTGGGTCGCTTTAGTCATCGCATTAAAACCGTGCAAACACGCAATTTCAAGTTTTCACATATTCTTCCTTATAATTTTCTGCAAGTATGTGCACATGTTTTTTCTTTTATGTGTGACAGGCGCCTTTTCAATAGTAATTACCGTTAGGGTGTCAATTTCTTTTATTTCAGAATAATGCATTACCGGGGGAACCGAATAGATTTTAACAGTTTGACGTCAAAGTTTTATTTAGATATTTGATACCAAAACCTACATCAATAAATATCCATGATAAATGTTTGTTTATTATAATTCATAAATGAAGTCACATAAAAAAACAACAACGTCATAATACCTAAACCTTTCCGTCAATATTAATTCATTCAAAACATGATCAATTTTTTTGCCTTTTCTTTTGAAAATTTTCTCGATAAGAGTTAAATTAACCGTGAAAAACCTACCCGACACCATTAAAAATTATTTCCCATTTTAAATGATGATTTTTGTCAAAACCTGGCCGTTATTTGCCCATTAGTTAAAAAGCATATCATTTCATCATTTGACTTGACATTTTGCCGTTCTCTCTTATACAAAATTTCCCAACCGTTCTAATTTATTCGAATTCTATTTATGAATACATCGCTATCTTTTAAAGATGTTTTGTTTTCGGACAATGGGAAAATCATTTTTCAAATGAAATGTTGACTGTAGAATTGATGTAATGTCTATCATTCACATTTAAATGTTCTTTTATTCAAATCGGATTTTATCTTCAAATATCCCCTACTTCAATCTCCTCTAATTATTTTTCCTCTAATCGTTAAAAAGATTATTGCCTGATTAGGGTGAGAAAACAAACATTTCCACAAAATTTTGGCACTTTTTCTGTCTTACAATCCTCCAATTTCTTCTCTCTACCATTTTCCCTATTTTTACTATCTCTCCCCTAATTAATTATTTTTCCCCTAATCGGTAAAAAGAGCGTTGCATGATTAGGGTGAGAAAACAAACATTTCCACAAAATTTTGGATTTTTCAATCAACATTTTTCTAATTTCCTCTGGATCTACTCACAATATTTTTTCTCATACAAGATTTCTTCAAATCGTTTAAGAGAAATCTTCATGATTTGAGTAGAAAACAATCATTTGCACAAAATTTTGGATTTTTTGTGTGTCTTACAATCTCTCATTTTCTTCTCTCTGCCATTTTTTGAAGATAATTGTATGATTAAATTAAAAAAAATAGTATATAAAATTTCTATTAAATATTTTTCTTTCAATCTTCCCTTCTACTATTTCTATAATTATTTCCCTTCTCCTTGAATCATTAAAAGAGTGTTGCATGATTAGAATTGAAAACAAACATTTCCACAAAATTTTGGATTTTTGTTTTTCTCTTACAATCCTTAAATTTCCTCATTCTATCATTAAAAAATTCTGGATTCTTTCTTTTTATCTCTAATAGTAAAAAGATTGTAGCATGGTTAGAGTTTTAAAAAACCCAAACAATTTTGCATAACATCTTGAGTTTTTTCTCCTACAAACCTTCAATTTCTTTCTTCTATTATTACAAAATTTTGTATGTTCCTCAATTTATTCTTTCTATCATTAATTAACAGTTAACCCTTGACGTGCTTCTTTCAGTCATTTTCGTGACTCAATATGTTTAAATATAATTAAAATAAATGCTTCAAAAGGGGTATTTTGAATTCTTCTTTTCTAATTACTGTTTAAATATTCAGAATTATGCTGGAGGTCCTAACCCCTTCGTCAATTAAATTATGTTAATATGTTTACAAAACACCGAATTAATTATATAAATATTCAGGTAATCTTTTTTTTATTTTAAAAATTAAAATTTCAATGATCAATTAATGCGTAAACAACGCGGTGGAAAACTGTAGGCCTTTGTAATATACCGTAAGTCAATTATCAGATTGAGATATGCGCATTTTAGCATAAACTTTGCATTGTGCCTGGTGCATACAGGTCACTTATATTTTTTTTTAAAATCTAGAATGACCAAGTTTGGCCACCATTCCGTCGCTATGGGTTCCCCCGAATTTAAAAATCCTAAAAGTTAAAATTTCAAGTTGATCACTACGTTGTAATGTTAATCAGAAATTTAAAAATGTTTCAAGGTAATTTTGACTCTGGTTTGAGAATCATTCCTAAACTGAATTTAAGCAATTTTTTGGTAATAAATTGATTGTGTCTACTAACACAAACATAGAACGGAAAAGAAAAGACACGTCGCTTGATGGACTGGCTGGAACACAGCCATAGCAGCAGCGAAGGACAGACAAAAATGGAAAGATAGTGTTGCGGCCTTATGCGCCTTCTGACGGCAAGAGCATTAAGGTTAAGGTAAAGTATTAACAAAAATATCCAAAAAAGTGCAGATTAAAGACTTACCTAATTTAGGGTCTCCACAAACTTACGAGTTTACCACCCCAAAGAAATGGTTTTTTATATTGACAAAAAATTGAACATCACGAAAATAAATGATTTCACAACATGCATTGCAAAGTACGGGATACCTATATGGCTTTTTAGCATACAGGCAGACGCTAAAAAACATATGTCAGCCTCTACAGCTTTAAAATGGCGCAAGTACTATTGGCCGAGCCATTTACGGGACCGTGACGTAGTGATGACGTCATAAACAGAAGTGTAGCTTTTATTTATTGGTAAAATCACGGGAACAATTATAACACATCATTCCAACATCCCAAGATTTGTATCAGGTAATCCAATCATCAAATATTATATTAGCATGACAAACACTCGATATCGTGACGTAGTTATGACGTCATTATCCCATTAAAATCACAAATCCTCTAAAATCGTTATATTATATGAGCATGGTAAATAACACATCGCGTGACGTAGTTATGACGTCATAATCAGTAGTGTACTTTATATCAGCTTCAGCTTCACAGGAATACATCATTACAATTTCCCCAAAAGTGTCCGGTAAGACCTTAATTTGTAATCCAATTTATCGAATGTTACATGGGTATGACAGATAAGCCATTTCGCGACGTCGTTATGATGTCATTAAAAGCCTTGTATTGTAACAATCATTGGAGCAAATCTTTCCAACTTAAGATGCAACTCTTAAATGTAATGCTATATATGGGCATGACAGATGAGATCCGTGACGTAGTTATGACGTCATAATCAGCCTTGTTTCTTAAATTAACGATCACATCTTCCTCCCCGTAATCGTGTCCAGCAAGACCCTTAAATTGTAATCCAATTATCAAATGTTATATGAGCATGGCAGATAAGCCATCCGAAGTGTCACCTGGCTAAAAAAGAAAATATGTTGAAGAGGTTTTTTTAGTAATAGATACATTAAGAATATACATCTTCTATGATTTAATCTTTTGTTGTGGAAGCCGTAAAACACGATTACAACCTATTTTAAAACCTCAAACACAATAATCCTTTGTGACGGTATTATACGGGACGAACAATAGAAAATAAAGGAAAATAGTATGTTGTAGGTATACCTTTTCACAGTGTAGATGTCGGGACACAAACTTCTTTTGTGTGCAACAATCTTGGCTTTTCATCGTCACCACATCCAGCCATTGTCATTACTCACTTGTAATAATGTGTCAAAGATAGCGTGTTCTGATAAATGATTTAATGATGTTTAACCTTTTCAGTTCCGTCAAAATTTGAGACCTCACCAATTTTAAGGTATATTGCGGGAAATTTTTCCACAGATTATTGTACATATGGATGGACATCATCTATATCTATGTTACTTCGTTTTACAGATTTAAAGAATGGGGTATTTTTGTGTTTACGAAATAGTTGAGATCCGCCAAATTTAAGGCGAATTGCGAAATAATCTACCCTCTCCTGTTGACAACGTGTTTGTCGCTAGTGCTGAATGAACCAAATCGAGTTTCATGTTGTCTTTCATTTCGTAACGCCGAGTCCTTGGCGAGAGTAGAGCAGTCACTACCCACTTTCAAGTCGGCTTGAGTTTGACCCGGTCGGGGTTCAAACCCACGACCTCCCACTTACGGATCGAGCACTCTACCAACTGAGCTACCGCAGTGGCACAATAATAATAATAATAAAAACAACAACAGACAATCAAGAACAAACCTGTTTTGTCCTTACTAGTGAGCTAAATGCATGCAATGGAAAAAACACTTCAACCTTTGTACCATCTTTTTAACTGAAATACTAAAAAGAAAGGAAGGTAAAAAAAAAGAAGAAAATAAAAGAAAAACATGGAAAACCGGAATCAAACCCATTTTGAATGCTTTTGTGAAAAATTATTTTATTACATATTTTAAATAGAATTTAACGGGTTTAATTTGTGGTACCCAATTGAGTTCTACCACATTGGATACAAGTCAATATTTTTTTTCTATCTGAAAGATTTTTCATAAAAGCATGGCACTAACACGATATTCAGCTTATATTTGAGTTCCCTAAGTTAAAATGTTGTTTTTCTTTTCGAACATAATTTTTGAATGAATAAATGTCAGAAAAAAAGATTAACATGATATTATATACATGTGCTTCGGTGCTGGAAAGTAAAAAATTGATTCTCATGAAAGAGTTTTTAAAAGAATTTTAATTCTGTTTATTTTTAAATGAAAATAGAAAACAAACAACCAGGGCATTAGGTTTATGGGTACTGGAAAGTTGGGATTCTTATAAGAAATTTTTTAAAGAAATTTAATTCTGTTTATTTTTGAATGAAAAATAGAAAACAAACAGCCGGGGCATTAGGTTTATGGGGTACTGGAAAGTTAAAAAAAACGAGATTCTTATGAAAGGGGTTTTAATTCTGTTTATTTTTGAATGAATTAGGAAACAAACAAACAACCGAGGCAATATAGGTATATGAGTACTTGAAAGTAAAAAAAAGGTGGGAATTTTTATGTGAAAGAAATTTTTAAAGAGAATTTCAATTCTGTTTATTTTTCAATAACAAATTAGAAATTAAACAAACGACCGAGCCATTAGGTATTTAGGTACTTGAGAGTAAAAAGGTTGGGATTTTTATGTGATATTTTATAAAGAATCTTAATTCTGATTATATATAAATAATAAATACCCCAGAATAAACCATGAAGTTCAATTTAAAATATTTCCTTGTCGTAAGGTATCAAAACTCATGAAATGTTGCACTTAAATTTTAACGTAACAGGTCGGGGATAATTTAATACTCGAATGTCAACTAAAACTTAATCCTATGAGGAACGCAAAAACCCCTGTTAATCTGTGTAAGAGAGCTTACACAAAAATATTAATTCCAAACCCATTCAGTCGGCTTAGAAAGCGTACATTAGGTGAATACAAAGGATTTCTCTCCAGTGCTTGCTAATAGAGGCAGGATTTGAAGTACATTAGTGGCGCGTTAAAGAGGATAAATAGAACAACGCGGAATTCCTACCCGTTTGAGATGTACATTTGAAATTAAAAGATATTTTCTTATTATTTGCTGGCTATTTCACAAAAAGGTTTAATCCCTATCCGATTCTTTTAAAATTTTTATCATTAAACTTGAACAAGAGAATGTGATAGGTCTGGGTCATTGTAACGCTCTACGTTTGAATCAAAATCAATTTTACGCTTAAATAAGGTGATAGTAATTGCGGTTTAATTAGTGAAATATAATATAGTTTCTTATTTTTCAAAGTTCAAATAATTAATTTTAAAATTTTTGATATAGTACCAAAATTAATGATATATCATTTTAATATACGCTCCTTTCGTGTATTCAAAAAGTTCTTGTTATTTCTTTTCTCTTTCAAAGAAGCATTTAATTTACACTTTTTCATGTATACAAAAGAATTTTTCCTCTCGTGTTTTCAAATAACTGCCAGTTCTTCATGTCAAATAACTGCAATTATTATAAACACGTTTTCGACATTATTTGATTTTGGTGAGAAGTTGCATTTAAAAATTAAATAATAAAAGGTAATATCCTTGCCATATATTGGCTTAGTCTTAATTTGCACCCAATTTCCTTTATAACAAGTATTGGTCTTTGAAAAATCCATTTTCGGTTCATTCAGAACATATGCCTGGTACAGATGTACCAGGATCGATGGTGTGACACGATAAAGAATCCGACATTTCAAAAAGTCAAAATTCATGCAGCTTCGCCTACAGTTGGCGACATTTCGATTTCAGCAATATATTTTCGACTTTTTATGAAAGGTACATGGCGGCTCAGCTTGAAGAATAAACAGTCCATTATGCCTTAAAGGTCGCCTCTATATAAGGGCCACCTGCTTATAAAAACAGTAGAATTGTATCTTAATTGTTATTTACTCATATTATTTGAACCTGTATATAAAGGCCACCTGTCCATTAAGGTCACTTTTACTGGTTCCATTAGGTGGCCTTTATAGACAAGATGATTGTACCTTAGTTTTATAGCTAACCAATCATTTCTTTGAAACAAAAAAAACTCACTTTGAACACCTATTTACCCTGGAATAATGGAGGGGCTCATATTTTCAGGAGGGGGTTACTTTAATCGAAAAGGTCATTTCTGGAATGGAAAAATGTGAAGGAGAAACCGGAGTACCTAGAGAAAAGAGAACATGTATTAGTTTCGAGACATATTCTAGTGTGAGCCGAAAGTACGTAGGTTGTATTCTCTGGACACTTCGGTTTCCCCTACCATCAATGAACTGACAGTCTCTATATAAGTGAAATAATCTAGACAGGGAGTAAAACAGTTGCAGTTTCCGTGAAAAATTACAATCCCACCAAAAACAGGAAAAGTAAAAAATCAAATTTTATGAAACTGATAAAAATTGGATTTATAATCGAACATGACTTAGATTCTAAGCGACCACGATAATCTTTCAATTTAGTGCTTAACTTTTGATTCCGAATTCGGACTGACGGATTGGTATTTCATGGTCGATATCAGTGGTTGTTGGTAAAAAATCTTCTTAAACTCTCTGTGTTTTAAACTGATTAAATTTCTGTCAAACTTACTCTAAAATACATACAGATCTGTCAAAAATTTAACACTGGGTTAAGAAACTCAGTCGCGGAATTTCAGAGACATGGACTCGGTTGCTCAGTTGGTAGAGCGCTCGCCCCGTAAGTGGGAGATCGTAGGTTCGAACCCAGACCGGGTCTGACCCAAGACTTTAAAGTGGGTAGTGACTGTTCTTTCGCCAATCACTCAGCATTATAAAATGAAAACCACGGTTCTTTCGGATGGGAACTTAAAATAAAAACTACGTCCCGTGTCATGGTGGGCTTGGTACCATAAAGAACCCTGACCTGCTGTATAATGCTATCAGCGCAACGCACAGGCACAATTTCTGCACCTTTGTCTATTGCTGGCGACGTGTCGATATAAGTGAAATATTCTTGACTGGGACGTTAAACACCATTACTCATATCAACTCAACTCTATGCACAATTTTTGCACCTTCGCTTATAGCTGGCAACGCCTCGATATAAGTGAAATATTCTTGACTGGGACGTTAAATATCATTACTTAACTGGTTGGAAAACTGCAGAAATGTAGTCAACAGCTGCCGAAAAGCTAACAAGAAACCGACACGAGTTGCCGATTCGGCTTTAGTTCGTTAGATTCTCGACAGCCCTGTACTGCATTTATCTGTCTCAAAAGAAACGTATTAATTATATTATAAATCGAAATCTAGCCATTTGTTTTATTCGTCTGAATTTTTAAAACATTTATATTCTCCTTTTTTCAGTATACTATTTAGTAACTGTACTATGTCATCGTTGTTTAACTTGCTTATTTAACATGTGTGGATTCTAAAATACAGGCCTGTCGAATGTTTAAAACTAAGCTTAACGACGAATTAGTTGAGTTGGGCAATGTTGTTTAACATCCAAGTAAAAATTATTTCACTTATATCGAGACGTCGCCAGCTATAGACGAAGGTGTAGAAATTTAGCATGTGCGTTGCGCTGATGGTATTATACAGCATGATTCTTCATCGTGCTGTCATATACCATATTTTTTTAAATTTAATCATAAAATACATTAACAAAATGGAATATGGCAGTGCCAAGTCTATCGTGACACGGGACGTCGTTTATCTTAAGGTGCAGTCCGAATAAACCGCGACTTTCATTTCGCAATGCCGACTAACGAATTAGTGCCGAATAGGCAGAAAATTTCGACCCCTTGTTACATTTATCTAAAACAGCTTTTCGACAGGTGCTTTCTCTTTATAGCCAGCTTTTTACCACTAGGGATCCATATCTCCATCTTTCGGCAATCGAGCTTCGACCTCTATTTCGTAGCTCTGTGCTAAACTTTGGACAGGTCTGTATTATATATAAATTAACGGTAAATGTATTGAAACTCGAGTTATACATATCTATGGATAAAATGAAACGTATTAAACTACAGTCCAACTTGCCTTAAAGGCCACCTCTATATAAGGGTCACCTGCTTATAAAGGCCAGTTGAATTGTATCCCAGTTGTTCTTTATTCATATTATTTGAACCTATATATAAAGGTCACCTGCCCATAAAGACCACTTTTACTGGTTCCCTTTGGATGTCCTTTATAGACAGGTTTGACTGTACTATAATTTCACATGAAAGTTATAAAATTATAAAATGGAGTTTTACGACCTAATCAAAAATATTCCACTTATATCGAGACGTCGTCAACTAAAGGCAAAGTTGCAGAAATTTTATTACATTTATGCCGAGGCGACCAGTTTCGGGATGGTGGAGGAAACCGGATTGCCTGGAGAAAACCGCCGGTAACATCCGGTAAGCGAACTGACAAACATGTTAACAATTGGATATCCCCGACTGGGGTTCGAACCCAAGCTCCGAACAGCGGCCAACATTCACATCTCTTTTTCTCGCGACATACGGAGCTAGGAGGTGGGCGCTGTTTCGGAGCTTGGTTCGAACCTAGGCGATGAAAGACACTGTGGGACACAAACACTCCCACTAAAAATTAATAGAGGTAATGAGCCATGCATATCTAGTTCACCACTCCCGTCGTTTTACGTACATGTCAAATAATGACAACGCCGATATTTCCGGGATTCAAAGTGCCGATATATCGATTATTACACAGCTGGTATCGATATACACAACATATGTATTGTAATTCTAGCTATTGGTTATTAGCAATAATCGATACAGTTTCTAATTCCGTCTCAAATATAGATATTCTGAGCTTAAAAACTAGATAATCGTAGTCAGCAACAAGTGAAAAGTCTGAACACTAGATCCGTAGTTCATTGAACCACACTCAAGCATGTGCATTAAGGCAACCAAGGGGCTACTTAAAGGGGCATTTATAGGCAAATGAACCTTATATAGAGGTTCAAATAACATGAATAAAGAGAGATTGGGGTAAAATTATACTTACCTTTCAAGGCAGGTGACCCTATACAGTCAAACCTGACTATAAAGGCCATCCAAGGGAACCAGTCAAAGATGCCTTTATGGGCAGGTGGCCTTTATATACAGGTTCAAATAGTAAGAATGAAGAATAGTTGGGATACAATTATACTGGCCTTTATAAGCAGCTGGCACTCATATATATATATATATATATATATACAGAGGTGGCCTTTAAGGACAAGTTGGACTGTATATAGAGGTGTTTTAAGTCAGGTTTGATTGTAGCTAAAATATAGAGTGGGATGGAGGTGGACCTTGGTGGTGTACACCACAGTCATGATTTCACTTTTATTGAGACAGTCAGTTCAAGGATGGTAGAGGAAACCTTGAGTAACCGGAGAAAACTACTTACAAAATAATATTACATGCGCCCCCCATCCCCACCCCCAAAGGAGTGGGATTAAAGAGTTGTATGCCCTTGTCAAGATTATTACACTCATATCACAGCGGCCAGTAATGGATGGAGGGAGAAACCTCGAGTGCCCGTGGAAAAAAGTCAGCCTTAAGCAAGCGAATTGACAAAGATCTGCTCGAGTGGGATTCGAGCCTAGGTAGTGAGAGGTGCTGTAATCAGCAAGTGCGCGTTTTAAACGTGAGGCAGTCAGTTCTTGAGTGGTGGGAAACACCGAAGTGCCCGGAAGAGCACCACTGACATTCCTCAAGCGAACTGAAAAAAGCCCAGACAGACAGGTATGCGTTTTATTTTTAGTAAACCATCAGTTCCTGGTAAGTAAATCGATAAAATAACAGTAACTCAACCATGGAAATAATTGTAATGATTATTATACAAAAAACATAAATATACATTATAACTTATGGATCATGAAAATACAGACTTGTCGAAAGTTTAACACTGAGCTCACAGAAGGGAGTCGAACATGGGATGCTGAGATTCGCATCACTGCCTAGAGTGGTGTTGAGATGAGTAATGGCGTTTAACGTCCCAGTCAAGAATATTTCACTTATATCGAGACGTCGCAAGCTATAGGCAAGGGTGCAGAAATTTTGCATGTGAGTTGCACTGATGGCATACAGGAGGATTCTTTATGGTGCCAAGCCTACCGTGAGGCGGAGTCACGGGACCTCGTTTATTTTAATTTCCCATCAGACAGAACTATGGCTTTCATTTTGTAATGCCGAGTGCATGGCGAAAGAACAGTCACTACCCACTTTCAAGTCTTGGGTCAGACCCGATCGTGGTTCGAAACTATGACCTCCCACATACGGAGCGATCACTCTACCAACTGAGCTAACGCAGTTGTGAAAAGCTACCTACAGCTAGACAGCAACTATCTGCCGAAAAAACGTTGTGATATAGCAAAAAGAGGGGCCGATTTGGCACATATTCGTTAGGTTAGTGTTAAACTTTTGACAGGCCCGCACTGCTAAATGATTATTACATAATTTACCATAAATGTACATTCTAATTCTTTTTTTTCAAACAATAATGTATATAATCTTGTTAAAAAACAGAAAATGAAACAGGAAAATTCAAATTTAAAAATATCGAAAAAAAAATTAAGTAATAAAAATGAAAAATGAAACGGAACGAAATAATTCAAATTTTAAAATGTCGAGAAAATATAAATAAAAAATGAAATTGAACAGTAAAATTCAAATTTAAAAAATGCCGAATGTAAATAAAACCACTTTCATACCTATTTGGTATACACTTAAAGCGTAGTGTTGATAACTTGATATTTATTTCTATTCAGGTAAATGCAGGTTGGTGTCTGCACAACAGGTGTATACCAATTTTCGGTCTATTTTCATTTTTATAGTAGTTTCGTATATATATTTAAAGGGGCATTTTACTACATAGCTGTTTTACTATCTGATCAAAGCGATGGTCTTTTACAGTCCAGTAAAGACGCCCGGTAAAATCTGTATTTTTGTGGTAATTTTACTTTCTACCCCGTCATTATTTCTAAGTAATTATATATCTAGTTTGTTTGGGGAATGTTTGTACAAACTTTCAAATTGTTTTAACACGAAAGAAGGTCATGTTGATGACTCGTAATGTTGGGACTTTGTCAATCTGAGAAAAACAGTCTCTCTCTCTCTCTCTCTCTCTCTCTCTTAACAGTCTCTCTCTCTCTCTCTCTTAACAGTCCTCTCTCTCTCTCTCTCTCTCTCTCTCTCTCTCGTTGTAACAGTGTTAAGCGTGGGCACGTTAGATAAATAGTTGGGGCAATGCGAAGTTCATAAGAAATACATTAGATCTTTTACCTACATTGTGGAGAACATTTCAGATTTGGGTACGCGAGATTTGACCCTCCCCTTTCGTTGATGATGTCCCAACTAAGATGGTGGTAGTGCTACTAAGTGCTCCAATGTCAATGGCTGGAGCCTCTCTCTCTCTCTCTCTTTCTCTTCTCTCTCTCTCTCTCTCTCTCTCTCTCTCTCTCTCTGATAAGATGTTTTCAAAATAATACCAACAGTTCCGTATCTCTCCTGTTGTCAAATAATCTCTCTCTCTCTCTCTCTCTCTCTCTCTCTCTCTTAGATCTCATTAAACATATGTATTTTAGTATTGAATTTCCAATCTAGTTTTTTGGTCATTAACTGTATATGTAATATATATGTGTTATACTAACCAGTTGTGCATAAAACTTTAAAATTCTCCTCAAATTGTTTCCGGCATTGGTGACATTAAGCAAGGATAAAGGAGGGTACACGGGTACACAGAAATCTAAAAAATATCAAAAATAAAATTAAAATTAGATTTGCAATTTTACCCTGAACTTAAACGATGTGTTGCATGGCATACTTAACCCTAAATTGTAGTTTTATTATGCAACCAGCTACCTGACGAAATTGAACACGCACATTGGAAAGTAAATATGGCAAAAAAACTTTCACCCATTGCAAATTTATAACGTGATTTTTATATTTTCTTGTTTAATGATAACTTTAAAATGAGGTGGTGAAAATATATCCAAAGGCGTTTTTAAAGGAGGTTATGTGTAAGGTTATTTCGCGTGACATGCTTTAAACAATGACTCATAGTTTTGCGTTTTAATACTCAAATTTGCAGACATTTTACACCGTATACCTGGGAACGAGATTGATTGAATGACCAAAAACAATCATTTTGAAGACTAAGATCGTCCTGATAAAATACAGAATCGGATAGGTTTACATCGGAAATTGATACCCCGTCACAGAATCTGTCACGATAAATTTTGTAAATTACTCCAGTGTACCTATTACCTACCACAGTACGGACCTGCCGAAAATTTAACACTTACCTAACGAAAAGGGTTCGAGCTCGAGGCCCAGTGGCCAAGATATGGATAGCTAGTGACCAAAAAGCTGTCGCGAGAAAGATAGCTAAAACTGTCAAAAAGAAAGCAAGATTTAGCTAACGAGGAACCGAGATGAGTTTCATCAATTCGTTAGCTCAGTGTTAAACTTTCGATAGGTTTGTAGTGTAGGTTTACTGGAGGTTTTTTAAGGTTCATACTGACAACGCAGTTTTATGTCTTATTTTAAAACATTGGAATATTTAGGTGACATAACCGCCTTCGCACAGACGATTTAAACAGTTTCTTGTTTTTTACTGAATTTGTTTTTTTTACATGCCAAATCATTACATTTTATTCACACGACTTTACTGTCTCCATAGGGTGTTGGAGGGTCGGTGGCCTAGTGGTTTTCTTTTATTTTCTAAGGTGCACGGTACACGTTTACGGACCATAGCACTTATCATCGCCCAGGTTCGAATCACATTGAATCGGGGTCCTCATGTGAGAAAGTTTGTAATTCACTCGCCGATGACGCTAAATTTTTCTGGGGCACCCTTCCGCCATCCCATGAACTGACCCCTCAATATAAGTGAGAGAATCTCGACTTTTGCAAGACTTTATTAGAAGCATCTACTCGACAATGGTTGATGAATGCATTAATAAATATTGAAGCTTCCATAGTTACTTGGTAGTTGAATATGGGGTGGTAAGCTTATTTGTCAGATTACCAGATGTGGTTCTGGCCCACTGAATATTTTCAGAACCATTTTATGAGTTCCCATCAACAATCACGAACAATAACTCCGATCACCTTTGCAATTGAAGAAGAAAATTTGCAAATGAAAAACGTATAAGTATTTGACAATCAAATTATATCCAATTTCCTTAAACAAGGAAAAATAAAACCAAAATTAAGGAAATTCCGTGAAGATCAATCGCATGATACAACACAATTGGTTCGGCTTCCGAGATTTCACGAAAAATGCCGATCCATCATGATCGGATAAATGATTGACAGTTATCGGTTGTTCTTATTGGATGCGATTATAAAGCAATTGAGCTAACTGGATAATTACAGTGCTAGCAGACGACACAAGCAGACGATACAAATGGCGGGTATCAATCATTGTTTTACTGGCTATTAATTACCATCTTCCAGCCTTCTTCAACTATCAATTGATTGTAAGGTCGCGATTTCATACAGGAATAATGGCAGATTATATTTAATAACGCTACACGTGGTTGGTTAGGTTTAAAACAAAAAATCAATTTACTGTGATCACAAGATTTCATTTACTTCAATCAAAACCAATTCTTGTCGGATTTTGATTAAATTTTTGGATAATCAGCGTGAAAAATATGGCGTAAATATGTTATTAAGAGCAATGAGAGTTTTATTAGTTTTACGGCTAGATTAGGCAACACAGAGTTGTAACAGTTTTTTTCCAATAAAACAAAAGAACAGGAATAATATTTGCCAAAGACTTGTTGTTTCAAGAAGTCTAGGTGATCGAGTGGTCTAATGTACATATTTACTGGCCAAAGCGCCGCTCAATGCCTGTGTTCGAATCGGGAATGGTAGGGGAAACACGAGTACTTTGAGAAAACAATCGTTCTTGGGCAAGTGAGCTGCCAAACCTTCTTACACTAGTATCTGTCATACTCTACTGCCATATACCGTTTTTGAATTTAATCATAAACACATATAAAAAATGGTATATGACAATACCATCCCAGAAAAAAGTCGAAAGCACTCTGATATGTAATTGCAGATAACTGACAGACTTGATAACGGCTAGCAGGCACAATTTGGTGACGTGTCCTAGATCGAAAGATTAGCGTTTAACCAGATACTAGACTTTGTGAGAGCCTACATCGACTGAACGACCGGTGTTAACACTCAACCAACAGGACCACTTCACTAAATTGTGAGGTAGCATACGCAAGCCGATGCAAGCACTTGACTGAAAAACCGGTACTTTTACTATTCAACCAACTAGACTTTACTACATTTTCACTCTCAACTGTGAGAGATAGCACATGCAAGTCGATGCAAGCCCTTGTTTGCTTTTCCAAGACGGGTGATTTATCGCTCAACCAACAAAGCCATTTCATCATGTTGTGACTCTCCGGGAGCTATAGCATACACAATTCGATGCAAGGTCTTAATTGAAACCGTGCTTTACCATTCATTCACCCAACATGGCCATCCACCATGAGAGCTAGCACACTAAATTCGAAACAAGCTCTAGTTTTAAAGCTGGCACTTTACCACTCAACCAACACTGTTGTAACTTAAACACTTAACTAGTCTTAGCTGTTTGGCCGACTTTTTGACAGCTAACAAATACTGTTGAAGCCGTTGAAACTCTAGACTGAAAGACCGCAATTTTACCGCTCAACCAACACCACAATCTCTAGATTTAAACACTGGCGCTTTACCACTCAACCAACATGAACACTTCACAATATTGTGACTACTTCAAATTGATGGACTTAAGCAATTACCAAGCGATACAGCTGTGTGACCGACTTGATGACAGGCTAGGACACACAGATCGATGGAAGTAAAATGCATTAATAGCCTATGTAGTAGTTAAAACGCCACGCTTAATCGACATCCAATTAACGAACGAAACTCTAATCACCGTGATCGGTATAGTACAGGCCTGTCAAAAAGTTAACACTAAGCTAACGAATTGGTGCCGAATATTGTCATCTCATCTCGGTACCCAGTTATCTATATCTCGTTTTCGTTAGCTCAGTGTTAAACTTTTGACAGGCCTGTACTGTGCATGTACAGATACCCCACTTTACGTATTAATTATTTCTTTCTCATAATGTAAAAATTGATGTCATTTCTGTATCAATTTTCCCCATTAAAGAAATATTGTTAAATAAAATTTATATACTGTAAACGTATTTATTTTCGCGGTGTACTAATTAATTTTTTCGCAGTCGTTTGTGTTCCACGAAAACTAATACCTGGCGTAAAGATATTATGCTTACCGTGTTATAGTGCATATTTTAAAAACGCGAAAATTTGACTACGCGGATAGGTCTGAATTACCTATACCGCGAAAATAAATACACGCGAAAATAAATAGGTTAACAGTATACAGTCATGTACACGTACACGTGAAATATTGTAATTTTGTTTTGAAATACTTTATTATTTCTTTATTTATTCTTTGAAAATGTGAATTATTTTCGAAATGCTGTATGTATGAAAAAATTGCATATACAGCAGACCTGTCGAAAGTTTAACATACTGCTAACAAAAAGTAGTCAAGGCCTGACTGAACAGTAGCCGATAGTTGGAAAACAAGTTGCCATAAAAACCTTAGAGGAAAACCTGCCGATAGATAGAATATAGCTGACGATAATCTAGTATGTTCTGCTGATATTAGCGGCATTTATTCGTCGGCTCAGTGTTCAACTCTCGACGGGTCTGTACTGTATCTTTTTTTTTTTTTTTTTTTTTTTTTTTGATAGTTCAAAACTGCAAACGAAATGTTAGAAAAGTTTTGATATTGTGTACGTATAGCGGAAGTGCCTAGATACCTGCTTACAGGAACGACAACTCTGTTCAAGAACGATAACACCGTAAGATGCAAATCCGGAAGATCCCTGTCTTTGAAATTCAATGCCGTTCAAGGCTTCCCATCGTTAGACAATCACTGACCTTCGACAAGCGAACAGGCAAACTTTTTCTCGACAGTAAATGAATCCCATTCTTTAGTGCGTCAATAATATTGTTAGAAATTTTATTCCTATTTCATTGAAGCTTCCAAGAAATTAATTGATATTCATGAAATGTCGGTCTGGATCTGACGTTGATGCTGAGTGGGCGTGTTTAACTGTGTAACATACAAATCTAATCTCCTATACAAAAGAGTTCTTGACACAATAATCCTAAAATACACAGCGCCTCTTAGAAAGTGCAACAAGTTTAAAAATTAAAGATTTAAAAAAAGAATGAAAAAATGAAAAAAATGGATTCCAGTATCTGTGCTGGAATTTGAGTGTATTTCAATAAAAAGTAACATTTCAAATTAAAAAAATACAGATTCCATTATTTATGCTGGAATTTGGGTTAGTTTTACAAAATAGAATTAAAAAAGTACAGGTTTCATTATTAGGGATGGAATTTAAGTTTATTTCAATAAAAATTATTCAAAATCTTTATCAGACAGTCTGGTATCATTTTGATCGTGTTCTCGCCAAAATTTAGCCATAAAGATAGACATCGGATATTTATATTTATCCGTCTATCGCAAGTCTCTTTTTTATACATTTTTATTGTAATGACCTCTGTTTTAAGTTCTTATTTTCTTAAATCAAGACTATCATGAAATACATTTGTACCGTTTAACGCTTGCTACCAAAGGTAAAGTAAGAAACGCAATACCTGTACCCTGTCTAGTGGAGTTCAGTTTCCTGTAGTTTTCTATTCGGAAGGTCAACGAGAGACTCCGAACGTCCTTGTATTTTTCTACATGATACTGACAATGTCGTGATTCCTCGCATTTTTAAAATCGAAATAAATCATACCCCCTGTGAATTTGTTACATAAAACGAGGCAAATTGGGTTGCTTTTGAAGAGTTCACTCGGTTAATTCCAGGTTTAAAATAAATTAAATTAGGGTAGTATTACATATCATACTAGTCTTGATTTTACAGCACTAGACGGCCGTTTTGGAATACAATTTCTCATCAGTAGTGCTTGGACCAAAATTATGAAACAAAAACTTTTTTCCAAGATGTTGAAAAGAAACCCAAAGAACCAAAATATATTTTACTAAAATCAGCTAAAGAAATATTTTGCATAAGGGAGTATACCTTAGTTTATAAGGGTGTTGTTTTGGCTCGGTTTAATAATTTGATGTTTCTCAAGTTTACATAACTGCATTTTGTATTATAAATATTATTATTGCTCTGCAATTGCAAGAAATTATTCAAATATTTTACCAAAGTCGAAAAATTTAAATTACCACCTTGTACAATAACAATTATAAACAGCGTGCCCATGTCATTTCAACAGACTATCAAAACAGCCTCCACTAAAACCAGTTCCCTTGTCCAAAACCGTTATTGTTTTTTCCGGGCACACCAGGTCTGCTGCAACTGAAAACTTCGTGCTGACTGACTAGCCAAACACGGTATGGATGATCTAAAGAAATGCCTCATTGAACACTTTGTCATGACTGACCAAATACTCTTTTACAACTTTACAAGGGCATTATTGAACATTTCGTTATGACTGACAGTTGCAACTTTATGCTTTCCTCACTTATCAAATCAATACAAATAGCATTATTCTATTGTAATGAGTGCCCTCTATATGTGTGTCTTGCAGAATCGGACAATTTGGGGACAAAATGTTGCCCAATAAGGTGGTCCAAACAAATGTTCTTTTAAACTTTACAAGTGCTTCGTTGAACATTTCGTTCTTACGTGACATACACCTTATAAAGCAAGGTTCTGTTGTAACCTTGCACATGTTTTTGAACATTTCGTCCTGACGACATACATTGTTGTAACCTTGCACATGTTTTTGAACATTTCGTCCTGACGACATACATTGTTGTTACCTTACACATGTTATTTAACATTTCGTCCTGACGACATACATTGTCATGTTTTTTTAATATTTCGTCCTGACGACATACATTGTCATGTTTTTTAACATTTCGTCCTGACGACATACATTGTCATGTTTTTTAACATTTCGTCCTGACGACATACATTGTCATGTTTTTTTTAACATTTCGTCCTGACGACATGCACTGTTGTTACCTTACACTTGTTTTTTTTTAATCGTTCACTCATTCAGATTATAACATACTATAATCATACATATATTATGTTGTATATTATAATGTAGACATTAAAACCCAATACACAAACTTCTGTTGTAATCCTGGTATTGTTAATGTGGCAGATTGACACAGCTAAAACGTTTACAACCATTTATACAGTACAGGCCTGTCGAAAGTTTAACACTAAGTGAGTAATGGTGTTTAACGTCCCGGTCAAGGATATTTCACTTATATCGAGACATCACCAGCTATAAAGTGCAGAAATTTTGCCTGTGCGTTGCGCTGATGGCATTATACAGCAGGGTTCTTTAACGTGCCAAGCCTACCTTGACACAAGACCTCGTTTATTTTAAGTGCCAATCCGAAAGAACCGTGACTTTCATTTCGTAATGCCGAGTGCTTGGCGAAAGAACACTCACTACCCACTTTTGAGTCTTGGGTCAGACCCAGCCGGGGTTCGAACCCACGACCTCCCACTTACGGAGCGAGAACTCTAAGGTAACGAATTAGTACCAAATCTGCACCACACATTGTCCTCTCAACAGCGTATCAGCAGCTGCTTGCTTTTTGGCAGATAGGCAGGCGATTTTATTAGCTCATTGTTAAACGTTCGATAGGTCTGTAATGTACAACCTCGATTCATCGCCACCATATGTTCAGCCAAATTTTGGCGTTATAAAGGGGTTTGGCAATAAATCGAGGGAGGCTCATAAAGAAAAACATAAACAAAACAAATTTTGGGACTTCAAAATAGTGTGGCAATAAGCGAGGTGGCAAAGTTATCGAGGGGCATTATAACGAGGTTATACTTATACAGTACACGTGTGTCGAAAGCTTACACTAAGCTAACGAAAAGGGGTCGATATAAGTACAGTCAAACCTGTCTATAACGGTCACTCAAGGGAGCAGTAAAGGTGTCCTTTATGGGCAGGTGGACTTTATATATACAGATTCAAATAATACGAACAAAGAACAATTTGAATACAATTCTACTGGCCTTTATTAGCAGCTGGTCCTTATATAGAGGTGGCCTTTAAAGCAGGTTGGACTGTATAGCTTAGACAGAAAAGCTGCCGAGAAATAGACATCAGCTGCCGAAATGTTGTTGAAATTTAGCTAACGAGGGGTTGAAATTACCTGCCAATCTGGCAATTATTCGTTAGCTTAATGTTAAACTTTCGACAGGACTGTATATTTATATACAAACAAAATAGTTTTATGATCGTTCTATTATGCGTAATGTAGTAAATGTGTATTACACTATATATATGTATATATTTATTTATCTCCATTGTTAAAAATTCTGAATTGTGTGGTTTTAAATGGTTAGACTTGCTCTTGTTCTCGACACAATACATATCCTAACACTATGGAATAATAGGATCTCGTTCTGTTTCTAAAAACATCAATGAAAGTTTTTACTTTTTACACTTAAGCGTTTTATAGAGGCTTTCGGACCATGAATACCAGATTGATTTTTGTGAGAAAATAATACCCCAGTCATTTTGTTAAGTTTGTATTGAATAAGTTACCAAACGTTCTCCCTGAACCGCGAAGAGCTTTTTAAGGGTTCAAGCAAGGTAATGTATTATTCCCGATCAAAAACACTGTTATCTAAGATTATAGTGTAAAAATCCAATGTTTACAAAATAACATTCCAAAGCATTGAAATGAAAATGTAGGTCGAATGAAATTTACAGCCCGGAAATGAACAGAATAATAAATATTGTTAGCCTGCAGAAAAAGGATATATTATTACAATCATTATTGAATTATTGGATTTCAATACTGTGTTATGTTTTGCATTACATTTATTCATTTCACAAGTATTTATTTATTTATTTTTATTGTTCATTTTATTTATTTTTGTTTATTTATTTTTATTTACTGTTCATAAATTTAAATGCTTAATAATGAATGAATAAATTTTGACTTCCATTATATATTGTAAAGCTGTTCAATCCAATACACTTTTTTCATAAATAAAAAATTGCCTTTTCTGTCTGTATTCAAGAAGAGTGTATATATTTCTTTAAAGATTTTTTACAACAATTTTCTACATGTATATTTTGAACCAAAATAATAACAGGTTTAAGAACGATTTTAGACTTCAATCAAATTTCGAACAAATTTTGGAGGACGGAAATGGGTAAATTTTGTTAGGTACAACAAATAAAGCTCCGACTCCGACTGTACACATTTCTTTGACTTACTGGCAGAGTTGAAACATCTCCATGAATCAGCTAAATCAAACCTCTATCATTAACAGTTTTTGAAAATTCTTTCCTAATTTGGCCAAGTGTTAAAAATACTTCAAGTTTCAGCTTGATACCCCCCCCCCCCCCATCATTAGCAGTTTTGGGATCATTAATCAAAATGAAACCGGAAAACGCAATCTACTTGTACTTCCGGTCTGTTCAATTGACCATGCACCCATAATGCAATGATGCTTTCGGGATCGTCTGTGCTCCTTGCCAAAAAAACCCGAGAAACAACGTTTTTGCGATGATGACAAGTTGTGTTGTCATTTTTTAATTATTTGAGCTTACCGTACTACAGTATTCGAGGGATAATGTACAATATAGATCTGTCGAAAATGTAAAACTAAGGTAACAAAATAGTGACAAATCGGACACCCAACTCGGTCCTGGTTAGCTTAATGTATATACAGCTTTTTCAGGCAGCTGTTATCTATCTCTCAACAGCTTTCGGAACACTGGCTACTGATGATTCGTATACGGGGCACCCGGCAGCCCGACAGGCGAGCTTTGACTCATCCACGTTTGATATGTTTTAAACTTTCAACAGGCCTGTACTGACCATGTCGGTATCCGAATCAATAAAGAAAAATTTAAATTCTCACACGCAACCAAGATTACAACTGACAGCCAAATTGCAGACAGAATCAATTGTTCTTGTCTGCCCCAAAGTTAATTATTTAATTGGCTAATTAGGAAAAATTACACCCCATGACGTCATGGTTATAATTAGCATAATTGGAACAAAGTAGTTCCGATTGTCTAACTGTTGTGAATTACTGAAATAATAACTTGGATATGTTTTGGTGCTTCACAGATGTTGGTTTTCAGATTGCAAAGCCAATGACAAATGCTAAAGATTTAAGAAAACCACCGACCTTCTTCAAGAAAACGGAAAAACATTTCTAACACATATTAAATCAACAGTTCAGAATCACCACATTCACAACAGTTGGACAAACCCCTAGACAAAAATTTTCAGAATCCAACACATTTAGAGCAATTGGAAAAAATACTTGACAAATCTTAATTTTTGATCCTACAGTACAAAACGAATCTCGTAATGCAGTATCTGCAGCTCATGTTGGCATCTCCATATTTATATCTTGACAGCTTCTATATGTCTCTCAGTAGCTTCTATCTGCCCCTCGGTAGCTTCTATCTACCTCTCGAAAGCCTTTAGCCACAAGTTATCCATGTTTCTGTCAATCGTCATACGAGCTTTCAGTCCTGTTCTTTAGCCCAGTGTTAAACTTACGACAGTTCTGTACTGTTTCAGCCGCCACACTCGCAAAATGAAAGAACGTCCTTATAAACATTGTACGTATAGCTAGCTAGTCGGAGCAGTTGCCTGTCGTGTCTAGATTCGCTTTAAAAAACACCAAATTATGAACGCTACTAAAAATGGCTTCCAGTGGTGCCGTCTGATATTATTTATAACTTTTAAAAAATTAATCCGTCTGTATCAGTCAAGAATTTTACATAACATGTACGACTTGCAGCTTAGCTTTAAAATGCCATAATCTAATACAGCAGAACATAGTTAAAACTGACGATTCGGTTTTTTCGGCGATGAAAATTCGAACCGGGAAATTTTCGGTTATTGTTTAAATGGAGGAGTTGATATTTAAAACACGTCATGATAATAATCCCACTCACTAAACACCTATAAAAATATTGATGGTATGACTTTAAGCCTTTTACCCTCCTGCAAAGAATTATATATTTATTCCCATTGCAACTTCAAAATTCAATAACGACACAGTCTATGATTTTCAGAATATTTTTCTTGGATGTGATCAGAATGACGGATGTAATTTAGTCATGCGATACCGTACAGTACAGATCTGTCAAAACTTTAACACACTGAGCTAACAAAAATATGCCGAATTTGGGTGGGCAAGATATGGATAGCGAGTAAGCGAAAAGATGATGAGAGAAAGATACAATATACCGTAAATCTGTCCAGATATAGCTTATGTAACGAAGGGCCGAGATAAGCTGTTCTTTTAACAATAAATTCGTCAGCTCAGTGTTAAACTTTCGACGGGCCTGGGCTGTACGTTACAACTCGGTGTTTTCATACTTATATTTAATTATTGATAAAACTATTAATACAGTATTATTGTTGATTACCTGAGCACCAACTAGCCGTACAATAATAAACGGGTAATTTACTTTTACAACAGTGCACATAACATACCATTTTTTGGAATTGATGACAATGTTTTCATATTAATTTTTAATGTATTTTACAAAAGAAAACGGAGTACATATACTAGCATTAGGAATTTACATGAGGTGCTTCCAGAGCAACCGGCCTCACTTCCCTGACTGAAATTGATATGTTTAACTTTTTTTTATTTATAACAAAATTTTAATTTTAATGTACTTTACATATATTAGGAATTTTCATGATATGCTTCCACAGCACCCGGATTGAAATTGACATGATTAACTTAACTTGTTTTTTGAATTTATGACAATATTTCCATGTCAATGTTAATGCATTTCACATAAGAAAAACGGAGTAGATATACTAGCATTAGGAATTTACATGAGGTGCTTCCAGAGTAACCAGCCTCACTTCCCTGGTGGAAACTGATATGATTAACTTATTTTTTTTTTTTTAATTTATGACAATATTTCCATGTCAATTTTAATGTATTTCACTAAGGAAAACGGAGTACATATACTAGTGAGGTGCTTCCAGAGCACCCGGTCTCTTTTCCCTGATAGAAGTTGCCATGTTTAATTTGATTTGTCAGTTTCTGCTTCGCTTGGAATTGTGATTTGGACATGGATTTGGTCATCAGCTACAACTGAAATTTAATAATCAAGGTGCTTCCAGAACACCCGATCTCACTTCCATGTTGGAAGTTGACGCGTTTAACATAATTTGTCAGTTTCAAAGTTTATGCTTTGCTTTGGAATTGTGATTTGTACATGGATTTGGTCATTGGCTACAACTGAAACTAAATAATCAATGTGCACCAGAGCACCCGGTCTCACTTCCATGATGGAAGTCAGCGTAACTCAATTTGTCAGTTTCAAAGTTTCTGCTTTGCTTTGGAATTGTGATTTGGACATGGATCATCAGATACAACTGAAATCACATCTGAAGAAGAGACAAAGAACTTGTAGCATTTTATAATACTACGTTTTGTGGGGCGGGATGACAAAAATCTGTTTTTATGACCCAATTAATTATAACACATGTTGTGGGTTTTTAACCATTGGTTACTAAGATCACATTATAAATTTCAGATTTTTATGAATGAAATATTAAAAATTGATAATACAACAGAAATGACAGAATGAAATATTCATAAGTTTATAATATGACAAAATGAAATATTCAATAAATGGTAATATGACAGAATGAAATACACAATGTATTAAAAAAAATACTAAAATGACAGAATGAAATATTTAAAAAATGATAATATGACATTAAAACATTAAAAGAAATTGTAAGATGACATTTTTTTCAAATTCTTATTTTCTGATTGATTATATGAAAATATTGGCCTTCTTAAAACCTTAAAGGTTAAAACAAAAAGTCAAAACCCTCATTTATCACCTTGAGAGATGGGAGGGAGTCCACATGTTGCTGAAGGTTTTACTATATAAGCATATTAAAGTTATGATAAATTGTTTTACAATAAAGAAGATGAATGGAACAAAATACGGTACAGATCTGTCGAAAGTTTAACACTGAGCTAACGAATTAGTGCTGAATCGGCAGCTCATCTCGACCCATCGGCAGCTGCTATTTATCTATCGGCAATTTTCGACCACTGATCGGCAATTTTCGACCATTGATCGGCAATTTTCGACCACGGATCGGCAATTTTCGCCCACTGGCTATCTATATTTCTCAGCCATTCGACAACCATGCTTCGTCTCTTTTTCGTTAGCCCAGTGTTAAAAGTTTTGACAGATCTAGGTCTGTACTGTAGGTGAAGGTCACATAGGTAGAGCAAAAGTCAAAGCGAACTAGTGAGCACTGATAACCTTCAGAAATGAACTACATCAAAAAAATGCATTTAACAATACAACTTAAAATGTATCGGTTTAACATGTTTGAGATACAGTCAAACTTGTCTTATAGAGGTCACCAAAGGGAACCAGTAAAAGTGGCATTTATATTTAGATTCAAATAATATGAATAAAGAACAATTGGGATACAGTTCTACTGGCCTTTATAAGCAGGTGGCCCGTATATAGAGGTGGTATTTAAGGAAGGTTCGACTATATTTATTTGTTTATTTATTTTTCTAATCAAAGTTTTAGTTATATGGTGCAAGTTGTATAGTTGTAGTCCATTTCGAATGATGTCATTTCACATTTTTCCAAAACATTGTCTTACCATTTTGTTTTTAAATTCTTCATTTTTACAATCACGTTTTTAGCTACTATTATTTGGTGCAAGTTGTATACTGGTACGTTTTTCATTCATTTTGAGAGATGTGTTATTTCACTTTAAGAACTTTACAGAAAAACTTAACGAAAAGTTTCAAATTCCAATCAGGTCTATATACACGTATGTTTGAATTCTTTTGCTAATAAAATTTCTGAAATGTGTCATATACCATTTTTAATGTATTTTATGATTAAATTAAAAAAATGTTATATGACAAATGTTATGTGTAATATAATGCATTACTTTGGAAAAGTAATTGTAATGTAATGCATTACTTTCCAAAATGTATGTAATTGTAATATAGTGCTAGTTTTGTCAAAGTAATTGCAATGTAATTCGCCCCATGCCTGATTCACATCTATTATTTGTCGTTTTTCGAGAAGGCAACATTAATTCATCCGGCTTAAACGTGGACACAATTCTTCTTACTTCTTTCAAATGTTTAGCCATCTTTACTTGTTCCTTTGATGAACTTTTGTTCTTTCGTGGTATTTGTTCGTTGGTTTTCGCCAAGTACGTTTACCCAATTGCAAAATTCTTTCTTCTACTAATAGTTGAATTAAAGCCGCCACGGTCCAAGAAAATTTGCAAGTTCAAGCAGTTGTTGACTTTAAGCATACTAATCTCAGTTTCACAATCATTTCCAATTCAGATTTTTCCTTAACTCAAATCTGGCACATTTAAAATGTGAATAATTTTCACACATTCTAATTCACGAATTCTAGGTGTCGTTTTGGAAATTACTCTATAATTATTGCAACCACCTGTATGTTCTAATTTTGCTGATTTCTGTCATTTATAGTACTGTTATATGCCATTTTTTAAAATTTCATCATAAAATGCATTCAAAAATATACGGCAATATATTGTCATATACCATTTTTCGAATGTATTTTATGACGGTATATGGCAGTACCATAATCAAAAACAAACATACTAATCCATGTCCGAATCATAATCCAGAAGCAAAGTTAAAACTTTGGAACTGACCGTCCTTGGAACTTTTCAACAAAACTCAGAGACCCTGTCTAGAATGGTTTAGAGACGTCAATTCCAAATTTAATGTGTTATTCGTTCCATATTGCAAACAGAGTTTCAAATGTGATCTGGGGACAATCATGTCTGGTGAACTTGGACGCTAATGCATTTACCAATCAAAGTTTAATTTGAGATTTATTTACCCGTTCTATTGCTGTCACCAGCTTGCAATTTTGGTTGTTATGAAAATGCATAAAGTTTCATGAATCTATTTATGAAAATATACACTATAGAACCTTCGATAGTTTAACAATAGGCTAACTAAAAATGAACCGTGGGTAGACTCTTAAATGACCGTGATACAGATACATGTAGGTAGTGCCAGATGCACTGCCAAGGTAGTTGACAGCTGTAGACATATATATAGCCATCAAGGGGCAGAGCTGAACTGCCGATTCGGCACTAGTTTGTTAGCTTAGTGTTAAACTTTCGACATGTTTGTACTGTATACATTGCCGTGCAATTTTCCATTTCTTACCATGAATGTATTTTTCATAAGAATTTAAAAGAGCATATAGGAGAAATAGCAAAACATGTGTTCAAATGGTTATGGAGAAAACCCCACGAGCGTTGGCGACTTGAAACCTATACATACGAGAATAAACGCAAAGTGAAGAAAACCACCACTGACCACTGATGGACAGTTCTCTCGAGCCAATATGGACACTGGTCAACCAGAAGCAGTTACTTACAAAACACAAAATCGGGGTTTTTGTGGTTACTTTCATGTTCTACTTCTGAATTATTTATGAAATAATTCATTCAAAAGTAGTATATTCATGACAATTTTTTCAATGCATTATTTCATAAACATTCAAAATTAGCACATGACACTACTAATGATTGACGATTGGTTAAATAGGGTTTTAACGCCCCAGTCAAAAATATTTCACATATATCGAGACGTTACCAGCTATAAGTTAAGTGGCAGAATTTTTACCTTTGCAATACACCCAGGACCACGTGCAGAAAGGGTTCTTTAACGTGTCGTGCCTGCCTTGACACGGGGCAACGGTTTTTAAAGTCTTCTGAAGGACTCTGTGACTTTCATTTCAAAATGCAGAGTATTTGGCGAAAGAACAGTCACTACCTATTTCAAGTCTTGGTCAGACCCCGGTCGTGGTTCGAACCCACGGCCTCCTATATACGAAGCAAGCACTCTACCAACTGAACTACCATGTAGTGGTAAACAGTAGTAATGAAGAAAAACTTAATTAATAAAATATTTACATAAAACAATTTAAATCTATTGAAAATCAAGATCGTGCCCATTACACATTAATATGCAGTAATTTATTGACTAACACTAGCAATAAATTTCAGCCTAAGAGTTGAAATCCGTCATTATCACAAAATCTCGTGTCGGTTGGCAAACAATCGAGAGTGATTTAATCAACTTAATTTTATAGAAAACACGTGCTTTTCACTAACACCTAAATCTTAACTTTGGTATGTACATTTTCACACTACTAAGTCAATATTTTGTTTCTTTCGTTTGTTTAAAGTTTTATCATGTCCGTATTTTGATCATCACTCTCATGAGGGTGTCGATGGGGGTACCAATGATTTTTTGAAAATCGTGTTCGTGTCTTGTTCATTTCTTTCATCAGAGATTTTGGAGAATCATGTCCGAATATTGTTCACCTCTCATGGGTGTCGACGGGGTACCACCATGTCCATATTTTGTTCATCTCTCATTGGCCAATGATTTTGGAGAACCATGTCCGTATTTTGTTCATCTCTCACGAGGGTGTCGATGGGGTACCAGGCACCCAGCTTCACAAGCATTGCTTAACTAAGATTTTCCTTAACTTTAATCTGGCAAATTTGAAATCTGAATATTTTGTCAAGTTTTCGAGATATTCGTGAATTGAAGGTGTCACGCTAAGCTTATTATTCTAATTTCTTTGAAAAGTTTTTATTTGAAGTGTCATAAAATATTGCCAAAATTTAAGGAAAATCTAAGTTATGCAATGCTTGTGAAACTAGAGCCATAGTTTTTGGAGAATCGTGTTCGTATTTTGCTCATTTTTTCATGAGGGTGCCACTTGGGTATCAGAGATTTTGTAGCCGACAAATAGTTGGCAATGGACAAACCCAACCAATTGCAAGAATACGACATAACACAAGCATGAACTTGGCAATCGCCACAGCAATGAAGCACACATCCCAATCAAAACATGCACTTGACAAACGCCGCAACAAATGGAAACAAAAGACACAACATCAGTACGTCTTGGCAGTCGCCACAACAAGGAAACTTACAACACCTGTACTTGGGAATAGCCACAGCAACCGGAAACAGACGACACAACAAAACCGGGAAATAGCGAATAAATTTAAACAAAGTGATTGATGTATTAAACTTGAAAAACAATTTTCTCAACCTGGATTAGGTGAAGATTTGTTTTATCTAGTCTTCTAAATACTTCACATGTGACTCAGTTTAACAAATATTTTACCAAGTACTTTTAGGTGAAATGTTGTTTTTGTCAAAGTTTTTTTCAAAATTTCGTGGGGTTTTTTTTTGGCAAAGTATATTTTGTTCAATATTTAAGTTTAATTGCGAGTATTTGTATTTTATCGCCTACATACTTTACAAGTGACTCAGTTTAACAAATATTTTACCAAGTACTCTTAGGTGAAATGTTGTTTTTGTCAAAGTATTTTTTGTTCAAAAATTCGTTTTAAGCAAAGTATATTTTGTTCAAAATTTTTAATTTTTAATTTAAAACGGGCAAAACAAGAATCTGTATTTCGTCTTCTTAATACTTTACATGCGTTTTACAAAATATTTTACCATGTACTGTGTGAAATGTCGTTTTTGTCAAGGTATATTTCTTCAAAGTTTCGAGGTGGTTTTTGGCAAAGTATATTTTGTTCAAAATTTCAATTTTATTTTATATTATAATAGGCAAAGCATTAATGATTTTGTATCTGTATCTGGTTTCATTGACGTTTTATAAGTGTTTCGGTTTAACAAATATTTTACCAAGTACTATGTGCGAATACCGTCCTCAATGAGTATTTCAGTTTCAAAATTTTAGTTTCATTTTATAATGAGCGAGGCAATAATGATTTTGTTAACCAACACAAAAGCAATCATGATTTTGTTAAACAGTACAATAATTTCTGGTTGATTGAAACTGTTCGGTACTTATAATTTTAAATTTAAATAATATTTCTAACCAGTTTTATTAATTTATTGTGGAATTGGTGTTTAGTTGGAACAAGATGAACCAGGTTTTAAACACACAATATTTCACTTATGTTTGGTCTTGGTAGTAATGGTTTGATGAAACACGAGATTGAAATTAAAATCATAATTCTATCTGTCTTTTATTTATTTTTTTTTTATTTAATTGGTTTATGAGTTAGAACAGGGTTATCAAGTGCTACTATAGGATTTTTATGAAACAATGCAATTCAAAAGTTAATGAGGATCAAGTGACATGTGTTACATTTGAATTCATTATTTCATAAAATTTCATAAGTACTGTAGCAGTTGAAACAGGATGAATCAAGGGTTTTGTTTTAAACACATGATATTTCAGCTATCTCAAATTTCATATCGGCTGTTCGTAAACACCTGATAAGGTAAAATTTCTGGCCAGGTTTGGGGAATAATTTCTCCCCTATCAGTTAATATTGTATGCAAAATGTATAAGCATTTTACATCTTGACAACTCGGCTGAAAACGAAACTAAGTAGATAAAACTGATTTTACTTTACGTGTTTGATATAAAATTCATCTTTGCCTACCTGCCTACCACCTGTGTGGAGAAAATATCTGGAATAAGGAAAAGGTCGCTAAAATTGAAGGAAGATTGTGCGTGATTTTTAAAAAAAAAATTATTATGCCTACTTTTCAAACTTTTTATGTGGAGAAAATATCTGGATCACAAAGGGGTCTCTTAAAATTTAAAATAGTGACTTTTGTTCAGAAAATAAGGGTCTACATCATCATCATTTAGAAATGTTGAAATGGACAGTCTATAAAATTCGTATACGTAAGGAGTCTCTTAAAATTTAAAACAAGTGACTTTTGTTCAGAAAATAAGGGACTATATCATCATCATTTAGAAATGTTAAAATGGAGGGTCTATAAAATTCGTATAAGTAAGGGGTCTCTTAAAATTTAAAACAAGTGATTTTTTTCTAGAAAATAAGGGTCTTCAAATCAGTTTACTTCATCATAATATAGAAATATTGATATGTATGGTCTCTAAAATTCAAATAAGTAAGGGGTCTCTTAAAATTTAAAATATACTGACTTTTTTCCAGAAAATAAGGGTCTTCAAATCAGTTTACATCATCATAATATAGAAATGTGGAAATGGAGGGCCTCAAAAATTCAAATAAGTAATTTTTTCATAATGTAAAAGAAATAAGGGCTTCAAATCGGTTTAGGATATCATAATTTAGCAAACAGTTGGATGTGCGTGATATGTGAACGTTAGCAATAAAAATGAGATGGTTTTTAATTTAGGTATGAATAATTAATATCCCGCATATCACACACTAGTCCAAACGTAGTGAAGTGAAATGGTGATCATGAACAGCGCACCTGTAATACGTAAGCGCACGTACTCTATGAATTTTAAAGTTCAGTCAGAAAAAAAAACGAAGAGAGAGAGAGGGGGGTTAAAACAAAATTGTATGAAACATTATCCCTTAAAAACAAGTTATTCGCAAGTTAACAAATATATTTGAAAGATTATCCCAAAAAACAAGTTAATTACAAATTATAAACAGAAGAATATTGGCAAATAATCGCAAACAAGTTGATCGTAAGTTTAAAATCGGTTTTTCGTTTTTACCCGACGTATATAAACTCGTATATAATTTATTTTTAAACTAAATTTTAGCTTTAAAATACTTCGTACTTGTTAGTCAGGTTTTTTTAACGATCGCATAAGCGACCCGACTGGAGACGATCCTAATACTTGTAAAATAAACATGAAATGTACACGCTACATCTATCATAGTAATTTAAAACCCTAGGATTGGATTTGATGGGCATCTTGCAATCGTAGTAAGGAAATAGACATTTCCGCTCCAATGAACAAAAATCCTACCTTGAACAATTTTAATATCAGCTATGTCGCGGCCATATTGGAATAAAATGAAAATATTTAAACTTAAAACCAAGACGCATAGACTTGTAAACAAACATTAAAATATTTCTTTTTTTAAATTCTGTAATGAGTAAATAAACTTCTGAAAGTTTCTGTTTTAAGTAATGGATTTTTTGTTAAATCTCCCCCAAAAAATCTGAAATAGGTAAATAAACTTCTGAAATTAGTGTTTTAAAGTGACGAGGTATTTTTTGGTGAATTTGTCTCAATTTTTTAATTTTGATCATCAAAAGAGAATTCTTGATTAATTAAAATTTAAAACATTTGATCCAACAGTTGTAACCTACTCATGAAAATTTTCAAAGTTTAAAAACTCGTTTACTTCACAACTTAATTTTAGACTCACCCTTAATTTCAAATAAATATTTTTAATCAACATCAAAACTCCATTATTTTATTTGGTCCCCTGTATAATTGCAAATATATTTTTATCAAATTCAAACTTAACAGCTTATTAGATTCTCGTATAAATTCAAAATATATTTTTAAAATCAACTTCCTCCACAACTAGAGTTATTAATATTGTTTCAAACTTGCTTTTAACCCACACAACATTTCAAAGACGCATTCTTGTAATCTACTTTCTCGAAATAATATGATTCAGTCAGGATGAGCCGGATAATCACCCAAGTCCTTGATATGTCGAGTAATCCCGTATCCTGATAGGGTTTCTACGCAAATAGCCAGTGGTCAAGCTACTGGTCACTTAATCCTGTGTACACAAGTGATGATGGATCCACTACTTGCTAGATAAAACACCCGAGCCCTAACTGCTACAGTTCGTCAGTAATTAGACATGTTGGGCCATAAATTTCCATTTCAATTTAAATATTTAAAGAGTAATTCACCGACTATTGTCAAATTACATTTTATGAGCAGTGGTCTTTAATAATGATGCATGTTAAAATGGATTCTTTTTCATGTCCGGTCTCACAATTGAACGTGATAATATCAAATGTGTATTGACCGATGGTCAAGGCATTGGCTACCAAATGGTTTCAATCTACTCATATTTCACCATCCAAAATCAATGATGTCAAATACATTCATAAATGTATACATATACCCACCCACCATCCAAATATACAAATTATGAAATTTTAAATCTTTATAAAATAAATGATGTAAAATTTTATAATCCGGGTATTTGAATGGTAAACTTATTTGTTAAAAAGTCTATAATTTGAAGAAATTCTTTTAAATTCTAACATTTTGAATATTTTTAAATCATATCAAATCTATGCATTGTTATTGTTATTATTATTTAAATTTCGTAATTTAGTAAATTTCTGATTATTATCAAACTTTACAAAAATGAAAATTCCGAATCATTTTCACGATCAAAATTAAAAAATTACAATCCGTAATTTTAGAAAATTGATGGAAAATTGATCTCTATTCAAATTATACCTTTTCTAAGATCACAATTATCAAAATTCAATATCTAATTTTTCCACCAATTTTCATCGATTGAGCTGACAATAATATGAACGCGAAACTAGAAAGTAATAAAACGAAATTTGATTTTGATTAGCGATGAATGAAAAACCCGTAAATAACAAGATTAGTGGAAATTGACAAACACTGATCAAAGATAGTGAAATACACGAGTAGATTAACACTTTCTAACTAAAACAAAGGGTTTTTAGGTGCCCCAAGTGGCAATAGAGGACACCTCTGAAATCAACATGTGGTTAAATATTACCGCCATATTTGTGAAATTTACAAATCACCCTGGCAACGTTGATGGTTGTGAAGAGTTCGAGCTTCCCGTCAAATATGTCTTCTTAGTTTGTCAACAAATGATCACTTGAAAATCTCTATGTAAATATCGGACAATGTATTTTTACACTTTCCAAAACTTGTTAAACAAATCTCTTGTAAATTTGAATATAAACTTTTAAATTTAAAAGTATGCATAAAACTTTTCTTTGATTTAGGATATGTAGCTGTGTGTCATTTTTTCAATTTTTATAAAATAAAGAATTCAAAAATTAACACACAACTTTTTGAAGGTCGGAGAAGACACATTTTCAGGGATATTGCGAACTCTCATAACACTTTTTGTCTCTGAAAAAAAAGATTTCCATTCGAATCCCTTCCAACAAAATAGATTCCATGTATTTAAAAGTTGTTGATTCCATGTATTTAAAAGGTTCAATTTTTATTCTACAATTTTCTTTGTCTCAAATTTCTTTAATTCTACAGATATACAAAAAATATATATCCAGATATTAAAATAATTTTCTTAGAAGGGATTCAAATGGAATTCTTTTCTTTCGTCATCATCAAGACTTTGTCTTAGATGGCGACAACCTTTAAAACAAAATAAATTTTCAAAGTTTAAAAACTCTTTTGAATAAAAAAGTTTTTTAACTTAAAAAGCAAAAACTACTAGATATTTTTTCAATTTTTTACGGTTTTATTCTATCTTTAGTTTTTCATACTTTTTTTCTCAAATACGTATGTGCATGTATTTACAAAAAACTGAAGCTGATGATTTAAAATTTCCAATCATGAAATAACAAAACATATTTAAATAACAAAAAATAATGATATAAACACAACACAAGGTTTTGTTACGAGCAATAGATATATTATTAGGATGATAAGAATAATAATCATTATTATTTTTATTATCATCATCAATTTTCCGTGTCCCCAGAAAAACAACTAAAAAGTATATCATTATATTTTTAAATAAATTGTTCATTCAGATATATATTTTTTCACTCAATATAAAATGACAATCAAATTTGTTTAAAAAACTGTCCATTTCAGATCAGAAAGCAGTTTTTTTAATGGATTCACATATATATAAATTTATATATTTATATCAAAATTCTCGATTTTGTTCGAACTAGAATGTTTTAAAAAAAGTATTAAATTAATTTTTAATTTTTCAGGAGAAAACCTTACTATCAAATTCCTCCTCACATTCCGTGCTCTGAGTGAGCATTAAAAAATGCGTAAATTAACATTTAATCATGATTTTTGAAATAATGAAAAACGAGGCAATCGCCAACCACTCGTCAATGATATTGGAATGAACGTTATCAATGATTTTCGGAATGAATGCGACACATTTGTAACACAAAATTACGGGTGAATAAACACAAATCAGAATAAATATTATGCTAAACACTAATTTGGTTTAATTCGCTACAAAAGTATGAACAAAAAATCTCGTTTTTTAGATCTTCATAAATTTATATTTTATCATGATTTTCTTCCTGATATTCTATAAATATTTTCTGAGCACACTGGTTTTGAAAAAAGTTTTTTTCCATCCCATCACAAACTTTTACACGGATTCATTCACAAGTCCTATCACTCGCACATATAAACTATAATTCGTCTTGAATCACCAAATCCAAGTTTCTTTTTTATATATATGAAAATGTTTTTTTAAAGTCAAACTTGGTGACTCAAGACCATAAAAATATAATATAAAATAAACAAAAAATAGCACATGCACACATTTTGTGGCAGTTTTTTGAAAAATGTCTTTCATCTTCTAAAGAAGACAATATTAAAAAATAATATGAATATGACAACGAAACAGTCTCTGGTCATGGATTTCAATGAAAATTTTTTTTTTTTCAAAAAAGCGCCAAATTATAATTCGACACTTTTTTCATTTTAAAAAAGTTACAAAAACACTTTTTTGAAAAGTTTTTTCTTTCTTTCAATATATATAGATATATATCATATACAAAAAACAAGTCTATTTATATATTAATACTTTACATATGCGTCAAAGGAACTGTGTTATTGACTCCTGCTTCTGTTGTTGACGGTTGGTAATGAGCTTGCTGCATAAGTCTCTGCTGGGCACTATGATCACCCCCGGGATCACCGGGTAAGTACATACTAATCATTTCACGAAGGTCCCCGGGGTTTACAGGTCGCCCCGTGGACGTAACTTGAGGTCCTTGGTTTGGCTCCCTTTTAATCGCTGATTGAGGGACTTGTGAGGTTGGCATGGAATAGGGAGCCATCGACATTGTATAACTTGAATTACCGTTCATATACGATCCACTGGTCATCTGCGTCGCTGCCATTTGCTGAGATGGTATATTTGTGTACCCATATTGTCCTGCAAGTTGCATTTGGTTTGCCATATGATATGCGTTTGGATCTGGTGGCATCATATATCCGTTTGGCATATACCCGTTCATGGGGTACATTCCAGTTTCCCTGCCTGGTTGTAAAGGGCCACCAGTTGGCATTCCGGGTAACGCGTATTTATCCTTTTTCATCAAAGTTTTAGTTTTCCTTCTGGGTCGGTATTTATAATCGGGATGATCCTTCATGTGAATTGCTCGAAGTCTTTAGCTTCATCAATAAATGGCCGTTTCTCGGATTCTGACAAAAGTTTCCATTCGGCACCGAGTCTCTTTGAAATTTCAGAATTATGCATTTTTGGATTTTCCTGTGCCATTTTCCGTCTGTCCACGAGACCACACCATAAATGCATTCATAGGACGTTTCACACGCGATTCATCTATTTTTTTCTGAGCGGCTGATTGTCCATTATTTGGATTTGTTTGTCCGTTAACACCCTGTTGTAAAGGGGGTGAATGCTGTTCCATACGGGGTTCCATCCTTTGGTCCATTCTGGGTTCCATCCTTGGTGGCATCCCTTGTACGGGCACATGCATACCCTGACTTGACGGAGGTAGGGTAGTAGTCGGCCCCTGTTTTAAGTCCTGATGATCCATCCTTGATAAGTCCATTGATAATGTTGACAATGTCCTATGTTTGTATATAAAAAGTCACTCAAACTGCACAATAAGTCTAAATCGAATAAAGTTAAAACTCCCAATGATAAACCTTTACACCCTTTCACAAGCAATCTCTATGCCTCTATCATTTCACGAGTACCTCTTATTCTTATGGCTAATAATGCATTACTGAACATGTGCTATTGATTGTCCGGCTAACAAATAGAATCAGCCCCGTCCAATCAAATTTCTTTATTCCGATTTCTCAGAGATCCCAATGTCACGGTAGGCCGAATGGTAGGCGGGGCTTATCAGGTGTCGCCCTTTGTGTAACCGACAATTGAGCGAATTCAGTCGTACTGAGAATCGCTCAGGTTGTGAAATGAAGGCAGAGCTTGGTATTGTCATGCAAATTTTCCTCGCTACCCGTAAGAGGATCAGATTGGATATTTAACCAGGTGAATATTGTTGTGACCGAAAAGTTTGAACACCTAATTCGTCCGAGTGTCAATCATTTGACATGTGAAAAGATTGTGGCGCCGAAATCACCCTGGCTACCACAGAAGTATGTCGAAATCAAAAAGTAAACGTAGCTACCGTATTTCCCCTGAGAATACGTTGTGATATGTCAAATAAAATGATAAGAGTGTAGTTTGAGCTATGTAAACAATATCTTTCTTCAATTTATTCTAATCCATACAAGTTACTTTTTGACTCTACAATAAATAAACTTTATGTTTATTATCATCTTTAAAACCTTATTCCATCACAAAAACTTTTAGATTTAGTTTTTGAAATAAAGTCAGGTATATATGCTTTGAAATCAGTGATCAATTGAAAAGAGTATGGTTATATAGCAATTTAATGAAGGAATTTTAAATTGCTAGAAAATAGTCAAATATTAGTAAAGTTTTATTTTATATTTATTTACTGTTTGTGTATTTGAAGAATTTGTTAGATTTGTTTCTTTTTATTATACAAAAGGCAATCTCTCTCTCTCTCTCTCTCTCTCTCTCTCTCTCTCTCTCCAAGATATGTTTTGTTATTTTCTATTATTGATACAGCTAAAGTTTAATTATATTCAAATTCTGTTAGATTTATTTATTGAAAACTTGAAATACTTGACAACTTCTTTCGTTTACCAAAAATAAGATTATTAAAATGCCAATCTCTCTCTCTCTCTCTTTTTGTTGAAAATGGATTTTATTATTTCAATAACAGTTCAAATTAAAATAAAAACTGTTGGAAATATAGTGAAAAATATATGTTATGTGAAAACTTTCATACAAACTCTTTAACAAACGACTATTTAAAAATTAATTGTAAAAACTGATTAATTTATTTACTTATGGGAAACATAAAATAAACAAATATTTTTTAAAACATCAGTTAAAAATCAAATTAAAATAAACCTTCTCTTCTGCATGTAACGGCAATCAACATCCAATCATCTCCCAATAATATGGAATTGCATCGAATTAATTGCAATACACATCACCATGCGTTATCCAATACGGTGCTTGCAATACACAACGGTGTGCATTATTCAACACGATGCATGCAATACACAACAGCATACATTGCCCAATACGCAGCAAATCTGTAGAGAATTAAATTGTTAGAAAATTCCTTTCAACAATACTACCAAATCAAATATTGAAATGGTATAGTGTATTATATAACTCAATACACATTGTATTTATTTATGTGTAACATCATAGGTTTTGAAAAGAAAAAAAACACCTGTTTTATCAACAAGTATTTAGATATCAACAATGATTGTCAAATTAGCCGAAAATAAGTATGAAAGGAATAAAAAGAAATAGGCGAGAGTGTTACAATTTTAAGTATACCACTACTTATTCGGTATTGTGTTTCCTAACACGCTTCAATTGCATCAATTTTACACATGTATAAAAGCCTTTTGTAACTTTTATATCGGGCTTATTGTAACTTCGAACAATAAGTATATAAAATTGTATAAAAATCTCCTTTTGTGTTCAGACCATTTAGGGTATTTATTGTATTGAGAAAACAATCCCTATTGAAATTGACAATTCTGACCTGTTTTTAAGGCAGTTCGTCGCACTTGTTCAAATCATTTGCCTTATCAAGCCCTAACCATGTGCACGTGTGTTTATTTTAAATTTAAAATGCTCGTGCATTTTTAAATATTTATAACTAGTTTTGTTCGTGAATTCCTGAGATGGCCTGGAGTGTATATTGTATATAGAGGATTATAAGTGTTAAGAGATTTGATTCCGCTAATCCGCTAAGAAACTCTCTGGGATGACTAACCGCAATTGAACAATAGTTCAAAATAATATCGGGAACACGTTCATTAATTATAGAAAAAAGAAGGACTTTATTTATCTTGGACATATTTTTATTTCGTTCGGGAAAATCCTGATAATATGCTGTGATGAAATCAGTACGGATTTTGGTTTTTCTGCTAATAAGCCGGGAAAAACTTTTAAAAACAACCACTGTTTGATGTGAATAACTGTGACATTCCACAGTCTTGTCTGAAAATTAGCAATAAAAAATTCCAGGGGGTAGGTGGGTGGGTTAGTATTAGCAAATAAATGTTGGATTTTGCTCGCGTTAATTAGAAAAAAAATTCCTCACAGGAAATAATATCATCAAGATTAATAATAATATTTTTTGTTTGTAATTATAAACGACGACTGTCATTAATACATTACTTTTCAATTAATTTACGCATATGTCGAAAATAAAATAATTTATTAAAATTTTTATCTTCCAATTTAGAATTATGAAGATTTTTTTCGTTTTAAGGTAATATATAGGTGTGGTAGTACAGAAAATTATATCTGAATGCGTTTTCAAGAAGGATCTCTCTCTCTCTCTCTCTCTCTCTCTCGTTAACATTGAAAACTTTAAAAATAATTGAAACACTTAAATATGTTTGTATTACAACATTCTAAATTAATATATTTTAATTTTATGTAGTCTAAGGTAAAAAAATTAGGGTTTTGGTTAATACTGTACTCTCTCTCTCTCTCTGTTAACATTGTGAAATTTAAAAATAATTGAAACACTTTAGTATGTTTAAGTTAAATTTATATATTTTAATCCTATGTCGTCTAAGGTTATTACTCTCTCTCTCTCTCTCTGTGTTAACATTGTGAAATTTAAAAATGATTGAAACATTTTAGTATATTTAATTTAAATTTATATATTTTAATCTTATGTTGTCTAAGGTTATTATCACATACCATGTTTGTAATTTAATCATAAAATGCATTGAAAAAATGGTACATGACAAAACACATACCATTTTTGAATGTATCTTATGATAAAATTTAAAAAAAAGTATGACATTATTATTGTACCCCCCCCCTCTCTCTCTCTCTCTCTCTCTCTCTCTCTCTCAAATAATTCTATTTTGTTAAAATGCGACATCACTAAGAAAAAATCGTGTTACAATTAATAGATTACTAGGTTTGTATTATTCTTTCTTTCATCTTTAGTTTTACCTTTTTATTTTGTTATTTTTTCCTATGTTCTTTTTTAAAATTTACTTATTGTTTTGTGAATATAAATATTTTATAATTTATTTCTCCACAAGTCTTCTCGATTGATCCAGAAATTATTTTTCTTAGATCTAGAGACCATCTTAGAAAAATAAATACACGCCGTCACTGGCAGTAGATATTTGCTTTTGTGTGGACATTACACGGGCGAGTTGATATGAAAATGAGATTTACTGTATTTTAGAGAGCTGTATTATTCCAATTCTATAGTATCCCACTATCTTTTTATTTTCTGAATAACAGCATTATCAACAAACTTTTATAGAAAATATCCTACAATATTCTGACTTTTTATTCTTATTCAAACCCCTTGTATAACAAGAAAACATTTGTCCCTTTTTTTCTATGTCAAGCAATTTCAAAAACACCACGTTGTGTTTTACCTATTTATTTATTTTTGATATGTTTTATTCATCCTTTTTCAATTCATTTCATCTTTCAATCATTTTATGCTGTGTTGGGAGTTCCACCTATTTAGTTTTTATCATTTAAATCATGTGTCCCTTTTTAATTCATCCCATCTTTCATTCTTGTGTTTGAGGTTTTTACTTATTTATTTTTGATATGTTTTATTCATCCCTTTTCAATTCATTCCATCTTTCGATCTTGTGTTTAGAGTTTTCAGTTATTCATTTTTGATAATTTTTATTCATCCCTTTTTAACTCATTTCATCTTTCATTCCTGTGTCTTGAGTTTCAACTATTTATTTATATATTATCTTTATTTATCCTCTTTCAATTTATTCCATCTTTCACTCTTGTGCTTGACTTTCACCTATTCGTTATTTTTTGTGATTCTTATTTATCCTTTTTACATCTCATTCCATCCTTCGTTCTTTCCTATTCTTTCCAATATCCTAAGGTAACAAAACTGACTTGACCATTTAAATTACTATTAGAAAAATATATCTTTCAAAAGCATTGTTTTCCAAAAATTAAAATTTTTACAACCAGCGACATTCTGTATTAAATTCCGCTATTACAACATAGTGCATTTCGTCATCTGTAGCTAACCCATCCCCTTTAAAATTACCAAAAAATGTGCAATGTGCTACAAGTTTTGAAGTTTTGTAAAAATAATGTATTCAAAAGTAGCAAATGCCAATATTTAAAAAATAAATAAATAAAAAAGTAGCATATGAAAATACTACCATGCATAAATAATATACATATTATATTTCCTAAAATACTCTTTTCAATGTTTAAAAACAACCAAATAATTAAAAAGAATAAAATAAAAGTAAAAAACAATAAAAAATAAGCCACACTATAGCATTTTTGAGTTGAACGTTGGAAAAAAAAGTTATAACACCCCTACTCCACCCCCCCCCCCAAAAAAAAAAAAAACCAACTTAAATTTCCGCACATTTCTTTGACTGAATATTTTTAGTAAAGAAAAATATATTTTATTTCAGTTTAGTATTAACCTATAATCTCTGTGATTGTAAATCCGGCTTAATCCGATAAAAGTGAAATTACAGGAAATATATCGAATTAATTAAACACTTTTTTGTCGAAGATTAAATAAATTTGTTGCCCCTAATTAGATTGCCATGTCTGTGAGAATCAGAGACAGACAGCCTAATGGACAAATAACTGTCATCAAGGGCTCTAGCCAAATTGAAACACAAAACGTTAGCGGTTATTTCATAATGGATCGGGTGTGATTTTCACTTGTTTACTAAGCGTAAGGACAAAACCCCTAAGGTTATCTGTAACGAGGCTGAAATTAAGACATGGAAAAACTTGTCAAAATCCCCTAAAGGGAGTTACACCTCGTACAAGGGGGAATTCTATAGAAATCATAGACGGTAATCGAAGAAACAAGCTCTGAAAAGTAAATAAACTCGATAGATTGACAAGATAACTTTGCATACCGAAGGATCATGTCCATCAGTGTCGCTATTTGGCCTATAACAATTTTGTTCGCCTACCCCTAGTACCCGTGTCGAGTTATGAGTTAATTGACAAGCGGAAACTGTGACAACATAGATAACAGTTGTCGATCGTAATCAGCTGATTCACGAATTAATTACAAAACGAAAAGAGGGATTAAACAGTTAACCCTGGTACTAGAAATTTGTGATAAATTCTCTCTCTCTCTCTCTCTCTCTCAAACAGACATTGTACACCTTAGGAGAATGGTACATATATTCAACAAATTGCAGCATATTCCATATCTATATATGACGTCCTCTAAAATCAATTCACACATTCCGTACCTTTGACGTCCTCTCAAATCCTCCACAATGACACAATATACACATTCCGTACCTTTCACGTCATCTTAAATCCTCCACAATATCAACATTTCGTTCTTATGACGTCATCTCAAATCATTCACATTAACACAATATACATATTCCGTACATGTGACGTCATTTCAAATCAAGATACACATTTCGCACCCCAATCTATCACATATTCCGTATACATTTTTCATTATTCATCATATTCCGAACGTATGATCTATCACTATGGCAACACATACATTCCGTATGTCTGGTCCATCACTGACAACGTATAATTCCGTATTCCGTATGTTTGATTTATCACTATGACAACTTAAAAATTCCGTATGCCAGAATTATCACTAACGCAATGACCATATTCCGTATTTCTGATCAATCGTTATGATTATGTTCACATTCCGTATGTTGTGATATTGATATCATTATGAAACACTCCGTATATTCCGTATGTCCAATCTTTCATCATAAAAAACACATTCCGTATGTTTGTTCCAGCACTTTGACACATTGCACAACCTGTAGGTATGATCAAAACATGATGGCCAAGTGCGCAATCCTCATGACGAATCCTCGAAAAATTTCCAAACTCCGTATATATATGACTAACACGTGGTAACATGACAATCCGTAAGCAACATGAAATTCCGTAACAAGATGAGCACTACAAATTGTCTGTTCGTAGAACACAATAAAAAGGTAACAGGCGTTCTTCAAACTTACTACTCGGGGTTCGAATGGTGGGTGTGAGGCCGGACGATTCAGGAAAGAGGTATGAGAATATTAGAACAGAGATATTGAACAAAATAAGAACATGGGTATGTTGCAACCTGGAATGTTTCAAGTGAATTGTCCAAGAAGAGATCAGTTAAATGTAAAACCTACTATTACAGGAAATGATCACGATGATGCCCATTTGGATTTTTAATTGTTATTTTATTGGAAAAATTTTTATATAGTTGATTGATTGATTGATTGATTGATTGATTGATTGATTGATTGTATGGCAAAGAAGATATTCCACTTATATCGAGACGTTATCTTGCATGAACTTTACTTGGAACTCTTATATTAATTGCATCATTTTAAGTTTGTTCCGTATGTAAAAAATCACCCCAGAGCACCAATTAAAACGTGTTACGTATATGTTATCAAGCGATGCAAGAGTGTTCCCTGCGCCTTATCAAGCAAACATTGAAAGTAACATGTTCCGTGTATGGTATCAAAGACTGTGAGTGTGTTCCCTATGTATTATCAAATCATAAAACATTGAACGAACATGTTCCGTATACGTTATATATCGTTGCGAAAGTAAACGAATTGTGTTTCGTGTATGATATCAAGGGTTGCGAACGTGTTCCCTATGTAATATCACGCTATCAAGGGTTGCGAACGTGTTCCCTATGTAATATCACGCTATCAAACACTGCACGAAACATGTTCTGTGTATTATAACGCCTTCCAAGTGTGTCACCTGTTCGAATTAATCACTGTGTGGAACATGTTCATCAAACGTCGTGAGCGTGTTCCCTGTGTTTTTATCAAGCAACCAAACACCAGATTGAACATATATTCCGTATGTTATCAAACGTTGCCACTGTGTTGCCTGCGTTTTATTTAGCTGTCAAAAACTGAATAGAGTGTGTTCCGTATATGTTGTCAAGCGTTGCAGGTGTGTTCCCTATGTGTTAACTAGTAATCAAACACCGAATGGAATATGTTCCGTATGTGTTACGCACTATTGTGAGAGTGTTCTCTATATGTTATCAAACTACTAAAGACGAAATCCGTATATGCTTTCAAGTATTGTAATGGTGTTCCCTGTGTGTTACTAGTGAAGCTAGTGTTCTCTTTTTTTCAAGCCATGAAACACTGAACGAAGTATGTTTCGTGTATGTTATCAGTCGCTGCGAGCGTGAAGGAAATATGTTCCGTGTTATGAACGTGTTCCCTATGTGTTATCAAGCACTGAACGGAACATGTTCCGTATACGTCACAAAGCGTTGTATTTTAAAAGCTGGTTATGAGAGAGAGAGAGAGAGAGAGAGAGAGAGAGAAAGAGAGAGAGTAAAATCTCTTTCAGGTACAATTTTTCATTGCATTTTACTGTACAATATCGCTTGTAAACGAGAAAAACAAAGTTTGTCATAATTCTCAATTTAAATAAAAGTTTAATCACTTGTCTTCGTATGCAATGCCGTTGGGAAAATTAATTTTCCAAAAAATCATAATGCCGAAACCATGTTCAAGAACTCATTCCCAAAGCCTATTTTTAATTTAACCTGGTAGATTATTATCATTCAAATAGGAATTTCAAATTAAAGACAGTCTACAAACCTGGGACATGTTTCAACCTCTTGGAACATGAACCTCAATTATAAATTCAGAGTTTTTACTGAAGCGTGACGCTTCACACGGAGTCACACATGAAGATTAGGTGTAGTTAAATTTTGTACGACGCCATTTTGGATTTTTAACAAAATAATTTAAAAAAAAAACAACATAAAAATAACCGATTTTTATAAAATTTATGTTTAAATAATGGTGATTTTATTCAAGATTTTAGAGTTCTTCATAATTTAGTCGTTTTTAAATTGTCTATAAGTATTTAAATTTAAATTGCTCGTTGGCACGAATTGGATAGAAAGAAGAATTGATAGAATGAATAAAAATGATTTTAGTTTTAAACATTTTTTTTTTCAATACTGTACGATAAGCCTATTTGTAAAACTGATGTTCTTGAACAAGTAAAAGAGGTCAATTACTGAAAATAAAATGTATAACAACAGTTGATTTCTCACTTTTTAGCGAAAAAAATCAAGCGCAGGATATGAGGAGGGGGGTCAGAATATATTCATACTCGTGTGAAAATATCAGCACGCCTCTTGTAGGGGTAGACGATTGTGAAATGGATCTCACCCTGCGATTAACACCCCCACCACCGGCAACCCCCGTAACCTTACGGTTAGACACCCGGTGTCAAAAATTTAAAAAATGAAAATTTAAAAAAAATAAATAAATAAACGGGTGGAAACCTTACGTCACAAGCATAAGACTGAACAAAAGACTTACCTATTTCACACACAACATCAAAAAAATTTTCACAACCATTTTTCCATTTTCTTGAATATATATCCAAGCGTACAATTTTCATTTAAAAAATTCTTTTAAAGTGAAAGTTAACAAATTCATTTTAAAGGTCCAAATGAAATGTGACGATTTGTGTATATGAACACCGACTCTAGTCTAAATTTACCAGAAAAATGGCTTGATTATAAACATATATAAACTCGACAACAATACCCTGAATACTATCAATAAAGTTTTATTCTCTGTGTAAAGGGGGAGCTTGTTCTCTTAGGCAATTTAATATGTAACCACATAAGAAAAGTCTCATTCAAATTTCTAACAATATATTTTGTACAGAGAGATAATAGCTACAAATTCCTTTCAAAAGCTTGAATAGAGACTGCCATAGATTTTCACGGTCCGAACAATATAACCGCGAATAACTATGAATGGGGTTTACATGCTTTCGTCACCGCCCGTCGATTTACGAATAATACAATCGGCTCATTATAAGCATTATAAGCCGTAATACACCGATAATGAACATAAAATTTAATGAGATTTGGTTACAATGAGTTCTAGTTATGAAACAATTTAATTTGCACCAATTTACGACTTTTGTGTTCGATAGAACTTGCTGCTAATGTGTGCTATAAACTCGGGGCCCCCGATCAATATTTTCCCTTCCTCGCATGTAAATAACCTGGGGTTATTTTTGTACAAGATTTTCTCCGAGTCCTACTTGTGTGTGTGTATTTATTTAAAATATAGATACATTTTAATGGCCTAATTCCATTTGTTTTAATAGCTACCCCGCGGGCTAATCTATATAAAATTTTGTAGTTACGGTTATGTACAGTACTGTCAAAAGTTTAACACTAAGCGGCTAAAGATTTGGTGCCGAATAAACAGCTTGTCATCTCATCTCGGCTCTTCGTTAGCCATATCTCGACAACTTTTCGATTGCTGTCATCAATCTCGATCTATGCAGCTTTTCTGCTATTAGTTAAAAAATAGTTCGTCTACTCGGTAAGTCGAGATTCGTCAACTCAATGTTAAACTTTCGACAGGCCTGTACGGTAGTTTTGTAAATAATTCGGGTAGAAGGCCTTTCCGATCTTTGGCGGAAAATATTTTATTTGTTTTACAACTTACAATTCGCGTTTTAATGCTGGGGTTTAGATCTACAAGTGCTAGTTACTGCTCGAGGGAACGTTTTTGTATGGTATTATCAAATTCCGATTGTTTTAAGGATTGTTGTATTGTTTGTCTGTTTTTACAAGGTTAACAGACGATTATAAAATTCTCGTTTAATTTCCAACTCGGTGATTGGAATGTTCATGACCGTTTTAAACTGACATCGGTGCCCTCATAATTATAAAATTTCAGTCTTAAGACGTTTTGGAAGAAATGTTAATTATTGTGAAATGACGTGAGACAGTTTTAAATCCATACGAACTGAGAGAGAGAGAGAGAGAGAGAGAGAGAGAGAGCGAGAGCGAGACCAGGTTAACGGGTTAAACAACTTTTCGTTATTAACCAATTTGTGAATTAACTAAACTGAAAGTGTCAGAAGGGAGAGATTGTATATGCCTTAATAATAATAATAATAATAATAATAATAATATTATTTATAGTATTTATACATAAAATAAAATTAAAAAAAAATAAAAATAAAAAAAATCAGCGCCATTGACTTTTCTGTTCGGGATAAGTGTGAATTTTCGCCAATTATTGTTTTATTATTTCATATTTTCGTTTGAACGTTTTATATACACAAATCCAAGAAATTCTGTCTTCAAACCAATTTCCAGAAATTGTTTGAAAGAAAGCGGTTTTATGAAAGCATTATTTTGATACGCGGGAAAAATACCTTGATAAGGAAAGAGACGTATCGTAATTAACACCCTAGAAAACAAGACGTTTCGGGAGACCAATTTCAATACGCGTGCGAAAAACCTAGAAAAGGAGGTACCATAACGCAATCGACATCCTTAAAAAATTAAATCAAAATAAAAATTAACTTTGATCTCACAAGAAAAATTTCTTTGTAAATTTTTGAATTAAAAATTAAAATCGATAGCCATTAGGAGAGATGTAATGAAATGCAATGCGACGTTCAGAGTACCTAAAAAATATAGAAAAAGTCATCTCGCCCGCAATGTATGAAATCGGGTTAATTTACCCGTGATTGCAGTATGGTGTATTGCTCTAGGGAAGAAGAGAAGTTCTTTGAGTAGACCAATGTATTAAATTTGATACGAATTGTTTCGCACTTGCAGAAAAATTCGAAAAATTTGGGAACATGAACTAATAAAGAAGTCCAAGTGTGTTATGCTATATCAATTTAATACGCCGTAACCGTCCAACAGTTGACGAAGTGCAATTTCGATTTTCTAATGAAATGCGATTTTTTTTTCTATATGTTTTTATTGATATAACTTCAATAGTGAATAAATATTATTGATGAAAACTTAATTACACTCTAAAAAATGTGTACTCAATACCTGGTCGCTCTATTTGATCCGAAATTCGGACGGAAGTACCCAGGAAAAAAATTCTATTAACGCGTCAGAACTAAACTTCAATGGTCTTGTCAATTAACTGGAGATTGGTGTGTTGGTTTAAGGGATTAAAACAAAGACCGATTATCTGCATTTCAGGAGACGTAACCACCTGTTTTAATCCCTAATTCGATTAATTTTCAGGTAAACTGACGGGGTGGCGTGGGTTAACTTGCCACCTTTGGCGATTAAGGGACGACTTGACAGCATCGCCCAAGCTAAATGTCGAAGAGGGGTGTCTGCCTAATTGCTTTTGACAGCTGTCTGTTTTGGGAGGAAAAACAACATGATCGCTTAAAACATCATGCCAAACGCTTAATTAAATTATTCGATTTAGGATTGTTGATTCAACGATTTTAATTTCTTTCCAATACGTAATCCCCAATTGACGTTCCAACATGGGACTAGACCGTGTAATAATAATAATAAAATAATAAAATAATAATAATAATAAAAATTCCATTTCATCACAAATTCTTTATTTTTCAAATATTCGAAACGCAATTCAGCCTAGAATTTGATGTCATATATATTTCATTTCTTCATTTTAATGTGTAATTTCTCCAAAATTATTTTCAAATTAGAAGATCCACCTCTGTACTGTATGACTTGTTTATTTATCTATTTATTTATTTATTTATTTATTTATTTATTTATTTAAGATAGTAACTCCTAATGCAATAGTATACCTTATTGTTCAACTCATTTTGATATTAGGATATTTGTCAAATTATATATATAATTTTTTTTTGAATTTCTTTTATGATATATATTCAAAAATTTACAAAACGAACTTGTGATATTTCATTCAGGGAATTTTTAAGATGACAAACTCCCTTTGTAGTGTGTGACGTCATATTGTAATGCTATGTGGTACTTTTGAATTTTGTATTTTAAAAAAATTCAACTGCAGCATATGGCAATTGTCGAGTACCAATTTATATATTTTTTATTCCATCCAATACAATAAAAATGTCAGAATAAAAAGAGAATAACAGTTAAAATTTAGAAAAATTGAATTAACATGTGAAAATAATTATTTTTGACATATCAGCGATATCTGTATGTTAAAGATTACAATCACACCCGTAAATAAAGTGAGATACACTTGACATCAAATTTCACAACATCTTGTATTGTCAGGCATTATGACAAAGATTTAACGGTTTATACATATATAAACTCATTATTTATTCATCTCTAATTTGATGTGAAAAAGCTCAACATCGTCCTTTTGTCAAAAAGTTTAGAAACTTTACTCCTCTGGGATTAAGAAGCTGTGTGTTGCTAACCAGGCTATCTGTTTTTCAAATCTTGTAACAGGAGACCCGTCATTGTTCATTCGGACCCCTCGGGGAATTTCATAGATTTATGCATTGCAGGACTCGGAACAACCTGATTATAACCTATTGTAACCAAACACGATCCGAATTACTATCATTTTCCCAAACCTCTGTGAAATTTCATCAAAGATGTTTGTAACTTGATACATGTACAATACAGCCCTGTCGAAAGTTTAACACCGAGCTAACGAAAAGGAGTCGAACTGGAAGTTCGGCTGCCAAGTGGACGAAGCATTCATAGCAAGTGGCTGAAAAGCTGCCGAGGCTTAGATAGTGTTCAGCTTCTGAGAAATAGTTAACGAGGGGCCGAAGTGAGCTCTCAATTGCACACTTATTCGTTAGCTTAGTGCTAAACTTTCGACATGTCTGTGCGAAAGAACAGTTTGCGGGTGTATGAATCTGTGTTTTTATGTCGATAACGAAGTTACAAGTCGGCTTGTGAACAGGTGGCTTTGTTGATCAAATGATCTGCAACCTGTCCGAATTTTTTCCAAACCCCTTCTTTGAAAATTCAGCCGTAACTGTTGAACGTTCTGATGCATTAAAAAAACCTCCTTTGGCCTACTTTTTGAGATACAAGTCGGTTTTTGAACGACACAATCGGCATTGATAATAAAATTATCTGCAATCTGCCCGAATTTCGTTGTTAAAAAATGTTCGAACCCATAATTAAAATTTAAGCCATAACTACAAAGCACCATTAAGCAATCTTAGTCAGTCCCACATTTCTTGGAATACACAATTTTATTTTATTTCACTACAAATAATTTCAATTTATAAGAACTATAACTATGTATGTATAAGAACAGGTATGATAAACTAGTGTTTTGTAATAGTAATATAGTTCCATGTTTCTTTCACTCAATTTTGAATACACAAGTGGCGGATGAAGCTAGCTAAACAGGTAAACAGGAGGTGCTTACCCTTCCGGAGCACCCGACCTCACTTTCCTGGTGGAAGTTCACGTGTTTAACCTTACTTGTCATTTTCAAAGTTTTTACTTTGCTTCTGGGTTGTGATTTGGACATGGATTAGTATGTTTATTTTTGATTTCGTTGTTAGATGTAATATCCGTCCAAAGTCGAGCGTTTTGTAATCAAAAGCCCATGGCCAAAATCTGATTTTGTTTGGTCTTTCCGTTTGTTTGCAATATTTCTATATGTTATTTTCAAGTACATGTTCACAGCTGTATAAGCTATGTGATATTTTTTTATATTCTAGAACGTATTTTTGGTATTTTCATATATTGAATTATGCTGGCTAAACCAAGTCTTTTAAATACTTGTGGTTTCGAAACGTTGAGTCATTTCATACTTTCAAACATATATTTCATACTTTAATTTCTTTGAAATATGTGGCGTTTCGTCTGATAACATTTTTTCACCGTTTCATTGCCAGCGAACCAAAACTTGTATTTCAATATATTCTTTAGGGCCCATTCAAAAGTGCTTTAACCACACCACAGAACAACATTTTGTCATTATACCACTGACAGTTCAAAATCGAGAGACTTTATTATAAGAAGTGGCCTTTATATATGTTGACCACGTCTTGCTCAATTGGTTTGTTGACGAGTCTTGTTTCCATGGTTTCACCGATTTTACACATACCAAGTGCTTGCGTTTCCGCTTCATTTTAAATGCTTAATAGATGTGTCGTTTCAATCAACAACTATTAATTGAAACGACACATATTTTGGTCCTTTTTGGTATCTTTTCAACATCTTGAAACAATTGGTTTCGTAATTTTGGTCCAAGCACTACTGATGAGGAATTGTATTCCGAAACGACCGTCTAGTGTTGTAATATTAAAACGGGTATAATATGTAATTAATAGACGAGAAAGATTTTTTTCGTGTGCAAGGTTTGTGGGTTTTTTTGGGAACAATCCTTCCAAACCTTTAATTTACCCATACTTCTAGTGCTTCAAACTACATACAGTATATATACCCGATCGTACTTTTCGCGCTAAATTTATCGAGTTTGGGTTAGATAGAAATTTAAGAGCTTTCCAATTTAAGAATGGAATTTAAATCAAAATATTTATATTTAAATTATTGTTTTGAAGCAAAGTTTGTGTCAATAAATTTCATATTAGACGAAATCTCCTAATTACGGATATGTAATTCGATTTCGTACTTCAAAGAAGGTCAAAGCACAGATGTTCAAAATTTAAAAGCGGGGGTATCAACGACCGAGAAGTTGTAATTATAAAAATTTAATCCCCAAAATACGCCACAGGAAATTAAAGTTTTATTTTTACTTGTTACTGGAAGGACATATTAACCCAAATACAATGCCCATGAATCATTTTCTACTACTAATAATCGCTACTACTGCTTCTGATGTACAGGCCTGCCGAAAGTTTAACACTGAGCTTACAAAAAGTAGCGTAAGCTCGGCAACGAAGTAGCCTCGATATGTATTGCTACTGACAAAAACATACCTCGAAAGATACCGAAATGCTTTTGAGATATAGGTAACGAGGAACAGAGATGAACTTCATATTAGGTACCAATTCGTTAGCTTAGTGTTAAACTTTCGACAGGCCTGTACTGTACTACTACTTCCACAGTAAAGACCTGTCGAAAGTTTAACACCAAGCTAACAAATTGGCACCGATTAGGCAGCTCATTCCAGCCTCTTTTAAGCTATATATAGACAGCTTTCCGGTAGCTACTATCTATCTCTTGGCAGCTTTTGTGCTACATGCTATCCAAATTTCGGACACTTAGCCGCAAAGCTTCGACTCTTTTCGTTAGCTAAGTGTTAAACTTTCGACAGGTCTGTACTGTACCTATTGTCATTGTGAAATGAAACTCAAAGCATGAATCATTTTCTTTAACTTTCGTTTATTTATTTACTTATTTATTTATTTATCTATTTCATTTTATCAATCTATCTTTGAAGAACTCGTTTGATATCTAAATATGATGTTAAGTCCGAAAGTGTGAAGATATCAACGGAATTAGTTTACTTGTTTACAGAAAATCCCAAATAAGTCCTTGTATGATAATCTCAAATACTCTGTTTGTCCGAAACAAGTGCATCGGCACGCTTCAGAGGGATCAACCCAATCAAAATGATCGGGGCCTTATCGCAGTTTTGTCCACTTTGTCGCGAAATACTGTTAAGTTTACCAAAACAAAGGCTTGTCCTATGCAAACTTATAGAGCGATGAACAGGATAATATGCGCCTTTGATCAAGGGAAGTTTCTTATCAAAAGTGAAATAGATAGTTACACCAGGGCATTATATGGATGTGCCTCAGAGATACCCAGTTCACCAAAAGGAATCCCGAAATATTTTTAACTGGACAACCGAACCACGTGTTGAACGGTACATCTTAAATTAGACGATTGGTCTGATAAAGTGGATTAAAATCACAGCTACAAGTCCAATGTTGACAATTTATCAAGGATTCGATATTTTTCACCGTTTCTGAGCATAAACTTAAGAGAAAAATCATTAAAATTGGTTGCTCCAATCAAAGTCATTTAATTAATGCTCCTGCTGACGCGCACCTGTGACTTGGAAATGGTTCCCGACACTTTTCCCACGTGTACAGAGTTCTTAATTGATAAATTCACATCCTCGATATTAACACTATTATTATTACCAGTCTGTCAAGAAACCCTAACGGTGTAAACTGCAGTTTTTGAAGGGTTGTACTTTAAAATTAATTTAACCTGTGAACTGGAAAACAGTCATGTCTGGCTGGGAACTGAGATGCTCGAATTTTTAATATCTAAACTTTTATGTCTCAAAAACTGTATGATTTAATGAATATTTATTTTCATTTTACGCTTTTGCAATATTGATCAACTTGCTAGAATTGGAAAGTCTAGTTTCTTTCCTAGTTTAGAAAACACTAAATTTCAAAGTGACCTACTAGATGAACAGCTCCAATTAAATTAGAGATTGTAAGCTATTTGGTTTACATTTTTAAATGTGATTCTGGTCCATCAGAACTTTTTTCAGAACTTCTCGGAGAAACCATTTTTACCAAACGGAAGAATACATTTTGGCGGACTTTTTTTCCCTAAATTAAAACACCAAAAGATGCCCAGTTTGCAGTTTAGCCGTGGTTCTTGTTTTGCTGTTGCTGACCATTAAAATGTACAAAATTTACAATGCTTCAAAAACTAAATAATTTTTTCAATGGCGTAAAATTAGTATATAGGCCAAACAAACTTATTTTCTTGTTTGCCATTGGTGTAGCAAATACAATGTAAATGTACGTATTGGCAACTTGTAACAATTTTGCATCTTGCCATGAGCGAATACCAAACGCTAAATATTGTTACACTTTAAATAAACTGAAACAATGATGTAAAGTTCGTAGCAAGCCCAAACAAACATATTTTCTTGTAGGAGGTCCGTAATATTAATGTAGCCAAAATGTATTATTGTCGATTTCTGGAACCATGTTACAATTATGCATCTTGTTCGAACCCGTTGTCACAGTTTAAAATGATTTGTCACCATTTAAAAGAGAGTAAACACTCTAAAGAATGCATGGGAATCATTGCCCTAAAACTAACACTAATATTTGGGATAAAACAACACATCCAGCTATGAATACAGCACAGACCTGTCGAAAGTTTAACACTAAGCTAACGGGTTCTGCCGAACGGTAGAAATATAGGCAGCTTGTGTCAGAAAAGCTGCCAAATGGCCGATATGGATAGCTAGCGCCAGAAAAGCTGCCGAGGTTTGGAGATAGATAGCAGCTGCCGAAAGAATGCCAAGATATAGCTAACGAGGGGCTGAGATTAGCTACGGATTCTGTACCAAATCTTTAGCTGAGTGTTAAACTTTCGACAGGCCTATACTGTATATGGGATGAAACAACAAATAACCTATGATTACATTTTATGAGAATAAAAGTTCTACTATGTTTCCTTCCATGCACAATGCGACCTCTCAGGAAGCCCTTTAAAGTGCCCAAACATCCGGAACGGCCCGATACAGAGGGTTCATAACTTGCCTATTGTTACGCTTTTCAACAAAATGTCAACACAATATCACAAAATCCGTTACTTTTGATAAAAACGCATAGGCAAACAACAATGACCTGCCCGCTTGACCTTTGATTTTAAATATTTATTATGGGCCAGTATATTTATGTATAGGAAACACAGGTGTTTATTTTGTCTACATCATGGAATACATGCATTGTTTATACTGTATATAACTGCGAATCCCGACACTTCGCATGTATGTGTATTAAATGGAACATCATTTTTTTATATTCCCAAAGAAAGGTCAACCAGACAGGTCAATCATGTTTGCCCATACAAACCTGCCCCGACCCCTATGTTTGTATTGATTGTCCGCCATGTGTGAAATTCAAACATTTTAACACTCAATTCATAGCTTCTGTGTATCTAAGAAATATCTATAAACATCAAAATTATATCTTAAAATTATTGTATATACATATTTATATAGATCTTTTCAGTTTGACAACCTTTTTGTTATTTTTTTTTTTCAAAACAATCAAGCACCTGATATCCTTTTGATACGAATTTCACAAAAATCCCAATCTACTTTAAAATATTGGGCCTAGCGGATTTGGGACCATTTGGTCTAGAACATCGGAACCACTGCGGTAGCTCCGTTGGTAGAGTGCTCGCTCCGTAAGTGGGAGGTCGTGGGTTCGAACCCCGACCGGGTCTGACCCAAGACTTGAAAGTGAGTAGTGACTGTTCTTTCGCCAAGCACTCGGCATTACGAAATGAAAGTCACGATTCTTTCGGATGGGAACTTAAAATAAACGAGGTCCCGTGTCATGGTGGACTTGGCACGCTAAAGAACCCTGCTGTATAATGCCATCAGCGCAACGCACAGGAAAAATTTCTGCACCTTCGCCTATAGCTGGCGATGTCTCGATATAAGTGAAATATTCTTGACTGGGACGTTAAACACCATTACTCACTCACTCACTCACTCCAGAACATCGGGTGAGGAATCAAAGTTCCTTCATCGCCTAGGTTTAAATCTCGCTCAAACACATTCTGGTATAAGTGTGCCAATTCACTTGTCAAAGGTGGGTGGTTTTCCCAGGGACTCTCATTACCCCTACCATTTCAAAACTAATAGCTTAGATATAAGTATCATGATCTTAGGACAAAGATGACCATTTCGTTCACTAGTGCTTGGTTGAACTATCTTTAAGACGTCAGTGTATTATTATTGAAATGAACGTGTCCAGCACAAGATACAAGACGGAGCCGATACTCGTGTTTTTCACGAAATAAGGCAACCATCCCCATCCCACACACCTCCACCAACATCGCCAAAATGAAACTATGAAGAAAAACTTCAAAAAGCATACAGAGTAAAGAAAGGGCTGATAAAAACAAACATTCCACAACAATGATAAATAAATAAAAAAATAAATAAATAAATAAATTCCCCGATCCCTATCCATGACACAAAAAGAGTAATTAATATCTTTTATTAATCAAAATATCAGCATGAAAAGGGAACTCCTGTCCATAACAATAAAAAGTACGAGTTTTGACTCCCAACACGACAAGCGTATTTTTTCTTTCGCGTAACTTATCAATAAAAATTATCACATATCCCCACTGGGGATGGGAACATAGAGATGGTTCAATTAATTACATGTGATTATGCCACTATGGTTTGATCCGAACGCTTTCTGAATCGCACTGATGAGGACGGTGACATGTATTTTGCCCGAAATTGACAGTTCCATTGTGTGAGGACAGAATCTTTCCTGTCAAATTTTAATTTTTCCTCTGTCACAAAATATTTCTCTTTGAACCTTCTTCCTGATTAAAAGTCAGCGATGGGATTGAATTATCTGCAGAAATAAAGATTATACCCAATTTAATTGAATATTTATTGGGGAAGCATATTTTCGGTCCTGATGTAGCACTTCGTGTTACATCCATTTCACGCTTCGCTGATTTCTAAGCAATAAACCTCAGCCAAGCGGTTGTGAATGAATCCCAAAAAACATGTTTCCGGAAAGACGAACGCATTCGCTTTATGCACGCGCTCACGTGCCAAACGTTGCTAAGCGTTTTCAATTTCCGTCGAGTCAGGTGATTTTCGCTTTAAATTTCCACACTTTTCATGTAAATTACATTATTTTGACAAACTTTCGGATGTGATTGGTTAGATATCAATTTTTGATTTTCACACAAAATTAGCGGGTACCATTTTGACTTAAATCGAGAAGGCAAGATAAGATTGATTAAATTCCCATTCATTAATTCGAAAAAGACTATAAGTCATTTACATAACGACTATCTTATCTTACAGAATGGTTAATGAAACAAAACGAACTTTTTACTGAGCATAATGAACAGCGTTTTAAATTCCTATTAATAAAATCTGATAACGAAGAAGTTTTGAGTGGTTTTCGATATTTTACACTTAAAACTCCGATACAAAATCCATAAACTACAATAAAAGACAAATTTTGTTTTATTTGTTTGAGCATTAAATGAAATGATTTCTTTCATGTGATACATCGTTATTGCTATTAGAGCTAAACAATCGAACAAATTGACATAAACTTTTTAAAATCAAATCTATTGATGCGATTAACGTTGTTCCATTAAACGGTAGTTAATATATATTTTCTCCCTTTAAATAGTTTGTAGGATTTTTCTAGGATTTGCAGTACAGTCCTGTCGAAAGTTTAATCCTGAAGTTACGAATTCAAAAACAAACATACCAGTCCATTTCATAATTACAAGTTCAAGGCAAAGTAAAAACTATGGAAATGGCAAATTAAGTTTTACACTTGAACTTTCATCTTTAGGGAAGTGAGACCGGGTACTCCAGAACTGTAAGCACCTCTTGTTTTAAAGTAAGTTAAACATTTGAAATTCCACCATGAAAGTGAGAGCGGGTGCTCCGGAAGTGTAAACACCTCTTTAGCAAGCTAACCTGTCACGTGTGAAATCTAACTTGAGAATGAAACCGGGAACATTGGAACTTTGGGACGTCAAATATATCCAGGGTAATTATGGAAATGAAAAATTGCATTGACCTGGGCTTCAGAAGGAAAAAAAAGAGAAAAAGACCCAAGAGAGATCTGGAGAAGAACAACAGAGAAAGAAAGAAATGATATGGGCTGGCCAAGTTGGAGAACGGCAAAGAACGAAGCCTTAAATAGGACAAAGTAGAGAGAGCTGTGCCTTGCCTTATGCTCTACTAGGAGCGAATTGGAGGATAGGTAGGTAGGTAATTATAGATACATAGATATCATACTTAATAACAATATTGTGATGGCGGAAAATGAGTCGAAACTCAGTTGCCAAATGGCCGAGATATGAATCGATATGGACAGTTAGCGGCCAAAAAGATGTCTGTACTTTTCTATGCAGCAATATACAAAGCAGGCTGCTTGCAAATAAATTGTTGAATCGGGGATATTGCAAGCCTAGGCTTATCACGGCTCTCAAAAAGTTTTATGGCCGTCATCACAGTATTGTTGATAAGTTTGATGTCTCTGTGTCTTGGATTGCCCTGGATATATTTGACGTCCCATAGTTCCATGTTCCTTTCACACAATTTTGATTACACACGTGGCAGGTTGTAGCTAGCTAAACAGGAGGTGCTTACCCTTCTGGAGCACCCGTCCTCGCTTCCCTGGTGGAAGTTCACGAGTCTAACCCAACTTGTTAGTTCCAAAGTTTTTACTTTGCTCCCGATTGTTTTTACTTTGCTCATTCAAAAAGAGCACATGACAACAGTTGTCATGTCCTGTTTTTTAATGCATTATTTTAAAAGAAATTCAAAAACAGCACATGGCAGTATGTTTGTTTTTGGCTGTATATAGTTAGCGAATGGCTTATCTGTTAGCTTTGTTATAAAATTTCGACAGACCTGTACTTTTTGCCCATGACGCATATGCATAAATTGCAATGCCTCTTAAAGTTATCAACCATGGTAGTTTAGCCGAAAGCAATTCAAACCCATTGCCATTTGCTACTTTTAAACGCTATTTAACTATATTTATATATTTTCTTCCTTTGATATCTTATAAAACGTTTCGCATATATATGTGTTAATGATGCAGATGGTTTAATTCACGATGCAAATGCATTGATTTCAATTTCTCTTAAAATTATCCACCGTGGTCGTTTAGCCAAACATGTTGTGATGTGCTGTTTTTAATTTTTATGCGACAATATTTCTCCGCAAAATAGATACAATATGACACGGCAATCATCAATCGGACAAACAATTATGGGACGATAGGGGAAAACCCATCAAAAATACAACCAAAACTTAAAACTGTCGAAATTGACACATTAAGAACTATTCTTTAGTGTTTCCATTTTAGCATAATTTGATGTGGCTACTGAATACCTATACGAAAATATCAACAACGGAATTTTACGGAGGTTCATTTCCCGCCAAAATTTCACAACTATGCGGGGCATCATAAAAAGTTGTGGTTATCAAGGGCAAGAAATAAAGTTCAAAATGTCCTCGGTACGAATGTATAATTTAGTTAACATGGTCTGTTATTTGTTTCACTTCGGAGATAATTATAGTTTTAAAATATACACGACGACCATCAACCCGGACACCATAACATCGGTTACACATTGTATATCTACAGTAAAGACCTGTCAAAAGTTTAACACCGACCGAACGAAAAGGAATCGCGAGCTCTGCTGCCGAATGACCGAGATATTGGGAGACTGTGACGGTAGAGCTATTGAGCTGCCGAAACGCTGTTGCGATATAGCTTCCGAGACAGACAGACAGACCTGTCAAAAGTTTAACACCGACCGAACGAAAAGGAACCACAAGCTCTGCTGCCCGAATGACCGAGATATTGGGAGATTGTGACGGTAGAGCTATTGAGCTGCCGAAACGCTTTCGCGATATAGCTTACAGGGGCCGAAACGAGCTGCGGGTTCGGGACAAATTCCTTAGTTTAGTGTATAACCTTTCGACATGCACAGTACAGACCGGTCAAAAGTTTAACACTGAACTAACGATTTAGTGCTGAATCAACAACTCAATTCTGCCCTCTAACCTTTAACTCGGTAGCTTTTTTAAAATATATCTCCCGAGCTTTTTCGTCACTTGCTGTCCATGCCACGGCTGATCGCCAGTCATGCCGTCGGCGTCCTTTCCTCAGGTCAGTGTTCAACTTTCGACAGGTCCGTATTGCATGTGTATCATATTTATGTTAGTTATATAGGTCAGGGAAACATACCAAGACTTTGGGTGGAAATTGATTGGAAACTGTCTGGTTAAAATGCTAATATTTATATATCCATATCATTTATAATAGATGAATATGAATTTAAAAATAAGTTTAAAATATGTATGGGAAATGATATGAAATAATTTTGGAAGGTTAAGGGTGGAGAGGAGTAACGGAGTTTTACGCCCCAGTTAAGATTTTGTCCGGTTATATCGAGGCAGACAGTTTATGGTGGAGGAAACTGGAGTGTTCGGAGAAAATCACGGACCTTCAACAAGCGAACTGACAAATTTTCCGATACTTGGATCTGTCCGGATCCTAAGTGGGATTCGAATCTAGGCGGTTAGAGGCTCTGTGGTCCAATAGCATGCTCTTTAGACCACCAAGTACCCTGGAAGGGTCGAGAAAATAAGTGTTAAGTCGTAATATAGAATTTGTGATAGGTATAAAAAAACACTCATAACGGAAGGATGATGAGATTCACCGGAAGCAGAGGAACCTTCCGTGTAAAGGTGTATATTTCAGATCTGTGGTTGAAAGCAAACAAATCATGTTACAACGGAAGTGACATGAGATGCACCGGAAGCAGAGGAACCTTCCGTGTAAAGGTGTATATTTCAGATCTGTGGTTGAAAGCAAACAAATCATGTTACAACGGAAGTGACATGAGATGCACCGGAAGCAGAGGAACCTTCCGTGTAAAGGTGTATATTTCAGATTTGGTTGAAAGCAAACAAATCATGTTACAACGAAAGTGACATGAGATGCACCGGAAGCAGAGGAACCTTTCGTGTAAAGGTGTATATTTCGGATCTGTGATTAATAGCAAAAGAATCATCCTACAACAGAAGTGACATACGATGCACCGGAAGAAAAAAACAGAGTCTGTGTTTACATGCGAACATGTTTTGGTGCAAACGTAATGATGAATTTCAATTTTTTTTTTGTGTAAAATGATATCAGAACAAGCGTTGATAATTATATGAAATTCACTTTTATAAATTAAAAGTGACTGAACTTTTGTAAGCAACCAATTTTCTACTGGAAGTTATTGCACCTTAAGCTTGCATCATACTTATGAATTTATCTAAACGCGAAAATTTGAAACACTTACTCACAATTTCAATAAGGATATGTCCAAATTATCTGGTTAAATTCGATTTCATATGACCTTGCCGAATATTTTTTATTTATTAAAAAGTATTTATTTATTTGTTCATTTATTTGATAGTTTATTTATTTATTTGTTTGTTTATTTATTTTTTAAACTCTTATCTACACAGACAGGTAAACATAAGTTATGTTTCAAATTTTTAAAACAACGACGTGGAATTTTTATTTTAAGCCAATCTATAGGATATATTTAGCTGTTTATTAAAGTTCCTTAACCATCCTTTCCGCAAGATAGCTGTCAAGGGATGATTAAATGCGCTAATAAAATAATTTTATCTGGAAAAATCTTGACCACAATCTTAGTTTTCTCGATACATAGCAACACACGATATCACACTCGAGTCTTTACAATGAATAGGAGAGGTAAACTGTTCTACGAAGCACGGTACAGATCTAGACCTGTCGAAAGTTTAACACCAAATCTAACGAAGTAGCGCCGAATCGGAATCGCAACTACTAGCAGTATCTCAGCAGATTTTTGGCAGCATCTATCTATCTCTTAAAAGCTTTTCGACCATAAGCTATCCATTTATTGGTCACTCGGCCGCCAAGCAAACATTTCTTTTTGTTAGCTTAGTGTTTAATTTTCGACAGGTCTGTACAGTAGATGGCTTTTTCAATCAGCCGTCTTGCGTCTTTCCGTTGTTGGCAAATAGAATTATTTCTTGTTAGAGTTGGCGCTGTCAGCTGTGGATCGGACACGTAATTAGAGATGTTTAGGTCGAAATAAATGTAGAAATGATCAGAAAACGCCAGCTTTGCTTGATTGTATCTTAAATCTGCGACAAATTTCCCCAGAGACTTCAAATATTGCGGCTAAACGATCGTTTTCACGGAACAATATGCAAGCCAACTTATGAGGTTGATGAAAACATTTATTTCAGCCTGTTACACACGGGTATTAAATTTCAATGTCAAAAAATATTTCACCTCAAGTTTAAAACAATCCCATGCTTGATTTTGGCTTCAAATAGCCCGGTATTGCAGCTAAACTATCGCCTTCACGGAACAATACTAGTATGCAAGTCTGCTTAAGGGTTCGGTGAAAGCATTTTTTTCAGCCTGTTACAAACGGATATTAAATTTCAAAGTCAAAAATTTAAAACAATCCTATGCCTGAATTTGGCTTCAAATTTTGCAGTTTTGAAATAAAAAGGGTTTTTATAAAAATGCAGATGCAGTGCATGCCATTTTTAACACAGGATAATCCACAATCTGGAACCCAATTCTTGATGTCAAAGTCTTCACATTACAATTGAAACCTTCCATATTGCAAAGGGACCATGTTACCATGGCAATCTAGAGTTTTTCTCGACATCACATCACCTATGAACTTGCATATGGTAAATTAACTTCCAACTAAAACAATTTTGAATCTTTCTTGCCATCACTTATGAACTATGAACTTGCATGTGTTAAATTCATCCCTATTTTCAAGGCAATCTTGCGCCTTTCTCACGAAAGACATTGCATATGGTACGTTCATTTCCAATTATAAGACAATCTTGAACCTTTCAAGACATCACTTGTGAACTTGCACCTCCAACTTGAGCCTTTTATAACATCAATTATAACCATGCACATGGTACATTCACCTCCAATTTTAAGACAATTTTAAGCCTTTCTTGACATCACTTAGTGAACTTGCATATGGTTAATTCACCTCCAATTTTAAGACAATTTAAAGCCTTTCATGACATCACTTATTGCACTTACATGTGGTTCATTCACTTCCAATTTTAAGACAATCTTAAGCGTTTCTTGACATCACTTCTTGAACTTGCATATGGTTCATTCACCTCCAATTTAAAGACAATCTTAAGCCTTTCTTGACATCACTTATTGAACTTGCATATGGTTAATTCACCTCCAATTTTAAGACAATTTTAAGCCTTTCATGACATCACTTATTGCACTTACATGTGGTTCATTACTTCCAATTTTAAGACAATCTTAAAGCGTTTCTTGACATCACTTTCTTGAACTTGCATATGGTTCATTCCCTCCAATTTAAAGACAATCTTAAGCCTTTCTTGACATCACTTATGAACTTGCATATGGTTAATTCACTCCAATTTAAAGACAATCTTGAGCCTTTCTTGACATCACTTATTGAACTTGCATATGGTTCATTCCCCTCCAATTTTAAGAAACTCTTAAGCCTTTCTTGACATCACTTATTGAACTTGCATATGGTTAATTCACCTCCAATTTTAAGACAATCTTGAGCCTTTCTCGGCATCATTTAAATGACAAACTTTTTCCTGAATTGTGCGACTTCGGTGTCAATGTTTGATAGAGAGAATCAGAAGGGAAATCTTTATTAATTATCATCAGGCGGAAAATTCTATTATTTTATGTACTCCGTAGTATATAAGTGATCGTGTCGTCAACGAGAGAAGCACGCCGGAGATTAACGCAAATCCGTCAAAATCAACAGAGCGAGAAATTAATTTTCTAAGAAAATTGAAATTAATGAAGACCAGTTTCTTTCTGCATGACTGATTTCAGAGATTTTCCCATATCAGGGATTGTTTCTTTGAAGATTTTCCTCCAACATGTTGTTTAAGATCATTCACTCTTTAACAATGAGTAAAGTGATAATAACCACTCCCAAAGTACTATCACCATAACCAAAAACAAACATACTAATCCATGTCCAAATCACAATCAAGAAGCAATGTAAAAACTATGGAACTGACAAGTTAGGTTAGACACGTGAACTTCCACCAGGGAAGTGAGACTGGGTGCTCAAGAAGGGTAAGCACCTCTTGTTTAGCTAGCTTCACCCGCCACGTGTGTAATCAAATTTTGTGAAAGGAATCCTAAAATACCACCACTCGATTCCACTCCACTCCCAAACGAGCTATTGGACGGTTAAAATGTCGTCTGTTAAATGCTTTTTAACTTTTTTAAATCTAGGATGAGGTGTCATTTGACGTTTGACATTATTTTGCGGCATGTGTTCAAGCCCCTGAGCCTTTCGAACAATATCTAATGGCTAAAAGTCAAGGTCCATGCCATTCATTTTCTGTCTAAAATTCAAGGTTCATGTTCATTCGTCAAAAAATGTAAGTGGCAACATACCGTTTTTCATATCCAATGGCTAAAATTCAATCTATGCCATTCATTTTATGTCTAAAATTCAAGGTCATGGCTATTCGTCAACAAAAAATAAGTAGCCACACGCCTTTTTTCAGTTTAACATATGTCGTCAAAAAGAGAACCATATATCAATAAAAATCAAATAGATTAAAAATCATTTAAAAAGATCAAGGACTAATGGGACAAGCTGATAGATCCCAGAAATGATTGGCTTAAGAGTTAGTGGCATCTTCAAGGTAATACAAATCGTGCAAGTGTATTCGAGTTCTCAAGGGCATTTGGTTAAACATTTCTAAAGGTCAAAGGTCATGATAAATAAATGTCAGATTTAGCTCAAAATAAAAAAAAAAAATCCGTGAATCTGATTGAAGGATTGAATAAAAAACAAACACACCAATGCATGTCAAAATCACAATCCCAAAGCAAAGTAAAAAAAAGACAAATTAGGTTAACCATATGAATTTCCACACATCCACCAGGGAAGCGAGATCAGGTGCTCGGGAAGGGTAAGCACCTCCTGATAGGCTAGCTACACCCACCACGTGTGCAATAAAATTGAGAGCAAAAGGAACATGGAACTATGGGATAAATACATGTATATCTAGGGTTATCCTTGACACAGAGACATAATACTGTGATGACGGCCATACAACTTTTTAAGGACCCTGACAAGCCCAGGTTTGCAATATCCCTTGGTCAACAAAGAAACGAGAACCGAAACCTGTGTAGAGAAAGGGGAAGTGTTGACGGCCGTAAAACATTTTTGAGGGTCCTGATAAGCCTAGGCTTGCAATATCCCTACTACAATATAGAAACGAGAAACAAAACAACACGTGTTGTAGGAAAAGGGGGAGGAGTCAAATCTCCTGATGTTAACAAGGTTTTCTCCCATTGAAATCATCGTAATTATTTTATTGGTCTTTTCTCTAATTAAAGTTGCTGAGGATGAATATTGCGGAGTAATTCAAGCGGACAAGTCACGGATTACATTCCTTTCTGTGTGCAATTTTTAGTCTTCTTTGAAATTAAAATCAGCGCAGCAGTTTTAATTCTGTTCTCGTATAATACAGCTTGGTTCATGTAGTGTAAAAACGAAAAGACGAAGAGAAAACACAATAAAAACACAACAATGGCCTGAATAGAATTCCCGGCGAGGGTTGCCGAGCGGCACTAAATCTATGTTAGATACAGAACTGACGTGTGATGTATTTATATGGAAAATGATCTCTTTCTATTTATTATATTGATATTTTTTTCTCTGCTCAAAACAATGACAGCGAAAACTATGTGAAAGACTATATCAAGGCCGAACAGAAAACTTATACCCAAGTCTATTGAAAATTATACAAATGGTAGCTCTCAATCATATTCGGCTTCATTGAATATCGGGAAATCTAAAGATTTAAACTAGAATGGCATGTCAGAAAAATTTTAAGCAATTATAATATCATAACAGGACAGGAAAAATTCAATTTGTCAACTCATAACATCTCGTAAATCCGTCGTTTGTGAGTCTTTAATTTCATGTCATAAATCCGTTGTTGGCGATTCTTTAATTTCTGTTTTTGCCTGGAGTTACGCAATTCGATTGTTATCATGAAGAATAAGGTTAGAATATGTTTAATTATGTGGAGAATAATTCGAGCTTTACCATAATTACTGTTTAGATACAGATAATTAAACTTCCAATTATCCTTGAGATTTTTCATATGCTTCTGTTAAGGTATATATACAATTTCTCCAGTTTTTAATATAGGAAAATCCGTCTGACTGATCGTTTTGGAAAAAATGCAAATACTAGTATGCAGATATTATGAACTTTTGGTATCATATTTTTATGACTGAAAAAATTTGAAAATAATATTATTACACTATTTATGCTAGAATGTCGTAACTTTTTCAAAAAAGTTATATCATCTCATTTTTATTATTTTTTTTTTTCAAAATCATATACATGTACATTGTATACTATACCAGTTTTCAAACCCTTTTCGGGTTGTGATTTGTACATGAACTCGATATGTTTGTTGATGATGCTTTTTTCTTTTAATATTAAAATTTTGTAAAGTTCTTTTTGCATTTTATTCATTATCAGCTATTCTTTCTTTTAATCTATTCTGTTTATAAGCTTTTAATTTTTTTCTCTTTTCTTTGTTTTTTTATTATTTCCTCCTAAGCTCATAAATTCTAGCAGGTTATTCCATCTACTATGAATATTTGGGACAAATGCATCATGCATGTGCATATAAGATCGTGTTCCATTTTGGTAATATATATCAGGAATTATTTTTCTATAATTTGGGAACAAAAAAAAAACTCGAATATAGAGAAAGGATTTTCTAAATATTGACAGAAAAAAGTAAGAGTGTAAGAGAAAGTAAGACTTCCCATTCAACAGTTATATTTTTATATATTATTTTATATATTTATTATAAGTTTCTAAATTTACTGCAAGTTAAAGTTTGAAATTTCTCAAAAACTAAGGTATACTCCCTAACGCAAAGTATTTCCTTAGCTTAATTTGGTAAAGGATCTTTGATCCTTTGGGTAGCTTTTCAACATCTTCAAAATAATTTTGGTCCAAGCACTACTGATGAGGAATTGTATTCCGAAACGGCCGTCTAGTGCTGTAAAGTTAAACCTGGTATAATATGTAATTATAATAGCATTTAAAACACTTTTGAAATACTGGGTGCTATTTGAATGCATTCATATATACATATATTTCAACTCTAATAGATATATTCTCGTCAAAATTGGGATTTCCAAATATTAGAGAGTCAGAACCAGAAACGTTATTATTTTATCTGCACAGATTCGAATATATATATATTCGATTGAAAACGTTTTAAAATAAAATTTTGTTCATGGGCATGATGACATAAGACTGTAAGCTATCAAGGTGAGAATGTTAAACAATTAGCTGTTTCGTTTCATTTCTGGATAAAATTTGCATACAGTGCAAGTATAAAAACTAAACCTTAAAGCAAAATATAAATCTGACAATTCTTTGATTTGCAAGGAGAATTTTGAAGAAATTTTTCCCGACCTGTCATGTAAAATTCAAATAAAAATTCGATATATTCAATTTCCTAGTTTGCAAGCACAGTTTTTGCATTATTGTTTCTTTTTTCTGATCTGTCATTTAAAATTAAATACGCTCTACACAAAACTCTATATATTATATTTAATTCATTATTTGATTGCAGAAATTTAATATAGTGTTTTCTTATGTCATGTTTTCTAAATCAAAACAAAAATCTTTGCAACAAGCAACAAGATAAAAAAAATCGGTGCTTTAGTTCAGCTTAATTATAAAAATAGCATCAGCAGTTCAGTAAGGACAATGATTAATTAACGTCTGATAGAAATACAGATGTCACATATTGTATCAGTGTTATTTTTACAGCACTAGACGCCCTTTTCAGAAAACAAATCCGTGTCAGTAGTTCTTGAACCAAACTTGTGAAGCCAAAATTTTTAAGGGGTTGAAAAATATCTAAAGGGACAAAATATATATGTAAGTAGTTGAAAAATGACAATTTTTCATGGATTTCTGATGAAATCATACTATACCAGTTTATTTTACAGCACTAGACGACCGTTTCAGAAAACAATTCTTTATCAGTAGTTCTTGAACGAAAATTATGAAACCAAAATTTTCCTGGGGTTGAAAAATATCCAAAGGAACAAAATATATATCAGTAGTTGAATAATGACAATAATTTATGAACATCTGATGAAAACGAAATGTTACATATTATACCAGTGTTATTATTACAGCTCTAGACAACCGTTTCAAATTTCAATTCCTTATCAGTAGTTCTTGAACGAAAATTATGAAACCAAAATTTTCCTGGGGTTGAAAAATATCCAACGGGACAAAATATATATCAGTAGTTGAATAATGACAATAATTTATGAACATCTGATGAAAACGAAATGTTACATATTATACCAGTGTTATTTTTACAGCTCTAGACAACCGTTTCAAATTTCAATTCCTTATCGGTAGTGCTTGAACCCGAAATTTATGCAACCAAAAAATTCCAAGGGGTTGAAAAAATGTCCAAAGGGCCAATATATATATATAAATCAATAGTTGAATAATGACAATAATTTATAAAAAACGAAATGTTACAACCAGTGTTAATTTTGCAGCTCTAGACAACCGTTTCAAATTTCAATTCCTTAGCAGTAGTGCTTGAAACCAAAATTGTGAAACCCAAATTTTCCAAGAGGTTGAAAAAAATATTCAAGGGCCAAAATACAACTAATCAAATTTAGCTAAGGAAATTTTTTGCATATATGAGGGAGTATACCTTCGATTTTGAGGAATCAAATTTTAACTAGCAGGAAATTTTTCTGACAATAAAAAATATTGCCTTTATGATATCCTCAGGGATGCTTATTTCACAGCAGGGCTGCGTATTAGCATGGTGGATTCTGCTAAATCTGGCATACTTTATACAAACACCCGGTGTTTTCCTTTTTAATTTTTAAACCTATATAAACATTATTTTATTTAATTTTTAATGTGTTAAACCTGCAGGTTTGAATTTACATGGCCATATATACCCGTAACAATAGAACACAACACTGCGTTATCAACCTGTACACTGAGGTGATTGATCGATTTATTTATAAATAATTAAAATATTGATAACATAGTATTTTACATAACATCATGGCCGATTTAAGCTTTTAATCTACCGGGTACTCGGAGAGATGTGACATCGTGGAAAAACAAAGCAATACCTTTCAGTGTATGTATGTATTTATGTACTTCAATATACTTAGGTTGTAGAATATTTGGTGCGTAGTTTAATATTGTATGAGTAAGCACAGTTTCAGAGTTTATCGTTTGATCTCTCGATCTCTCTCTCTCTTTACAAGTGTTTAAAAATTATAGATACATGCATTGTTTTTTAAGGAATTAATTATTGTCTAAATTTGTTGCTAGTTAAAATTTGAAATACCTAAAAAATTAAGGTATACTCTGTCACGCAAACTATTTCCTTAGCTAAATTTGGTAAAATATATTTTGGTTCTTTGGGTATCTTTTCAACATCATGGAGAAAAAAAACTGGTTTCACAATTTTGGTCCAAGCACTGCTGATAAAGAATTGTATTCCGAAGCGACCGTCTAGTGCTGCAAAATTAAAACTGATGTATGTGTAATTAAGTGGTACCGAATATTTATGTCAATGTGTTTTCATGGATTTGATCAACACATGTCAATTCAGTTTAGTATGGAGTAAAATATTATACATTCACCAATACACGTCTAGTTGCATGCGAATAGAATTGTATTAATCAGTCTATTTCTATTTTGTATTTTGATGTAGAAGCTTGTATTTTTGTAGTCTTTATCAGTTCATTTTTATAAAAAAAATATTTTATTATTTTTTAATCTCTTCCGAAAAAATCTTTATTAATAAATAATTAAATAAATAAATAAATACTAATACTAGTAAATGAATAAATAAAAACCACAATAGTGCGGTATTTTACCAATAAAGCTATGTTATTTTTCTTCTACAGTCAAATGAATCTAATTATACTGAATAGAAACTTTATTTTATTTTTATAAGATTTTTTTTTTCAAATTTGGCACGTGCGTAAAACTGAGAGATAACAATAGAAATAGCGTCTTCTCTTTGACTAACAAATGTGTTGTAACAGTATCCAGTCACAAGCCCCGTGATGAATTTGGCCTGTGAACTTCATTATGTTAAGTAACAAATTCTAATTCAGCGCATAACAAAGATGACTTCTTTTCAATTGTTCTGGAGCAATTTACAAGCCATAATTATCCCTGTATGGTCGGGAGGGTAGCAATTCGATTACACGGAAAAGATCCGTTTTAAGTAAAGGGGTTTATTAAAGGATAAGTGGAACGTTGGAAAGGGCAGGTGGAAAGAAAAATGGAGAAAAATATCCAGAGTATCGGTTCGGACACCTGAAGGGGGTTGCAATTATTTGCTTGTTTCCTGTAGAATGACAAAGGAAAGTAGGAATTTATTATAATGTGATGAAAATTAAATTTACGTAAAGACATGTAATTTAGACAGTCTAGGTTATTGATGACGGGGGATGCATCGGAGGGATAATGACACGTCCCCTTTTCAAACACAATTGTGCATGTAACGACTAACCGCTTACTGGGGCCCATATCGAGGGTAATTTAAATTCAAAAATCAAAAATTTAAATTTTTTTACAATTTTTAAAATTTGTTAAGTTCACAAATAAAAAAAAGGAAATTTAGTGCGTTACTTATTTGCATTTTAAAAATATATTTATTTTTTAATTTTCAAAATACGCAGAATTTGCAAGAAAATAATAAAGTTTACATGTGTTTTAGGGATCTTGCAACTACCCGCTGTGATTTTATAATGCTACTGCACTTTAAATAAATTCACAATGCGGTTTGTATTACATATATAATTACTAGCGATTTGTGTCTTTTCGGCAAAACGTGTTATTTATTCATTGTTGAGCTGATCTGATGTCAAAACACGGTCTTTATAATATAGTCTGTTCTACAATGAAACAACTATTTATGGCTTATGAAGTAGAAATGTAATCCCTAACCAAAGTCACTTTATTCATTTTTTTCTCATAATTTTTAATTATGTTTTTCAATACATGTTTAACTTTTTATTAAGAAACACATGTTTTCTAGTGAATAATTTTTTATGACAAAAATTACAAGTTAACAGATTCCAGGAATTTTGTAAGTATATATATTTTCGCGACAGATTGTGCACACTATGTCGAATGATCAAGTCTACATCCTGGATAAATACAATATTTAGAATTTAAATAACAAAATAAACAAGTTAAATAGTCTATTTTTATTTGATAAAATGAATAAATAATTAAAATGTTTAACAACAAATTTAACAAAAAACAAATTTAAGCAACATCTTAGGTATTAAGTTTCCGCGAGTATACGTATGCTTTCAAGAAAACAGTTTATTATTTCTTTTCAAAATCATTATGCGGGGGATTTGTAATTGTTCTAACTGAATAAAAATGGATTTTTCATGGTTTTTCCACCCATAATTTAAACATTTTAAAAACTCATGATAAGAAACGGTTTGAAAAGGAACATAACTTATTATGATATTGCACTGATCATGAAGTTTTATTTACATTAAACCAGTTGCAATTTTACACACTAGACGACCATTTGAAACACAATTCTTATTAGTAGTGGTTGGACCAAAATTGTGAAAGCAAAATATTTTTTCCACAAGATATTGAAAAGAAACACTAAGGTCCAAAATATATATTTTAAACAATTTAGCTAAGGAAAATTTTGCATGAGGAAGTACACCTTTGTTTTTGAGGAATTTCAGATTTTAACGAGCAGCGAAATATTCCGAAATAGGACAGACACTCTGGGACACAGACAAAAAGATATCTAGGATTGTGGTTTGAGAGCATACCTTCAATATTTTTATTTTCATTATAATCATTATTAGATTAATTATATTGTTTACAAGTGATTAAAACATTTCTTTATCACACTAATTCATCCAACACATGCAACACATTGTGTATATGATAGTAATAAACTGTAAAACGAGTCTTCAGCTCAAAATTTTAATATGTATACAGGAAATATTAATCAAAAACTAAGGTATACTCTCTCATGCAAAGTATTTCTTTAGCTTAATTTGGTACTATACATTTTGGTCCTTTGGGTATCTTTTCAACATCTTGAAAAAAAATTAGTTTCACAATTTTGGTCAAAGCACTACTAATGAGAATCGTATTCCGAAACAAACGTCTAGTGCTGTAAAATTATAACACTGGTATAATATGTAATTAGTTCAACAAATTAGTTGAAAAAATGGTTTCACAATTTGAACCAAGCACTACTGATGAGGGGAATTGTATCCTGAAACAGCCGCCTAGTACTAGTGCTGTAAAATTACAACACTGGCCCGGTTTCACAATCATTCCTTAGCTAAGATTTTCCTTACTTAAATTTAGCAAATTTTGGTTTCTCTTTTTGAACTATTGATGAAAATTTTTGTCAAAACTAAATGCAAATGTGTTAATCTTGATGTGATCTTAAAAATAACACCTTAAATTCTGAATATCTTGATAATTAACAAAATTATGAAGATTTAAAATTTTGCAAGATTTAAGTTAAGGAAAATCTTAGCCAAGAAATGATTGTGAAACCGGGGTCTGGTATAATATGTAATTAGTATTATTCTAGTAGTAATAGTAGTAGTATTAGTATTTAGTACATCTATTACATATTTTTTTTGAAATTTCAAACATAATCGTGTGATAAAATTTTCTATTCAATGCAAATCATTTTAATCTAGAAAGTAAGAATGATATCATTGAATGTCTGCGTATGTAAATAAGTTATGTATATAATAAAGATATACATGGTGTGTTGTTATGACTGAGAGATACCGCTAGAGGAATGTCATTTCAGCGCCAGTTTTTATCCAATCAATGGTTATCAGACAACGTATGTTTACTATGTGTACAACCCACATCACACGTAAATCTCTCTCTCTCTCTCTCTCTCTCTCTCTTACAAACACACATACAGGGAGTGAGAGATAAATGTGTGGTGTGAATTGTACAGTTTCAAGTACAACATTACTCTGCAGCCTACTATTTGGTTTATCGAATGCACCAAAATAAATCCACAACTTCACATCTTATAATACTCTCTCTCTCCTGTGTATGTGTGTTTTAAAAACTAAAATTGACTATTACAACATATGCGAACATCTTATGCTAAAACAGAACTATGGTGCATTTGATAATTAAAACGGTATACTTCAGAAGTTGTGAGTGAAACAAACATTTTATCTTCTTAATTTAACGAGAGAGAGAGAGAGAGAGAGAGAGAGAGAGAGATTATTGCATATGTGAAGTATATAGTTTTACTTTCCATTTTACAACAAAATGAACTCATGATGGTGCATTCGTTAAACTAAATGGTGGACTTCAGAATTGAGTTTGAGTTATTTAAAAATACACATTTTATCTTAATTTAACTAGAACCTGGTAAAATGTAGACCAAATAGTTCATAAATATGAATTATTTCTGAATTTCCAGATCCGGATGAAAAGATAACATAAATACACATCGATTGCATATTATACCAGTGTTAATTTTACAGCACTAGACGGTCGTTTCGGAATGCAATTTCTCACCAGTAGGTGTTTGGACCAAAATTATGAAACTAATTTTTTTCCCAAAGGGGTTGTAAAAATATCCAAAGAACTAAATATATTTAACAAAATTTAGGAAATACTTTGCATGAGGGAGTATACCTTAGTTTTTTTGTGATTTAATATTAGTTCTTCTTTGACTTGAATTTCAGCATAGAATTAACTGATGATAGATAATTCAAATCAAAGAAAACCATGTGTTTTTTAGATTTTTATTTTATTTTTTAATTTTTATTTCCATTTATTATGTTGTTTCTATAATTTTATAAACCTTTGGATTAAAACGTTTTTGAAGCCTGGGTATACGCCTTATTCTACTTAATCAATTAAAAATCATAAATTCTGATTTAAAAGTTGAAAACAAATGACATAAATCATTGATAGAAAGACTCCTCTATACATAATTTTTGAAATAGAATAAAGTTTAAGATATTAAAAGTAATTTTAAGTCAACATTAGAAATTATGGTTTTATTTTTGAACATGAAGTCAATAAGGAAAAAATAATTTGAATGATAATCCCTACAATGAGGAAATGTGTTGACATGTGATCAGTGCATCAGGCCCAAGTTTCACAATCATTCCTTAGCCGAGTTTCCTTAACATAAATTTAGCAAATTTTTGTAATCTCTTTTTGGAACTACTGGGGAATATTTTTGTCAAAATAAATGCAAATGTTGTAATCTAGAAGTGGTCTTACAAATGACACCTTAAATTCCTTAATATGTTGAAAATTAACAAAATTACAGAGATTCTGAATTTTTCAAAATTTAAGTTAAGGAAAAATCTTAGCTAATGAACGATTGTGAAACTAGGGTCTGTCTATTAAATCCAACTGAATTTATTTTAAGGTTATTTCCCTTTGGGTAGACATAAGTTTGGTGTCTCCGTGTCCAGGATTGTAACGTTATGGATATATTTGACGTCCCATATGTTCATGTTCCTTTCAAACAATTTTGATTACACACGTGGCAGGTGTAGGTAGCTAAACAGGAGATACTTAACCTTCCGGAGCACCCTGTCTCACTTTCTTGGTTAAAAGTCACGTGCCTAACCTAACTTGTCAGTTCCAAAGTTTTTACTTTGCTTCTGGATTGTGATTCAGACATGGATTAGTGTGTTTGTTTTTGATTTAAACATAACCTTCTTAACAGCATAAACAATTACAATGCATATACCATAAACCCGCTTTATAATCTTTAAATGCAAAGGTTGGCGTTTATCAAATCTTTAAAGAAAAAAATTAATTATCAATTAGAGGTGTTTTAATTAATTAATTACAAATATTATCGTATTATTAAATAGCATTATATGCCTTAGTAACATGTCTCACTGAGTTGCTGTAATTTTCGAGGAGCCAATTATAGACTTCATGATGTGTTTGTGAGATAGCTAGCTAGCTAACTCAGCTACAAGCAATGAAATATCAGAGTAATTAGACGCTGATATTGATGTGTATCTTGGCACTAAAACCTGCCATCGGGATTTTTCACAATATGTCAGTCATCAAATACTGCTCCAAATTAACACTTTTTATTAATATTCATCGCCAGAAATGCCTCATAAAATGCTGGAAACGTGCTAGGTTTTACATGGTTTAGGAATTATACAAGTCGTCGAAAATGCTGAAAATTGGCGGCTTTTATCAAAATTATGCACAAAAAATGACTTAAAAGCGTGTTAAATTTTACTTCATATGGACAAGTGGTATTTATTTCATTTTGGTAAAGCTGTTGGGGTTATTGCAACTGGGCATGGACTACAGAAGTGCTATTATTCTATAAGTTTGGATAAACGGTTTCATTTTCGAATATCTAAGTTTTTAGATAATTTTAATTATCTCGTTAAACTTGTTGCATTTTCTATAATGCTAATATTAAAATGAAAATTCTAAAAAAAGGAATAACCTCAATAAAGACATGATTAACACACACAGCATTTTGACTGTATAATACTCCAGAAAATGAAATAGTATTTGTTGTTGTTGTTGTTGTTGTTGTTGACAAAGATATCATAGACCTTTCTTATTAAATTCTACCATTCAATAAATTAAAAAAATGTAATTGGTAATTGACGAAGACAAGACAAGTTAAAACATGATTACGTTTTTTTTAATTGTGATTTCAAAAATCTTTTAAATTCTAGACAACATATTTTAAATGATTTTGTATCTTGTAAATAGCAAGAAAATTTTTAAGTATTGTTTTCTCGTAATGAATTAGTATTTAACGTGTGGAGGCTATAACAAGAACTATATATTTTTAAAGTGTTGTGAATAAAACAGTTCCAATATATCGCATAACAAAAATTTGCCAAAACGTATTTTTTATATATTAAATATCTTTAATATAATTCGAAGTGTCTCATAAGACTTTTAGGAAGCTGGATGTAATATCTTTATGTATTTACATGTACATAACCTGTGGTACCGTTATGGAATCATCATTTGTTGTTGCTGTTGTTGTTGTTCTTCTTCTTCTTATTATTATTATTGTTATTTTAATCATTCAACATATCATTTTTTGAATTATTGAATGAAAAAAATTAAAAACATTGTATGCGACATATTTATTATCCTTCCTTCCTCCTAACGTTTCCGTCATAATGCATTACAATATTCAAAGAATTGCCATGTTTATATACCCAAATTTTAAATATGTTTAAAAAATTGATAAATTTTTGCATGCTTAAATTGATATGTATTTTTTTTTAAAAAGTAATTACCCATTTAAAACTTTACAACCTTGAAAATATGAAATAAAACAAAATATTTGAAATACCTTAAAAGTAATTTACCGGTATTGCAGTTATATATTGAAAACAGATCGCAGATACAGTTTCTGACATGTCACGGTGTTGTAATATTTTGTACTTTGTATTTTATAAATAACGGTTATTAATAAAAATCATAATTAATAAATAATATAAAAAAGCATAAAACGACGGAGATAAATTCCCAATATGCGTCAGTTCAAGTTAATTTATGAAATCCCTTCACAATAGTACAAAAATATTAAAAATAAAATCTCTATTAATGAAAATCTATTGAGACCGAAAAGCGCATCCCTAGATCTCTGAAAGGTCCTAGATGTCACGGAGAATGCATTCGACATCATGGATGGCAGATCACAGGACGATAATTTTATATAGATAAAGCGCTGGGTGAAGAGGGTCATCCTTTAATGTTTCGTCGAGATGCAAATATCAGAGAAAACTGTACATAAAAATTTAATATTTTCACTAGACTGATTTTGATGACTTTTTTGGTAAAATATTAGTTTTTTGACAGAAATATGTGATACACTTTGTTGCTGTTGCGTCATACAGGGAATACCATTGACACCATCATCATTATCATTATTAATTATATTTTTAGCACTTAATGTTTCTTTATTATATAATCAACTTTATATTGCAGAATTTGTCAATTAAAAAACAATTTGTTTTTTGTTCACCATGAGGGATTTTCCTTTGGGACATGGGCTATAGCGTCAACCACTACAAACAAGTTAATTTCATTATTCCACATTTTGCATTTTGTAAATAAATATTTTGTTATATTTTCTCTAAAACATAACAGTGCAGTCCTGTCGAAAGTTTAACACTGAGCAAACAAATTGGACCCAAAGCTCGGATGCTGAGTTGCCGGGATATGGATAGCTAGTGACCAACAAGCCGCCTATGGATATAGCCGAGATCAGCTGCCGAAAAACCTGACGAGATATATCGAACGAGGGACGACATGAGCTAATTGACGTATCGCTGACCACGCCCACAATGTTCCGACAAAAGGGTGGTATGCTTGAATTACACATAAAAACAATGAAAACTCGTCATGAATTGCGCCGTTTAATGACGTCACTGACACTAGTACGTCACTAGTTTCCGTGACGCTGCTTTGGTACCGTGATGGCGGCCTTTGTCGGAACATTGTGGGCGTGGCCGGCGATCCCTCAATTGTTACCTCGATGGAAAACTTTCGACAGGTATGTACTCTAAGATGCAAGTGTTGCTTACTTTGAAAAGTAAATACAAGATTTTTTATTCTCAACTATAAGCACACCTAAAACAAAACGACTTGGTCTGATGGATGGTTGGTTGAATGTTGTTTAACGTCGCATCAGCGTTTTTCATCTAACAGGTACAGGCTAATACAAAAGGGAAAATTTACTTTCTTACTTGCCATCGACTTGGATCGAGCCCATAATCAAGAAACGCCTCCTAGCCGCCCTGATATAGTTATGCTTATAACAATATGCAATAATAATAATAATAATAATAATAGATGTCTTACCTTGTCCAGTCCAAAAGAATTTTTGTATCTGAAATAGAGAAAAAAAAATTTAAGTTGTAATTAATTTGATTATTTCTGAAAACACTGTATTGATGGCAACCATAGTATCTATAGTAAATAACATTCAGAACATTCGAAAATTTATTACAGTCGAACCTGCCTTAAAGTCCACCTCTATATAAGGACCATCTGCTTATAAAGGCCAGTAGAATTGTGTCCCAATTGTTCTTTACTCATATTATTTGAACCTGTATATAAAGGTCATTTGTCCATAAAGGTCACTTTTACTGGTTTTCTTGGGTGGCCTTTAAAGACAGGTTTAATTGTATAAGTGGCACCTGCCCATAAAGGCCACTTTTACTGGTTCTCTTGGGTGGCCTTTAAAGACAGGTTTGATTGTATATGACAGCAAGGTAGATTGGGAAATATATATGATGCTTCCCTAAGTGAACTCATCCAGAGTCGTGTGTAAGAACCCCTGTTGAAATTTAGAAAAAGGCAAGGTCAATAAGCTTTTAACAAACCAAAAACGAGTACAACACTGAGCTTCCGGTACACATGCCCTTTCCTGTGACACTAAGAAATTGGTCTCAATTTACAAAATTTTAGTCAGGTTTATTTTATGGATACAATGTTCTTTCTTTTAATGTTTTGTGCTTCCACGAATTTCTTTCCTTTGAAACATCTTTCTATCGAAATTATACTCTTTGTGTATGTAATTCTCTCTCTCTCCTCTCTCTCTCGTGTTCTTCAATTACAAGTCTCTCTCTCTCTCTCTCTCTCTCTCTCTCGTTTTCTTCAATTACAAGTCTCTCTCTCTCTCTTCTCTCTCTCTCTCTCTCTCTCTCTCTCATTTTCTTTAATTACAAGTGTCATTATTTTTTTTATCAAAAAGTAAAAGTTCTCTTAAATACTCATATTTCAAATCTAATGTAATCACAACTAAAACACATCAATATTTCTAAAGAAATCAGAATCGTAGCGAGATACATGTATCTTAACACATTGTGCTTTACAATGGCGTACAATACAGACCATTCGAAAGTTTAACTTTAAGCTAGTACTGTCGAATTGAGGCAGCTTATCTCGGGTCCTCTTTATCTCAGTATATCTCAACAATTTTTCGCCAGCTGCAATGTATCTCTAGGTAGGTTTTTGGCCACAAGTTGTCAATATCTCGACAGCCGAGCATGGACTCATATTCGTTAGCTCAGCGTTAAACTTTCGACAGGTCTGTACTATACATAAATACTTGAATGGGGGAGACTTGTATATAAAAACTTTATCTGATAAAAGACACATAATACTATAAAGAAAAAAGTGTGAAATTAACGAGAAAACTTTAACAAAATCAAGAAATAGGAAACCATTACTATGTGTGTCTGTCCATTGTTCAAAACTGAATACGACAACCAATGAAACGGTCGTTTACTATTATAAAGAACGGTGTAATACCGTGTCTGAACAAAAAAGAAATACAAATTATGAATACATGTTACAAGATGTTTACAACACAAAGTAATGTAGTTTAAATATAATTGCTATTGCTAGTATAAGAGGAGTTTATTTATTTATTTACTTATTTATTTATTTCTATTTTTTCATTTCTATTTATTTCTATTTTATTCCATGTTCATTTATTTTTTTTACTTGTTATTTTATTAATATTTATTTTCAAAAATTATTTAAGGGATTTGTTGTTAAAACGACGCACAGAACAGCTTTAGAAATGCAAAAATAATTGAACAGGCGGTGTCAATGAGAGAGAGAGAGAGAGAGAGAGAGAGAGAGAGTACATAATCCATGGATGATATGGTTTTTAGCTAAAATTCAACTATGACGAATTCGATAAACTACACGAGAGACTTCAGGATTGAGTTTGAGTTGTAATTAAAACAACAAGTGCCAAAGAAGTTGTGATTTCAGAACACAGCTCTTGGCCAAATGCACTGTTTTACCACTGCTGTAGCTCAGCTGGTAGATGCTCGCTCCGTAAGTGGGAAGTCGTGGGTTCGAACCCCGACCAGCTCTGACCCAAGATTTAATAGTGGGTAGTGACTGTTCTTTCGTCAAGCACTCGGCACTACGAAATGAAATTAACGGTTCATTCCGATGGGAACTTAAAATAAACGAGGTTCCGTGTCACGGTAGGCTTGAGAACCCTGCTGTATAATGCCATCAGCGCAACGCACAGGCAAAATTTCTGCACCTTCGCCTATAGCTGGCGACGTCTCGATATAAGTGCAATATTCTTGACTGGGACGTTAAACACCATTATTCAACTCAACAATGCACTATTTCTGTGTGTTGATTATATCATAAATTAGTGTCCAAATAGACCGTGCACACTTTGGATGTAAATAATAAATGCATTCACTCTTTATTGCACAATATAACTGAGGCGTGAAAGCTTCAAAGCAAGCATTGAGCTTTAAACAAAATAATAGATTTCTGCAAAAAACTTATCTTTTTTTTTATTGGAGTGCAGTATTAAATGCAGTTGGTTTTTTTTCGCTCTACTAGAAGCATCTGTATTTTCACCGGTTATTGATATGATGATACAATTGTGTTTAGTTGAAGATCACATGAAACTATGGCGAGCTCAAAATGAGATTTGATAGTTCTATCACTTATATTGTGATTTAGCCAGCCATGGCTTATAACGCCTTTTGTTGGAAATTTATATCCAGTGCTTTCAGTATTTGCGTATCTGTTCTTGTTCTCTTTTATTTCGATTTGTGTGGTGTTCTTGATTACACTGACTTTGGTCAGATACATGCTTTTGACACTGGTTCCTTTCTAAGAGATAGACATTTTCTTAGCTCATGTCGTATGTGGGAGGTCGTGGGTTGGAACCCCGACCGAGTCTGATAGACCTGAAAACAGGTAGTAATTGCTCTTTCGCAAAGCACTTGGCATTTAGAAAATGCGTTCTTCGGCTTTAACAACCGATGCACCATGTAACAGCAGGCATGGTACGTTAGAGAACCCTCCCAGTGCAATGCCTGAGTTCACTGCAAAAGTCAAAAGTTCTAGCTAGTGACATCTCAAAATAAGTGAATTATCTTGACTGAGACGTAAAACACCACCATTCAATCAATCAATCAATCAATCAATCGATCAATCAATCAATCGATCGATCGATCAATCCTTAGCTGATGTGGGGTAAAGCAAGAGGCAATCACCTACTTAGCTCATTTTGGTTGATGTGATTGGCCATTTATCTCTGCATCTATATGGGTTGTTGGGTGTCACATGCATGACAGAATTTTAAACCAGGCGTATAAAGTTGACACCAATTTTGTCATGTACGACCAAACAAAATATTTAAAAACATATATCTAGAATTTTATCATTCCTGCAATCACATTTTACAATATCAGATAAGGACTATATAGACCTGCTGAAAGTTTAACACTAGGCTAACGAAATCGACGTCTTATCTTGGTTTATCGTTAGCTGTATTTCGACAATTTTTCGACAGTTGTTATATATCTGTCAGCACATTTTCTCTTCAACTTCAACTTTGGTACTTGATAACATCCGCAAGCAGACATCACATCAAGGAGAAAACTACTATGTTTATGTCACAGTGTGCAGTGTGGAGTTTAGTATGGTGCGCAGTAAAACAAACAAACAAGTATATGCACAGTACGGGTTACTGGCAGCTCCGAACAGCGGCCAACCAACATTCGTATCTCTTTTATGACATATGGAGCTAGGAGGTGGGCGCTGTTTCGGAGGTAAGGGTTACTGGTTGTTTATGGTGCACGTGCTCCAGTGGTTGCAATGTAAAACTTGTCTAGATCTGGTACAGCTACAACACCAATTGTCAACTGGTTCAGCTTCTAGCTATCCATATCTAGACCGATCGACAGCCGAGGTTTGACTCCTTTTTGTCAGCCCAGAAGTAACCTTTTGACAGGTCTCTACTGTATGAGAGAATCGCCCAGGCTTTATGGACCCCAAAATCACTTTAATCACACCCCTGGATATCATATATATACTACAATGAGACACAGTGCTCTTAGAAAGTGGGCAGTGGCTGCTCGTTCGCCAAACACTCGGCATTACGAAATGAAAGTCACAAGTGTTTCGGATTAGAACTTAAAATAAACGAGGTCCCCTGTTACAGTATGCTTGGTACGGTTAAGAATCCTAGTGTACAATGTCATCAGCGCAACGTACAGGCAACATTTCTGCACCTTCGGCTATAGCTGGCTACGTTTCGATATAAGTGAAATGTTTTTGAAAGAGATATTAAACACCATTCCGTACTCAAATTAAATCAATGATTCACGTATCAAATTGAATTTGTAGGTCAGAGGTCAAGGTGTCAAGGTCAAATATTAAAATAGGTAGGTCCCGTTGGTGATGCTTGGGGAAGGACATTTGTTTTATCAAAAGACTGCTCGAATACCATCAATTACATACAAACTGATGACACATGAGTAATATGGGCCCATAATCTCTCTCTCTCTCTCTCTCTCTCTCTCTCTCTCTGTGATCACCCACGTAATTTTTCCACGTTACCATTTGTCATCAAGTCATGTTTAATTGACAGTATGACGAAGCCGGTAGCTTTTTAGACATCTCTGGTCACACCGACAGACATCATGGCGAGAAACATCTCTCGAATTCTCAGTTAGTTGGGCTAATTTCCACCTCAAATACAATTTGGCAGTGATTCAAGGCTACCCTACTACGATTATAATCTTATACCCGTAATTCTACCAGCTTTAAGATGCGTACATGATATGTGCTTGTGTCAAAAATTGTCGGAGGAAAAATAATTGCCCGATGTTATCAACCGTACTCATTCATGTATATCTCCCCTGTATAGAGGCCAATGTGGTTCACTTACAAGAAACAAAAAAGTCAACTAGATTTTTTTCTTCTAACAATAATTAGTTACGACCGACATATAATTATGTTTTGATTTTTTTTGTCAGGATTAAAAAATATTAAAAAGGTAGTATAGGAATGGTGATCAATCACTTTCGCTATTGCCGATAACTTTGACAACTTGAACCTACAGCAAATCAGCCACACGTCTCCAATAAGAAATTCCATTTAACTGTAAAAGTTAAGCCAGGCATTACTTATAAAAAACCTCAAAGACCTATGACATCGGTTTAGTAGGATGCAGTTAAAAAGCAAACATACCAATTCTTGCCCAAATCACAACACCAAAACAAAGTAAAAACAAACGCCCCAATCCATGTCCAAATTACAATCCCAAAGCAAAGTAAAAACAAACATTCCAATCCATGTTTAAATCACAATACAAAAGCAAAGTAAAAACAAACATACCAATCCATGTCCAAATCACAACCCCAAAGCAATGTGAAAACAAATATACCAATCCATGTCCAAATCACAATCCCAAAACAAAGTAAAAAGAAACGTACCAATTCATGTCCATTTTACAATCCCAAAGCAAAGTAAAACGAAACGTACCAATTCATGTCCATTTTACAATCCCAAAGCAAAGTAAAACGAAACGTACCAATTCATGTCCAAATTACAATCCCAAAGCAAAGTAAAAAGAAACATAGTGATACCAATCCATGTCCAAATTACAATCCCAAAGCAAAATAAAAAGAAACATACCAATCCATGTCTAAATTACAATCCTAAAGCAAAGTAAAAAGAAACATACCAATCCATGTCTAAATTACAATCCTAAAGCAAAGTAAAAAGAAACGTACCAATTCATGTCCAAATTACAATCCCAAAGCAAAGTAAAAAGAAACACAGTGATACCAATCCATGCCCAATTTACAATCCCAAAGCAAAGTAAAAAGAAACATACCAATCCATGTCCAAATTACAATACCAAAGCAAAGTAAAAAGAAACGTACCAATTCATGTCCAAATTACAATCCCAAAGCAAAGTAAAACGAAACGTACCAATTCATGTCCAAATTACAATCCCAAAGCAAAGTAAAAAGAAACATAGTGATACCAATCCATGTCCAAATTACAATCCCAAAGCAAAATAAAAAGAAACATACCAATCCATGTCTAAATTACAATCCTAAAGCAAAGTAAAAAGAAACATACCAATCCATGTCTAAATTACAATCCTAAAGCAAAGTAAAAAGAAACGTACCAATTCATGTCCAAATTACAATCCCAAAGCAAAGTAAAAAGAAACACAGTGATACTAATCCATGCCCAATTTACAATCCCAAAGCAAAGTAAAAACAAACATACCAATCCATGTCCAAATTACAATACCATAGCAAAGTAAAAAGAAACGTACCAATTCATGTCCAAATTACAATCCCAAAGCAAAGTAAAAAGAAACACAGTGATACCAATCCATGCCCAAATTACAATCCCAAAGCAAAGTAAAAACAAACATACCAATCCATATCGAAATTGCAATACCAAAGCAAAGTAAAAAGAAACGTACCAATCCATATCCAAATTGCAATACCAAAGCAAAGTAAAAAGAAACGTACCAATCCATGTCCAAATTACAATACCAAAGCAAAGTAAAAACAAACATACCAATTCATGTCCAAATTACAATCCCAAACCAAAGTAAAAGAAACATACCAATCCATGTCCAAATTACAATACCATAGCAAAGTAAAAAGAAACGTACCAATTCATGTCCAAATTACAATCCCAAAGCAAAGTAAAAAGAAACACAGTGATACCAATCCATGCCCAATTTACAATCCCAAAGCAAAGTAAAAACAAACATACCAATCTATGTCCAAATTACAATACCAAAGCAAAGTAAAAAGAAACGTACCAATTCATGTCCAAATTACAATCCCAAAGCAAAGTAAAACGAAACGTACCAATTCATGTCCAAATTACAATCCCAAAGCAAAGTAAAAAGAAACATAGTGATACCAATCCATGTCCAAATTACAATCCCAAAGCAAAATAAAAAGAAACATACCAATATATGTCTAAATTACAATCCTAAAGCAAAGTAAAAAGAAACATACCAATCCATGTCTAAATTACAATCCTAAAGCAAAGTAAAAAGAAACGTACCAATTCATGTCCAAATTACAATCCCAAAGCAAAGTAAAAAGAAACACAGTGATACCAATCCATGCCCAATTTACAATCCCAAAGCAAAGTAAAAAGAAACATACCAATCCATGTCCAAATTACAATACCATAGCAAAGTAAAAAGAAACGTACCAATTCATGTCCAAATTACAATCCCAAAGCAAAGTAAAAAGAAACACAGTGATACCAATCCATGCCCAATTTACAATCCCAAAGCAAAGTAAAAACAAACATACCAATCCATATCGAAATTGCAATACCAAAGCAAAGTAAAAACAAACATACCAATCCATATCCAAATTGCAATACCAAAGCAAAGTAAAAAGAAACGTACCAATCCATGTCCAAATTACAATACCAAAGCAAAGTAAAAACAAACATACCAATTCATGTCCAAATTACAATCCCAAACCAAAGTAAAAGAAACATACCAATCATGTCCAAATTACGATCCTAAAGCAAAGTAAAAAGAAACATACCAATCCATGTCCAAATTACAATCCAAAAGCAAGGTAAAAACAAACATACCAATCCATGTCCAAATCACAATCCCAAAGCAAAGTAACAACAAACACATCAATCCATGTCCAAATACAATACCAAAGCAAAGTAAAAACAAACATACCAATCCATGTCCAAATTACAATACCAAAGCAAAGTAAAAACACACATACCAATCCATGTCCAAATACAATACCAAAGTAAAGTAAAAACAAACATACCAATCCATGTCCAAATACAATACCAAAGCAAAGTAAAAACAAACATACCAATCCATGTCCAAATTGCAATACCAAAGCAAAGTAAAAAGGAACGTACCAATTCATGTCCAAATTACAATCCCAAAGCAAAGTACAATGTAAAAAGAAACATACCAATCATGTCCAAATTACGATCCTAAAGCAAAGTAAAAAGAAACATACCAATTCATGTCCAAATTACAATCCCAAAGCAATATGAAAACAAACATACCAATCCATGTCCAAATTACAATACCAAAGCAAAGTAAAAACAAACCTACCAATTCATGTCCAAATTACAATCCTAAAGCAAAGTAAAAAGAAACATACCAATCCATGTCCAAATTACGATCCTAAAGCAAAGTAAAAAGAAACATACCAATTCATGTCCAAATTACAATCCCAAAGCAATATGAAAACAAACATACCAATCCATGTCCAAATTACAATACCAAAGCAAAGTAAAAACAAACCTACCAATTCATGTCCAAATTACAATCCCAAAGCAAAGTAAAAAGAAACATACCAATCCATGTCAAAATTACAATCCCAAAGCAAAGTAAAAACGAATATACCAATTCATGTCCAAATTACAATCCCAAAGCAAAGTAAAAAGAAACGTACCAATCCATGTCCAAATCACAATCCCAAAGCAAAGTAAAAAGAAACATACCAATCCATGTCCAAATCACAATCCTAAAGACATACCAATCCATGTCCAAATCACAATCCTAAAGACATACCAATCCATGTCCAAATCACAATCCCAAAGCAAAGTAAAAAGAAACATACCAATCCATGTCCAAATCACAATCCCAAAGCAAAGTAAAAAGAAACATACCAATCCATGTCCAAATCACAATCCCAAAGCAAAGTAAAAAGAAACATACCAATCCATGTCCAAATCACAATCCCAAAGCAAAGTAAAAAGAAACATACCAATCCATGTCCAAATCACAATCCTAAAGACATACCAATCCATGTCCAAATCACAATCCCAAAGCAAAGTTAAAACACCGAAACAGGAAATTTAAGTTCAACATGGGTACTTCCAGCAGGGAAGTGAGCCTGGGTGCTCCGGAAGAGTAATCACTCTTGTTTAGCTAATACGCCGGTCACATGTGAAATCAAAATTGAGAATGAAAGGAACATGGAATTATGCGACGTCAAATATATCCATGGTAATTTTGCATACGGAGTCATCATACTCATGATATCAACAATATTGTGATGGCGTTCATAAAACTTTTTGAAGGACTTGATCATGTTAAGTCTAGGTTAGCAATATCCCATGGTCAACAAGTTATTTATAAGCAGCTTGCTTCGAAGCATAAAGTTCCCGTTTTGGGAACAAACTCTATCATAGGGTATTGTCTGTAAAACAAATGTACCATAAACAGGAGAAACAAGTATATTGCTGCATAGAAAAGGAAAACAGACAATAGAAAAATTGGAGTCATCTCGTTTGTCATAACTGTAAAACAAATGCACAATAATCAGGTATATTGCTGCATAGAAAAGTTGGGCCAATTATTGAAAATTAACTCAAACAGGACATGGTAAACTGAATCCGATAAATTCAGAAAATACTAATATTACATATTATACTAGTTTTAATTTTACAACACTATACGGTCGTTTCGGAATACATTCCTCCTCGGTAGTGCTTGAACCAAAATTATAAAACCATTTTTTTTCAAGCTGATAAAAAAATACCCAAAAAGATCAAAATATATTTTACGGGCAAATTTAGCTAAGGAAATACTTTGCATGAGGGAGTATGCCTTAGTTTATCATTCACGAGTGACCAAAACTGTGAAACCAAAATGTTTTCAAGATAATGAAAAATATCCAAAAGGACCAAAATATATTTTACGGGCAAATTTAGCTAAGAAAGAATTTGCATCAGTGTATCATTCACAAAGACCCATTACTAGTACAGTCCAACCTGCCTTAAAGGCCGCCTCTATATAAGGACCACCTTCTTATAAAGACCAGTAGCATTGTATCCCAATTGTTCTTCATTCATATTACTTTAACCTGTGTATAAAGGCCAACTGCCCATAAAGGCCACTTTTACTGATTCTTGGGTGGCCTTTACAGACAGGTTTGACTGTATGTTAATTATACAACAATTATGTCACTATCGTCGGGATGTTTTATACCAATGCATAACATAGCCATATGAATGCAATACATACACAACATTTATTATTGAATATTCAGTGTCGTGGAGTTCACAGGCAAGCTGCTTACATTCTCAGCAAGGGGAAAATAGGATTAGGAAAATTAAACGATATTCTTTTATATAAAGATAATTGGTTTTGATTTTTTCAGTAAAGGAAGCAAAAGCCGCATATCCGAGATTCTTTTGGTAACCATCTAGCGTTAAGTAACTCGATTTTATTAAAGCACAATATTTGCGCAGCTTGTTCAATGTGGTTATAGGTAGACCATTGACAGAAAACCAAAGCAATGAGGCGAAATCCTCACTTTAATTGTATTTGAAGCTCCGCACGGTAATATGAACAATGGTTTAAATAGCAGCAAGGGATATGAACAAACTTTATGGACAAACTGAATACCAAATGTGGTATTGCTTTTTTGTGCTCTATTTGTCCCGTTGTTTGACTCCAGAAACCAAGAAAACCTTTGAAACATACCAAAATTACTTGTACCACTTGTATTTTTTATTTAATTTATCATTTCTATCCCCCTTTTCGGTATAATCAAATTACGTTATATTCGGCGTCACCAGTCCATTGCTTTCTGTCAATATATTCTTCACGCTGTTGGATAACGGTCTTTTGTTGGCTAATAATGTATAACAACCCATTACTGCCTGGAATTACATTTCTGGTTTTGGCATTGTTGAAAGTTGCTAACGAGGTACAAAACTCTTCCAAGCTAGATGGCGCTTGTTTAATCAATCAATGCGCAAATGTGTCGGATTTCTAATTCGTTTACACACGAGAGGGCAACACAAATCGCACGTGTATTTAAGTATGTGTAATGAAGGAAAATCAAAAGAGAAAAAAAGAAATATGGAATAAAATATGATAATGTTATGAATATGTTTACGATATGGAATTTTTGAATTTGCTCATTTTCGGAATTTGCTTATATTCCGTTAATCAGAGTCACAAGCTACAACTATTTTTTTTGAGTGAAGTTTAACCTCCCAGTCAAGATTAGTTCACTTATATCGAGGCGGTCAGTTCGTGGATGGTGGAGGAAACTTGAGTATCCGGAGAAAACCACTGTCCTTCAAGTTAAATGACAAACATTCTCACATTAGGTTCATTAGGGTTTAGAGCCTAGAGGTGAGAGGCTTTATGGTCCGTAAGCGCGCGCTCTAGTCCACAAATCCACCAATGTCCCTTAAACTACACAATGAGCAAAATGAATGTGTGGAGAAATTAAAATCCATAATGCGATTTGTGAGTTCACACGCATTAAAGGGCTGTTGGTTCATTGGTTAATGTCATTTTTAAAATGCAATTTCGTGTATTTAAGGACTTCTTGTTAAAGTTGGATATTTTGGTCCACCAATAACGCTATCATCACATCACACTGGGCATCACTTATCATAGGATACAGTGCCCATCCATTGCCAGTGTTAAATGTATATAAACATCTCTCTCTCTCTCTCTCTCTTCAATGCAACAGACCGCCAAGTGCAAGTCAACAAACAACTCCAGTCACACAAGGTGCTGTCACGACTTTGAGCACCCTACTGTGATGTCCAATCAGGCAGAAATAAAATTCGTTTTCGCGAAGTCAGCCACCCGAAATAATGAGTTATAATGTCCAAAATAGGTATGATCAAAAGAAATGTGACACAGGGGGGTAAAAAATTAACGGGCAATGAAAATACGAGGTAAAAAAAAGTGTAATAAGCTTGCAATACATTCACAGAGTTTTAGAACTGGAGATTAAAAAAAGTTTTATATCACAATGATGTTGACGAAATTATTATTTATTTATTTATTTATTTATGGAAGGAGTGAGCTAAGTCAACATTTACAAATGTGTTCGATTGTTAAGTGTAAAAGCCGTCAATTTTGAGTCCATTTCCGACTCGTCAATTTAAGAATGTACTCTGGTATGATAACGTCTCGATGCGGTGGCTCAGTGGTAGAGAGTCCGCCTCAATAGCTGGAGCTCGGGGGATATACTGCTTCCTTGCCTGGTGCTCGATGTTGTGGGACAGATTATCAACTGGTTCACACAGAGTACTGACTTGTTCATCCCCGTTTTTAGCGTAAAATGACCGTGGCGGTGTGCTTGTCTGCGCCACATAACACACATCTCGCGCATAAATGAACTTGTTCTTAGATTATAATCAAACCTGTGTTAAAGGCCATCTCTTGACACGTAAAAAATACTTTTGAAGAATTTCTATCTTTTGAAGATATTTTTTTCTCGGACCATAAATCTTGTATTTTTTCTCAAGCCGAGATAATTGTTAATAAATTCATATTACGAGAACATAACACCATGCACGTGTTTAAGTTACATAATAATAATGACACGACATTTTTTCTGTTTTTTTGACAAATATGACATTTATGATTTCATATGAGAGAGAGAGAGATTTGGTATTTTCTCTGTCCTGCCCATGCTTCTTTTTAACATTAAGAGAGAGAGAGAGAGAGAGAGAGAGAGAGAGAGAGAGAGAGAATATTTTCTGTCCTGCCCATGCTGCTTTTTAACATTAAGAGAGAGAGAGAGAGAGAGAGAGAGAGAGAGAAGGAGGAGTGGGTGAATGGAGTAATAGTGTTTAACACCATAGTCAAATTATTTTCACTTATATGGAAGCGGTCAGTTCTAGGATGGTGTGGGGAAATCGGAGAGTCCGGAGAAAAAGCGACTTTCTGAAAGCATGGTTCAAACATAAGCAGTATGAAATACTATGATCTGTACGCCAGTGCTTTAATTAGATTATTCATCCAGAGAGAGAGAGAGAGAGAGAGAGAGAGAGAGAGAGAGATTATTAACTATCTTTATTTCTTCTACGTCATGTGATTATTTTTATTTTTTATTTTAAATCTTTTAAACATCTCACTTCATGTAAAAATTTAAAAATTCAAAATAGTACATGATACAGCATTAAATTTTCTAACTTCAAATTTATGGGGGATGTCTTCACAGTTTTCTTTCCTTTTTTAATTAAAATGTAAATAATATTTACAAAAAAAATATTCAAAAATAGTTTTATTACTGTTTAATGCAATTTCAGTTTGACAGCTAGTGGTTTGGCGTTTTTTGATCATACATGTATGGTGGATTTTTACTCAGAAAAAATTCTCTCAGAAGGATGGGATTTTCAATATTTTTCCCCAAATATGTAACGAATCAATTTGCATCCTGTTATGTGGAAACAATTTAAAAAACATTGTCAACGATTAAAAAAATTCTCAATATATAACGAATCAATTTGCATCCTGTTATGTAGGGACAATTTAAAAACGTTGTCAACGGTTTAAAATTTGAAACATTAGCGGGGTAGATGTTCATATGACTACCGTGAGAAATGTTATGTTTAGATCCTCTATGAGACCCATGATGTGCGATATCATGACATGTGGGTACTGATACAATCTCGGGGGTACAGTTCCGATACGTTGATTTAAGTACAACGCATGCAAACTTAATATTAATAGACTACACAGGTCATACGATAGCCACTTTAACCGATATTTATAATAAGAAAATAACGGAGAGAGAGAGAGAGAGAGAGAGAGAGAGAGAGAGAGAGGAGAGAAAAAAAAGTGTTTTACGTCTCAATCTAGACTATTTCACTTATATCTAGACGTCACCAGTTATAGGTGAAGGTGTAGAAATTTTGCCTGTGGGTTGCGCTAATGACACCATACGAGAGAGAGAGAGAGAGAGAGAGAGATGTCATTTTATACTGTTTATGAATTATTTGACACTAGTACTAAAGATGCTGACTAACGATCCTGGTGAATTCTGAATATCATTACCTATATAAAGCTATTCAGCATATTACTAGTATATGAATTATTTGAGTAGAGAGAGAGAGAGAGAGAGAGAGAGAGAGAGAGAGAGAGAGAGATTTCTTAAATTACGATCAAAATATATTTGAAAATTTTCTGTGCAAATAATTTTTGAATCATGAAGTGACTTGTAATATACATCGAGTACTTGCACCAAAAACACAAAATGGTAGGCAACAGTTCGAGTCTGGGGCTTTGGTAGCCAAGTGGTCTCAAGTGCCGGCCTCTCAACGCCTAAGTTAACATTGGCGTGAACAGACTGTTCAATATTCTTTAACAATTTTAAACAGCCAAAATTGAAATTTTAGTGGAAAGTACAAATGGAAAGCTTTCTAATGTTATATTTATTTATTTATTTATTTATTTATTTATTTATTTGAAAAATCATAGTTGTGTTTGTATATGTCTGGTCGTTTTGAGTTAACCTAGTTTCTTTAAATATTAAATACAAAATAAATTGTAAATCGTTAATCGTTAAGCCATTCATTTTGATACACAACCTAAACATTTATTCATAGGTTTACCATATTTATAAGAAGCATAATTCAAAAATATGTCACTGGGTCAATTATACAAAAATTATAATACATATTTAAAACTGGTTATATCATTGCAGAATAAAAATCTCTCCACAAAATTAAAATTACTGAAAACAGCATTCTGCTAAAGCTGTTTTTTTTCTCTCTCAATTAAATAGTACATGTAATTGTCTTAAAAATATATTTTTTCAAACATTTTTATTTTTACCCCAAAATTTTACAAAAATTACTAAACAACTGGGTTGGTTTTTTTTTTCGAGAAAAAAACTTTGGTGCAGACATTTAGATCAAGTTGGTTGGTTGGTTGGTTGAATGTTGCCTAACGTCGCATCAGCAATTTTTCAGATATTAAATACGACAACAATTTTCTTAATCTTTATGGATTAATTAATCTATGAACAATTTCGTGTATTCATGTGAAGTGTGAGTGTGTTGAATGGTCTGCCTTGTACTAGTGTGCACTCAGGACTCATTTCAAGGTGCTAACTCACCGAGTAAGTACGCCACAGACAAGCGTACCGCTCGCCCAGTCCATTATACTGATACCAGGTTAACCAGTAAAGGCAAACAGCATTGTAAATTCACTTTCCCACATGTGGTTTAAATCGAGTTAGGATATCTCTTTTAAATACATTGTACTACAAAAAGTTAAATATTGCAATTCCATCAATGAAATTGGACTATATGTTAATAAAATAAACCATTTGTAAAGATACATTGTACTTATGAATAGCAATATATGTCATTGGGTCAATCACATAATTTTATTCTTATTAACAGAATAGACCAATTAGCCATTACAATTCAATCTCATGTATCTTGTGTCGGTATTTAAAACTTTATAATACAGTATTATATGTGTTAGAATTTTAAACTGTTGCTTTTCTTTCCACTTTACAACCTTTTTTATTTACCCCAATTTTGTTGATTTCCCAACCGTTACTTTAATAGCTTTCTTTAATGATATTGGAAAAATTAAGTGGGGTACCCAAGATCAGACGATCAAAAATCCATGTTCCGTATCCCTGATCAGGAAAATTTGAAGTTGAATTTTGTTAAAGTCACATTTCAGCGTCATTAAACAAAGTAAGCTAGCTTTTAAATATTTGACAAGTGGATGAATAAATGCTAATATCACTAGTGCGAAATTTCTTATATATATTTGAAAAATTCCTAAACAAATCACATGGAATTACCTCCCCTTAATTTTGTTTTTTATTGCCCTCGCTTCATCTCACGAGAAGGACAACCCTATAAGAGCACGTGACCCCTATCACCGGATGTCGCCATTTTTGAAAACAAATATGACGGTTTGATTATTATGTTGCGTGTTATGGTTTTCAGGAGCGATATCGGATGACATTTGATCACAGAAGGAAACGTTTTCAGTAAGCTGTCAAAAAGCCATAAATTACACCCCACTCATGCTCGATAGATGCATAGATCTCAAATTTTTACAAATACCCCAAAAAGCAATTGTAATTACGGAGCGATTTTTTAAATTAAAAGGCATTCTAACCCGTTTTGTGACGTACAAACGCTCTAATGATCATGTGGGATATTAAATTCTAGTTATTTATCGGTGATCAGAGCAAATATTAGCCCAGTCAGTGTTTTGTACAATTATCTAATTATTGGAACAATACTAGAGAATTATGATGCATTACTGAAGGCTATGGTGCCATATCCGATAACAGCGATGATTATAAAGCACTTTGCGGTAATAAACAGAAACGCAGACTAAAGGAAAATGAAAAACACGGGAGTTAATAAGCTGATATGAGCCTTCCTGAAGTGTCAATTGATTGACTGATTGATTGAGTGATTTATTTGAGGTCTACACATATGAGCTTCTGGTATGATCCAATCTTTGTTGACGTTATTAAGTTGTTATAAATCTTCCTGAAGCTATAGCCCAGTTGGTAGAGTGCTCGCTTCGTACATGTATGTGGGAGGTTGTGGGTTCGAACCCCAATGACTGATTGAGTGATTTATCTGAGGTTTACACATATGAGCTTCTGGTATGATAGAATCTTTGTTGATATAGATCTTCCTGAAATGTCGAACCACTGCTATAGCTCAGTTAGTAGAGTGCTCGCTTCGTACATGTATGTGGGAGGTTGTGGGTTCGAACCCCAATGGATTGGCTAATTGATTGAGTGATTTATTTGAGGTTTACACATATGAGCTTCTGGTATAATCAAAACTTTGTTTAAGTTATTAAGTTGATATGAGTCTTCCTGAAATGTCGAACCACTACTGTAGCCAAGTTGGTAGAATGCTCGCTTTGTATGTGGGAGGTTGTGGGTTCGAACCCCAATGGATTGACTGATTTATTGAGTGATTAATTGAAAATAGAGCTTCGATTCCTCTAAATTCGTTATCTTAGTGTTGAACTTCTGAGAGCTGCGTTTATTCACATCAGTAAGCTGTCTAGCCAACGTCAAAAAGGCGTAATGACGTTAAACGTCACAGTCAAGGTTTTCCACTTATATCAAGGGGACAGTTCTGGGATAGTGGGTGAAACCAGAGTGCTCGGAATTGATTTTTAAATGGCTGCGACATAAATCACGATGTCCACCACATGGTAAAAATAAAGTACAAGCCGATCGAACGTTTAACACTACACCAAAGGAGAGGAGTCCAAACCCTATTGCCGAATTTCTTAGATATGAATGGCTAGTGACCAAACAGCTGCTGAAAGATAGATAGCATATGTGAAAAGTTAACGAGATGAACACCATCGTTAGCTTAGTGTTAAACTTTCGTCAGGCCTGTATTGGTTAAGAGAGGTTGGCTATTGGCTCAGTAATTATCCGTTATTGCTTAGTGTTAAACTTTCGACAGGTCTGTACTACAAGTAAAAACACAGAATTTATATCATAATTTAATTAGCTGCATCTACAAAAACAGCATATCTCATTCGGTGCATCAAACGCATAAATTTAAGAAAACATTTGTTTCAATATTTACGAGCTTACAAACAGAAATCGTATTGGTCCAGATCTTACAACCGTGGCGGACAAACCAATGCATATTTCCGGGATTATAAATGATTTAAGTCTGAACCATAAATAAATGTTTTTTAACTTCCTGAATGTGTTGTCTAAAAGAATAATTGAAAGAAGATGGTTAAAGTCCTATAACTTGATACTGGATAGCTAATTGATTGATTGGTTGGTTGGTTTTTGGTTTATTTATTTATTTATTTATTTATTTACTTATTTATTTATTTAAGTATACACGTTGTCTTTCATTGCCACATGTGATAATTGAAATGCAACAATTGTTTCGGAGATTGGTTAATATAAGAGTAATATGTCATGTACTTTCAGAAAAAATGTTTAAACTAACAATTACCTTAAACCCAGACCTGAGCAACATAATGTCTTGTGAAATCATTAATTAACGGATCGCCGGCCACGGCCACAATGTTCCGACAAAGACCTAGCATGCTTGAATTACATCAAAAAGAACGAAACCTCGGTCTGAATTGTGCCATTTGATGACGTCACTGATACTAGTACGTCATTAGTTGCCGTGACGCTGCTTTGGTACCGTGATGGCGGTCTTTGTCGGAATATTGTGGGCGTGGCCTGCGATACTTCAATTCTCCCGGTGTCTCAATTTTCGTTGCATTCGTGGACATCATGACCCACGAATTAACATGTCAACGAAATAGATTATGAAACAAAGGTACTTGTTACCTCAAACCACGAATATACAAACAAACGAAATTGTATTTTTGCTTACAACAACGAAAATTGAACAGCAGGAAAATAAATGTTTTCAGTATATACTAGAAAAACTGTGAGTCACAAGCTCACAAAAAGATAACCCCCGCTCCCCCACATAAAATAAATCCATCGGATCAAATTTTTAAATAGGAGGTGCACATCTACATTATATCACAAAGATTGTGTGAAAGTTTCATGAAAATCCATTGAAGGGATTAGGAGGAGTTGCGGGTAAGAGATAGGTACCCTAAGGTAGGACGGACGGACACACGGACGGAAACCCCTATCACTATATACCCCCCCCCCACACACACACTTTTTAAGCGGGGGTATAAAAGTTATACTCATGTCCCAGAAATCTGTGTCGTAAATGTTTTTGTATTTCATGTACTTTCAGAATAAAATATTGTTTAAACTAACAATTAACTTAAACCCAGACCTGATCACCATAATGCAAATTACAAATTAATCATTGGTATTGTTTTCATCTAGTCGAAGAATAAGATTACCCTTTGGTATAATTAACTTATTGTTCTGTAGATTCTAAAATGATGCAGTAATGGTTTAATTCATTTGAGTGGATCATTTATACCGCTCCGTTTCGTTAGTTATTTAATTTAGAGCCAGAGTTAATGTTTTTAGGTCACGTAAGGTGCTTAAACCCTACTGATGGCTGACCAATCAAGGATATATATGTCAACGCTACAAGGGGTCAATTTACAGTATGGTACGTTTTCGGCATTGCGGGAGGTCCAAGACCTGTTCTCATCAACGTCCGTCACAGATGGTTCATGCTTTCTGTGTGATTTCATGATTTCTAATATTTGGGATACATTACATTAGATGACCAATCAAAAAAAATATATGTCAACGCTAAAAGGGGTACATTTACAATATAGCGCGTTCTCGGCATTTCGAGAGGCACCGAGACGTGTTCTCATTCACGTCCGTGGCAGAAATGGTTCATGACGTGTAGTGTTCCCTATTTCTATTTCTGCTATTTCGATGCACATGTATATCTCTCAATGTGCAACTTTAAAACGCCGTTAAATTAATAAAGATCTATGGGTAATTGAACATTAATATTTCATTCCTATAGGGTAATTGTCCAAACACTTTGCAAACCGCATGTCTTGGGTATAAGGGTGGCTACTGGAAGAGCTTCTATTGATGTCTGACAGGGGTTGCTACTGGAAGACCTTGTTTTGATGGCACATATGCCCGAGTGAAAGGGGTGGCTTCTGGTTGACCTTGTTTTGGTGGCACATATGTCCGAGTGAAAGGGTGGCTTCTGGAAAAACCTTGTTTTGATGCCACAAATGTCGGAGTGAGAGGGATGGCTTCAGGAAGACCTTGTTTTGGTGACACATATGTCCGAGTGAAAGGTATGGCTTTTGGAAGAGCTCCATTTGATGCCACATATACCTAATTAGAATTAATAGGGATGGCTGTCGACAAGTTTACTAAGCCTCTCTGTTTAAAAATGCATCCACATTTGCTTTTTTCTAAAATGCAAATCACAATTAGAACCAATTCAACCGAAAGATTTTTATACCAATAATTATACAAAACCCTCAATCTAGAAACCTTGCTCTAATTTATAAAGCCACATAATCTAAGTTCCAAAAACAACAAGATTCTTTTTAAACTTCCTAATCTTTGGCTATGGTTGCTTGTTGCTGAAATTTTACATTTTTCTAAAACATGTGGTAATTACCGTTGCTTTATCATCTGTCTGTTGAACTAATCCACAGGAAATGAGAATTTTACCTGTGTATCAGTAATTTTACCTGTGTATCGATAGATTGCAATTTGATGACTCTTAACGCGTTAATCTTTAATGGAAGTCAACTTGGCTACCCATCAGCTAATGTTTAGTATAATACAGACCTGTCGAAAATTTAACCCTAAGTTTAAAAAATGATGCAACCAATCTTGTCTCCTCGTTTGGAATATCTTAGCAACTTTTTTGTGGGTTGCTATCTAGGTCTCTGTACACTTTTGGGTACTAGCTTTCCATATCTCGGTCATTTGGCAGCCGAGTTTGGACTCATTTTTGTTAGCTCAGTATTAAACTTTCGACAAGACTGTACTGTATTACCAAAGACGAAAGGCAGACATTTAAACAATAACTACATGTTTGGGTTTTTATTTTAAACCATTGTTTGTCACAATAGGAAATCCATTCATCATCAGTAATCGCCCTTAATGATTCGTGTTTTATATAAAATGTTTAGGGAATTTGCACAATGAATAAAAAATTAAAGACTCTAACTGCATTTCAATTGTTCATTGCTCCCAAGATGATAAAACAATTCAAGGTATTGTTTATCTTCATTCCAAATACCTGTCATAAAATCCGAATTTTTAAGTTTTCCGTCATTCATTTCTGTTGACTATACACGACTTTCATCATGGTTGAATAGACGCTTTGTCCAATCCAATGGTAAATTGTTTCATGAATTCTCGACAGATCTATATATCATCGTTAGACGAAGAGGTTTTCGCTCATTTTACACGCTATCTAACATAATTTCTCATATCCCATCTTTATAACAAATACTGATTAATGCTTTCGACTATCAAACAGTCCACAGGTAGAAGTTTTATTGGGAATTTTTCTTCAAGTTTTTAAGAGAAATTAATGGATCTTTGCCTGTTGAGATTAAACAAATTCAGAAATGCAAGACATTACGGCGAATAATGTTCAGTTTAATGTTTTAGCTACTAGAACAGACATTTTTATGAGGCAACTAATACGTGTAATTAAATGTTAAAAAGTGTTTTTGGAATAATTGATTAAAAACAGTAACTCGGCTGTTGTGGCTTTGTTAATATTGTGGCGTTACAAAAACGGTGTTGCAAATTTCAGTTTTAATGAATATACTAATATTAACAGGAACAATTGATTAAAAACAGTAACTCGGCTGTTGTGCCTTTGTTAATAATGTGGCGTTACAAAAACGGTGTTGCAAATTTCAGTTTAAAGGAATATACTAATATTAACAGTGACGCTCTCTCTCTCTCTCTCTCTCTCTCTCTCTCTCTCTCTCTCTCTCTCTCTCTCTCCGTTGAACACAATTATAATTTTACTCAATTTATGTAAACTCTGGGACGCGATTATCTATAGAGAAAAAGCCAACGAAAATTGTAATGAATATTTTTATTTTTCAGGCACAGAAGAAGTGAAAGAGAATGATGACGTCATAAACATAAAGCAGAAAAGAAGCAATTGATAGCAGAAAAAACATATAGTTTGCAACAGCCAACACAACCAATAGCAATACACACAAGGTTATTGCAGAAATAGCCAAACAAACAAAGACAAAATGGTCAAAAAATAAATAAATAAATAAAAATAACCCATTTGCAATTGAAAAATCTGTACTTGGTCAGAGCTAATACAAACAATAGCACGAAACAATACAATGTCATGGCAGAATCAGACAAACATGCGAACAAGACAAGGCAAAAACAGTCAACAGAAAAAGAAAAAAAGTCATTTGCAACTGAAGAACATGTACTTGGCCAGAGCCAATACAACCTATAGCAAGAAACAATACACGGTCTTGGCAGAAACGGGAAAAACAGCCAACACAAAAAGAAAGAGAAGCAATTTAAAACTGAAGAACATGTACTTGGCCAGAGCCAATACAACCTATAGCAAGAAACAATACACGGTCTTGGCAGAAACGGGAAAAATAGCCAACACAAAAAGAAACAGAAGCAATTTAAAACTGAAAAGCCTGTACTTGGCAACAGCCAATATATCTGAGGCCAAAGTACAATACAAATGATAGAAACAAAGCAAAATAGATCAAACACACATGGGGATTAATACAAGAAAATAAAGCTTATCTGTAGCTGGTTACAACTGCAAAGACTTGACAATATGTTGATAAGTTTGATGTCTCTGTGTCCAGGATGACCCTGGATATATTTGACGTCCCATAGTTCCATGTTCCTTTCACACAATATTGATTACACACGTAGCAGGTGTAGCTAGCTAGCTAAACAGGAAGTGCTTACCCTTCCGGAACACCCGGCCTCACTTCCCTGGTGGAAGTTCACATGTCTAACTTGACTTGTCAGTTTCAAAGTTTTTACTTTGCTTCTGGGTTGCGATTCGGACATGGATTAGTATGTTTAATTTTGTTTATTACCCTTTGCTTCATATTCAAAGAAAAGGAACAAGTTTTACTGTTAGTTCAAGTAAAAACTACATATTTGTTTTAAGCAATGAAAAGAAATAAAATGAAAACGATTTATTTAATGACTGAATAGGGGTTTACGCCAAATTCTCTTATATCGAGACGTCACCAGCTATAAGTGAAGTGAAAGAAATTTAACCTTAAGAGTGCGACCAGGACAACGTATATGGAAGGTCTTCGATACAAGGCATCGGTCACGACTTACTTTCAAGTCTTGGTCAGGCCCAGATCAGGGTTTGAACCCCCGCCCTCCCACATACGGCAGAAGCGACAGCTCTACTAAGTTGGTGGTTTAGATAGAAAAGATATTTGACTTGGATATGTTTTGTCGCATTAATACTTCTTGTTCTAATTACATAACAAATTACACCAAAATCCATAACCCGCTGGTCTGTAAATTTAAGGTAGGTGTGTACATGTTATGCTATATTTAAATGCTTCGCAATATATTAAAATTTCTTTGCTTATTGGTGCATTTTATTATCAAAATTATTATTATTACACAATATTATGTTCATGATGTAATTAATATAAGCAAGGCAGTACTTTTTATGCACCATAAACTGTTGTACTTTAAAGCTTCGATCTGTTGATGAGATGTCTGTCTGCAAGTACTTTTATAAGAATCAAAAACAAACATACCAAGACATGTCGAAATCACAACCGCAAGGCAAAGTAAAAACTTTGAAACTGGTAAATTAAGTTTAATACGTGATTTTCCATCAGGGAAGTGAGGCCGGGTGCTCCGGAAGGGTAGCAACACCCGCCACGTGTGAAATAGAAATTGAGAATGAAACGAACATGGGACTATAGAACGTCAATATACCAAGGACAATTTTGGATACAGTCAAAGAAATTCATTAAATACAGCCTAACCTGCCTTAAAGACCACCTCTTTATAAGGACCACCTGCTTATAATGGCCAGCAGAATTGTATCCCAATTGTTCTTAAAGCATATTATTTGAACGTTTATATAAAGGTTGCCACCTGTCCATAAAGGCCCCTTTTACTCGTTCCCCTGGGTGGCCTTTGTAGACAGGTTTGACTGTAATCCAATTTTGATAAAAATAATAAGTACGGTGTAAAACATTAGTACAAGTAACGCCCCAATCAAGAGTATTCCACTTGTTTCTGGATTTGTTTAAGAAACGCGGAGTAAACCACCGACCATCATCAAGCGAAATGCAAAACTTTTTTACATTTTTTTGCAATTTTATAATAAAAATTATATATTAATTTTTTTTAAATATTAGCAGTTTTCTATAAAAAAAATCACTATGATGTTTTAAGGTTAATACAAGTTTGAACAACAATGATTTTTATTTTTTTTATTTTTTTTTAAGTCAAGGTGCAAATTTTGTTAAAATCGCTGAAAATTTTTAGTATTTCATAAAAACAGTATTTGTTATCCCGGGGGTAAAAGATCGTGAAGTTTCTCAAGATAAATGCCTTCTTAGGGAAAAAAAAACGCCGGGTACCATGTCATATACTATTTCACGATGTGTTATCGGCGAATACCAAACGGTGCCGTCCAGCGATAGACATCCAAGATACGGTAAAAATTGCGGTAACATAATACCCCGGTAGATATTTATCGGGTTAAGTTTATGATCAGTCACTAATTCCTATTATCATGTTGATTATTTACAACTACAAAAAGTACAATAAATTCACACAGTTACTAAATAGCATTACGTAAAGGAGGAGGGAAATATATTAAGCGGTTGAGAATCTGAAACGTCCGCCATTAAACATGGCGCTTTACGTTGCCATGGAGGCACGTGGGCCTTAAGTAGCTACACACTCACTTCTTCTCACGTGGTAGCACTTGAGAAAGAGTTGGGTTGAGTAATGGTGTTTAACGTCCCAGTCAAGAATATTTCACTTATATCGAGACGTTCGCCAGCTAAAGGCGAAGGTGCAGAAATTTTGCCTGTGCGTTGCGCTGATGGCATTATACAGCAGGGTTCTTTAACGTGCCAAGCCCACCGTGACACGGGACCTCATTTGTTTTAAGTTCCCATCCGAAAGAACCGTGACTTTCATTTCGTAATGCCGAGTTCTTGGCGAAAGAACAGTCACTACCCACTTTCAAGTCTTGGGTCAGACCCGGCCGGGGATCGAACCCACAACCTCCCATATACGGAGCAAGCACTCTACCAACTGAGCTACCGCAGTGGTCGCAGTTGAGAAAGAAAAAAAAGCTTTGGTGATGTTTTGAAATAGCTGAAAAATTTAGGAATAGTTATGTAACTACTAAGTAGTTGAGAAAACTACTTCAGTCTCCGAAAGGACAGTCATTTAACGTCGCCATGGTAACACGTTGGAAGTAGCCAATGGGCGAGTTTTTGTTTTAAGGCACTAATTCGCTTCATCTCTACTTGAGAAGGAACATGTCTCTGGTGTTTTCAAAGAACTTAAAACTTAAGATTGATAAAATAACCACGAAGCACTTGATGTTTTACGTCGTCATGGTGACACGTGAAGAGGAAGCGTTGTCATGGTGATGTTTTCGAAATGATGCAATGATAAGGCCGATTAGCTATAGGCCCTGTAGCACATAACGCAGTTCTTTTTTGGGGGGGTGCATATTAAACCGGTTTGACATTGCCATTGCGTAAATAACACGGGGAATTGCAACGCAGAGGAAAACTTAAACATGTGGCGTTTTACCGCCGTAAATGAAACGTGAGGCGGAAGTAGAGACGGTGTCATGGTGATATTATCGATTGGTTTAAAATTTTAGAATAACCTCGTCACCGGTCATAAATGTTCTTTTAACTGTTTGACAAACAATGTGACGGGATGTAATCCAGCCGTAAATAACGGTACTTGGCCATATAATGACCATTTCATCGATTAGAGTAGCCATTTCTGACCAGTTTAGATCGTTTTAAGACATAATCAACAGGTCAGCCTTGAAAACGGCTAGAAATTATATTCCAGTACTCGACTCAAATTGTTGCCATATAATTTTGAAATGGTTTATTGGTGGATGTAACGTGATTTTTTCATAGTCTCGTGTTTTTATTTTTACTGCCGCTCTTTTTTCTTAAAAAATTAAAAAATGATACAAAACGGGGCACTAAAGTTGTGTGTTAATGTAAAATGACATTTAGATATGCCAAATAAAAATGACACAAACATTATTTTTGAGAAGTCAAGATCGGAACAATTCCCATGATCCAACGGTGGTTGGCGTTGTCTTGCTAATCAACATTTTCACTCGAGAGTTGGACCAAAAAAGAAAACCAATTTTCATTCTAAAACAGAACAGATTAAACCTAGATATAACGATCAAACAAGGTCAAAATAATTTCTTAACTTATTTCCTTAACTTATAATTAAATCTGACGATCTTGAAATCTGAACAATTTTGTAATTAGTTTTCACGAAACTATTAAATGCATAAATCTGACATTTTGAACATCACATTGAGTTGATTGCATCTTTTTTTTTTTTTTTTAAATAATTATTATTGTGGACTTTTTTATTTTTTAGTATAATAAATTATTTTCATAATATGCCCTATTTTATTTATGGAAAATATTAGTTGAGAAATGATTGTGGAACTAACGGTTCACAAAGGTTACACAATCATTCCGGTCCTTCACAAACATGTTCATGAACTTCAATTAAGCCACTTGTGGCAATCTTTTATGGCACTTCAAATGTAAATGTTAACAAAACTAGAATATATATATATATATATATATATATATATATTTATATATATAATAGACTTGAAACGATCTTCAAAATGACACTGTTATATGACTACTTTTTAATTTAATCATAAAATACATTCAAAAAGTGGTATATCACAACACCAAATTATTAAAATTTCGAATTCAAGTTAAGATGTAAGTAAAGGAAAGCTTAGTTATGAAATGATTGTGAAATGAAAATGAAGCCCTGCAATCTTAAATACGAAAAATTTCAATTTTGCTTCATTTAAGCCGAGGAATATCTTATAAAGAGTGATTTTAAAACTGGGACCTGCAATCTTTAAATTAGATGGTTTAATAACATATATATGTACATGTCTTTACGTTTATCTTCCGACATTTAGCGGCGTTTATTTCATTTAATTGGGCATATATAACACTCAGAATGTTGTTTTCAAACGCTGAAGAAAAATGTCAAAATAACTCACAAATTATACAATAACACCTAAAAACTACCTTTCTCATCCGGGCAATTAAATACAATTTGAGTGACGGGTCCTTTATCTTGAAATGACATGTTTCTTCTAAAGCCTTTTTACTTAAATTGTAGTGAGCAAGTCGGCCTATTATGGACGTAGTAATACTACTGAATGGACTACTTTTCCGGACAATTAGGTGCTCTGTATAACACATCAGAAATTTAACAGAGGACCATTGCTTTCGTGGCCAATTAACGTTATTCCTTCAATGGTTCGATTAATTAATTTTTAATTTTATAGTAGGATTTTTAAGGACGTGTGTGGCCCTCCATATTGCAGTCACGGAGAAAATAATATTTTACGGCATATGTCATAAACCCCTCAATAGGTTCCTGGGGGTCGATTATGTGCTCAAAAAATAAATTATATAGCATTGATAACAATGAATTATTATTGGTTAGTGAATGCTTGTTATAGCTTCTCTCTTGAATCGGGTACAAGAGCGATGAGCAGCAGCGCGAAATTTTGATAACTGCAAGGTTGCAAGGTCATCGAACAGCAGCGGGAAATTACGGTTACTGCAAGGATGACGAAACAACAGCGGTAATTACGGTAACTGCAAGGGCATCGGAACAACAGCGGTAAATTACGACTACTGCCAGGGCATCGAAACAACAACGAAATATTACAGTGCAGGGCGGGAGCTTATATGGTAACAACATGATCTTCAAAGAACAAAATTGGATAATAAAAAAAATTAAATGCCAAGTGCATGAGTAAGAACAGTTTATATTAATTTTACAATTGTAAGGACATCGGAACAACAGCTGAAAATTACGAAAGCAGGGGCAACGAAACCATGTTTAACGGGGAATATAGCAACTGCAGAGCAAACTGGGCAAAAGCGGCAAACAAGGACAAAAACACTGAGAAATACATCGACATTTAACAACACCTAGCCAAATAAACACTATTAAGAAAGACTGGAGATGGAAAAACCACATTGCAATAGTCAGACAAAAACACAAAAATCTAGAAACCATTTCCAGTTGCAAAAGAGAGATTCGGTGTTTGAAAAACTTAGATTGCCATTTTATGGATCAAGATGTTTTTCAACGCCTATAGGTTTAAAACCTCATGGTGTAGATCCTAGCGCCAAAATGGGTGTCAGTTTGACAATATAAGTTCCGGTTGATTATCTACCTTTAGTCCCATTTCCTCTACCATCCCATAGTTAGCCGAGGGCGCGGTGGCCTAATGGATTAGACGTCAGTCTTCAAATCCAGGGTCTCTCACCGCTGTGAGTTCGAGTCCCGCTCGGACCACATGTGGGAAAGTGAATTTTCCTTGCCGTTGGCCTTTACTTATTCACCTGGTATCAGTATAATGGACTGGGGGAGTGGTACGCTTGTCAGCGGCGTACTGACTCTGTGAGCTAGAACGGTAAAGTCGCCCTGAGTGCGCGCTAGTACAAGGCAGACCATACAACACACTCGCACTTCACATGCATACACAAAATTGTTCATAGATTAATCCATAGAGAATAATTGAATAGTTCTCGTCGCGAATAGCTGAAAAAATTGCTGATGCGACGTTAAGCAACATTCAACCAACCAACCAACCTTAATCACAGTTTGAATAGTTAGAGGTTTTTTTGGAACTGAGGTTTTTTTTATCGCATACCAATGATGAAAGTATTTTTATCATATATACAGTTTCAGTTTAATTCTGTTCATGATGACTATGATCGAAGTCAGAAAAAAAGGAATAATAAGAGAAAATAAAATATTTTTATTATTATTATTGTTATTATTATTATTAAACAGCAATAAATAAAAACAAACACATTATCCAATTTGTAATGTGAAGTATAGGCCTACCCTAAATCTGTATCAAATTTCAAAACTACATCATCCGTTTGAGAACTTGAATTTAAAACCTTTTTATCATATGATTAATTTTCTACTTATGATATGACTATTTGACGATATCATTATATCATGATGATGGAGAAAAAACACTAATGTTTGACATCTCGTTGTAAAACTAGAAGCCATATCGGGTGGTTATACATCAAATGATTTATCTAGAACTCTTCAGTTTTGGGAGATACAATCAGTCGAACTCTTCAGTTTTGAAGATAAGATCAGTATTCTACCCAACGTAACGCGAGATAACATCAGAATCGTTGACTGGATGACACGGATTGGCTGCTGAAACAAGTACCTGGTTATAAGGGGTGGGGGTCCCTAAGGGGTTTCAATTCCTTCTGGAAGTATAATATTATTTTATGTTGATTTTTTATGTTTACTTTAAAACGCAAAATAAATAAATTGTTTTCAGGAGATTTAAATATTATTGCATCTCACATGTCATTCTCAAATTTATTAAAACGTTTTTGAGTCATTAAAACGTTTATGATACCAACATGTAAACCGCCAACTCGTTTTATCATTTCCAGGTATAAAGTTTATAGTAACCCATTAAAAATTCAATTCAGACGTGTTACATCATCGTTGTCGTCGTTCTTGTCGTCGTATTCATCACCATCATCATCATCATCACCATCATCATCATCACCATCATCATCGTTGTCGTCGTTCTTGTCGTCGTATTCATCACCATCATCAACATCGTCATCATCATCATCGTTGCCGTCGTATTTATCATCATCTTCATCATTACCATCACTAACCAATGAAGCCACAGGAGTAGCTCAGTTGGTAGATTGCTCGCTCCGTAAGTGGGAGGTTGTGGGTTCTAACCCCGGCCGGGTCTGACCCAAGACTTGAAAGTGGGTAATGACTGTTCCTTCGGCACTCCAAAACGAAAGTCACGGTTCTTTCGGATGGGAGCTTAAAATAACCCAGGCCCCGTGTCACGGTGGGCTTGGCACGCTAAAGAACCCTGCTGTATAATGCATCAGCACAACGCACAGACAAAATTCCTGCACTTTCGCATACAGTTGGCGACGTCTCGATATAAGTGAAATATTCTTGACTTGGACGTTAAACACCATTACTCAACTAACCAATGAAAGTTATAATGGGCCCTTGGTTGACCAGTGGTCTAACACATCAGCTTACAGGTCACTAAACCTCAAACCGTCTAGCTAACGCTGCGAAAACCACACGGACAGAACTTCGTGTGACAATGTTTGTTAGTTCGATTGCCGAAGTCTTATGGTTTCTTTGGGCACTCCTGTTTCCTACGCCATCCCAGAACTGACCGTCCCGATGTAAGTGAAACAATCTTGACAGGAGCCCAAAACACCATTACTCCGCCCCTCTCTCCATTCCGCACTTCAACTTGTTGTCCATGTCTATTTCACTGTTTGTGCTTTTAATAATTTCCTTTTCTAAAACCAGAAACGTGTTACAAGGTGGCGTAACGAGGATAAGTTCGTTTTCGTTTGTTTTGATGGAAGCTGAAAACGGCCCCTGTGTGTTCGTCTGTATGTCCCGATGTAAGTGAAACAATGTTGACTGGAGCGTAAAACATCATTACTTCGCCCCCTCCCTTCCGCACTTCAACTTGTTGCCTATGTCTATTTCACTGTCTGTACTTTTAGCGAGGATAAGTTTGATTTCGTTTGTTTTGATGGAAGCTGAAAACGGCCCCTGTGTGTTCGTCTGTATGTTCAGTTCATTGTAACTAATGCATCATATAAATCAAGCTAAATGACATCTTCATAAATTTCATATCATTTCAAATCCATGTAGACCTGACATTTTGAAAACTTTTAATTTCATATCATAATTAAATCTACATAGAACAATAAAATGAAATCTATTTTTTAAATATTTTCGTCAAAATATCACAACATCCCCACAGGGCCCCTTATGCTGAAGTAAAAAATATTATAAGGTCTTCCGTATTATTGACGAAATATAATAGAAATTAAGAAAATTAATTGCACAAAGTCATTAGTTTTTATCGTTCTATCTATGGGTATAGTACGGACCTGTCAAAAGTTTAACACTGAGCTAACGAATTGGTGACGAATCGGGACAGGTCATCTAAGCCCCCCGTTACCTATATACCAACAGCTTAAGCCTGTTCCGAATTCGGTAGCTGCTTTCTATCTCTTGACAGCTTTTGGGCAGCTAGTTACCCATATCTTGGTCACTCGACAGTCGAGCTTCGGACTCCTTTTTCGTCAGCTCGGTGTTAAACTTTCGACAGGTCTGTACTGTATAACGTCCTGGTTTATAATCGGGTAAACACTGCGGTTCGTAATTTTCATATCGTTTTGAAAATATGGCAATATTTTGTTTAAGCCCCTGTCCATATATTGATATTTTCACAGGTGCTACTCATGGACAAATTATTTTTAATGGAAAAATGTTCAAGTTTAAAACAACATTATTATAGCTATTATGAGTTAAATTTTAACCGCTTTGTTCGGTTTAATTTGATATGAAGTTTTTGAATTGATATCGATTACTAATCGATAATGATTGATTTTTGAAATACACATGAAGTTTTCTTTCCATTATGACTCTTAAGTAGACCGTTAAATTTATAAAAACATTCTGACAGTGACATAGTAAAATTTTAAAGACTAGAAATTGTATATACCAACATCGGTCAATTAAAAATTATGATCAATATTAAACCCTGGACGAGACACAACAAACCTGACTCATTGAACAAATAAGGCAAGCCAATTAACAACAACTAGTACGGTTATTCGTCATAAGGTTGAAACATCACTCCAAGTGGGCTTGAGTACGCAAAAGAAAAATTGTTATGGACATCATAAAAATATAGTTGATGCTACTGTCATATACCATTTTTTGAATTTAATCATAAAATACATTTAAAAAAATGGTATATTGTCATATACCATTTTTGAATGTATTTTATGATTAAATTCAAAAAATGGTATATGACACTACCCCGATATTTTTCATATTTAAAGTTTTAAGTTCATTTCAAAAACTACGAGTAGTATGATAATTCGTCATAAGGTTGAAAGATCACTCTAAGTGGGCTTGGGTACTAAAAAATTGTTGTGGACATCATCAAAAAATAGTTGATGCGTATGGTGTCTCTTGTAAAAGAAATCACCCTTGATATATCTGATATCCAAATTCATGGGGTGACTTATTGATTTACACTTTATTAATTTTGGTTTCACTCCGCGTGGTGGTGATCTCATAGTTTCATCCTCAATTCATTCTCAATTTTAATTTCAAAAATGCATGTGGTGATGTACTGAAGGTGTTTGCTTAACCTTGTAGAACACACGGTCTCATAACCTTGATGGAAGTTCAAGTGTTTAACTGAATTTAACTGAACTGTCAGTGTTAAAAAATTTAACTTTGTTTTTGGTATTGTGATTTGGAAATGTTTCGGTATGTGTTGTGGCCAATATTGAGGATACTCGAGGGCGTAGCTTCCTTGGTGGAACGTCTTTGACTAAGTTAGCTGGTTTTTTTCCATAGACTTTACTTTACTTTTTGGGATTGTGGTTTGAACATGCATCGGTATGTTCAAGTTTGATGATACAGACACTCAAGCAACTACTACAATATGCTCTCGGGGTAGTAACGTTGAAGTCCAAAGGTTCGTCAAGCGAGTGTCAAAGTTCACGAAGTATAAGTTCTAATTCGGTCACTTGTAATTTTTCACAGAATTGTTTTGATCATCCGCGCATAAGATAATCCCCCTGTTAGTACAGACCTATATATCGCGCTTAAGTACCCGTAATATGTATAATCATATACAAAATGGCCGGTCTTTATCTCATTGCGTGACCTCTATCGGTCACGGATGAAACTAAATCTATTTCGTTCTCAGTGCGATGTCAAGTGCAGAGTACATTGCGTACGGACATGACGGGTGAAAATCATAAAATGGAAACAAAAGTTCAATAAAAATAACTTTTGAAAAGTCGGAAAAACAAAAAATGTACAAACAATTTTGAACATTTTTAAAATGGATCAAATCAAACACATTTAAACACACCGATCCATGTTTGAAAGCAGAGCAAACCAAGTAATGTATAAACAATTCTGAACATTTTTAAAATGGATCAAATCAAACACTAACATACCGATCCGTGTTTGAAAGCAGAGCAAAAACTTTACATTAAGTAAAACGCGCGTTCTGCGGAAGGTATAAGCACTGCGTCTCTGCGCAAGGGTTGTTTTGCGTCTCTACACGTGGGCTGTTGGCCCATTCCTATAAACGCGAACGGAAAGTTGCAATTTTAAAATAAGTGATGTTTTTTCACCAATTGTTGGCTGGAATAGTGGTAGAAAACACGTATAAAAGGACTGTACCTGCACTGTGGTCAATAATATGGTCATTCGAATGTGGTCATTTCAAATGACAGAGTTCTTATACAAGTAGTCGAAATTAAAGTTAAGAGTGAATTTGGTCATTTTAATAAGCGAACGTTTTACATAATAAGTCTTTGGAAATTAAATTCGTTGAGGAAATTTTAGTTAATGAAACGTGACTTAACGGTGCTATTTAGGCTTAAATTCAGATAAGATATTTGTATATAGCACAGACCTGTCCAAAATTTAACACTGAGCTACCAAATTAGTACTGAATCGAAGGGGTTTAAAATTCCCAAGGTCCGGGGTCCGGAACCCTTTGATTTTTACTGGGTCTCTTGATATTTAAACTGTAAGAGCCTGATGTACCTGCTTTTTACAAAGATAATACTATTTTTAATATATGTATAACATAATTGCACATGGATATCCCGCAAAAAGGGCAAAAGGTCCTGGACTTTCCATGACAAAACATAATTTTAAACCCCTGGAATCGGCAGCTCATCTCAACCCATTTGTTTGCTTGGCAACTGATAATTATCTCACTGCATCTTTTCAGCCACTAGCTATCCATATCTCGGTCACTCGGCAATCGAGCCTCCACTCCTTTTCGTCAGCTCAATGTTAAACTTTCGACAGGTCTGCCCTGTATATACAACATCGAATAATTCCATCGTTTTAATTTTTGAGAGACATTTCATAAATGTGTAATTATGACTGAATTCAATTAAAACTAAGCAAATACTCCCCATAATGACAATTTTTAATATAATTCTAGCTCTGTTTATATAGAATCAACAAGTCGGTATTTTACACAATTCATTTCTTATTTCCCCCATTTCAGTGTGACAGAATAATTTTGGGGTATAACCAGTAATTTGGGAAATACTTGTCAATGAACGATTCATCACTCTCAAATCGCTGGTTACAGTAAGGTTATACCAAGTTAATTTTACGTTTTCTGCAAGTCCTGTCATGTTACTAGCAAGGATTTGCAATTCCCATGTCAAAAATGGCGTCATTAGAATCCGCGCTAAGTTACATCACCACATACTTGTTCAATATGTACAGTCTGTAAGTGTTGCTATGTGAATAGCGTGAATTTACCATTTCCGTGTAGAAAAAACAATCACCAAATCATTTGACAACAGGGAGGGAAACGTCAGGTTTCTTTTTACGTCAAATTGCAGTGAAAACTAGAAAAACTGTGAGTCACAAGCTCACAAAAAATACCCCCCGCTCCCAAAAATCCATCGGATCAAATTTTTAAAAGAAGGTGCACATCTGCATTATATCACAAAGATTGTGTAAAAGTTTCATGAAAATCCATTGAAGGGTTTAGGAGGAGTTGCGGATAAGAGTTAGGTGCCCTAAGATGTAATGGAAGGACGGACGGACACACGGACGGACACCCCTATCACTATATACCCCCCCCCCCACTTTTTAAGCGGGGGGTTTACTAAACTTTACATTAAGGCTATGCCAAGTTTATGTTTACGTTGTCGATGCGATTTGTAAGTCTTGTCTTGTGACAATTTCCGGAAATACACAGAAACAATAGCCGTCATTGGAAACCGTTATAAGTATTCATACAAATTAGTTTCAAATACAAAATTGCAAGAAACGACAGAAGGGTTCGGCAGCCTAGTTGTAACATTCAAATATTCAGTGAAACAAAAAACAAAAAACAAAATATTGTAGAGGGGCTAAGTCCTGACCCACAAGGCACATGCATAGGCACTTAGTGCCCACCTAGAGGAAGAACAACAAACGGTGGCGGTGACTTCTTGTTCTTTTGACCTTTCTCTTTGTTTAATGTTCAATTTTCTTCACACCAGGTAGACCTTTATATGTCGTACTACCTGTTGACTTCCTGCTGCGTTTGATTAATGGCGGTCTCTATTACCCGTCCTCCATAAGACGGATGTTTAAATTATCGCCCTTTGTGTATTACGTAACCAAATATAGGAGTATCTTACCCGTATAATTGCTCATGATTATTACAGACATTCTTTAGAAGGTCATATGGTCATTGGGTACAGATTTGTCGAAAAACTGGGCACTAACGAAATGAAGTCGAATATTGGTAGGCTGTCGAGAGACCGAAATATGGATAGCTAGTTACCCAAAAAGCTGTCGATAGAACAAAATAGCAGCTGTCGAGATAAAGATATCAGCTGCCGAAAATCTGTGTCGAGGTAAAGCTAAGGAGGGGTCCACATGAGCTGTCGATTAATTTGGTTGGTGTTAAACTTTCGACAGGTCTGTACTGTATGTAACAGTTTAAACAGCCTGAGGGATCGGGGATGATAAATCGGGTGGGTAGTCTTTGAGGGTATTATCTGCCATTATGAATGCTGGAAAACTAATCCTTTCAGTAAACTTTGATTATTTTTACACTCCGATAGGTTGTTTTGTTAAAATCAGATAATTCAATACCAGTAAAAATAAATCTGTCATTTATCCAAATATTTTGTTACGTTTATTAAGATATAAATATTATAAATACCGTTATATATACTGTTAAGCCCTTTGATATTATTCATCTCAAATTCTTGGTAATTTCTGTCATTTTTTTTTACTTATTTATATTCATTTCCGCTTAAAAGAATTTTATTAAGCGACTTAAAACAAAAACACCGAAAATTAGGTATTTTGATTCACAATTTCAATGTGGGAGGGAAAAATTATGGTTATACCCTCAACTATTAAATTCTCTATGTAAAATTTTTGAAAAATTTGTTTTTATAAAAAACTTTGTAAAAATAAAATGTTAAAAATTACTTAATTAGTGGGTTTTTTTTTTTTTTTTTTTTTTGGTGTTTTCAAGTCAAAGCTACAATTTTAGTGGGGTAATAGTCTTCATAGTTCCATTTGCTAAACAACATAATATCCATAATAATTACAAGTTTTACCTATGGTGCCTATGGCGGGCTGGATTCGGTAGGTGGCCTGGTAACTTGGTAGAGGCTGGTATTGGAAATGTCTGGCTTTGATCCCCGGATTTGCTTTTTTCACCCATCTGTTATATTTTGTCTTCATCTTACAAGAGGGAATTGGCCGACCAACTACTTGGTAGAAATGCAGATTCTTTCGATTTAAAGGTAGTTGAATAGAAAAAGGGAAGGCAGCAATGTGGCGGACTGGGGTTGTTATATGGTCTTGTAATAGAAGAAACGGCATTTGATACCGATCAATCGTCAAACTACAATCCGAAAATCAAAGTAAAAGCTTTGAACCACTGTAAATACAAACATGTTAAACTCCACCTAGAAAGTGAACCCAGGTGCCCCGGAAGTGCCTAGCTACCTACATACGCCATTTTCTCTAACGCAAATTTTTCCGATATTCGCTATCAGAAACGCAACACTTGACACAAATAGTAATGGTGGTTATTTTATATTTGAAGTTAGACTTAAACAGAAAATTCAACTTTTTATATCTAACATGTACATGTATGTTGATAAAATTTTAAAAATTTAACTGCTTAAAAAATGTGAAGAATTAATTAAAATTCTTAAGTGGGTCCGCTAATACGCCTTTTTATATATAAAAACCTAGGTCTTTAAAATGTTTTGCTGTAATGAAAATGCAAATATGTAATGAACACTTGTTGAAGCTTTTTAAAGAAACACTGCATACACTTAATCTAGATCAGATAGTTTCGCATTCCCGTGTTAGGTAATTCAAAAAATGTAACGCAAGTATTTCCTTTGAAACTAAAAATAAAAATGGTCTAATTACGGATTAGAAGTTTTTTCTCAAATTTACAAAATTACTGAAAACAATATATCTGTTTATAATTAAGTACTTGCGTTTTTAAAGGTAAATTGCGAGTTTCGAAAAACAAATAATATTTTATTGCAATTTTCACCTATCGTTAGCCCGTCTACCTTGAATTATTTTTTTACCTATATACAACACAGACCTGTCGAAAATTTAACACTAAACGTGTGAATAAGTGCGGAATCGGAAGCACATATCGGCCGTCTCGTAAGAAATATTTCGGGACCCGCCATTATATTCGTATCTATCGGCAGGTTTTTTCGGGGAAAAGCAATCTATATCTCGGTCACCTGGTAGCCGAGCTTCGCTGACTTCTGGGCTTCGACCCAGTGTAAAACTTCCGACAGGTCTGCACTGTACCTTGACTGAGTATTTTGTGCACGGTACAGACCTGTCGAAAGTTACACAACAAACTAACGAAGTAGTGCCGGGTCGGCAGCACATCCGTTAGCAATATCAAGACAGTTTTTCAACACCCGCTGTATATCTCTCGGCAGGTTTTTCGGCGAAAAACTATCCATATCTTGGCCATTCGAGTTGAGAGTAATTGTGTTTAACGTCCCAGTCAAGAATATTTCACTTATATCGAGAAGTCGACAGCTATAGGCCAAGGTGCAGAAATTTTTTCTGTGCGTTGCGCTGATGGCATTATACAGCAGGGTTCTTTAGCGTGCCAAGCCCACCGTGACACGGGACCTCGTTTATTTTAAGTTCCCATCCGAAAGAACCGTGATTTTCATTTCGTAATGTCGAGTGCTTGGCTAAAGAACAGTCACTACCCGCTTTCAAGTTTTAGGTCAGACCCGGCCGGGGATCGAACCCACGACCTCCCACTTACGGAGCGAGCACTCTACCGCAATGGTCTTGGCCATTCGAGGGCCGAGCTTCGACTCCTTTTCGTTAACCCTGTGTACAACTTTCGACAGATCTGTACTATACTGTATTTCAAGGATAAACAAAAATATGAGAATTTTGGTTAACTAAATATTACACCAAAAATAATTCAGAAACACGAGACGGGTTCTTATTGCGTGCAGGTGGGACGTAATTTCGCCCCCATGCCCGAGGCTTCATTTATCAAATTTTATTTAAAATCGCTGAACCATTTCGACCCAAATCATGTTAAAATCTTGTACCCAAAATAGCTACCCATTTCATAGGATAATGATTAAAATGGCGGTAAGGTTTGCACGCATAAACCCATACTTATTTAAAATACGCTTCTGCATTTGGCGTTATATAAACTGCGGTCAAATACTTTGTAAATTGGTTTGTTTGTGTGGAGTGGAGTGGAGATATGGAGTTTACATCTCGGTCAAGATTCTTTAACTTATATCCAGACTGTCAGTTCTAAGATAGTGGAGGAAACCAGAGTGCCCGGAGAAAAACGCCAATCTGGCAAGCGAACTTACAAACTTTTCATCCGAAGATCTGTCCAGAATGGGATTCGAAACTAAGCGGTGAGAGGGATTGTGATCTTAAATTCGCTATTTAGACCAATAGGTCAACGACTCCCAATTAAGTGAAAGGCTTAATGTTCAAATCAATGTCGATTCTGAAAAAAAAAATAGTTTTGAAGGTTAGACCAAAACTTGGTTTCAGAAATGCTAGTAAAGGCCCTTCAGAAGGCCCAAACACTCTGTTTCGGAAATACGATAACTTTTCTTTTAAAAGGTCTAAGCAATTGGTTTCAGAATCAAAGGAAAAGGTCTTACAGATAGCAATACCCGCATTTATTCATTTGATGCAAACCTCCTGTAGCTAGCTGGTAGTGTCTTATATATATATATATATATATATATATATATATATATATGAAAAACATCGTTGTTCATTGTCATAAAATTACTTTACGAAAAATCCCCTACACCTGATGGTGTCTCGATATACGTGGATTATTTTAAACTAGAACGCACTAACTGTAATTCCGTGTTTTATAGTATGCCATTGACGAAAAACAAAAACCAATGAAACATGTTTGAAAAATAACTGCAAAATTTCTACACCTGGTGTGTTACGCCACATAGCGGTGTTGCCACATAAACGCGCCCGACACGTCTATGCGGGGAATTTCAACGCATAAAGAGGTTGGCCACGTTTATGCGGGGACTTTCAACGTATAAAGATGCGTTGCTTATATGCGGCGCAAGGCTGCCTTTTTTGACGCATAAAGAGGACTAATTTTAACGACTCAGTATGAATTTAAAAAAAAGTTTAAAAGAACGTTGGTGGAGACATTAATAATGACGACGACGGTGACAATTGAGAATTTAGGTTTTTGTTGATGCTGGTAATAGTAATTGTAAGGAGGAGGTGGAGGATGACGACGGGGACGGTATGAGCCAACGAAGATGTTACCGTCGTCGTGCCGACGGCGGTGGCGATGGTGACTGTAATGTTGATGGTCGTTAAATTGTGAATTTGGCAGAAGTTCGACTTTTGCTTTTAATAATAATAATAATAATAACTATTATTATTATTATTATTATTATTATTATTATTATTATTATCATATAGTGATGACAACGATGATCATCACGATGATAGTGATGGTGGTGGTGTTTTAGTGAATGTGGTAATAATGATGGAAGTGTAGGTGATGATAGTAAATGTTTTCTTTATGCGGCGGAATGTAGCCTTTCTGTCGCATAAAAGTGTCAATTTTATGCGTTGAAATTCCCCGCATAGACGTGTTGGAACACGTTTATGCGGCAACACCGCTATGTGGCGTAACACTGGTGGTGTCTCGATATAAGTGAAGTTATATTGAGCTAGAACGCACTTAGTGTAATTCCGTGTTTTATAGTATGCCATTGGCGAAAAACAAAAACCAATGAAACATGTTTGAAAAATAACTGCAAAATTTCTACACCTGGTGGTGTCTCGATATACGTGAAGTTATATTAAACTAGAACGCACTTAGTGTAATTCCGTGTTTTATAGTATGCCATTGGCGAAAAACAAAAACCAATGAAACATGTTTGAAAAATAACTGCAAAATTTCTACACCTGGTGGTGTCTCGATATACGTGAAGTTATATTAAACTAGAACGCACTTAGTGTAATTCCGTGTTTTATAGTATGCCATTGACGAAAAACAAAAACCAATGAATCATGTTTGAAAAATGTGTAAAACCGATCTAACCCACCTTAGCCGTATTTAAGTGGAATATCTGAAGCATTTTAATAAGATTTCCGAAAATTGATCCCTGGACTAATCTCGGAGAAAATTACCTGGACATTCCCCAGGTAAAAAATCTAATTATATTTCCTCTATAATCACCAACAAAATTAAATATACAGGTATGAGTTTAGATTAAAAACCTGTAAAACAACACTTGTTTCCATAAAAATGTCATTACTGGTTTTTTTTGCGAGTCGTGTGAAACATCTGTGTGTGCTAAAAAGTTAAAACAGGATCAGGTTCGAGCTCGTTTTACAGACATAGGAGATCTCGTTCCCATAGCTAATCGCAGTGACACTCATATATTTTCTTTTGGGTAGTTGAGAAAATTTAATCAACATAAAATTAATTAAGGGGTTGATCAATATTTTGATTACTAAGAATCGTTTAGTGGTGAGTAAGGAGAGGAGAGTTTTGAGCAGGTGCTCCTTGCAAATTTTACCACTCAGTAACTCATTTGGTTGAGTACTCGCTTCATATGTGGGTTCGAACCCCGGCCGGGATCTGACTAAACCTTGAAGAAAGATAGGGACTGGTCTTCAATCAATCAATCAATCAATCATGACGTGTCTGATTCGTAAAGACACTCCCTCTGAGCATCCGTTCTCACATTCTGCAAAATAAACAAGAACCTGGCTTGGCCTAGGGCATTTGGTTTCTTGCAAAATTATGCCATATACACACCAACTAACCAAATAAATGCCATATGCCTTTTTTTAATTTTTATCAATAACAAACACATTTAAAAAGGTATATGATAACATTAAAAACATTTAAAGACAGAATGTCATTTGACATACCATTTACCATTTTTAATGACTCAAATGTTGTCATGTGCAAATTTTTGAATATTTTATTTTATAATGTATTTAAAATATCACCACATCATAATTATGACATTTTCTTAATTTATTATATGGTTTAAGTTTTATAGTTTCTACATTTTCCCAAACACATTTTTCAAAAACCACTCTGGTGATTAAAAATTCAGCAAGGATAGAAAACTTAACCAAAACTAGTGATCTGTGCGACTTGACATGGAATTAACATTTGATAGCAGACTCTGTAGTTCTATTGTCCAATCTTGGACATTATATCACCTTGGGGAATACCCCTTCTTAAATAACTGTTCTTGGAGCATGTTTGGATTTTCATTAGAGTTCTGTTAATCAACTGAAACCATTGTTATTCAGGATTTAACCATCTCATCCATACAGCAAATTCATTTCGAATTCTGTCCCCGTAACATTAAAATAAAAACAACCAATGATTTTCGATTTTCTCTGAAACAATTCTCTCTCGGGGCTTGCTATCCTTTCGTCTCAAGCTACGTGGAAAAGACGTTTTACATTTACTATTTGTAAAGGTATTTGTGTTTCAGGATTTTGAATTTCAAAAGGGCATTATTTCAGAATTCGCCAGAGAGTTCACGGTGTTATATCATTGTTGTTCTAGGTATATAAGATATTGAAGTGTTTATCTGAGAGAGAGAGAGAGAGAGAGAGAGAGAGAGAGAGAGAGAGAGAGAGAGAGTAGTGGATAGTTTATCTAAGAGAAAGTATTGAAGATTTTATCTAAGAGAGAGAGAGAGAGAGAGAGTTTGCCATAGTGAGAGGAAGTTTTGCAGAGAGAAAGGTATGGATGTGGGGGTGGGGTGGGGGGGGGGCTTATAAGACAGGGGAGAGGGAATTTTGGAAAGAGAAAATGGCTTGTTAAAGTGAAAGGGGGGTTATCTGATTGAGATTTAAAATAATGTACAAATTTAAGGTAGCAACATGTTTTAAACCTGTTACAATGACCACCAGTTTTTTATGAAGTTGAAAAATAATAATGAATAAAAATGGTCATGTGCTACTTTTGCATGCATTGTTTTCATTAAAAAATTAATACAGTTAAACCTGTCTATAAAGGCAACCCTAGGTAACCAGTAAAAGTGGCCTTTATGGGCAGGTGGCCTTTATATACAGGTTCAAATAATATGGATAAGGAACAGTTAGGATATCATTCTACTGGCCTTTATAAGCAGGTGATTGTTATATAGAGGTGGCCTTTAAGGCAGGTTGGACTGTAAATAAAAAGAGACATCAACCATCACAATCCCAAAAGCTAAGGTAAAACTTTTAAAACGTGTTTTAAAAGAAGTTAACATGCTCATCCCACAATTCTAAAAAGCAAAGACAAAACTTGTAAGCAATGTCTCCCCCCCCCCACCCGCGAACTTCTACCGGGGGGAGTGAGGCCGGGTGCTCTGGAAGGGTTAGCATCCTTACAGTTTAACTAGCTACACAGCTATAAGAAAACAATGCACAAATATATGACCAAAAAACATGTGTTGAATATAACTTAGTAATGAACACTGCAAAAAATCTCGTTAACTGATAAAAAGAGAGAAAATGCAAGGCACAAAAAAACGCGTTAAATAAAAAGCAAAGGATGTAAAATGCACACACAATGTCAACCATTTCTTAACAACTTACATGTGTTTTACTTGAATTATTTAAAAAGAAGAAGAGACAAAAATCCGTTTAGCGAAAGGATACTTAAACAATGCACATGTGTTGTAAGTTAACTTTTTTTAATTTCAAAAAAGAAAAAAAAATGCTAAAGGATATTTTAATCAGTCTAAAATTTTATTTTGTTAACAAAATCTTACTTAGATTTAATTAAATAAGTCGTTATGACCTTTATCCTGAAGAAAAAAATGATGTTAACTTATTCAAACAACAAAAATGACATAAAAAACCAATTGCGATAGAATTCAATAAAAATTGTGAGATCGGGGTAACGAACCAGGCACAAGGAGTCTGAAAAATAAACATGGACGATAACAATGGCCGATTGTCGAAAAGTGGCGAAGCGAAGCGTTTTACGACATATTAGCACGCCCATTTTCAATGAATTTGGTTGAATGAAATTCAAAACTAAGTGATATTAAAAACGTTTTATCATATATATTTAAAATATAAGGGTTGTTATCTTTTATTTATTCTTATAACTGTAAATAAACTCAAAGAAAAGTATTTAAAATGATGGCGATTTAAAACCAACTTTTGATTTGAAAAATTCTGAAATGTAAACAGGATCTATTGAAATGATTTTTCACAAAATAGATAATTACATATTATACCATGGAGTTTTTTAAAAATCTAATCCACGGGGTTTCTTTAAAAGGGTCTTTTATATCGCAAAGATTAGGAACACTTGAAAAATTAAAATTGTCCCAATTTCAGAATCCCTGGGAATTTTTTGTCTATTACAGAGCGACAAGTGTGTAAAAAAGCAATGACCTGACGTGACCTTGGACACAAATAAAGTCTGTTTAGGGTGGAATCTCAATTTTATTAATATTTACAATTTTTATAGTTTTTCCCCACTTTATAACAATCCACACTCTGTAGTATCCTTCTTTTTAATTTGGAAATTCCTATTAAGTTTTACGTGGGAAAATTTTTCCATTTTTCCAACCCCTACTTTATTCCATATTTTTGGATAGATAATAATAATAATAATAAAAAATAATTCAAGTTCAAGTTCAAAATATTTTATTTAAGTGTCATATAAAAGCTACAATATACATCTAAAAGATAACTACTACATAATTGCTATATAAAAAGCTTTTGCATCCAGCCTAAAAGACTTATAAGACACATCAAACATCATTTATACTATTAAAACACATCAATTAAAAAAAAAACGAAATTGTTCTAATAATAATTATGAATAATAATAATAATAATAAATAATGCTGTCATCTGTTGTTAGTTTTGGTGGTTGTTGTCGTTATTTTTATTATTATTATTATTATTATTATTATTATTATTATTATTATTATTGTTATTACTTTACGCAATGCAACGAAATAATAATAATAATAATAATAATAATTAATAATGAGAACAAAATTAGTTTTGTCCACTATCTTAATTTCAACAGAATTTCATTATATACCGTTTACAATCAATAATCAATAATTTTTAAGTTAAACAATTTGGCACATCATTGCATTTGTTTTTAAGTTTTTGATTATTATTATTATTATTATTATTATTATTATTATTCAAAATGTAGTTTTGTCATTCCATTTTTTCATTGTGAATTTTATCATTGCATTTGTTTTTAAAAAGGTATTTGACAGCTGTTTAATTTTACCATGCATTCCTTTAAATGCAATATATAATTTCATTCAATGATGATGCATTGCATACAATTCCGAGGCTATAATTTTTCCAATCATTTCTCTCAATGCAATATAAATGTTATTTCATAAATATCCCAAAAAAACTGAGACTACAATATACAATATATCTGATTTATTGACAGACAACATTACATACAACAGTAAATATTTACAAATTGGATATTTGTCAACCGGAGGGGAAGGATCGGGGGGAGGGATGGAGGGTTTTGTAATCAGAGATCTTAGCTTACATATTTCTTTATACCGTATATTTACTGATAACATAAAAAACATTGTTTTAAAAATTGAGATAACATTGTCATTTTATTGGTAATCGAACAAGGGTAATGGCCCTAATCTTTGTCCAATCTCGTATGTGCCATTCATCAAATACCCGTATCTATCTTCACGGTTAGCGAACAGAACTGAATAATTATCAGATAATGCAATATTATATATCTCCACAAATGTACAAATGTACTTCAGAAAATGCTATTAAAACTGTATTTCCTAACCGTTAGTTAGAGACCATTAATTACTAGAGTTATGGACATTCCTGTCCGGGCCATTAGTGGTATAAAAGTATACAATACAGGCCCGTCGAAAATTTAAAAATAACCTAACAAATCGGTAGTTCATCTCGATCCCTCGTTAGCTATATCTCGACAACGTTTCGGAAGCTTTTCTCTACCCCTCTGTAGCGTTTCGGCCACTGCCTATCCATATCTCATGATCAGCCGCCACCCAGCACCCGAACGTGAACTCCCTTTTAAATAGCCCATTGTTAAACTTCCGACGGGCCCGTACCGCAGCAAAGGCTTTTAACATAACTGTAACGTATTAGATAACCGTAATTAAATGGTCATTGTAATGGTCATTCTAGTGGTCATCGTAATTACTTTGAATTACTACCGCGGTCTTTTGATTTAACCCGAAGGTGACAATTGAATTTACACCTTCCACAGATTTAGTAGGCGATAAAATTTTCACCTACATTGTTGGGGCACGGATTAATTGAAATAAATTTGCCGAAAAAAGAAAAATATGAAAATTAATTTATCGAAGATGATAGATGTGAATATTATTACAAATTCCATAAATTCATAAAACAATGCCGCCGCCACCTCACCCCACCCTACATCAGACACCATCTTGTTTCGAATTTCAGTGTGTGAAAGTTTGTCATTTCGCTTATCAAAAGGTGATTTTCTCCGATTACCCCTTAACTGACTGGCTCGATATAAATGAAAAAATCTTGAATGGGGCGTAAAACACCATTAATATATATATATATATATATATATATATATATATAATATATATATATATATATATATGTTTAATTACTGGCCTCGGAGCACAGCCATTTTAACTAAGATTTCCCCTAACTAAAAAATTTGTCGAATTTGATATCGTAATGATTAAGTCAAAGGTATTCGGGGATTAAGGTGTTGTTTTGAAAATGACAATTCGATAGCAATTCGAGCTCATAACATTTTATTCAGTTTTGTCTAAATTTGCATTCTTAGTCAAAAGCCAAGTTTAAGTTTAGAAAAATCTTGAAGAAATTATCTTGAATTAAAAATATTTAAAACATGTTATATGTAAACGGTGTACAATTATTGAGTAAAGTATATATTATTCATAATTTTAATAAAAAATATATGTCAGTGGAAAATATGTCTCTCGAACTTACTAAGTCCCCGAGTTCTACCCGGCTCGATATAAGTAAAAGAATCTTGACGGGGATATAAAAAAGTAAAACTCCATTGCTCAACTTCTCTGAGTTCGATCCCAGAGAGAGCAGAACAATAAAACTGCCAAACGGTGATGTGCCAATACAAACCGAATTTCTCTACGTATGAGCAATTATTATAAATTAAAAATTTTCAATAGATTGGCAAAAATATTTTTTTATATTATGAGACAAATCTCAATATTAATTTAACAGCGACAGGTTTTAAAAAATTAATTACAATCCCCAATAAAAGGACTAAAAACTAGACCAAAGGAAATTAGTCCAATTTGATTTCATTAAAAGATCCTTATTTCACATTCTTCTATGACAACCCCCACCTGTTGACTTGAACCCGCTTACATCATCGAAAAACACCAATAAATGCTAAATTGATGGCATAACTTCCTCAATTTAATTGAATTTCAAAAAACTGTATTTTACCTATTGAGAAAAATAAAGGCTGGTAGATAATTATGAGGAGATCAATCTATTTAATTAAGCGTTTATTATTACACATCGTAAAACGAGTTACGCGATTTTGAAAAACGAGTCCAGGTGATTTATTACAGAGAGACCATTTTCTATCACTCGACCTCAAGCCTCTGGCTGACAATGTCTTGCAATATCATCATGATCATATCAACTCTACAATTCAATGTCATGTTGATGTTTTAATTTCTTCGGATGTCAATTGCTCCCCAATTACAGTCAATAATTCTGATTTGAAAGGAATAGTGACCGGAATGGCGGAAATAATTAGCGACTGATTAAATTATTATGGACTTTAATTAAGGTTATTCCCCCTAGTAAGAGATGTAATCAAGGACTGACATAATTTTTGTTTTTATGCCTTTGGTAGTGATAAACATAGTTATTAATGATTATAAATTATTTATTTTCGGAAAATAGCAAATAAAATACAAATCATTGGAAATTAATTTCTCCACTTGTTTATCTCTTAATTTTCTTTGATATGGGTACATTATTTCTTCCAAAATTATTTCTTTCTTAATTTGGGAACTTTTAATTATACAACAGTTGTCGGATTCCCTCGCAACTGTCGTTTTATGGAAGAAAATGCAATGATTTTGAAAAATGCAACATATGGTATTCTTTAAGTTTAAAAGATTTTTTTCTGATTACAGTGAAAATATCACAAACACCATCCCCATGAGACGAATAAATGAGAGAGAGAGAGAGAGAGAGAGAGACTTTGTACAGATGTACAGATATATGCAACATAAATGATAGAGTGACGCACATATTATAAGTAGACGTGCAAAATGAGAGAGAGAGAGAGGACTTTGTACAGATATATGCAACATAAATGATAGAGTGACGCACATATTATAAGTAGACGTGCAAAATGAGAGAGAGAGAGAGAGAGAGACTTTGTACAGATATATGCAACATAAATGATAGAGAGACGCACATATTATAAGTAGACATGTGCAAAATGAGTGAGAGAGAGAGAGAGAGAGAAGAGAGAGAGAGATTGTAGATAGACATGTGCAAAATAAATGAGGGAAGAGAGGAGCAAGATTTTAGAGATAGAAAGAGAGGCGAAGAGAGAGAAAGAGAGAGAGAGATTAGCACATTTTTGTGAAAAAGAATGATTTTTATCTTTTCAAGTTATATCATGCTCAAGCAATTTATCATTCTTCAGTGATGCGTTATCTATGTAAAGAGTGTTAATATGGTATCATAAGAATATATAATTCGGTCTCCCAATGATTGATCTAAAATTCTAATCAAATTCACGGATCATGAGCCATAGAAAATATATAATATTCTAAACCTATGTACTTTAGAGAAAACGCTGCCATGTGGTAAATCATAGTTTTTGATGCGATAAAATAGACGTAAATAAAATAAGAAAAATAATTTATGAATCTTTACCGTGGAGAGGTTTGAGAAACGTGTTTAATTTTTTCCCGTTCGTTTTAATTTTTTCATGATTTACTCTGGCAGTATTGAAGTAGATTTTAGATTAATAATATGTCATATTCAAAAACAATCTTTATATTTTGTAATTACTCATTTTGTTCCTTGCTTTTCTTTGGTATAGCAACTCTCTCTCTCTCTCTCTCTCTCTCTCTCTCTCTGCGTGTGTTTTCATAGAACGCTAAATTATTTCACATATACAGACGGTCAATTCAGGAATGGTTGGGAAAATCCGAGTGCCCATACAAAGAGATCACACTGCTTTAGACAAGTGATAATTACTGAAAGGTATTAGTATTGTCATGTGCTACTTTTGAATGTATTATTTCATAACAATTTAAAAGTAGCAGAGTATAAATTTCACAGCGACAGGTACTGTCTTTTTTCCTTTAAACATGTTATATTTTATATTCTATATGAACTTTGCGACATGTAGGTTTAGATTGGTTCAACTGACGAGTTCAGAATATTCGCCAGTTGCGTAATTTTGAAATATTTTTTGAAAAAGGCTACATATAGAAAGGACAATTAGCTGTATATTATGGTCCATCCATATAAACGTTTACTGTTTATTATTACTATGTATACTTTACAAAACAGGGTTTATTGAGATTTTTTTCACTGTACTTACAGGGGTTCAAAATGATGTTTTGTAATGGAAGGTCCAGGACCTTTTGCCTTTATTTTTGGCAGGTCCCACACAAAGTCATGAAAGTCCAATATTAACACTGGAAGACCTATGTGCAAATATGGTATTGAAAAGTAATATTAATCTGGTAAAAATGGCAGGTCCATCGGACTTTTACAATTTAAATATCAATGGTCCCGAGGTAAAATCGATAGGTCCCAGACCTTGGACCCAGGGAATTTTGAACCCCTTCACTTACTATGCTGTGATATATCAATTTTGAATGTATATCATGATTAAATTAAAAAAAATGGTATATGACAATGCTATTTTATAAATCTATGTAATACACTGTTATTTATTTAATGTACCGCCATACATTGTATTCTACAAGTATGTAACCATTAGCAAGTGTAGACTTACGGAATAAAGAATTCGAATCAGAATTAGACCAATGCCTATATATGGCTTACGAGACACCGGGAGACTTTTTTTTAATTGATACTGATGAAAACTGGGGTAGAAATGAACATACCAAACATAATTGTAACTCAGTTGGTTTGATTTTTAACTTAGTTGAAATATTAGTTATTTGCTAATGTCAGTGGATGAAATCCCACCAGGTCTGTTTATGATGGGGAAGATGTCCCAGATGAATTTGTAACAATTTTCTAAATATAGATAGAATTGTTAATTTTGCCACCTGCATGATAGTAACCATCCTTGTACCGATTTTATATGCATCTCGATAATGAAATTTTCTGATTTATTTAGGGCTATGAAAGGTTTGATAATTCGGATATCAAAGACTTGTTTGGTACTCTAATTAAAAATCGATTGTTATCAATATATTCATCTATCTGAGGCATATGTCACAAGTAGCCTACTTTTAGCTTTCAGATAAATGAATAGATTTTAATATCTGAAGGTTATTAATCTCTCTCTCTCTCTCTCTCTCTCTCTCTCTCTCTCTCTCTCTCTCCATGTTTGTTGTCAAAGAAGATCAAAATAAATTCCATATCTCTCTCCTCTTTCTCTCTCTATTCATGTTTGTTGTCACAGATGACAACAACAAAATTTCGTCCGCCTCCCTCTCTCTCTCTCAGAACATTTTTCATGTTTGTTGTCATAGAAGATAAAAGTAAACTTCACCTCTCCCCCTCCCTCTCTTAATGTTTGTTGTCACGGAAGATAAAAACAAAATTCTCTCTCTCTCTCTCTCTCTCTCTCTCTCTCTCTCTCTCTCTCTCTCAGTATAAAGAAGAACATTATTCATGTTTGTAATCACAGAAGATAAAAAATAATAAATCAATAAATTTCATCTCTCTCTCTCTCTCTCTCTCCACTTCGTGTTATATTTTGGTGTAAGAGTTTAATCGCGATACTGATCTCTCAGTTCATTTTTGGAGAGATAATATTATGTGAGTATGCACACTAATGACACCCTGCCCGACAAGAATTTTTTTTATACCAATTTTCATAAAATTTTGAAAAATTACTTTTTCACAGTAATAATCTGCTCTACTATGCATTTCTAAGCTTTATTTAATCAAAGATGATTATTATTTGAAAATAAAACGAATCTAAGCTGTTCCTATGGTCTATGGCATATTTTATGTAATTAACATGACCATTTAAAAAAAGAAAGATTTTATAAAATAAGGCAACACATTTTTTTGAAAATAGAACAAAGTGATGGATGAAAAAGTGGAAAATTGATACAAAGATTGATTGGATTCATCTTCAAAATGACACCTGCATGTAAAAAAAATCTTTCAAATCGTATGTTTAGCCTGAAATATGTTCTTTTCTATCTATCTATAAATAAATAAATAAATAAATAAAAAAATATAATAATAATAATAATAATTCAAACAGTTTATTAAGAAAAACGGACTTTACGACTAAAGGGAAACAACTCTTACTTTAAATGAGTATTGCTATAAAATTTACAGTTAAAGGGAAGCAACTCAATGTTGCTATAACATCGTTTCATCAACTGAAAGACCAGACCGATTGCCTCGATAAACGAAGGAGTGTTTATTTTCTCGGATAATCCGTTTTTTATCGGACAGGTTAAAATACACATTATAAATACCAGTGGTGATTTTACAGCACTAGACGGATTGCGGAATACGATTCTTGGACTGAAATTATGAAACCAAAATTTCTTAAGGGGTTGAAAAAATCCCAAAAAGCTGAAAAAAACTAGTACTAAGTTATCTCAGAAACGCGTAAATCCCAACTGCATCTTAACTTTTTTTCAAGACAAAATTCGATTTTTTATCATTAGAAAAAGGCATGTGTTGTGTATATACAAAACTTTATGGTTTTTTTTTTTGCAATTTTGAATACTACGATAGGTCAAATTGCAGTGTTTGGTCCGTGCGTGGGGAGGTCTATGACATTGAAACTCCAAAATATATGATACATTAAAATATGCGATGTTAAATATGAAATTGGAATATCCAGTGTGGCAAAACATACCAAAAAAACAAAAAAAAAACAAAAACAAAACAATGATTCAAGATTAGATGAACAAAATATGGAGGGGATTTAAAAGCATTATATTTTGCATTGTTTTGGATTTTAGCAATTATTAAATACATTTCGGTGACAAAATGAGTTGAGTAATGGTGTTTCACGTCCCAGTCAAGAACATTTCACTTCACTTATACCGAGACGTCGACAGCTATAGAAAAAAGTGCAGAAATTTTGCCCGTGTGTTAAGATTATGATATCTTAATTGCCAGATTTAAGTAAGGAAAATCTTAGTTAAGAAATTATTGTGAAACCGTGGCCTGAACATTTATTTTTCTAATAGCCTTGTATTCGATTTGACTGCGCCAATTATTGAATACATTTCGGCGACAGAATTAGGATAATGAAAAAAACTGAACTGTCTTTTGAGAGGCAAGTACCATCGCCCCGAAATCTACACGGGTTTGGTGTTTTCTCGCGACCTTGACCTTTACTATTTTACCTTGGTTCAAGGTCATGACACACATTTGGACCATATGCATGAAGATTATTGATGTGAAGTTTTATGACAGTCGTCCAAAGCAACAATGAGATATGGCCCGGGCACAATTATACACGGACAGACGCACAGACATGGTGATTCCTATATACCCCGCCCAAACTAGATTGCGGGGATATCAAAATAAATATGACACATTAAGTACCAGTAAACTAAAAAAAACTTCTTTCGAATGTGGAAGAAATTATAAGAAAATTATGCCAAATATTGTTAGTTAAGAATAGTATAGGCATGCCGAAAGGTTAGCACTCAGCCAACGAACAGGTGGCGAAACGACATATCATCTGGGTCTCTAGTTAGCTAAATCTCGACAACTTTTTGGTCACCTGCTCTTTATCTCTCTGTAGTGTTTCAGCCACTAGCTAACCATGTCTCGTCCGCTCGACAGACAGACTCGGTGTTAATTGTATAATTATCAACAGGTCTGTACTGTCACAAAATTCTGGTGGTCCCATCAACAAACTTATTTTACAATACATGGTTCCAAAAATCATCACGTTTTTTCAAATTAAAAAAGCCACGGTAAACCAATCGATGAACCGACAAAAGTATTTGAACCAACATCCCGGCATCTGTATGTTTATGGCATGAACACCCGGCCTCACTTCCTCGGAAGGTTTGTAGTATGGATTGGCATAAACCAGTACGTTTCATGAATATTTCCTTATTAGATAGATATTTCTCACACTTCGAAGAAATTTCTCACAATACGACTAGACGACATGCAACATGGATCTGCCAGGGAAGCGAATCCTAAATTATGGCACCCTGTAAACTGACAAAACCATTTTAATGTATTAAATATGCAAACACATTAAAAAAATATAATATAACTCTTGCCAGTGACAAAGTGGTTTTGTTTATTTAACTACAGGCATATCGACAGTCTTAAATTTAACCAACGGATTTGATTGGTGCCGAAAAGGTATTTAATCTCGCCCTCTTGATAGCAATACCTCGGCAGTTTTTTAGCATCTGTATCTCTGCAACATTTCGATCACTAGATATTTATATCGTCCGCATTTGGCAGCCGAGATTTGACTTGCCAGACCAATCTGCCTCAACCAAGCCCCGTGCGGTTGAAATAACATGTACAAATGTACATGTTTTCGAAATGGATTAATTTTTATTTACATCTCAAAGTATACTACTATCGAGGTTTTCATATAATGCCATAAATCTTCCAATGATACTTGATCAGAATTCAAACCAAAGGCGATTTATTACTGTAGACTCAATCATAGAATTTATTATTTATCGTAGATATCTACTTGTTAATTTCAGCATAATAACAAGAGTAATTTAAAGTAATGTTGTTCAACGTCCCAGTCAAGAATATTTCACTTATACCGAGATGTCGTCAGCTATAGGAGAAAGTGCACCCCCTTTCAAGTCTTGGGTCAGACCCAGTCGGGGTTCGAACCCACATATTCCCATTTACGGAGCGAGTACTCTACCAACTGAACTTCCGCAGTGGTTAGAATTATCTACATCATTACATACAAATGCACTACTGTGCATAAAGACTATTTTGAACATAGAATATTGTAAATTACGTTTTAATAAAGAAGTGCTTGCAAAAATTAACACAGCGTATTTATTCATTATTCAGAGACCTAACTAAAAAGTATTTTTTTGTCAATGCTGCATGTTTTGGTTAACGCCTGTATATAGAAAAAATACATTTTTGACAGAATATGTGTATTCCAGCTAACCATTTGAGCCTCAAATTACAAATGAATGTTGGGTAAAAATTTACCTTTCACCTGCGTGATTGAGTAAAAAAAATTCACACCTGGTCGACCTACATATAACCAATAGATAATGAGGCACCTAATGGGAGTATTTATACTTAACCATTTTGATATTCTTGAAAAAATGGCAAAATTTATGGTATGTACACACTCACATAGATCAATTTAAAACAAAACATATTTTTTCCACTTAGGTCTCTCTTTTCTGTGCTGAAATATAATTAAAATTTTAACAAAAAATTAGAATTCAATATTTAACCGCAATATATCCATGTTCAAAATAGCCTTTATGCACAGTAGCGGTCTAATCAAACTCAAACGTCCCGGTCCACATTTAAATTTAAAGTAAAGTGAGTGAGTAATGGTGTTTAACGTCCCAGTCAAGAATATTTCACTTATATCGAGACGTCGCCAGCTGTAGGCGAAGGTGCAGAAATTTTGCCTGTGCATTGCGCTGATAGCATTATACAGCAGGGTTCTTTAGCGTGCCAAGCCAACCGTGACACGGGGCCTCGTTTATTTAGGTTCCCATCCGAAAGAACCGTGACTTTCATTTCGTAATGCCGAGTGCTTGGCGAAAGAACAGTTACTACCCACTTTTAAGTCTTGGGTCAGACCCGGCCAGGGATCGAACCCACGACCTCCCACTTACGGAGCGAGCACTTTACCAATTGAGCTACCGCAGTGGTTACACATTAAAAGTAAAGTTAACGCTTGTAAATTAATTAAGTTAAACAAGGTTGGTGAGACCGATTGCTCAGGAAAAGTAAGCACCCCATGTTTAGCTAGATTCATCCACCAAGTCAGTAGTGTGCAATCAAAATTTCAATATAAAACGAACATTGAAACACGAGACGTCAAATATACCAAGAATATAAGTGGTGTTAAGCAAACGCTATAAGAAAACGGATAGAAACTATCACACAGTTAGAGTTGATTAAAGAAGTTAAATCTTGAGATTAATGAGCCAAATGGTCGAGAATAGTTGAAAAACTACTGATGCGACGAAAAACTTCAAACTGTCAAAATTTCTCATACTAGAATGATAAAGAAAAAGTTCAGTAGGAGTTACCTCTCTTTGGTCGTATGCATACGGATTATGTATTGATACAAGAGTTGTCTCGCTTTATACTGCTCTCAAAAATTACTTTATGTACGAGTTGAGTTGAGTAATGGAGTCAAGAATATTTCACCTATATTGAGACGTTACCAGCTATAAGCGAAGGTGCAGAAATTTTGCCTGTGGATTGCGATGGTGACATTATAGGGCAGGGTTTTTTATCGTACCACGCCTTCCGTGACACAGGACCTCGTCCCCATCGTGACTTTAATTTCGTATGATGAGTAAAAGAACAGTCACAACTCATTTTCAAGTCTTGGGTCAGACCCGGTCGGGGTTAGAACCCACGATCTCCCACTTACGGAGCGAGCACTCTACTAACTGAGCTACCGCTGTGGTTATTAATATGAGGTACAGTATAAACATTTTCATGATGCACATTGACTGCGTTACAATAAAAATCCAAAAAGTTGAATGACTGTCATAAAAAAATATCGTTGATAAATATATTTCTATACATCCTTGTTCATCTTAGATATCTTTGACGTTCCATAATTCCATTTTCCTTCAATTCTCAATTCTGACTACACACGTGGTGGTTGTTCCTAGCTAATCAGGAGGTGGTTACCGTTCCGGAGCACCCAACGGAAGTTCACGTGTGTACATTAATATACGAGTTTTTACCTTGCTTTTGGGATTGTGATTTGGACCTGAGTACGAGTTTTTGGTATAGTTTTACTTATAAAAATTAAAAACCTAATTTCATGAACACAACACTATGATTTTGCTGGAGCAGTTTTTGCTTAAATGACAATATAATGACACAATCAATAAAATAAATGCCATTTCTGGGTAAACCAGGACAGGGAATTCTATTAAACTATTAAAAATAAACTAACTCTAAATGATTAATTTATTTACTTAGTCATATATTTAACATTACAAAAGGATGATTTCTGAATGTCTTAAAAAATAACTTAATAATTGGTGTGCCGGTCACGTGGTATGGTAATGTTTAACACCAGATAGTATCGCTTACAGTTTAAAAAGACAATATGGTGCACACTTACAATGGATGTCGGGAGATATAGTTAAATTATCGCCGTCACCTATCAATTTATCAATTTTATACCGAGTGAACCTCCGACTTGGATTGTTAAATAACAAACGACTCAAAAATTCGGAGCCAAAGGATTGATTTGAAATTACTTCTGATGTATATGTACATGTGTATGTATATTTAGCGATTTATATGTTTGCATGAGAGAGAGAGAGAGAGAGAGAGAGAGAGAGAGAGAGAGAGAGAGCATTATCCAGTGAACTTACGACTTAGATTGTTAAATAACAAACAACTTAAAAATTACCAATTTATCAAAGAGTAGGGTAAGGATAAATAAGGACACGACATGTCCCCACGCAAAAATTGTCCCCATATGGCACCATGTTGTGCTTACTTTTACGTTTACACCGGAGAGAGAGAGAGAGAGAGAAAGAGAGAGAGAGAGAGAGAGAAGAGAGAGAGAGAGAGAGAGAGAGAGAGAGACTTTGTACCGATATATGTAAAAGATCTTCCAACCGTTGATCGGGGGACAGTAATTACCCTAATCACAAGCATAGCGAGGACACCACCAACAAATGTGGGGACAAGTTCTGCGTCTCCAGATATACCGTAGGATAGTTGAAATGCTATAAAACGCTACTAGTGTTTACAATAGAGAAGGTTAGGTTAGATGGGGACATTTGAATGTTCCTACAAAACATGTCCCCACATTTACTAGTAAATACTGAAAATGTCCTTACGTTGTAGGTAAGAGAACTAACATATTTCTAACGAATATCACACAGTGCTAATTATTTATCCCACTTGTCCTGCTTGGCAAAAAACAGTCACTACCAATTTTCAATTCTTTGGTCAGACTCGGCAGGGGTCGAACCATTAACCACTTAGGAAGCGAGCACTCTACCAACTGAGCTACCACAGTGGTATAGTGCTTCTATTTTACTGTAAGAACTTTCTTCGAAATTACAACTGGAGCCTGGAAAATATCTAGCTGATATCTTTCTTGTCAAACTTCTGGTTGGCTCGATACCAGTAAGGTGGACTCGGTGTTTGAGTGGATTATACAAGTGCACTTACGCATCACAATCTTTCACTACCTACGTTCTTATCCAACTCTAACATATCATAGTGTGAGAAAGTTTGTCAATTTAGTTGCAAAATGTCAGTAGGTTTATTCGGGTATTTCGGTTTCCTCAGCATGAAGCGACCGCCTCGATACAGCTTAAGGAATTTTGACTGGAACGTAACAACCCATTACCCTACTTCGATCAAATCAAAACCACTTGACCCCAGTGGTGTGTGTTGTGCATCTTCACCATTATTGGAAAATGAACTTGACCATTTTTTTAAACAAATATACAAAGTAGACCAAAATATACAGAAAACAAAAATATACGAATAGCCTTCAAGTAAAACTCCTAAAAAACCAAACTGCTGTAAAATGCCGATGCTATTTGAAACAACTTCCTTTTTCTTTTATTCGGGATTTCGGCGACGGGGTCTAACCTACCGGCTTAGTGTCTCTATAAACCTAAGTTAAATGACCACTCAATTAACAGATGATAATGTGAGGAAGATGACCAGTTCCCTAGCCGCAGGTCAATGGTTTTTCTCCAGGCACTCAGATTTCCTCCATCATACCAGAACTTACCACCTTAATATAAGTAAAGAATCTTGCCTCTTGCGTTAACCATAACTTTTCAATTTCTTGGACATTTGACATTGTTGTATAACAGACGTGACATAATCGGTAGCATGAGCTGATGCCAGATGGTCTTTGAACACTTTTTACACTATTCTTTATTTTTTAAATATCCGCACATTAAAAAAATGAGGAAAGGGAGAGGTGTTTGGTTTGGGGTTCCCTTTCATTCTATGGCTACTTAACTTTTTTAAAAGTAGTTACATCAAGGTATATATGAGAACCTTGGTACATTGCGCCTATTTATCAACAACCGATAATGCTACATAAAAAACAAACATACTAATCCATGCCGAAAAAACGCTCCCAAGGCAAAGTAAAATAGGCCAAATATTTAAACTTCCACCAGGGAAGTGAGGCCGGATGTACATTCCTGTTTAGCTAGCCAAATCTGTCACGAGTGTAAAAAAGAACAACAAAAGTTTCAAAGCCAGTGACGAGAACAGAAGTCGATGACGACTAGATATAAAACATGTGTATGTATCAATAAAGTCAGATGTGAGCTTGTAAAACAATGGGCTATAATATCCGGTTCAAAAATATCAAAGAGACCAAAGGATCTTAAAATTAAAGTAGATACATGTACAGAGTTCCTACAATAAATCGTTAGAAACAGCAGGGATATTGCCGAGTGTATGTCATCCCGGAAATAAATATTATAGTTCAATCGGCAGACAATGGCGGATCAACATAGACCGATATCACAATAAAACAGCAATAGCTACTTTATTTATCAATATTAGACACGCCGCTGTAATTATGAAAATATCAAAACAAAATCAATACTTATAATAGTAGTAAAATTTACAAATCATGACCTTGAAAGAAATCGTATTATGATACAATGGTTCGGCCTTTTCCGTCGCACCTCTAAAACAACTTGTAAGGTGTTAAAGACTGAATGATGTTCCGACTTTACCGTCTTACAATCCGGCACAGAACAGTCAAAGCAGAACTTAAATAACCGAAACTGGCATGGGGAGAGGCAGCGGCCAAAGCCAAGAAGAGAGCTGAGTGGCGAAGTCTTGTGTTGACCTTTTGTTCCACTGAAAGCGAAAAGGATAGGTAGGTAGTTAGGAAGGTAAGGAGATTCGATATCCAGCTTTGTTTTCGAAAAGGAGGGTAAAAACCTATCAAACTGTCAAATAAAGTTAAACACTAATATATTCTGCTGTTATGAATTACCTTATAGCATATAATGTTCAAGTTTGTGTAAGTACTTTCAATTATATCACTTATATCGAGACATCAGATCTAGGTGAATACATACAGTCCAACCTGCCTTAAAGGCCACCTCTATATAAGGGCCAATAAAATTGTATCCCAATTTTCGTTATTCATACTATTTGAACCTGTATATAAAGACCACCTGGTTATTAAGGCCACTTTTACTGGTTGTCTTCAGTGGCCTTTATAGACAGGTTTGACTGAACATGCATACATACGTATTTCGCATGTGGCAAGGAACTTTGCGGGATCGTTTTTTGTGATCACAGAATTCGAATTTACATATTGCCAAAGGCAGTACGTAGCGTTTAAATAAAGTTGAAGTTTGTCAGGTCAACAATTTTATATGTACAGTCCTGTCGAAATGTTAACACTTTGATAACAAGTGACCGAGACAAGTATAGCTAATGGTGAAAAAAGCTGTCTAGAGATACGCTAATAGATGGCAGCTGGCGAAAATCAGCTGAGACATAACTGGGGTAAAGTGATCATGAGTTGGACACCCACTATGAGCTCGGCCCCATACCAAGCTGATAAAGCTATGGAAAGTCGAGATAAGTATAGCTAATTGTGAAAAAAGCTGTCTAGAGATACGCTAATAGATGGCAGCTGGCGAAAAGCTGCTGAGACATAACTGGGGTAAAGTGATCGTGAATTGGACACCCACTATACGCTCGGCCCCATACCACACTGAAAAAGCTATAGAAAGTCAAACATAACTGATGGCAATGGCCTTTGGGTTATCTCGGATGTTTATTTCATGTACCACATACGGATAAGAGTGGATAAGTTCCGAAAATCCCGAAACTACGTTTTCGATCGTGAGTCGGACAGGTCTGATATTGAGTCGGACAGTCAAGACTGGCATCATTTCCATTACCGTAGCTAGACCCCACAGTTTCCTTTCAACCTAACGAGGTTCCCTTATGAACTCTAGAGTCGACACTAAATTGTTAAACCAAGCGTGAAACTTTCGACAGGTCTGTACTGTTTATATGTACACACAACTCTCAGTTTCTACAGAAAACCAAATACAGTCAAACCTGTCTATAAAGGCCATCTAAGAGAACCAGTAATAGTGGCCTTTATGAGCAGGTGACCTTTATATAAGGTTCAAATAATATGAATAAAGAACAATTGAGATTCAATTCTACTGACCTTTATAAGCAGGTGGTCCTTATATAGAGGTGGCCTTTAAGGCAGGTTGGACTGTATTCCCAATTGAAATAAAAACTAGAAAAACTGTGAGCCACAACCTCACAAAAAATAACCCCCGCTCCCAAAATTCATCGGATCAAATTTTTAAATAGGAGGTGCACATCTACATTATATCACAAAGATTGTGTGAAAGTTTCATGAAAATCCATTGAAGGGTTTAGGAGGAGTTGCGGATAAGAGATAGGTACCCTAAGGTGTAACGGAAGGACGGACGGACACACGGACGGAAACCCCTATCACTATATACCCCCACTTTTTAAGCGGGGGGGGGGGGGTATAATAAATAGGTAGTTCTGGATGAACTGTCGAATTCGACACTAATCCGTTAGCTTAGTATTAAACTTTCAACAGGCCTGTAGTATACATGTATACCCTTTTCAAAAGCTCTGCACACAACTTTCAGTTTCTACAGAAAGCCAAATATTCCCATTGAAATAAAAATAAATTGAATTAAATTTCTAATCAGGAATTTCCTGTATGCAATCATAATGTATTAAATACATTTAATGTAGGGCTTTTAAAAATTGATTTTTCTTTTTAAATTAAAGCGCTGCGTGGTTATCATTAAGAATATTTTTAAATGAGCTATAGACTTGTATATAAAAACGTTATTGAATTGCATATAGAATAGTATCTACTCTCTGAACAACAGCTGAAAACGGCAATAACTGAATATAACCATTGTACCATTCAAATTATGACTTTAGAACCCTTATCGAAAATATTTGATAAAAATCCAGAAGAAATCAAATGGCCTTTTTTCTCCGATTCTTAAGTTGGCAATTGATACAGTTTCTTTGAAAAAGTTTCTTTCAGCTTGGATCGACATGTGGTCTGGGTTGATATTTTTGGTTTGACAACTTCAAAAAAGACTATTTGTAAACTTTCTCTTTTTAACTTGCCAAGTTTTGAAAAGAGGTAAGTTTGTAAAAAAAAGTCTTGTGTTGAATATTTGTTAGGACCAAAGTTTTTCATTTTGATAAATAATGCTGTATAAGTACATGTATATTATGTGTAAATAAAACGTTACTGCAAATCTTTCTGAAAAGACTCCGATTTTAAAATCCGATATTTCATAACATTTAGATATGTAATTATATACAGAACATTCAATTTACCCAACTATGTGTCGTAATAGTAACGTAATTCAACCTGTCATTTAGTAGCTTGTTGGTAGAGAGACTGTTTCCAATTACGGGGAACTTTATACAACAATGCAAGCTGCTTACACATAAATTGTTGACCCAGATATCAAAATATTTTATGACCGTCATCATAATATCCACTATGATGTCTCTGTATCTAAAACTACCCTTGATATATTTTACATCCCTTAGTTCCTTTCATTCTCACTATTGATTAAACACATGATAGGTAAGATAGCTAATCAAGAGGTGCTTACACTTTCGGAACACCCGGTCTCACTTCCCTGGTGAAAGTTCGCGTGTCTAACCTAACTTGTCAATTCCAAAGTTTTTACTTTGCTTCTGGATTGTGATTCGGACATGGGTTAGTATGTTTGTTTTTGATTAGATATGTAATTATATAAAGAACATTTAATTTACCCAAATATGATTCGTAATAGCAACTCAACTTGTTATTTGGTAGTTTATTGGTAGAGAGACTGTTTCCAAAACATGAACTTTATACAACCAAGCAAACTGTTTTCAAATAAATTGTTGACCCAGGTATAATCAAAATGTTCAATTTACCAAAATATGTTTCCTAATAGCAACTCAACCTGTCATTCAGTAACTTGTTGGTAGAGTCTGTTGCAACTTTGCAACATTTATACAACAAAGCAGGCTGCTTCAAAAAAGTTGTTTTACCTAGGTATCATCAAAATGTTTTATGGGCGTCATCATATGATTGCTGATCACTATGATGTCACTGTATCCAAAAATACCCTGGATATGTTTTACATCCTATAGTTCCTTGTTCTTTGTATTCTCAATTTTGATTACATACGTGACAGGTGTAGGTAGCTAAGCAGGAGATGCTTACTCTTCTGGAGCAACCGGCCTCACTTCCTTGGTGGAAGTTCATCTAAGTAACGTAATTGGTCAGTTTCTACTTTTTACTTTGCTTCTGGATTGTGATTCCGACATGGTAGTATGTATGTTTTTGATTAGATATGTAAAACAGAACATTCAATTAACCCAAATATGTTTCATAATAGTAACTCAACCTGTCATTCAGTAGCTTGTTGGTAGAGACTGTTTCCACTATACGAACTTTATGTTGACCCAGGTTAAATCAAAATGTTCAATTTACCCAAATATGTTTCGTAATAGCAACTCAACCTGTCATTCAGTAACTTGTTGTTTGAGAGACTGTTACCCACTACGCAAACTTTATACAACAATGCAAGCTGCTTACAAATAAATTGTTGACCCAGATATCAAAATGTTTCATGACCGTCATCACAATATGGTTGATTAGCATGGTGTATCCAAAATTGTCCTGGATATATTTTTCATCCCTATAAGTTCTATGCTCTTTTCATTCTCAATTTTGTCGACACTCTCCATGAACAGGAGTTACTTATCTTTCTGGAACAACCGGCGTCACCTCTCTGATGGAAGTTCCTGTTATTAGCCTTTTTGCCAGTTTCAAGGTTTTACCTTTGCTTTGGGACTGGTTTTAGACATGAATTGATATGTTTATGTTTGAACATTAAGATATGTAATTATATACAACAGAACATTTAATTTATCCAAATATGTTCCACAAAAGCAAACGTCAAACCCTCTCCTGTTTTAAAAACAATTATGTGTGCTATTCTATTATTCCGTACCCCTAAGTAGAACTTAAGATTATACATTCAAATATTCATTTTTTAAAATTTGCATAAAAACATCATCTGTGACGTACGAAAAATGCACTTTATATACAGAGTATCCTTTTATAGAACTATATGGTCGGTTTGGTTGCAATATAAATAGTTGTTCTGTACATAGAAATGTTCGCTATATCAGGTTTTACTGTTCTGTTTTTTCGTATTTTCTTGTAAAATAAAGGGCATTTTCATCAAATCAGAGATAATTTATATTTCAATTACTCGTGTGTTGTTAAGTTGTAAGATGCTATTCCATCAAGCTAACGCACACTGTCGGTAGTACATTAACATTTATATGAAATCGTATATCTCCAACCAAAAATATTTCCTTTCACTCTCAATTGTGATAACATACACATGGAGGGTTTAGCTAGTTAAACAGGATGTGCTTGCTTATCCTTCCGGAACACCCAGTCTCACTTTCCTGGAGGAAGTAAACGTGTTTCGACTAATTTGTCAGTTTTAACTTTGTTTCTGGATTGCAATTCGGACATGGATTAGTATGTTTGGTTTTATCTTTGAGATGGTTAAAACGAATAGACCTCTCGAGTCGACACAATCGGTTTGAACGTAGTGGTAGAGAAATGTAAAATAAAGAATGCCCATCAATGTCAAACTGATTTTTTTTTCAAATTGTGATTGTTATAACTTCTAGCAGTGCAACATTTGCTTACCCTTCCAGAGGAAGCGACCTCCCTTCCCTGGTAGAAACTTATGTGTTTTAACTCAATTTCCTAGTTTTCAAAAAAGTTTTGGACAAATTATTATTTTACCCCGATAGGTAATTTTTCATTTAAATCCCAATCGCTAAAAGGATAAACCATTTAGTATTATACCGGTATGTGGAAGCATACATGTATTTTTTGTCAGTTTACAAAGTTTTTACTTTGCTTTTGGGATTGTGATCTAAACATGGACTGTTATGCTCCTGTTTGATTAATTTGGCAGATATGAAGTAAACCTTCGATCAAACCCGCGACTGGTCCATTCAGATCCATGAGTTCTAAAGAGGGTTATCAATTAATTGAAGGGGACTTAAAAGAAAGATACATACATAAAATAATGATTTTGAACAATTATATATATTCTTTTAACATTTTATTCAATGATCGTAAAATGATATCCCTTTGTGATATAGTTAGTACTTGGATTACAGTTCTGTATATCCTTTTCTCAATAAATCTAGCATTCGTTCGAAGTATGAAATAGTTTTACATACAGTGGTCGCTATATGTACATGTATACAATACTTTAGACATGGACTGGTACATTTGTTTTTAAATATATAGCGCAGTACTTCAAACAACATCAATCATATAGGGTAGAACTGCATAAGTTCAAAGTTATGGGATCAAATCCAGAAACTTGCACATTCGATATAACATTTTGATTAACTTGACCATTTGCATTTTTAAAGATGAAATTCGTGATACTTCAAACAACAGCTAACAAACCAGGCAGGATCGTATGTGTTTAGTGTTATGGAATCTAATCCATGGATTTACACGTGTCCAGGAACCCGGGCAAAACATTTTGATTTATACAGACTTGACTATTACCATGTAAAAGACCAGGAAGCTAGATATTTCAAACAACTAATGTACCAGACAGAATTGTTCAGGAAATCTCACGTGTTTAAGATTACGGGATCAAATCCAGGAAGCGATACATTCCTCAAAGCATTTTGATTTACACAGACATGCGAGATACAATCGCACCGCCTTAAAGGCCACCTCTATATAAAGACCAGCTGCTTTTAAAGGCCACTAAAATTTTATCCCAAATGCTCTTTTTTCAAGCTATCTGAACCTCTTTATTAGGGCTACCTGCCCATAAAGGCCAATTTTACTGGTTCCCTTTGGTGGCCTTTACAGACAGGTTTAACTGTAATTCATGCAAAATCTAACATACAATGTACCCATGTTTTTTAAGGTTATGGGATCGATTCCAGGAAGCCATATATTCCACAAAATATTTTGATGTGAAGTCTTGACCTTTTGCTTTTTGATCGAGATGCGAGACACGACAAAAATATCTAACAAACCATGTACCAGACAAAATTTGTATGTGTTAAAGGTTATGGGATCGATTCCAGGAACCCATGCATTCCACAAAACATACTAGTAGTATATACTACTTCTATGTATGTATTTTGTATTTGTTTTTGTTTGTTGTCATTAATATTTATGTCACTTACAGCATGTATATAGTGTTTACGTTATTTTGATGTAAAACCATTTATTTATAATCTCTACTGCAGAGGAACTATATAAAGAATAGAATAGATCTTCACAGACATGACCATTTGCGTTTCATGGTCCACCGTAGGTCTAATTTTTTTTACACGCTATATATCAAGGTGTACTCAAACTACCATCTCACGAACTCGGGTCTCGTGAAGCCAATCTTAAGTTGTGTACATACCACTTCAACTTCAATTATGGTGCTCATCAAAATCCAAGGTGGACATAACTGGTTTAAGACGTCTCAATATAAGTGAAACAATCAATTCCTCACATACCAACAACGTATATAACCGTGGTTTAATTAAATTAAATTAAATATTTTGCCTACCTTGATGTCGTCTGCTTCCATCCTCCATTATACTGATGTGACAGGTAATATCCAAAAACAATGAATTAATAATTAAGATCCATATGTGATAATCTCGTACACACATAAACACTTATTTTTTAAATAATCCCAAAACGAATTATCCGTAAGAAAATAAATCCGCTGGTAAAATTTACCCATCATGCAATGGATATCCACCATAAAACCAATCCAAACCTGTAATAAAAAGGACAAGAATTCTATGAAACCGGTATAAAATTGCGTTTCACAATATCTCGAGTGATATCTTCTGTAAGTAAGCACAAAAGTGTTATTATTATTTAAAGGGGGGTAATTTAAATGAATTTTTATCTTTTGTTAAGCGTTTAAAAGAGTAAGAAGTCAATTGTCCGAGTTAGCAATATCTTATTTCGATTTTAAACAAAAATGTCTATGTTGTAAGCTTTTTAGTAATATGTATTCTATCCCCGTCTCACTTTTCCATTTTATTCAACCAGGCCCGTAAACAAATCCCATATAATTGTATCCGAAGTTTCGCAACAGTGATGTAAAAATATTCCCCTTCTTTTGTATATTATGTTAAATTTGCCTATTCTTCTCGAGCTATTATATACCTACTCTTAAGAAATATCACTCCGACATGACAAAGAACCCTTTCAATATCTTGGATGATAAAATTCACAATTTTCTTTATACTGTTTAGAAAGTGTATAGGAATATTTAAACCCATCTATTGATAAAGCCGGATTTTTAAAAATTGTTCTAAAAATAATGTGTTAGTATTTCAATTGACCAGATTTCATCTTTTTTCCTTTAATATAATGTTAAACACTTTATTGAATCAACCCCTAGATCAATTATTGCTGGAAAATTCAATATGTCACACGTTAAATTGTCAGATATATTTACTTCATCTGTCAGACTGTTATTTTCAACTACTTTTTTAACTTAACATGGAATGAAGTAATGGAATTTTACTCCCCAGTAAAGGGTCTGAGGGAGTCAGTTCAGGGATAGTAGAGAAACCGAGTGCCTGGAGATGGAGTAATGGAAATTTATGCCCCAGTAAAGGGTCTGAGAAAGTCAGTTTGGGGAGTGTAGAGCTAACTGAGTGCCCGGAGAAAACCACCGACCTTTCACAAGCAAGCTTTCTCGCATTAGGATCCTTCATGAGTGGGGTAACGGAGTAACGGAATTTTACGCCCGAGTAAAGATTCTCACACTTTCATGTATACCGTGAAACTCGGTTCAGGGATGGTAGAGGAAACTGAGTGCCTTGAGAAAACCACCAACTTACTACAAGCAATCTTTCTCGCACTATATAGGATCTGTCATGAGTGGAGTGGAGTAATAGGTGCTAGAGGTCTCAGTCAAGATTATTTTACTTATATCAAGGGGGTTAGTTCTGGGATGGTGGAGAAAACGAGAGTGCCCGGATAAAACCATTTACTTACTATAATATAAGCAATTTTCCTCGAACTAGAAGCGGACATGAGTGGGACGGAGTAATAGTGTTTCAGGTTCAAGTCAAGATTATTTTACTTATATCAAGGCGGTTGGTTCTTGGATTGTGGAGGAATCCGGAGTGCCAGGAGAAAACCACCTAACTCCTATGAGACAAGAAAAAATTCTCGCACTAGGATCTGTCATGATATGGAGTGGAGTGAAGTAATAGTGCTTTAGGTCCCAGTCACAATTATTTTACTTATACAAGGCGGTTAGTTCCGGGATGGTGGAGGAAACTGGAGTGACTTGAGAAAACCACCAAACTCCTACTAGCAGACTTTCTCGCACTATGATCTGTTATGATTTGGGTGGCGTAATTATGTTTCAGGTTCAAGTCAAGATTTTTTTTTACTAAAATCAAGGGGGTTAGTTCTTAGAAGGTGGAGAAAACCAGAGTACTTGGAGAAAACCACCAAACTCCTATTAGACAAGAAAAAATTCTCGCACTAGGATCTGTCATGATATGGAGTGGAGTGAAGTAATAGTGTTTAAGGTCCCAGTGAAGATTTTTTCACATATCAATGCGGTTAGTTCTGGCCAACTTCTGGGATGGTGGGGAAACTGGGGTGCCGGAAAAAACCATCTACTTCATTTCCTCGCACTAGGATCTATTTTGAGTGGAGCGATAGAGTTTTACGGCCCACTTAAGATTCTATGACTAACGTCTATAATGAGACACTCAGTTCAGAGATGGTGAAGAAAAGTCAGTGCCCGGAGAAAACTATTGACATTCTGCTGAGAAATGGCAAACGTTCTCATACTCAAGGTTATGTCATAGGCAGAGTGGAGTGGACAGTCCCAAGTTAAGATCCTTTCACTTGCTGAAAGGATACTCTGGTAGTCACTTCAGGGATGTTGGAGGAAACCCGAGTTTCCGGTGAAAACCACCAACCTCCTAAAAGCAAACTTTCTCGCACTAGAATATACTTTAAGTGGAGTGGAGTAACACTGTTTTAGACACCAGTCAAGATTTTCCCACTTATACCAAGGCTTTAAAATGTTTTGAGTAAATGAGCATGGCAGAACATATCAACAAGGCCTTTATCTTCTCCGATTTGATTGATGATCTTCATCTAGTCAGTCATGATTAAGTCTTGAATATGGCACAAAGTACCCTTCACTACAACTACCTAAACAAAACGTTTGATTGGACATGTTCAACGAGTGAGTAATGGTGAAGTCTTCAACACCCGCATGCCACACAGTCTTCTGCACGATCAGTGACTAGACGTTTAGAGCATTGGAGATAATGATCAAGAGATATTTTTAGGGGGAAAAACTTGTGCATATCTTAAATGTTTTCTGGACCAATAATCATATCATAAAAAGATGACAAGACCACAATAGACGCCCAAGTGGCCGAGTGGTCGAAAAAGCGATCTTAGGCATCATATCGCCTCTCACCACCTGGGTTCAAATCTCACTTGGGACAGATCTTAGTGTGAAAAATATGCCAGTTCGCCTGCCGACGGTAGGTGAGAGGTTTACTCAGGGACACTCCGATTTCCTCAACCAATCTTGATCTGATGACCGATTCGATATACGCGAAACTTGAAAAATCTTGATTCTGGAATAAAACATCATTAAAAACAATAGAACATATATGTAAATATTTTACCTGTCAAAGATCCATTTCTTCAAATATTTCCCCAAAAATTAAATATTTAACAATTTTTCCAATATAGGTATATCGAATAAATTGTGACACATCATACTGACGGGCGTGTGTGTACGTGTGTATATATATACATATATGTAGATATGTACACATATAAATAAACATATAATAATAACTGTATAGATATCCTTTTAGCATTTCTTGTTAAATTAAGACTTTTGTTAGTTGGGACAGTTTATATTCCGTGGTGGAGAGAATGCTATTAGAGTCGAACAAAGCGACAAAAAGCTCTATTCGGAGTCAATTGTTGTGTTACATAAAGCGGAATTAAAGAGTCCGACAAATAGCCTATATATAAATATATATATCACAGACCTGTCGAAAGTTTAACACTAGGCTAACGAATATGAATCAAAGCTCGACTCCCGAATGACTCGAGATATGGATAGCTGGTTGACGAAAATTCAAAGCTGTCGAGAGGTAGGTAACAGCTGCCGAAAAGTCGTCGATATATAGCCCATGAGAGACCGAAGGGGGCTGTGTTAATTTTTTTAGCTCAGTGTCAAACTTTAGACAGGGCTGTACTATCCTGTGTATATTAAGTCCTATTTGGTGGATACAATTATTCTGTACAAGAATTACATGTCATTATATTAAGTTGAAAAGCGCTCTTTTCAAAAGTCACCTTTAATACAAAATATCTTGTATATATTTATCAAAATATAAATTTATACCTATATCTAAGATCTTGAATCTATACAGAAACTTACACAATAAATTTGAAAAGAACACATTTTAAGGCGCTTGGATTTTATACACCTTATGCCACACAAAGAGGGTATTGAAAACTAAATATGTTCAAGTTATACCAAGTCATTTTTGGGGTTTATTAAAAAAGAAAGAACGAAAAAAAGAAGAAACATTTTCATTCAAATTCACCAAGTGTGAAAGTTTTTTTAAGCAGCCGTGCCTTTTACAATTACATATAGGTACAAGTTAGACCCAATCATTTTCGGGGTTTATAAAAAGGGGGAAAAAAGAAGAAACAGTTTCATTGAAATTCACCAAGTGTAAAAGTTTTTTTTTAGAAAAATACTTTTAAAGCCACCATGCCTTTTACAATAGCGTATAGGTACAAGTTAGACCCAATCATTTTTGGGGTTTATTAAAAAGGAAAGAAAGAAAGAAAAAGAAGAAACAGTTTCATTGAAATTCACCAAGTGTGAAAGTTTTTTAATATTTTTAAAGAAACCATGTCTTTTACAATAACAAGCCTTTTGAAACTGGTTAAACAATTATGTACGATCTTATTCAGAAACAGCATTAATGTTTTTGTTTAGAATTTCAACCAGGCATTTCTTTCCGAACAAACTGGTTTACTATTTTGAGAAAAACGTGTTTTTAATAGATTACTTTTTGTATGAAAATTTTTTTCTTAAATGACATGCATTCATGTTATGTTTTCAATACATAACCAGCATAACTCTCTCTCTCTCTCTCTCTCTCTCTGTAGTTAACACAACAGTGTATCATGTGGTGGGGAGAGTGTGCGAGAAAGAAATATTGGTGACAAAGTGAGTTAAATAGGATACACGATATTCCATTAACATTTTTGTAAGAACAATATCAAATTTCCCCACATAACCTCAGACAACATATTTAATTTAAAAAAGCGTTTACCATTCCAGAGCACCTGATCTAACTTCACTCATTCACGTGTTTTACTAACTTTGTCAATTTTAAAAATATAAACTACATATGCTTTTTGGATTGTAATTTGAACATGGTCTGGTTAGTTTGTGCGAGTGGTGGATACAGTAAGAGGTTAACGGAAGCCTTGATAATAACTTCCGTTCGCGCATGTCTTCTGTGTAACTTATTAATAACTTCCGTTCGCGCACGTCTTTTTTAGTCTTGTTAACAGAAGACAATTAATTCCAGATACTGGTTGTTTTTATCATAAACGTCTCAACACATTGATTATTTACGTATAAGAAAGCACAATTCTATAATTGGATTCCGATTCAATACTTAGCAGTTTGAATACCTTTTATAACATCACCGTGCAGACCTGTTCAAAGTTTGACACTGATCTAGCAAAAAAGAATCTATGCTCGTTTGCTGAGGCCCTCATGATAGCTAGAGGCCGAAAAGCTTACGAGAGATATATAGCAACTGACGAAAAGCTATCGAGGTACTGAATAGCTAACAAGGGTAAAGGATAAACTACCGTCGTTAGCTTATTGTTAAACTTACGACAGGTCTGTGTAATTTTTATTACATCACGGTTCAGACCTGTCGAAAATTTAACACTAAAGGTAACAAATCAGTGTCGAATTGACAGCACATCCCGGCCATAGTTTAGTTATATTGAGACAGATTTACGGCAGCTGCTGTCTCTTAGCTCACTAGTTATCCATATCTTGGCTACTCATGATCAGCAGCCCAGTTTTGACTCATTTCCGTTGTGTTAAACTTTCGACAGGTCTGTATCTTTTATTATATCACGGTACAGACTTGTCGAAAATTTAACACTAAGTTAACCAATCAGTGACGAATTGACAGCACATCCCGACCCATCGTTAATTATATTGAGACAGATTTTCGGCCAGCTGTTATCTGTCTCTTAGCTCACTATGTATCCAAATCTTGGCTACTCATGATCAGCAGCCCAGTTTTGACTCATTTTCGTTAGCTCGGTGTTAAACTTTCGACAGGTCTGTATTGTACCTTTTATAACTCAACGTTACAGGCCTGTCCAAAGTTTAACACTAAACTAACAAATGAGTGCCATATCGACAGCATACCTCGACCCATCCTTAACTTTATCTCGACAGTTTCCCGACAGATGTTGTCGATAGTTTTGTAATTTTTCGATCACTAACTGTTCATATCGATCTCGACCACTCGGCAGACGAACTTCGACTCCTTTTCGTTAACCCAATGTTAAACTTTCGACGGGTCTGTTCTTTAGCTCGATTATCAAAACCATGGTTTTATACAAATTCAATTCATCTTTGCATTCAAATAAGCACGCATTCGTTTTCTGAAAGGGCTTTGATTTTTCCTCCATTTCAATAGCATTCGTTTTCTAAAAGGTCTTTGATTTTTCTCTTCTGTATAGTGTATTTCTAAACATTTCACAATTGGTTATCTGCAATTTATTTGCATGGGAATAGAATTATTCATATTGGCACTATTCAAAAGCAAAAACCTTCCTAAGCCAGCCCGTATTAATTAAAACGGAATCTTTAGAAATCATTACAGTACAGGCCTGTCGAAAGTTTAACACTGAGCTAACGAAAATGAATCGACTGTCGGTTGCTTAGTGGTAAAGATATGGGTAGTTATACGGCTGAAAAGCTGCCGTGAGATAGATAACAGCTGTCGAAATAACTGTTTGGGAAAAGCTAAGAAGGGGGCCGAGATGAACTGCTAATTTGTTAGCTCAGTGTTAAACTTTCGACAGGTCCGTACTGTATCTTATGTTGAACAAAGACGAAACTTTTAAAAGCTGTAAAGAATGGATGGCGGCTATTGAATTGGCTTCTGTTCTAAATAAATTGTATCGTTTTTCATGTATAATACATAAAATAGTCTTTTCATCCTTTAACTGGTTGCCATGGTAATAAATTCAACGCATTTAGAAAAATAAACAATAAGCAAGAGAGATATGCATAATTTTAAAAACTAGCATCTTAAACGCTATTTACCGGTGATGGTAATTCTATTGTTGATGTACATATATAATGTAGTCTGTCGTGTAAAGGAAATGAATTTTAAACCACTCACAATATAAGGAATATGATATTACAGACAATATTTTTTAACATTGGTCAAAAATGCTAATTCTAAAATGTCGCATTGAAGAAGAAGGAGGAGGAGGAGGAGAGAGATAGAGAGAGAGAGAGAGAGAGAGAGAGGAGAGAGAGAGAGAGAGAGAGAGAGAGAGAGAGAGAGAGAGAGGAGATGCTCCAACCATGGAGTAATTATTATCTCCATCAGACTCTTAGTAGGGACACCACTAACAATGTGGTGACAAATCTTGCGTCCCCAAATCTAAGATAGATTTGTTGAAATGCCCTAAAACACATTTTACAGTCGAGTAGGGTTAGGTTAGATGGCTCCATTTGTTTGATTATCTCTACAAAAACATCCATAGTATCTAAATATTGAAACTATTCCCAAGAAATAACGTATTATTATCATAAGTGAATCTCACCATATTGTCCCCACTATGTACATGTATCTCACTCGTCCATACTAGTACTGTTGAAATATATTGAGAGAGAGAGAGAGAGAAGGAGAGAGAGAGAGAGAGAGAGAGAGAGAGAGAGAGAGAGAGAGAGAGAGACCCGAGCCGTCTAAAATAATACTTGGAACAGCCAATTTCTTGGCCATTCTATTTTACTCCCCATGATGCCATGTTATGTTTATGACGTAATGATTATAACGCCGATCTTATTAGTGCAGTCATCGATAGAATGGGATTAAAGCCTAGTGGTATAAATATGCACTATCCTACAAGTTTCTGATTTTTTCATACTTGTAAAACTTTTTGAGGCGCATCTTAAGTATTGATGTTCATACGCATTAGAGAGTATTCTTTTATTTCGAGACAGTCAGACTTGCATGCTAAGTTCCGGAGGTATGACTCTGACTACTCCGATTTCCTCTCGTATTCTTAAACTGACCGCCTGGATATAAGTGAAAGAATCTTGTCTTTCATGATTTTTGAAATCTATCAAATAGATATTGTTTGTCATTTCTTTGCTTCAAAATGGCGTAATAAATTTAACCCCCCCCCCCCCCCCCCCCCCACACCCTCCCCTTTAAGATTCTTTCACCTAAATCGAGACAGTCCGTTAAGTGATGGACGAGGTCACCGTAGTGACCATAGAAATACTACCGACCTCCAACAACCGAACTGCACATTTTTTCACACCAGGATCTGTCCCGAGTAGGATTCGAGCCTTGGCGTCAAGAGGTTCTGTGATCTGTAAGCGAGGAATAAACCTTGAACGTTTAGATATCACGTAGGACTTTTAAACATATTATATAGTTGTCAGACCCAGGCAAATTTAAAACTAAACTTTAAGAAAACCATATAAAATTCACTGACGTCTGAACAACTTTTACAAACGTCTGCACAATAATTTTTTACCTTTTGGTTGTCACAACCACAACAACAGAACAGAAAATTCCACAACACATCATACACAAGAACTCAGCAGATGTACATGCATATATATACATGTGTATCCTGTTTGACCGTACATTGTAGCTTTGTTTGTCGTATACTGTTGTTGACACAAACAAAGGAAAGGACAATTGCTGATACCGTTTTTAGCATTCAAAAACACTTAAAATAGACGAATTAAACATCCAAAATGTACTCCACAATGCATCTGAAGACTCCATTTCAAAACCTACCTGCTCTGCGCACAATTAAAGGCCTGGGTAGTTTGCACCCCGACCACAACACAGGAAGTTCTGCATGTAAATTTCATGACACAACTTCACTTGCAATATTGTATACAACCTGTCGAAAGATTAACATCGAGTAAATGAAAAGAAGGCCGAGTAGCCGAGATATATATCACCAGTGACCGAAAAGCAACCAATAAGATAGATAACAAATGCTGAAAAGCTGTCGAGATGTACATGTAGCTAACGAGGTGGCCGAGATGAGCTGCCGATTCGGCACTAATTTGTTTGTTTAGTGTAATACTTTTGGCAGACATGCACTATACGTTTTAACGTCTGCTTGACCTTGTTCTACTAACGCATACTTTACGTCATGATCATGTCTCTGAATCAGAAAAGATCGTCTGCCTTTTCGACTTGTCACAGGAAATGTACACGCAGTAAATTCAACAGTACAGCTGGACTGAATTTCGAGTTTCAGCAGATGAATTTCTTGTATAGGCAAACACAATTGACCTGTCCGTTTGACCTTTATTTTAATATTTATCATGAACAAGTTCATTTATATACACAAACAAGTTTGACCTGTCCGCTTGACCCATCATGAATTTTTATATAGCAGAATACACTCAATGCATGGTTGTTTGTATGTAACCTTTAATTGTATTTAAATTTTTCTGAAACTTTTTAAAGCGTACACGTGTCGGTACATTTTCGTCTGACCAAATAATAATAATACTTCTTGAACAGACCGCTTCGAAGTAAGTAAAAAAATCTTGACGGGGGGGTAAAACACCATTGCTAATAATAATAATAATAATACCTTTAGTAAATTCCATAATGCATGGCCACTTACTGAATTCCAACAAATATTTTCAATTAATAATCAGACACTCCGTCTTGAAAAACTAGACATAATCAGAATATTCTTCTTCTAAATTTGAAGGAACTGTCTCTCTTTTGAACGGACTGGTAGTACCAAAAGTTATTCACAATATAGCTCAATTTAGTACCAAAATTGGAAGGTATTCAGAACTAGAAGTTATCCACAATTATATTACAACTCTATTTTGAACTAAAATCAACAGTTATCCACAATATAACTCCGTTTTGAACCAGAATAAGAAAATATCCACCATATTAATCCGTTTTGAACCAGAACAGGAAGTTATTCACCATATAACTCCGTTTTGAACCAGAATCAGAAAATATTCAACATATTATTTTTCAGTAGATATTCATAACATAAGTACGTTAAGTACCAAACTTACAAGTTATAGTATTTACAATATTACTTTCTACTCCAAATCTGCACCAAAATCAGAATTTATCCAACATACAACCCCGTTAGGAACCAGAATCGTCAGAAGTTATTCACACTATTAAAACATTGTTTAGTGCCAAACTTATTATCAGCCGTTTTGAAAGTTTGTTCGGTTTAACTCATCCAAAATAAACATAACTTCCTTTTTCCACCAGAAAAGCAGTTATTCAGAATAAAGCTCCGTTTTGAACTAAAATCAGCAGTTATTCACAATATACATGTAGCTCCGTTTTGAACCAGAATCAGAACTTATTATATAAACTCCGCATTCAACGTCTGTCCTGTTCGGTTTAACCCTGCCATAATAAACGTGGAAACGTAAAGACTTGTACACTACCAAAAATATAAAAGTTATTCACAAAACAACTCCGTTTTGAACCAGAATCATAACTTATTCACCATATATAACTCCGTGCATTCAACGTCTGTCCTATTCGGTTTAAAACTGCCATAATAAACGCGGAAACGTAAAGACTTGTACACTACCAAAAATATATAAGTTATTCACAAAACAACGCAGTTTTGAACCAGAATCATAACTTATTCACCATGTATAACTCCGCGCATTCAACGTCTGTCCTGTTCGGTTTATCCCTGCTATAATAAAACTTGGAGACGTAAAGACTCGTACAGTATAAATTAAAACCCACTGACAAAACAACCGACTAAAAACTTCTATTTTTCTATCAAACAATGTTAAAATGGGTAAGTATTGTTAGAGAGGACAGTCGAACATTAAAGATATTGTGACCGTATTGTATCGCTTCGCCAGATGTTTCTCACTTTGTCAATGCTAGTAGCTATTCTGTATTCGATTATATTTATGACATTACAATAAAATTTCCTCCATATTTCCAATGTTTCTTTAGTTTTAAATTGTTCACAAGTTTTCAAAAGCCTTTTCAGAAATCCACACAGTTCTGCACAATGACGTCCCTAGCACTCGGGTTATAATAAATGAATGAAGGCAACCGGCATGCTGTTTTTCCGTATTGTAATAATTCTTTCAAATTTCCAATGCATCCTGCTTTATGATAATTCAGTCGTGGTGTTATAACACAATCAGTTTAGTATGCAGCTTTTCTGCACTGAAAATCTATCATTGTATTTTGTGAAACAACAGTATTCTGTCGCACAAGAAAACGCCGCACATATCCTTACTCCATTCACAACTAAGATAGCTCTGTAAAGTCTCCTAATGTAGTAGTCCGGAAGACTTCATTGGGAGTTGTTACATAGCTCGCTTTATATGTGGGAGGTCGTGGGTTCGAACCCCAGACGGGGTCTAACCGAAACTTGAAAATTGGTAGTGGCAGTTCTTTTGCCAAGGACTCCTCATACAAAACACACCTGGGTATCAAATGCCAGAGAGAGAGAGAGAGAGAGAGAGAGAGAGAGAGAGAGAGATCTTATATCCGTGTTGCAACACATTTCGAAATGAATCGAATAAACGTTAAATATGAGAGAGAGAGAGAGAGAATGAATCGAATAAACGTTAAATATGAGAGAGAGAGAGAGAGATCAATTTCATGTCGATTTCATTCTCTATCCCTTGTAACATCATAAATAAAAGTACGGATTAAGAATTCCCGAGGAAATCTATGCTAATCAATAATGAATCAATGATAGATCAAAACCAATCACTAATCATCGATCAATTATTGATCAATTTTACCATATATAAGAAATTCACCCGACTTTGTCTGCATGTACCTACCGTATATAGTTGTTGGTTGACGTTGTCAAGCACACATCGAGTATGGATAAAAATTCTATTGAAAAATAGCATTTGATTGTAAATGTAAATATATGTAATTATTTTATTTTAGTCCCGTGTATAAATGAGACATTATTTTATTAAACCCGTATTAAACAGAGTAACAAATAGTTATTCATTTAGGATCTAGCCAGCCTTATTCACACGTATTAATGAAAGATTTTTGTCCATTCAATTAGCTCGACTATTTTCCATTGCTATAGAATTGTGAACAAACGCCCTTATTCAAAGTCACAATGCACATTTATTCGACACAATACCGGCTTAGATAAGCTTGAAACACGCGTTTAAAGAAGAAGAATTTAAGTATTTAACATACAAATTGACTTCCTATTTTAGTTAGTTAGGTTAGGTTGTCGGACGCCTTATTTATTTATTTATTTAATAAGTTTATTTATTTATTTATTATAAAAGATTTAAGAAACGAAATCGGCCAAGTTACAGACATAAATTTCTTACTCCTAATATCTATTATGATTATTTTCAGTAAACCACTACTGCACCAAAGTTGATAGCTTGCTCCTAGTGTGGGAGGTCGGAGTTCGAACCCCCAACTGAGTAAGGTCAATAGAATACATATAGTGACTGTATTTGCCACTTCGCCTATAGCTGGTAACGCTTCGATATCAGTGCCAATAATCTTGACTGGGACGTAAAATTCCATTAAACCTCTCTCTCTCTCTCTCTCTCTCTCTCTCCTCTCTCTCTCTCTCTCTCTCTCTCTCTCGCTCTCTCTCTCTCTCTCATTATTTGTATTCAAACAATCATTTATTTGTCGAAATATGACCAAAAAACTGACTCGTCCAGTGTGCATTCCAAATTTGTAACTCTGATTGAGAGCATGGTTGGGTACCTTTTCATACCACCGACTAAAATTTTAATTAAGAATCCTTAAATTATGAAATTAAGTAACCCATAGTTTTGTGAAGAGTAACTTTTCAAAAATTTTATTCAGAATTTAATGATTTGGGGGGAAGGGAGAGTGTTACAAATGGAAGTTTTCCCCAGTTTGAGATGATAATATTGTAAGAGATCTACATTGTAAATTTATACACTTTGTACCTATATTATTTGTCCCAGACTTAAAATTTTATATAGATTGGTACTTTCATATTTTAGTATTATCATCGAACAATACGATGGCTATATTTATATGCCTTCAAGAATCGAGGCATAATAGAGCATTTTAAGTATGTACGTATGTTTCGACTTGATTGACCTGTTGCCTTGACCCCATGACTAAAGGCCAAAAGGATAATTCCGATTTCTTATTGTAGGGGGAAATACTCTGTTGGTAATGTACAAACGTAAGCAATGCGGAAGAAAGATGGGGTGTAAATTTCAACAACAGTACCTAAATTGCAAAATGGAATCGTCTTGACATATAGGCCAAATAAGGTCAAAAGGGGCGGGTTAAACATGTCACATTTCACTATTATAAAATATATAGATTCAACTACAACAATAAGAGACCGGGTTTCTTTTGAAATTGAAACCAGCTCTATTGAAAATATGTCTCACGCTTCCGTGATTACCAAAAACTCAATTGTCACAATAACAATTTCTTTTAACAATAGAAAGTATAAAATATAACAAATTAAACTTCTAACTATATAAAAAAGACCCGTCACTTTATTTAGAATTAGGTATGATAAATACATGTATATAGTAATAGTTTGGTTGCATCTTGAGTTTTAAGGTGCCCATTGGGTTGATTCAGGTTCTATAACTATTGAAAATCGACGAGTATCATTGTAATGTACACACAGTGCATAGTATATTACAATTTGGTGTATAGTTGGGAGTTTCTACTGATAAAATAAATCAGTTACATGTACGAGAAGTCATTAAAAGACGGCTTATGTGAGAGGTCATGGGTTTGTACCCTGACCAAGCAATTGGCATTTAGAAACCAAAGTCATGGTATCCTTCGGAAGACCATTAAAAAGATGTACCATGTCACGGCAGTCATGGGACGTTTTAAAACCTTCCCTGCACATTGCCTATTGCAAATTGAAAAGGTAAAACATTCTATCACTTCACCTATAGCTGGTGATGTCTCGATTTCATTGAAGTATTCTTGTTTGGGACATAAACCCCATTCAATAAGTCAATTAATCAACTAAGAGACTGCCTCGACATCTTCATGGATTTTGCTAAAGCCTTCGATAAGTACAAATGTACAACATATAGGTGGTTCCTAAATATATCTAACATAAAACCATTTCCAATAATTTTAGAGGGGAGGTGCTACTTGTCTATTTCACAAATACCTGACAAACTCGCGACAGTGTTTCGTCGAATGACTGCCAATCAAAATTCACGTATGCTGTTGGAGCTAGTTTTAGTAACACATAATTACCAAGAACTTCGGTAACCGAGTAGTCATGTCGTTACTGGATCTTTAAACCCAAGACATCTTACCAGGTCGCCAGCAATTTTGTGATGGTTTTTCTTTGCCGCAGGCCTTGGCACCATGTAAAGGACTTAGTGGTCAGTGATTTTATTAGTGGCATCGCGGGAAAAGTTCTAGAACTCTCTTAGTCACAATAAGTGTGCAAAGCACAAAGCTAACCAGAAACACTTTAACAAACTCATGTACATGGTAGATATAGGTAATTCTTTGAGTGTGATGGATTAGAGTAATGGTGTTTAACGCCCAGTCAAGATTTGTTCACTTGTACCGAGGCGATCAGTTCATAAATTGTAAAAAAAAAAACGGAGTGTCTGAATAAATCCACCTAACTTCGGAGAGCGAACTGACAAACTTTTTCACACTAGGGTCTGCCCAAGTGGGATTTGAAACTAGGCATTGAGAGGCACTATGATCCAGAAGCATGCTCTGAGGGATGTACATGTAAGCAATGTCACTTCAAATGAAGACGCCACTGTAGTAGATATGGTAGTATTGAAGTATTGCATTTCAGTCTAGATATCGTAGTGGTCATTTCTGGGATGAAGAAGGAAACCGGAATATCAAGAGAAAACCATCAATATCTACAAAATAAACTGACAAACTCTCTTACACTAGGATCTGTCCCGAGTGGGATTCGAATCTAGGCAGCTTAAGACACTTTGGTACATAAGCGGTGGCTTTATACCACTTGGTCACCAAGGACATTTTGGTTATTGCAGAAGTTTTTAATGGAGTCAGACACTTGACTATACATATCCTACAGGTTATTCTACCATCACTGGCAACTTCATCACTCCCCTCCACTCCACCATCCTCTAACCGATTGTCTCGATATAAGTGAAATAATCTTGACTAGGGCCTAAAACTCCATTACTCCACTCTATTCCACCATCCTTGAAATTGCTGTCTTGATATTAGTGAAAGTATATTGACTAGGGCGTAAATCTACATTACTCCACTCCACCATCATCCCAGAACTGACTGTCTTGATATAAGTTAAAAAAATCTTGACTGGGGCGTAAAACTCCATCATTCTACTCCACTGCAATACCTTCGATCTGACGGCTTCGATGTATACGAAGGTGAAAAAAATCTTGACTGTTGCATAAAACTTCAATACTCAACTCCACAATCCCTAAACCAAAAGCCTCGATATAAGTGAAATAATCTTGAGTGGGGCGTAAAAATCTATAACTCGACTCTTCTCCACTCCACCCCACCATGACAACTGACTGAATTGATGTAAGTGAAATATTCTACACTGGAGCCTAAAACCCTATTACACTACCCCATTTCGTCATGCCTGAAATAACTGCTTCGATATAAGTGAAAAAATCTTGACTGGTGGGTAAAATCCCAATACTCCACTCCACTCCACCATCCATGAACTGAATACCTCGCTTTAAGAGAGAAAAATTTGACTAGGGCGTAAAACTCCACTATCCCTGAACTAACTGTCTCGGTATAAATAAATGAATCTTGACTGTGTCGTAAGACCCCAATACTCCACTCCACCATCCCTAAACTGACTGCCTCGATATAACTGAACGAAACTGGACTGTGATGTAAAAATTCATCACTACACCCTTATTCCTGAACTTACTGTCTTGATATAAGTGGAAGAATCTTGACTGGGGCGTAAAGCTTCATCCCTGAACTAACTCTTGATATACTATGTAAGTAAAATAATATTTTCTGGGCTGTAAATTTCCAATACTCCACTCCACTCCAATAACCCTGGATATCTTATGACTGGGGCATCAAACCCCATTACTCGACTCCACCATCCTTGAACTACCTGTCTCGATATAAGTAAAATCTTGACTGTGCTGTAAAACTCCGAGGCAAAACTCCACTGACTTTACTCTACGTTTATTTTATAGCCAGTGATCCCCGAATACGTGTATTTAAACATAAAAATAAAAAATTAAATAAACAAACTTACCTTAAACGTGTGACAGTGTAGTCCTAAGTTCGGTATGTAAATGAATGAAATAAATATACATGTACTTATGTACATATATATATATATACTTATGTATCACAAAATATCAAATAATCCTTACGAAACACTCGTTACAACAGCAATCACTAATACAACATCCAACCTGAATCGAACGCAGCCAGTCAGCTAAAGAATCTATAGACTGGTTATAGTGTATTTATATCCAATCCGAACGTGTCTAGCTAGTTCGATGCTGAAAACTAAATGCCAGGCGATTGTATTAAAATTCTAAGGAGCACAATAATAGCTGGTGTTTCTGTAAAACTATTGTTTACTGTTTTCAATACACAAAACACCAGCTTGATTACAACAAAAATATTAACCTCCGCCATGACATCAAAACAAACGGCGATTGTTTCCAACTGGGTTTTAATTTCTTTTCCTACATACAAGTTTTTCATTTCTTTTATAAGCGCCTATTTACAATTTGTATTGAACATAGAGAACGCCTAAGTAAGCCTATTGAAGTTGTACATTATGGTATAGGATATTCGCGGAGCTGTTTTTGTGATTAGGAATAGGTTTTATGAAACATAAAAGCCGACCGATTGTTAGTGTTACAATAACGCAAAACCCATTATAAGTCAAAATCATTCCGAGTATTACAATCTTTATCAAATTCTGCATAATAAAAGTTTAAAAAGAGAAGTATTATTCGGCCTAATCGATGTAAGTTTCTGGCATGCCTTGCATTCAAATCAGGCGAAGCGTCATGTCGCTTGTTTGTTTCCAAATAATTTAAAGAAATAACTTCAAAGACGTTTTTATTCATGTGATTAGCCGTTTTTATTTAGACTACAATAGCAAAATATTGCTAAAGTTTTTCCTCTATGCTTAAATAGAAAAGATATTGTTCAATTTCAATAGTATACTTTTAAATATTTCAATGGGTACATTAAATTTGTTAACATATAATTTAAATACTTGATTTTAAAATCTTTTATTCACCCATAGACCGATACAAGTTGAATGTCACGCGCATACGTTTGAAAGGAACATATCGTAATGAAATTGATTCGCTACGAATGATTTATCGTACATCCCTGTCGAAAGTTTAACATCGAGTTGACTAAAAATTCGGCTGCCAAGAGGCCGAGATAAGGATAGCTTATATCAAAAAAGCTGTAGGGAAATATATGACAGCTGCTGTCAAAAAGCTGTAGAGATTTAGCTAAAAAGGGGCCCAGATGAGCCGCCGATTCGGCACTTACTCATCAGTTCAGTGTTAAACTTTAGACAGGTCTACACTGTACTTTGTGTAATTTGTATTATAAAAGGCAAATATCGCTGAACTGTTACTTCGATGAATGAAAGCCATTCAGTGTTCAAATTTAATATTCATGACGACATGAATTAAAATAAAAATGTTACAACATTAAGTATGTGAAAAATTAAGTCAAAATTCTTCCACTTATATCGAGTCGGCCATGCTGCAATGGTTGGGTAAAGTGGAGTAATGTCAATGTCAAGATTATATTTATTATTATCTAGGCGGCCAGTCTTTTGATGGTGGAGTGGGATGCAGAATTGATGTTTTACCCCCCCCCCCCCACACACACACACACACCCTAGGGATTTGTTCACTGAAACCGAGGCGATATCTAGGCGGTCAGTTTTGCGATGGTAGGGTAATATTGGAGTAATGCTGCATAACGCTCTAGTCAACATTAATTCACTTTACCTAGTTGGCCTTTTCTGGAGTGGTGGGGTGGAGTGGAGAAATGGTGTTTTGCGCCTAAAATTAAAATTCTTTGACTTATATCTAGTCAGTCAGTTCTGCAGTGATAGGGTGAAGTGGCGAAAAGCGGAGAAATGGTGTTTTGCGCCCTAATAAAGTTTCTTTCACTTGTATCTCGACGGACAGTTCTAGTATGATAGAAGGAAGAAATGATGTTTTGCGCCCTTATAAAGTTTCTCTCACTTGTATTGGCGGACAGTTCTGGTATGATGGAAGGGAAAAATGGTGTTTTACGCCACAGTTAAGATTTTATGGTAGGGTGGTCGTGAAATGAAGTGCATTGAGTAATGGTGTTTTATCCCGACTCAAGATCCTTTCACTGACATATGGGTGAACACTGAAAGAATTATAGATTTTGGACGCTTATTGAAAAAATCCTTGACTTTGGTTGATTGATTGAATAGTGTCATGTCTCAGTCAAGAATATTCCATTTATATCGAGATGAATCAGCAATAGGTGAAGTAGCTGTAATTATTTGCAGGGCATTGCGCCCAGGGCAATGTGCAGGGAGGATTAATTAAGAAGGACGAAGGACGAGTAACTTTCATTTCTAAATGCCGAGTGCTCGACGAAAGAACAAGTCATAACATATTATCAAGTCTCGGTCAGACCTCGGCCGAGGTTCGAATCCTTGACTTCCCACATAGGAAGTGAACACTCTAGCAACTAAACTGAGGTTGTGGGTTCGGTCCAGTGTAACTTGAAAGACTGATTTTTCACTAAGCACTTGGAATAACGAAATAAAAGTCATGGTTATGTCGGATTTGAACTGAAATTTAACGAGGTCCCCTATCAATGAGACCTGCACGATAAAGAACCCTGCTGTATAATTCCATCAGCGCGACGCACAGGCAAAATGTCTATACCGTCGCCTATAACTGGCGACGTCTCGATATAAGTCAATATTCTTGACTGGGACGTTGAACAGCATTTTATTCAACTCTAGATCTTGCATTTTATAATACAAATGTTCTATTTATAATAATTACATGTACATGTATATTGTTTAGCTAATATTGCAATATTTTAAAAAATAGATATAAGCTGGTTAATGCAAAAAAAAAAAAAAATAAATAAAAATAAAGATGAATTGCATTTCAAGGAAGCTATTTAAGAAACTTAAGACGTTATCAGTAGGTTTAAAGGAAACGTGTTGGAAGACCAAATAAGGATTGATATAAGAAATGGGAAGGGCCCCGTGAATTTCATTTCTTAATGTTTAGTGTTTTGCAAAAGTATAGTCACTACCTATTTACAAGTTTTAGACAAACCATGACCGGAGTTCGAACCCACGACCTCCTACATACGGTGCAAGCACTCGTCCTTCAGAGAAAGGGACGGGATAGAGAATCATATTGGTAAACATCCTGAATATAAACACAGTGTATGCCTGTCAAAATGTTATCAATTGGTAGTCACGGTCACCTCGGTCACTCGTTTCCTTTATGTCGGTAGCTTTTTCAGCAACTACATTGTAGCTTTCCGTATCTCGGCAGCCCGGCAAGCTTCGGCTTCTTTTCGTTAGCTTAGTGTTTAGCTTTTTACAAACCTGTACTGTATTCGACTAATGAGCTTTTTTAATATAATACCATTCAAAAGTAGCACATAACGAAAATGTACGTGTATATCATTTGTTTTATATATATACTCTTTATTGCATAAAGCAGTACAGCTTATAGCACAACAACATAAGTACATATATAGCGGCAGAATACAACAAAATTATTATTATTAACCTAATAAACAATAAAAATACTACATATTACAAATCTGTTTTCTTAATCTAGTTGCATTATACAAGTATTTTGCTAAACATAACAACAGAGTGTTTGAATTAGAACTAATAAGATAATACAATTTTGATAAATTTGGCCAATGATTATAGTACCGTGGTAAATATTTTAATCTTAAATTTCTGTTTTACTGTAAAAGAATAGAATTATATATAGACCTTACCTCTTATACATAGAGTTAAGTTTGCTAGTCAAATCCAATTAATCCATGGACACAGCATCGTTTTAAAACTTCTTAAATACACAATATACAAACTGAAACCTATCAGAGGTCTGAACACATGTCACATCGAACTGAATATAAAATTAAAGTTGTATTCATTTCACTTTCTAGGCCTTTTCAATCCTTGAATTGTCAATTTTATAATTAAATGTTGAAATGTTGTTAATCCTATAAGCGGTATTACGACAATACAGAAAGGATACTGCTTTTCTCTAAAGCGTCATAATTCATTTCATGGTAACGCAATGAAAAGGCATATAGATTCTGTATTAAAATACTACTCATAAATCACTAGTTCTCTATTATGTTTTGGACATAACTACACACTAGGGTATTTATCGCCATATAGCACAATCGCCTACCGGTTTTCTATACAATTTAGAAGATTTCCATTTCAAAAGTCCGGGGAAAATCTGTGCACACATTCACACATTTAGAGAGAAAGAAACGATACGCATATTGTGAGAATCATAATAAGGAAGACATCTTTTTCATGTGGCTTATTGTCCAAGAGTTGGCCATACAGAAAAATCAAGAGTGGATATTTTTAAAATATTGAAATGGTGTAATTAAATATGGCCGGTATATTGTCAATTCTCTACAGGGACATAATTTTCAATTCACTATATTCAGGAAAATGTGTCCCCGGAGTTTAAGGTGAATCTATGGCACGCGCGGCCAATTGTGGCCTAATGAGGCATGATGCAGCCTTTTTACCTGGTCGCCATTTCAAGTAAAGGGTAATCATTTTGAATGAGATATAAGGTCGAAAGAAGCAGACGATATGATTTTAATTGTAAGTTGTTAATACGTACGCACTCTAACAAGTTCAAACTACAGTACAGACCTGTCGAAAGTTTAACACTGATCTAACAAAAAGGGATCGAAATGGCCGAAATATGGATAACTAGTGCCTGCCGAAAAATAAATAGCAGCTGTTAAAAAGCTGCCGAGATATAACAAACGATGGACAGAGATGAGCTGCCGATTTGGCATTTAATAGATAGCTTTGTGTTAAACTTTTGACAGGTCTGTACCGTCTATTTTTCTTAAAGCATTCTCTTCTTTATGTTATCTTCAATGCATTTCATCCCGGTGTTGAATTACGTTTAATTGAAACCCGCATTTTTAGAACTCTTTTCTGTAGAAGATAAAGAAATCGTACTTCCGGAACACAACAAATCATTTTGTTGTTAATTCTATAGGTTGAATAATGTAAAATAAAGATGCGGTTTATGGTTTGACTATTAAACAAGCATTAAAGTACACAAATCATAGTCAGCAAGTAAAAAATAAGTGAGTGAGTGAGAAAGTAAGTGATTGAGTGTTTGAGTAAGAAAGTAAGTGATTGAGTGTTTGAGTAAGAAAGGAAGTGAGTGAGTGTTTGAGTAAGAAAGTAAGTGAGTGAGTGAGTATTTTTGACTATTAAACAAACATTAAAGTACATAAGTGAGTGAGTGAATGAGTGAGAAGGTAAGTGAGTGAGTAAGTAAGCGAGTGTTTGAGTAAGAAAGTGAGTGAGTGAGTAAGTAAGTGAGTAAGAAAGTAAGTAAGTGAGTGAGTAAGAAAGTAAGTGAGTGAGTGAGTAAGTAAGTGAGTGTTTGAGTAAGAAAGTGAGTGAGTGATTGAGCGAGTGTTTGAGTAAGAAAGTAAGTGAGTGAGTAAGTAAGTGAGTTAGTAAGAAAGTAAGTAAGTGAGTGAGTAAGAAAGTAAGTAAGTAAGTGAGTGAGTAAGTACATGTTAGTAAGTAAGTAAATAAGTAAGTAAGTAGGTAAGTTAATAAGTAGTTGAGTAAGTTAGTAAGTCTAGTTAGGAAGTAAGCAAATAAGTGAATCTGTAAGTAATGTAGTAAGTAAAAAGTGAGTAACAAAGTGAGTACGCCCGTCCAAAATTAAGTAAGTATGAACGTGTACGCAATTAAGTGTCTTAAGTCAATATTTAATACGTATAAATAACCAAATTAATAGTTAAGTAAGTAAGCAAGTGCACAAGTTGATAACTGAGTATGTAAATATATATAAGTGAGTAAGTAAGTGAGTGAGTGAGTAAGTCAGAAAGTGAGTGAGTAAGTAAGTAAATAAACAAGTGAGTGATAAGTAAGTAAGCAAGCAAGCGAGTAGGTAAGTGAGTAAATAAGTAAGTAAGTAAGTTAGTGAGTAAATAAGTAAGTAAGTAAGTGAGTGAGTAAATAAGTAAGTAAGTGAGTGAGTAAGCAAGTGAGTAAATAAGCAAGTACGTAAGTGAGTGAGAAATTAAGGAAGCAAGTAAGTAAGTACACGAGAAAGTAAGAAAGCTAGTGAATAAGTAAGTGAGCAAGTAAGTAAGTGAGTGAGTAAGTAACTAAGTGAGAAGATAAATAAGTAAGCATGTAAGTGAGTAAATAAAGAGGCAAGTTAGTGAGAAAGTAGGGAAGCAAGTGAGTAAGGTGAGAAAGTAAGTGAGTAGATAGGTAAAACTAAGTAAGTAAGTAATGAGTAAGAAAGTAAGTAAGTGATTAAATAAGTAAGTGAGTAATTTAGTAAGTAAGTGAGTGATTTAGTAAGTAAGTGAGTGATTAAGTAAGTGAGTGATTTAGTAAGTAAGTGAGTGAATGATTAAGTAAGTAAGTGAGTGATTAAGTGAGTAAGTGAGTGATTAAGTAAGTGAGTGATTTAGTAAGTAAGTGAGTGATTAAGTAAGTAAGATAGTGATTAAGTAAGTGAGTGATTAAGTAAGTAAGTGAGTATTAAGTAAGTAAGTGAGTGAGTGATTAAGTAAGTAAGTGAGTGATTAAGTAAGTAAGTGAGTGAGTGATTAAGTAAGTAAGTAAGTGAGTGAGTGATTAAGTGAGTGATTAAGTAAGTAAGTGAGTGATTAAGTAAGTAAGCAAGTGAGTAGGCCCGTCAAAAATAAGTACGTACATAAGTATATACACTAGTAAGTGACTAAGTTGATAAAATATAAGTAACAAATTAAATAGTTTAGTAAGTAAGCAAGTACACAAGTTAATAGCTGAGTAGGTAAATAAATAAATATAAGTAAGTAGGTAAGTGAGTAAGTAAGTAGGTAAGTAAGAAAGTAAGTGAGTGTTTAATTAAGTAAGTAAGAAAGTAAGTAGGTAAGTAAGTAAGTAAGTAGTTTATACATGTACCTCTTCACATATCGCTGTTCAGTTATTGCCATGTGCTGATGTTGAATTTTTATTAAACTAATGCATTCAAAATCAGCTCATAACAGTATAAAGAAATGCTGTACATTAAAATCAGTGGGATACCCTGATTAAAAGACATATGAGTTAATTTGCATAAAATTATTGATTAAAATAAATATCAATGGCATACATGTATATGCAACGGCTTGATAAAGAAAATGAACATCACTCATTTTACTCCATTTATAAATAAACCTTTAGCGATATTCTTTCTATACACATAATTAATATAATTTATCCGATTATTAAATATTTTCATTAGCCTTGCGTACATCCATAGAACTTCCATTTCAAAACAGTTCAATTGTTAAATATTCACAATCAGTGATTGTTCTAACATAACCGTATTGATAAGAATACCGTTTACAATATTTGCAATACTTCATGAGAATTACTACTTCAAAAATCGTGTTTCTTTCCCATAAACCACAACAAATTGAAATTTATTTCTACAATACACCAAGATGGTATACAGACTCTCCTTCTATTACACCAAAATCGTTTAAATTTTGTGTTTAGTATGAATATTCGCTCATTAAATTTGTTTTTTCTGTCTTGCTTTTTGTTGCATTTTGCTAATGCCACCATGGAAACTCATACAGTAACAGAACAAGCCTGTTGAAAGCTTAACACTTAGCTAACGAATTAGTGCCAAATCGACAGCTGGTCTTGGCCCCTCGTTCTATATATCCAGAAAGGTTTTCGTTAGAGGTAGCTGGTTTCTATCTCACGCCTGCTTTTTGGTCACTAGCTAACCATAGTTCGGACACTCAGCACTCAAGTTTGGATTTTTTTGGCATGTCTGTACAGTACAATTTTATATCGAAACCTTATACGTTTTGATAGAGAATATTTACCAAACGGTAATCAATGAATTAGATAATGGTTTATAAAGACCTAGTATAATTTCTGTAAATTTACCTTCAAAACATTTGTAACAGGGAAAAGAAAAAATGCAGGGTCGGAACGGGGATCGAATCCGGGACCTCCCGCCCTATAGGCGAATATTCTACCACTGAGCTACCCAGACAGCTACATTCCTCCCTTCCATTTTTCGTTTCAACTCCCTTGAATCTAAATCACCAGGTTCCATCCTGGGACAAACCTGTTGGTAAGCCACTTCCCAGAGTGCTCCCAGACCGCTACACATTATTGTTTTATTATAGTCAATGTATTCTTAGTGAAGTGGATAATCTTGAATCCAGCAATCCTAAATTTGACATACACCATCTCCAAATAGCAATATAGTAGAGGGAAAGAATTCCGACATTTGTACCTTTCACCAAAATTTTAATTTCGTCTAAAAAGCCTAAAAATGACGGAATCAAGCAATTTTGAACATTTCTATGAAAAATAATTTTTCAAAACTTTTACATATAATTGAATAGGTGGTGGTACAAAAGGAACTCTTACCCAGTAGAGACCTATCGAAAGTTTTTAAAAGCTTGCTAAGCTAACGGGAAAGAGTCAAAGATCGCGATCGGGTGCTGCGTGGCTGATATAGATGGGTACCTAGTGACACAAGAGACCCCAACTGATAGCTAGCAGCTGCCGAAATTTGTCGAGATATAGAGTTGAGTTGAGTAATGGTGTTTAACGTCACAGTCAAGAATATTTCACTTATATTCAGATGTCGCCAGCTATAGGCGAAGGTACAGAAATTTTGACTGTGCGTTGCGCTGATGGCAATATAAAGCAAGGTTCTTTAGCGTGCCAAGCCCACCGTGACACGGGACCTCGTTTATTTTAAGTCACCATCCGAAAGAACCGTGACTTTCATTTCGTAATGCCGAGTGCTTGGCGAAAGAACAGTCACTTCCCATTTTTAAGTCTTAATCAGACCCGGCCAGGGTTCGAAACCACGACCTTCCACTTACGGAGCGAGCAATCTATCAACTGAGCTTTTGCAGTGGTCTGTCGAGATATAGATAAAGAGGAGCTGAGATGAGCTGCCGATTCGGTACTGATTCATCAGCTTTGTGTAAAACGTTTGACAGGTCTGTGCTGTAAATTTTCTCTAAATTTATCTTCATAATATTATTGTTCTCATTAAAGGCAATATATTCTTAATTAAATGGATAATCTTGAATCCAGCATTCCCTAAATTTGACGTATACCATTTCACAATAGGAATAGCTATCTGAATGAAGATTTGTTCATTGGAGCTGACATTCACCATTACTCGCTTCAAGTAAACGCTTTTATCTTGTGGCAAATCCAAATTAATTTTGTTCTATATGACGAATAACAGTTAAGTATGGGCCTAACATTAAATCCTCACTTCGACAGCTGAGCTCGGCCTTAGGTTATTCAAGATAAATAATGCCTTTTGAATTCTTTTCAAAGTATTTCAATTCTCTATTTTGGGAATCGAAATTTCATTTCCGTGCACAGAAAACGTTTTAGAATCCATGAACAAAGGGGATCTATTCTGCTATCACGGACTCTTCAAGTTGCGACGAAGACCAAAGCGAAAGCTGAGCAGAGATAATTGACGGGGTTTTAGCCCTTTCAATAGAGAATCGGATAAGCATTAGATAAAGCTTCTTCTTAATCGAAATCTTTTATAGTGAGGTCCGCAAGGTTATAAATTCACTTTAGGAGTAAATTATATCTTCTGTTAGCAGACGCGAAAAGACCGCGCATGTAAACACATCTTTTGATTTCCAACAAAATTGCTTGTCTCTTGGAGAATGCATGTTGTTAAGTTTGGTAAATATAAAATGAATTGCACTGTCACATCGTAATTCTCTGTCCGTAACCAAAGTTTGGCTGGTAAATAAACTGGATCAGAGAAAAGATACTGAAAGGTTTGTGTGGTCAATAAGTGAATTATGTTTAAGAGCGATAATTTGTATGGAAACCCGATAGGGACATTTGTAGGTGGAATTATTTCTTATAATCGAAACCGTTGCAGCTTACACTACATCAGAGAGTTCGGATTTATAAAGGGAATGAATGGAATGATTTCGTTTAGGTAGCTCTGTTGGCAGAGTGGACGCTTCGTATGTTCGCGTACAGGGTTCGAACCGCGACTGTTTCTAACAGAGACTTGAAAAAAGTAGCAACGGTTCTTTCGTGAATCACTTGGCATTTCAAAATTAAAGTCAGAAAGTCCTTCGGAAGAGATATTAAAAACAGATACCCCGTGTCAATTTTGTCAACGTTTGTTTTTGTCATGTACCTCTTTAGAATAGCGATTTTTTTCGTCTAATAACTTTGACCAAAAGACACCATATTGTTATGCATTGGTTCGGCATAACCTCCATGTTCATTTGGTGACTAGGGTGCATCCGGGTTTGTCATCGGGTTGCATACCGTTTTGTGTAATATATGTTCTCCCTTTTTTGGTTACGAGATACAGAAGGTAATACGTGTACATACATGTATATTGAAAAAGATCAAAGTTGTTTTATTTCTGATTATTTTTTTTATGTACTACGGCATTGCATAATGCGGTTTAGCTAGATATATTCATACTCTGATTGATTATTTTCTATTAGGGCCCAATTTACATGGTCGGTCCTTAGCTTCCTCGAGTACAGGTCGAAGCACCATGGCTGGCGAAGAAGCAAAGGCAAAGGATCTGTAATATCATCGCTCCTTCGCCATTGTACATTTTGTATCTTCGCTTCCTCGCGTAATCGCAACTTCACTTCTGCGCTCCTTCGCTTCTTCCGAGTTCAGGTCGAAGCACGATGGCGAAGATAAGCTGGCGAAGAAGCCAAGTTGCGAAGGCAAAGGAGCAGAAGTGTCATCGCCCCTTCGACATCGTGTCTTCGCATCCTCGCGTAATCTTAACTTCGCCTCTTCGAAATCGTATTTTCAATTCTTCTAAAAAATTATGCAAATGGAACAACATTCGGATCAAATGTTCTAAAAAAACCACCATATTTTTGTGTTTTTATTCTTCTCTGACACTACTTTTTTTTTAACTTAGTCGGAATTTTCATATCAGTTGTGTGTTTTTGTTTCTTGTTCACGTGGCGGGTGTAGCTAGTTAAACAGAAGACGCTTACCCTTCTGGAGCACCCGGCCTTACATCCCTAGTCGAGTATCACGTGTTTAACCTGATTTGTCATATCAAAGGTTTTACTTTTCTTTTGGATTGTTGCTTAGGCATGGATTAATAATTTGATTATTGGTTTACATATATTTTCAAATACCATTAACACGATTCGTCTTTTATACATTAGGGTTGTTTGCAAGTTACATAAAACAGTGTCATGTCGTGTCGTGACATATCGAACAATTCAGTCACAAAACCGCCATCTAAAACAGCGAGGTTTACAATTCTACTGATCTCGGAGAAGTAAAATGGTACAGTATCGACCTGTCGAAAGTTTAACACTGAGCTTACGAAAAGAAGTCGAAGATCGACGGCCGATATATGGATAACTTATATCCGATTTAATTAGCTGCTGAAAGAGATAGCAACTATACCGAAATAACTGTCTGGGTTTAGCTAACGAGGGGCTATGAACTGTCGGTTCGGTACTTATTCCGTAGCCTAGTGTTAAATTTTCGACATGTCTGTACTGTAGCAGTTAGCTTTAAAATAGAGAATACGGGTTTAATGCAACATTTCCATCAAAATGAAATAGATTTTCACGTTAATGGTTCGCCATTGATAGCTTTGATAATACAACTCTGCGAGAACAAAAACTACACACGAAGACAACATACAGAAAGCGAATTGTGTTTTCAAAAGAACCGCATATACAATACAGACATGTCGAAAGTTCAACACTGAGTACAGGGAAATGAGTCGGAGCTAGGCAGTCGTGATATTGATACTAAGTAGCTAGTGGTCTTAAAAAATCGAGAGATAGATAGCAGCTGCCAAAAAGCTGTCGAGATATAGCTAACAAAGGAGTTTATATGAGCTGCCGATTCTGGACCAATTCATAAGCTAGTGTTAAACTTTCGACAGGCCTGTACTGTCAAACGCTGGAGAAACTTGCCGCCAATTAGCGAAATTACGACATTTTAAATTCAATAACGTTGCCATGGTAAAAATTATATAAATTGTGAAATATGAGCTTTTAATGCTAGATTACAATTGCAATGAAACTTCCATTGAAAAATGCCTCAGAACACCACTGTTAAACGTTGATAGCCCGACAATGCCGAATTATAAATTATCCATTGTAAATTATAAGAACATTACATCATGAAATTAATTTCTGGCGAACAGTAAAACCTTGTTATAATGTCCCGGAATAACATTTCCCCCGTTTTTATTGCCTTGGTAAAACTTTGTAATATTACCTCGTAATAACTTTGCCATCAGCCTTTTTACCACTGTAATAACGTATATAATGACAGATATCATTATGAAATCTATTATCGCAACAGAAAATGGCCTTCAATAACTTTGCCGAATATATTATCGCCGCAGTAAAACCTCAATTTTATGCCCCACAATTACTTTGCCATCTCCCATATCGCCGCAGTAAGGCCGCGTTATAATGCCCGCAATAAACTTGCAACCGCCCTTACCACAACAGTAAAACCTTGATATGATGCCACTAGATTATTCTGCAACTTTGCTTATCGCCATAGTAAAACATCGTTTTGATGCCTCTCAATAAATTTGCCACCTAAATTGTATGCCCCACAATTACTTTGCCATCTCCCATATCACCGCAGTAAGGCCGCGTTATAATGCCCGCAATAACCTTGCAACGGCACTTATCACAACCTTGATATGATGCCACTAGATTACTTTTGCCACTTTGCTTATCGCCATAGTAAAACATCGTTTTGATGCCCCTCAATAAATTTGCCACCTAAATTGTATGCCCCACAATTACTTTGCCATCTCCCATATCGCCACAGTAAGGCCGCGTTATAATGCGGCACTTATCACAACCTTGATATGATGCCACTAGATTACTTTTGCAACTTTCTTATCGCCATAGTAAAACATCGTTTTGATGCTCCTCAATGACTTTGCCATCTCTCTTCCTTGGTAGAGTTGGTAGAGTGCTTGCTCCGTATGTGGGAGGTCGTGATTCGACCTTGACAGGGCCTGGTCAAGACTTGAAAATAGATAGTGACTGTTCTTTCGCCATGAACTCGGCATTTAGGAATGAAAGTCACGGGCTCTGCAGAGGAGACCTTAAAACCGATGCCTTCTGTCACGGTAGTTCCCTCATTGCATTCAGTTGGTAGAGTGCTCGCTCCGTAAGTTGGAGGTTGTGGGTTCGAACCCCGGCCGGGTCTGACTTAAGACTTGAAAGTGGGTAGTGACTGTTTTTTCGCCAAGCACTTGGCATTACGAAATGAAAGTCACGGTTCTTTCGGATGGGAACTTAAAATAAACGAGGTCCCGTGTCACCATGGGCTTGGCACGCTAAAGAACCCTGCTGTATAATGCCATCAGCGCAACGCACAGGCACAATTTCTGCACCTTCGCCTATAGCTAGCGATGTCTCGATATAAGTGAAATATTCTTGACTGGGACGTTAAACACCATTACTCACTCACTCTCCCTCATTGCACATTGTCCTGAACGTACTACAAAGTTTTAATATCTACCTCTTCACTTACAGGTGGTGACTTCTCGATATAAGTGAAATATTCTTGACTGGGAAGTAAGGATATGGATAAAGCGCAATTTTTGGGAATTACCGAAACAACGTTAAAGGAAATTACTGCGAAATCATTGTCTAATTTTCGCGGTTCCAAGAAAATCTCATTATGTTAGAGTCATACATTTGTTAAGGCAAAAACGATACACCTGAAGGGCAAGAACCATAGCAAATAAAATAAGCAAAAACAAACATACAAATACATCTCAAAATCACAATCTCAAAGCAAAGTAAAAACTGGCAAATTAAACCTTCATCAAGGAAGCGAGGCCGGGTGCTACGGATTCCTTTCTTATCTAAGATTTTTTTTATTTATATCCAGAACAATTTTCTAATCTTTATAGTTTTGTTAATTTTCAAGATATCCAAGCCCCGGGATCACAAACAATACACTAGGCTAGGTGTTATAGATTAATCTAAGTTTTTTCTTAACAACGAGAGTTAAAAAAATAGAAAGGAAATGAATCGCGAAACAAACTTAACTTATTTTTTTACTAAAAAATCTAAGTTCCAACTTCTCATAGACAAGTATATCCGGCCCTGGGATCAGGAACACTACTTATTTTTTTGCACTTAACTTAGTTAAATCAAAACTTATATTTTGAAAATACGTTTTTTCTTAATAAAATATTGTTCGTGATCCCGGGGCCATGGATTTTAGGTGTCACTTTTAAGATCACTTCTAGCTCAAAACATTTCAATTGCATTTAGTTTTTTCAAAAAATCATAAGTAGTTACATAGATAATTATCAAAATTTGTTTTAAAAATCAAGAAAATCGTAGTTAAAATTGCTTTTCGGAAACGGGGGCCAGAAACACAAGCAAAAAAAAAACCCCATAAAGATGCGTTAAGTAGGGAAAACTGTTTGTCGCAAATAGCTTAAAAAATGACCAGGCAACCAATATTTAAGAAGACATTTTTATGAATTGCATTTCACACGTTTAAATCCTATTATAAGTTTGGTGAAAAAATAACCATAATTAATAATAAGAATAAACAAACATTTAAAACCCAACTTATACAGAGGCTGTTTTCAAAACACGCTTTTAATATAATAAACTTGGTTCATAATATTTGATTTTTATATTCTTTTTTTGAAAATGCATTTCAAAATTAAAGTGTACTTACCCCATCTTAAACAGAGAAAAAGTCAAAAGAGTGTCCCATCCTTGTCACCAATCTGGAGCAAGTGCGTAGCTATAGCATCACATGCACAATAAACTGTCTTAAGCTTTATCTTAACGTCTTAAAAGAATATTCCATTTTATCATTTTATCCAGAATTCCGAATGGCGTACAGTACAGACTTGTCGAAAGTTTAACACTAAGCTAGCGAATTACTGCTCATTTTTGGCCGCTTGTTAGCTATATATTTTGGCAGTTGTCATTTATCTGTCGACAGCTTTTCGGCTACTAGGTATCCAAATCTCAACCACTGGGCAGCTTCGATTTCTTTCCGTTCGCTTAGTGTTAACAGTTCTCTACTGAATCAACAATAAAGAGCCGTTTTGTACAATGCTTTATATAATATTTCAAGATCTAGTCGATTTTCCGTCTTTCTTTCAATTTTTATGATTTTTAACGTTTTTGTATGTAGTACAGGCAAGTCCAAAATTAAAACCAAAAGGTAACGAATTAGTACTGAAGAAAAGTCCATCTTGTGTCCTGGACCCAGTATCACAATAATTTATAAAGATTTTCCTTAACTTAAATCTGGTTATAATACACCAATAAGTTTGTTAATTTTTAAAATATCCCTGAATTTAAGGTGTCATTTTGAAAACCACTTCAAACTTCAAACATTTAGATTAAAATCTTCAAAAAATGTTTATTTGTAGTTTCAAAAAAGTATTGTAAAAATTTGCTAAATTTTAGTTTAAGGAAAATCTCGGTTAAGAAATAATTGTGAAACTTTGGCTCGGTTACCTTAATCTTTCCGGCAGCTGTTATATATCTCTTAAAAGCTTTTCGTCCACAAGCCATCTTTATCTTGGTCACTCAGCTTTTTGTTGAGCTTTCGGGACAACCACCCATCTGTATCTTGGCCACGCAGTAGCCAAACTTTGAATCTTTTTCTTAAGCCTATTGTTGAGCTTTCGGGACAACCACCCATCTGCATTTTGGTCACTCAGTAGCCAAGCTTTGATTCTTTTTCGTAAGCCCATTGTTAACCATTCCACATGTCTGTTTTGATGCTTCACTTATCAGATCTATGGACTATAAAAACTCTGTATTAAAAATGAAGTGCAATACAGCCCTGTCGAAAGTTTAACACTGGGCTAACGAAAAGGAGTCGAAACTCGACTGTCGAGTCGCTGAAATATGGGTAGCTAGTGACCGAAAAACTGCTGAAAAATACATTTGTAGATAGCAGATGCCGAAAAGTCGTTGAGATATATCAAACGTGAAGTCGAGATGAGCTGCCGATTCGGCCATAATTCGCTAGATTTGTGTTAATCTGTGAAATAAATGTTAAACTTTCGACAGGTCTGTACGGTATATTTATACACTATCGATGCAAAAAAGTAGTTTGTGTGAAGTATGCATCAATTACATATTGTTAATACAATCCATATTTAGATGATGCACGCGATATTGTCATTCATACCTTTCGATGAATTCTTAATAAGAATTCAAACACGCGTGTATGCTTCCGACATTATAATGAGTCCCTATTCATACGCCTTCCGCTCAAGCGTAATTACGCATATGGTTATGAACCCGTCTTTGTTACTGTAACAATTTGATTCTAAAACACAAAAAGGTAATAGATACAAAAGAATGACCCGATTCAAATTTTACGTTTATAGTAATAAAGGAATACAATAGGTAATTGGAGTGTAATTAATTCAACTGCAATTCTGAGTACTTTGAGATCAATACGAAAACATTTTAATAACCGCCAGAAATAAGGTTCAGTTCTATCGCGCATGCTCCGTCCGTCATTGGTCTCTAAAAGATACGTGAGATATTAGTACAGTGGCATCGGTTGCTGACAAATTGTCTTTTCATTTTTTTCGGCTCGTCGGTGACACATGGTCTAACGCATGCGCTTACTGATCAAAGTGTTTCTCAACCCCCAGGTTTGAATCCATCTCGGGCAGATCCTTCTATCTTAAATGTCTACATTTTAGCGTGTACTAATTTTAGCGCAAAAAAGTACACCGCTAATTGTCTTTTTACTTTTTTTCGGGTCGTCGGTGGACACATGGTCTATCGCATGCGCTTACTGATCAAAGTGCTTCTCATCGTCTAGGGTTTGAATCCATCTCGGGCAGATCCTTCTATTTTAAATGTCTACATTTTAGCGTGTACTAATTTTAGCGCTAAAAAGTACACCGCTAATTGTCTTTTTACTTTTTTTTCGGGTCGTCGGTGGACACATGGTCTATCGCATGCGCTTACTGATCAAAGTGCTTCTCATCGCCCAGGGTTTGAATCCATCTCGGGCAGATCCTTCTATCTTAAATGTCTACATTTAAGCGTGTACTAATTTTAGCGCAAAAAGGTACACTGCTAAAATTAATACCTTTTCAGTAAATGCATAAGAACTATGGTGGCCCAGTTTGTACAATGGCCGTTTCGTATGTTAGAGGTAGAGGTTCGAACCCCGATCGAGCCTGACCAAAACTTGAACATCGGTAGTAACTCTTCTTTCGCAAAATACAGATGTACAAAACACCAGCATTTAGAAATAAAAGGCGTCCTTCGGGGACAAACCTTATAACTGATGCACCGTGTCACGGTAGGCAGGGCACGTTGAAGACTCCTCACTGCATATGCAAAGAGCAAACTGCAAGGGTAGAAATTTATGTCAACTATATATATATAGTGCAGACCTGTCAAAAATCATCAAGTTAACAATGAGCGAACGAGATTGAGTCGATACTCGGCTGTCAAATGGCCTGGACATGGATAGCTAGAGACATAAAAAATGCTAAGAGATAAAAATAGCAGCTGTCGAGATTTCCTGTAAACGCATTTAATTTCGCGTGTATTTATTTTCGTGGTATAGGAAATTGAGACATATCTGCGTAGTTATATTTTTGCGTTTTTGAAACATGCACTATAACACAATAAGCATAATAAAATTTTCGCGCAAAACAAATGACCGCGAAATAAGCGAAAATTAGAACACCACGAAAATAAACACGTTTACAGTAGCTTACGAGGAACCCGGATTAGATTCAAACACTTTTTTTAGTTTATTGTTAAACTTTCGACAGTCATGTACTGTAGGTGGTGACGTCCTGCAGGTGAAATATTCTTGACTGGGACTTAAACCCAAATTTAATATATCAATCAGTACATAGCTGGTAACGTCTTGATATAAGTGAAATATTCTTGACTGGGACGTAAAACTTCATTTAATCAATCAATAAATCAATTAATCAGTTTATGCATGATATGTACAAACGTATTTTTAAATTTAAATATCTGATACAAACAGGTCTTGAGAAAAAGTTGATGATCTGATTTTGCCATTTCACCCAAACCTTGTAACGTCTCGATATAAGTGAAATATTCTTGACCGGGACTTATAACTTGATTCAATCAATAAGTGCATGCATGGTATATATACAGCTACATGTATTTTTCAATATTTGTATCTGACAAACATATCTTGAGAAAGAGTTGACGGTCTGATTCCGGTGATTGGTAATGAGAAATTGATTAAACATATCTATTGTGTAAAAATATTCAAATCTATTGGCCTATTGTATAATTGTGTCCGGACAACAATGCGAACTACTTTTTCATATAATCTCGTAGTCTTACATTTGTGTAAGTGGGTAATTTGGCAGTATGGGGAACAAAACAGTTTCCAGAGATTTGCATATTGCATTGTAACGAATTTTATAATCGTGTATTGACCAACAATGTTCTTATCAACAAACCCTCACGTAAGTAGCATCTTGGGAATTTTGTCTTTGTGGACTGGCTGTTGTCAGCATAGAAATTTTATAAATTTGCCTTCAAACAAATGAAATTGTTTTATTCTTGAAGTGAATGCGTCAATCTTTATTAGAGGAAGGTATTCAGTGGAAGGCAGTTAGTGTGAGATTTTAATGCAGTATTATGGAGTTTGGTACATAATTTATAGGATTGGTGTCGGGGTTGATGTATCTGACAAAAGAGTCCTTTGTGCGACAATAAAATGAAGAGATTCTATAAATTCTATCGACGGAGTTTTTTTTACTAATTGATCGTAGCTTTTTACGCCCGAGTTTGTTGTTTGTCATCTCTAAGGTTCTGCTACAAGAGAAACGCTATCGTCTGCTATTATAATTTTCTATTTCCTTATCCGTTATTTGTTGACGTTTTGCTTTGAAAAATCATGTCGTCTGCTACAGATGAACACATTTTTCTATCGTGTAATATTTGATCTTAGCTTTCTAAGCCGGAGTTTGTTGTTTGTCATCTCAAAGGTTCTGCTACAAGGGAAACATTATTATTTGCTACAAGGGAAACACTATCGTCTGCTTTTATAATTTTCTATTTCCTTATCCAATATTAGTTGACGTTTTGCTTCGAAAAATCATGTCGTCTGCTACAGATGGACACATTGTTCTTCTGTCGTGTCATATCTGATCTAAGCTCTCTAAGCCGGAGTTTGTTGCTTGTCATCTCTAAGCTTCTGCTACAAGGGAAACACTATCGTCTGCTATTAGTTTCTATTTTCTCGTCTTTTATTTGTCGTCACTTGTTTTGGAAAATCATGTCGTCAGCTAAAGACAAACACATTTTCCATTTATCGTCTGTTCGAATACATTTTTGTCAGTTAATGTTTGTTATAAATTGTCACTTCGTCATTTGTTATTTGATGTCGCCTTTGATAAAAGTTTGTCTTCTGCTATATCTTTGCTGCATCGTATATCGTCTGCCAATAATTTCCGCTATTTCTCGTCGGCTTGGGAAAATATTGTCTTCTGCTATATCTTAGCTTACTGCTGCATCATCTATCGTCTGTCAATAATTTCCGCTATTTCTCGTCGGCTTGGGAAAATATTGTCTTCTGCTCTATCTTAGCTTACTGCTGCATCATCTATCGTCTGTCAATAGTTTCCGCTATTTCTCGTCGGCTTGGGAAAATATTGTCTTCTGCTCCATCTTTGCTTACTGCTGCATCATCTATCGTCTGTCAATAATTTCCGCTATTTCTCGTCGGCTTGGGAAAATATTGTCTTCTGCTATATCTGAGCTTATTGCTGCATCGTATATCGTCTGCCAATAATTTCCGCTATTTCTCGTCGGCTTGGGAAAATATTGTCTTCTGCATTATCTTAGCCTTTTGCTGCATCATCTATCGTCTGCCAATAGTTTCCGCTATTTCTCGTCGGCTTAGAAAAAACTTATTGTCTACTTTATGCTAGCTTCTCGTTGTAGACGAACCCATTTTAGTTAGTGTGAGATGATAATGCAGTGTTATGGAGTTTTCTACATAATTTATAGGATTGGTGTCGGGGTTGATGTATATGACAAAAGAGTCCTTTGTGCGACCATAAAATGAGGAGATGTCTATAAAGTCTATTGACGGAGTTTTCACTAATTGATTTAAGCTCTCTACGCCGGAGCTTGTTGTTTGTCATCTGTAAACTTCTGCTACACTATCGTCTGCTATCAGTTTCCATTTTCTTATGCATTATTTGACGATGCTCTTCCAGGAAAAACCGCTACACATTTTTCATCTATCGTCTGCCAATAGTTTCTATTTTTTAATTCGTTATTTGTCGTTGCTTGGCTTCGAAAAAGAATGTCGTCTGTTACAAACGAACACATTTTTCATCTATCGCCTGTTTTAGTAACCATTTTCTTGTCCGTTATGTGCCGTTAACAAGGAAATTTTTTATCCTCTACTTTCTGACAATGGAGTCCATTGTGCGACAATAAAATGAGAAGATATATATAAAGTCTATCGCTAATTGTTCTTCCTATTTTGTCGTCTGTCAACTGTTAACTTTTTGCTGTAGCGGACGAACACTATACTGTAGATCACTTTTATTTCGCCAGAGATTTATTTTGGCGTTAATTCGCGACTCATCCCTTTCGCGATTTCAAATATCACGCGAATATTTCCAGCATACGGACATTTTTATGTTGACATACATATGTTGTATTCAATAAGATTCCAAACGCGAATTCAAATATTCACAAATAAGGTCAAAATGGTCTTGACGGGAAATTTTTGACTCGCGAAAATTAAGTGATCTACAGTATATATTTTCTATAGTCTGACTGCTCCTTATCTTTTATTTGTCGCTTGGTTGGCAAAGATTATTGCAAAATCATCTGATTTCATTTCGGTTATTATTTGTGGTCACTAAGCTTGGATAAACAAAAATAAAAAACAAACATACTAATCCATGTCCGAATCACAATTGTGCTGTCACACCAGCGATTTTATTTTCTAACCCGAGTTGGTGTCGGACTAAATCTTTAACCTTTAGAGTTATCGAACTTTGTACTTTCGGTTTTGTATATATAGGTTAATTTATTCGGGTAATTAGGGATTTCAAGTCACACGATCAGTTTCGCGGGAAAGGTCAGTTAGCGGCGCTACCAGCTGGGTTATTTACAGTTATCAAACTTCTCTTAATTGATGGACTTTTTACTGCCACCATTGTGTAAGTTCTTTAATAATTATTCGAATAATTATTTAGTTCATCTTTATTTGTATTTTATCGCGTATTATATTGTATTTTCGCTGTTATATCGGAACGCGCCCTGTTTGTTATAAATATGGTCTTATGTAATTTTGTGATGTTATTTAAATTATCAAGTGACATTATTTAAAATTATGCTTATGTATATAAGTAGTATTTTAGGGACATTATGGAGTTGTGTGAGGCATGTTTTATTATGTATTTATTATGTACATGTTATTTGACCATCATGCTTATTGTTTCCTACATTGTACATTGTAGTTCTTTACCTTCTCCGGAGGTTTATGCTTATATTTGATTTAAATAAAAGTGCTACACAGCATAGTAAAGAAACAACGATCTGCAGTTCAACATGGCTGGTACACGCTCCAGAACTGTGACAGAAAAGGGCGTTAGTTTATATGAATCCTTGTTTGATGATCATCGTCTCAAAGTACAGAAGAAGAAGCTTGTACTGGACAGGTATTATGCTTATGGTTTATGCTTATATTTGATTTAAATAAAAGTGCTACACAGCATAACAATGCAGAAGCAAAGTAAAAGCTTTGGAACTGAAGAGTTTGGTTAGACACGCGAACTTCCACCAGGGTGGGGAGGCCGGGTGCTCCGGAAGGGTAAGTACCTCCTGTTTAGCTAGTTTCACCCGCTACATGTGTAATCAAAATTGTGTGAAAGGAACATGGAACTATGGGACGTTTGCCATAAAGTTTCAAATGTAGCCTTTTGTGGGCGTCATAATTCAGGTATAAGTATAAATATGAAGCAGAACTTGAGGAATCAGTTGTGTCTTTTATTTCAAGCTCACTAGGATAGAGTCGTCTGCTACAGATCTAGACGAACACGTCTTCTTACAGTTTCCGTTACCTCATCCGTTATATGTCGTCGGCTTGAAAAGATCATATCGTCTGCTTTAGGTTCGCTTCTTCTTACAGTCGAAATCTATCTAATTTCATCCAACAATTATCATTAGTTTTTTTTCCAGAGGAACACACTTTCATCTGCAGTTTGCTAATAGTTTATATTTCCTCATCCGTTATTTGTCGACGCTCAAGTTAAAAACCCATCTCGTCTGCTACAGACAATAACTATTTCATCTATTGTAGCTATCGAATGTTCTTAACTCCATTTCCACATCTATTATATGTCTGTCGTATGCTTTGGAAAAAACCCGTTTGTCTGCTATATGCAAGATTCTTGTTGCAGTCGAATATTATTTAATTCTATCTACTATTATCCGGAATGTTATGGGTTTCTTTTTCAGAGATTGGTTGGTTGGTTGGTTAAATGTTGTTTAACGTCACATCAGCAATTTTTCAGCTATTCGCGACGAGAACTATTCAATTAATCTCTATGGATTAATCTATAAACAATTTTTGTGTATCCATGTGAAGTGCGAGTGTTGTATGGTCTGCCTTGTACTAGCGCGCACTCAGGGCGACTTTACCGTGCTAGCTCACAGAGTCAGTACGCCGCAGACAAGCATACCACTCTCCCAGTCCATTATACTGATACCAGGTGAATCAGTAAAGGCCAACGGCAAGGAAAATTCACTTTCCCACATGTGGTCCGAGCGGGACTCGAACTCACAACGGTGAGAGACCCTGGATTTGAATCTTTTTCAGAGAGACACTGTCTCAACTGTCGTCTGGTGTTATTTCCATCTCCTGACCTCATTCATTATTTGTCGCTTATCTGGGGAAAATTATCTTAGTTTATTGCAGATTATATTCTGCTGGTAATTTTCTTAACCAGTTAAAAATTAGATTTTATCAAACGGAGCGAAAATTGATGTGACCCATGTAATCTAATTCCAATGAATTCTATAAACTAACTTTTAAAAGATACTTCAGATTCAAACTGCATCTAATCGATAAAAACGTAACCTTGGCGAACGCATCTAAAATAGATCCGTTAGCTGCTTAGGTGAACGGTATTGTCGTAACATAATTGAGAGCTTATCAAAAATGCATTAAATGCTTGTTTTTATGCTTCCTAACTGACATCTAAGGGCCATACACACACTACTTATTCATCAATATAGGCCTGTCGAAAGTTTATCACTGAATTAACGAATTACTGTATTTCCATAAATTGAGTGCACATGGTTTTTGTTCTTTATTTCTTTTAATTGAAAATGTTTCCGTTAAACTATCAATAAAATGCATTTAAAATGCACTGACCTAACCTAATTATGTTTTAATTAAAAAATTATTGTTCAGTTCTTTTGTACATAGAGAAATTTTGCGAAAATTGTGAAAATTTGATCAAGTTGATACACCAATTGGGCCTTATTTAAAGTTACATCAGGGCATTTAGGGTCGGGTAGGTCATTGTTGCTTGGGTTTTTCCAGGCATGATCATCATGAATATTGAAATTATGACATAACGTTTATAGTTGTTCCAAGTAAGAAGGTACAGAAAGGATAGTTTTGACATAATCATATTTGTTGTTTTGTTAAAAAGTTCAAAAATTGCTTTATGTACAAAATTAAGTTCACTTTTTTCATGAATGAAAAATATTTTTCCCCATTAGGTCAATATATTTTGTATAAAGTGTTGACAATTTTTGTGAGTTTGTTGGAAAATACGACTTTATTCTTGCATTTTCCATGTGTACTGAATTTATGGAAATACAGTAGTGCCGAATCGATATCATATATCGGCTCGTTAGCTATTTCTCGACAGGTTTTCGACAGCACGACAGCTTGTCCATAACTCTGGCACTCACAGTTGAACTTCTTCTCCTTTTACTAAGTACCACCGCTGCGGTAGCTCAATTGGTAGAGTGCTTGCTCCGTAAGTGAAAGGTCGTGGGTTCGATCCCCGGCCGGATCTGACCCAAGACTTGAAAGTGGGTAGTGACTGTTCTTTCGCCAAGCACTCGGCATTACGAAATGAAAGCCACGGTTCTTTCGGATGGGAACTTAAAATAAACGAGGTCCCGTGTCACGGCGGGCTTGGCACGTTAAAGAACCCTGCTGTATAATACCATCAGCGCAAAGTACAGGCAAAATTTCTGCACATTCACCTATAGCTGGCGACGTCTCGATATAAGTGAAATATTCTTGACTGGGACGTAAAACACCATTACTCAACTCAACTCCTTTTTCTAAGTTCACTGTTAAACTTTCGACATGTCTGTACTTCAAATGATATTACCACAACACAATCGAGAGTTTATTAAAAGTGCATTAAACGATCGTTCGTTTTGATGCTTTCGAACTGACATCTAAGAGCTATATACATGCACATATTGTACTATTGAACGTTTATCACTAAACTAACGAATAAGTGCCGAATCGGCAGATCATTCAACTCCTCGTTAGCTGTTTCTCGAATACTTTTCGGCAGCCGATAACTATCTCTAAGCGGCTTTCCATATCTCGGTCACTTTAACTGCTTTTCGTCAGCTCAGTTTTAATCTTTCGACAGGTCCATACTGTGAATGGCATTACCATAACGTAATCGAAAGCTATCAAAAGTGCATTAAATGCTCGTTTTTATGCTTTCTTACTGACATCTTAGAGCCACACAAACTGTATATCCGTCAAAATTAAAATATAGGCCTGTCGAAAGTTTACCACTAAGCTAACGAATTAGTGTCGAATCGGCGGCTAATTTTCGACAACTCTTCGGCAAGTATTACCAAACTCTGGGCTGCTTTTTCGACCGATAGTTTTCTATATTGTGCCACTCGGCAGCCGAGCTTCGACTCCCTTTCGTTAGCAAAGTGTTAAACTTGAACATTACGAGAAACCAGTAGAACTTATTCAAAGTACTTTATTTTCCCTTTTTTTTTTTTTTTTTGCTTTCTGGCTGACATCTAAGGGTCATACACACATCGCTCATCCTTCAAATCTCAGATAAAATGATTACTTCAAATAATATGTTTAAAGAGTTAAGTACTAGTATCTTCAGCAACATTGTATTTTGAACGAAAATATTGATAGATTTTACGACCCAGACCAGGATAATTCACTTGTAGCGGGACGTCACCACTCATCAGCATTAGGTGGAGCAGTTCGGTAAAAAGGAAGTAACTTATACATTGCGGACGTATAGTTACGGTAAACAAACATGACGACAACGTACGCTTACTGCTTTGAAAGGTGACAAAAACGCTATACAGGGTTTTGGCAGGTTACACGGCCCCATGCACCCTGTCAAAGCTTTATATACCCTGAGTCGCAGGCTCCCTAATGTAGAGAGGGTTTTTGGCGTGTCACACCTCCAATGACACGGGACATCGAATTATTAAAAGGTATCTTCCAAAGTACTCCGTCACTACTTATTCTCAAGACCCGACCGAGGTTCTATCACCAAATACCACATACGGACCGGACACTCTACAAACTCGGGCATCATTGTGGTAGCATAAAAATACAACTACAGAGAAAATATTAGAAGGCAATAAATAATCAAAAGTCTTGTGTTTAACATCATAGTTAAGGCCATTCGGATATAACGCAAATGTCCATCCTTGTTTCTATACTAAGTTTAAACCTCTACGGTAGCTCAGAGGCAGAGTGTCTGCTTTTGCTTGGAAATCATGGGTTCCAACCAGGCCAAGTCTGACCAAGACATGAAAAAGGTAGTGACTGTTCTCTCGCCAGACACTCGATATTTAGATATAAAAGACACGGGTGTAACAAGGCCTAATGAAGTCCGGACTTCATTAGGCGTCGGACTTCATTAGGAGTTGTTACACACGGGGTCCTTCGGAAGAGACCTTAAAACCAATGCCCCGTGTCACGACAGGCTTGGCACGTTAAAAACACTCCTTGTACATTATCCTGAGCACACCGCTAGAGTAAAAATGTCCACCACTTCTCCTATAGCTGTTGGCGTTTTGATACGAGTGAAATATTCTTAACTGAGACGTCAAACCCCATTCAAACAATCAACTTATGTTTCAGCTCTGTCTTATTACAGTACAGACCTGTCGAAAGTTTAACACTGAGCTAACACAAAACAGCTAAAGCTCGGCTGCCAAGTGTCCGAGATATGGATAGTTTTTTGCCTAAAATCTGCCGATTGATATAAAGATCGCTTCTTTCGAGAAATAACTAACTCGCGACAGAAATGAGTTATCAATTTGATGCCTATTCGTTAGCTTAGCGTTTAACTTTTGACAGGCCCGTTCTGTAATTATGCCTCTAAGACTAGCTTAAAGATCCCCGGTGCTCCTTCGGTGGCCAAGTGGTCTAAAGCTACATCTTACAGATCACAGCTGACTTCCATCGCCTATTTTCGAATGTCCAAATTAGAGAAAATTGGAGTTTTCTTGCAGAAGGTCGGTGATTTTCTCCGGATACTACGGTTACCTCCACCATCACAGAATTGAAACCCTCGATCTTGATTGGGGCATAAAACATCTTTTTTTTTATTTTCCTTACCTTACCTTAATGCTCTCCTGGCCAGAAAGCGCATAAGGCCGTAACGCTGTATTTTCTTTGTTGCCTGTCCTTCGCTGCTGTTTTTGCTGTGTTCCAGCTGGTCCATCCGGCGATGTTTCTTTCCTTTTCGGTCGTTCTCCTCCATGTGGACTTAGGTCTTCCTCTTTTTCTTTTCCCCTCTGGTTGCCACCCTAGTGCTGTCTTGCAGTCTTTTGTTCCCTCTTTCCTCAGTATGTGCCCCACCCAGTTACATTTTCTTCTTCTGATTTCAGAGTCTATGTTGTTCAGTCTCGTTGTTTCAAATATTTTTCCAAAATCACAAATTGAAAAATGGAAAAAAATGGAATTTTTTTTAAAATATATATTAAATGTACCAAATACCATCCATCCGAAAACATTTCCATGGTTAACCTTTTAGCAACTATATGGGAACATCACATAACACCATGTCAACCAATAATACCCCTCACAGAAAATAGGCGTTGTGATTCTCACATGACTTATTTGCGGTACTCACATGCCTGATTTTATAGTCTCGTGCTTGATGTGCAGTTGTAAGAGTAGTTAAAACCGTAAGATTTATCTCCCCTTGTCGGATTGAAAACCTCCTGTTTCAATAGGCTTATGGCGAATAGTGTTAATGAAATTTTAATAAAAACTGCCAGTGGTAAATATAAATAAATAGTGCATATTAATTCATTATTCAGAAACTTAACTTAAAGGTTTTTTTTTTTTTTGTCAAAACATAATGTCTTAACACAGTATCTTGAAAAATTAACATATTTTGACAAAAATGCGTATTCTAGCAACCAGCTGCTGGGTCCTTTACCTGCGTGAATCAGTCATGCAAATACTTATTAGTTATTCCTTTATGAAATCTTATTCTGCGTGTACAAATTATACATATTTAATCTTAAAATACATTCAAAAAATGGTAAATTGTCATATACCATTTTTTGTTGTCATATACCATTTTTTGAATTTAATAATAAAATACATCCAAAAAAATGGTATTAATATCATTTTTTAATGTATTTTATGATTAAATTAAAAAAATGGTATTTGACATAGGCGATGGTACCGGTGAGAAACCCTCATGGTATGGCCTGCGCATTATCACCTTTTAGACAAATCAAGGAATATCCGATCCGTTTAAAGCGATTAATAAATTAGTGATTTCGGATGGAAATTAACTTTCTTCTTTTTCCTAAACCCAACGTTTCATCAATCGGTAGCATTTGTCAATTTTGCAAGGTATGTGCATAAAACCGTTGGAGTTATCTCCCGTGAAACATTTCATGTTATTTTGGCATGCTACATTTAATATTCAGTTACAAAACGGGTACAAATAATACAGTCAGCCCTGTCTATAACAGCCACCCAAGGGAACCAGTAACAGTGGCCTTTATGGGCAGGTGGCCTTTATATACAGGTTCAAATAATATGAATAAAGAACAATTAGAATACAATTCTACTGGCCTTTATAAGCAGGTGACCCTTATATAGATGTGGCCTTTAAGGCAGGTCGGACAGTACATGTAGATCTAGATCTACAATGCTTTTGACAGTATATTTTCGGTGTGTTAGCAATTGATTATGGATTTGGACTTCGTAAAACAGAATATTTGCCTATACCGAAACGTTATGATGACAATCAATGTCCAATAGTCATTTAACACTGACCAGGTCGTTTGAAAAATCGAAGCCGGAAATACAGACTACACTTGACCTACATAGCCCCTGTGTCGCTATGTTGTTCATAGAAAAATGGGTTTGACCAATGGGGTTTGCTGCTGTACCACGTGATACCCTCTAACGTTTGTGCGGAACACTTATTCGTAATGGATATAGAATCGCATGAGATGACGTTTTCCCGCGAAAACGACGTCATTCCGGGAATGTGTGACGTTGACGTCTCCCAAAACGTTCCGCACAAACGTTAAGAGGTATTGATCACGTGGTACAGCGGCGAACCCCATTTGCTTGCTCTACGTTGGACGTTTTCTATCATTTCAACATCTTTTTTGTAGATTACAGACCAGATATTGCTGCCCTATTCAAGGTGAGGTCTAACTATAGATTTCCTTATTTCTAAAGGTTTTTCTTAGTAGTCCCAGCATGCGGGTTAAGGTTAGTTATGAGCGATTTTAAATTGATATGGTTTTGAATCTACATCTCTTAATGACAAATAATTTTCTTGTTTGTTGGTTAATTCACATGTACCCGGCCAGATAACAATAATTGGGTTCGCCGCTGTACCACGTGGTCAATACCTCTTAATGTTTGTGCGGAACATTTTGGAAAACGTCAACGTCACAAATTCCCGGAATAACGTCGTTTTTACGGGAAAACGTCATATTGTGTGATTCCATGTCCATTGGAAACAAGCGTTTCGAAGACACGTAAGAAGGTATCACGTGGTACAGCGGGGAACCCCATTGGTTCATAACAAGTTCTGGAGACGGAAGTAGCCTTTCTAATAATTTTCCTGTCAGATGAAGTTATGCCAGAATACGAGTGGAATTTGATTTCTATCTCATCGCGCCTTGATGAAACTTGTTTTAAGTGTCTAACTTTACTGTCACTGATAATGTGCACTTCCCGACGAAGCACCAGGGGGCCTGTCTCCACATAGCGGTGTTGCCGCATAAACATGTTCCAACACGTCTATGCGGGGAATTTCAACCCATAAAGAAGACGCTTTAAAGAAACATTTAAAGAACGATACAATAACATCCTTCACTATTATCAACTACACCTCCATCATCATTACCACCTCCACTAAAACATCACCATTATTATTATTATTATTATTATTATTATATTGAAAAAATCTTGTTCCGAGTCACTAGAGGCACACGTCCGCATACACTATGACTTGATTCTTGACTCCTATGAACAGACTAGAGGACGGAAAAGCAAAAGTCGAAATTCTGCGAAAATCACAATTTAACGACCATCAACATTACAGGCACCGTCGCCGTCGTCGTCATCGTCCTCTCATTGTCCCTATCCTCGTCCTTCATCTCCTCCTTACAATTATTATTGACATGTGCTACTTTTGAATGTATTATTTTATAAAAGTTAAAAAGTAGCACATGACATTATTACCATTATCAACAACATAAATTCACAATTGTCACCGTCGTTGCCATCATTTATGTCACCACCGCGTCATCATTAATGTCACCACCACCGTTTTTGTCGAGAAATATGCTCTTTTTAAGATTTGTGAAAATGTGTCCTCTTTATGCGTCAAAAAGGCATCCTTGCGCCGCATATAAGCAACATATCTTTATGCGTTGAACACCGCCGCATAAACGTGGCCGACCTCTTTATGCGGCGAAATTCCGCGCATAGACGAGTCGGGGGCGTTTAAATGCGGCAACACCGCTATCTGGTGTTACAAAGCCTGTCGTTCCAACTCTTTATATTTTCCCAACTCTTGTATGTTAAATAGTACTAAAAGTGACCCGAAATAAAAATAAAATTATTGAGTTCAATATATGACTATTGAGTCAATAGTCCGTCAGCAATATTGTGGCAGAGTGTTTATAAACATGGGTGAATCTATATCATGTATTAGCCCCTGCCGCTTGACCTTTAATTTAAATATTTATTAGGAATGATCGATTATGAAGTACAGGGTATAACAGGGTTACTTGATTAAAATTAACACGTTTGCTTTTGAACTCTTTTTTTCCAAAAGTACGACAATATACTTTTTTAAATACACGGTGTATATATATAAAATGAATTGGGAATGTATATCGATTACGTTTAAATAAGAAACAATACGATTTATGGGTTTGTTCTTTGCAACCACGTTCAAAGTCAATGCCCTGTGTGGCCGAGTGTGATAGTGTGTTGTCTACATAATTGTAAAGTTGGTTACTGGGTCAACGGTTCGAATCTTGCTAAATCTGATTTGTTTTCTTCCAATTTAAAAAAAATTACTTGATTTTCTTGTGTCTCTTTCACGCGTGAAAAATCCGTGCATCGTTCATTTTTACAGTTCAGTATAAAATTTTAATGATTTGAAACATGTCCAACAGAATACGAAATTAAATATCTAAATGGCCGAATGATGCTAGACACATCATTTTTAATATGCTAGTTCTTTTGAAAGAGAAGTGCATACATCTTAATGAAAAAAATTATAATAAAAATATATATTTAATTAAAAAAAAATAAATGCACAATTTTCCATTTATAAAATACAAAGTGTATAAAACATGTAAAGTACAAGTACTGTAAAAATACGGCGCTAGCTTGTGATCCGAACCCTGAACGGTTCGGAATATAGATTTTAAGAGAATACACCTTAACCACACGGCCATAGTGGTATTTACTCTTTTATACGGTTATTAAATACACAGTGTATGAACGGAACTGTACGCAAAAAGGTAGCTACTGTTCTGCGAAGCGAGAGACAATTAGGTCAACGAGTAAATTGTTTCTTATTTTCTTGTTGCGTAAATAGCAACTCGAAATCAAAAACGGTAAATAAGCAGTTGTTCTCTATCTTCTTCTTGGACGTATTAGTATGTTTTAGAATCTCAAAATAAATTAAATATTCCATTAAGAACAGTCATGAACACGTATTTGAGCAACGCTGAACCTATCTAAAATGTAGATTTATGCTCAATTTATCAAAAATATCCGAGAATTTTAAAATACATGATGAAAACAAACCTTTTTTCAATCAGTCTATATAGTTACAAAATCTGCTTTGGCACAGAAACATTCAAAATATTGATTCAAACGACATGACTGACAAGATGTTACTGTACCGGTAGTTTATATTTTGTCTGTACCGGTAGTGAGTTTCTATAGGTCGCGCACGATAACTTGGCACATCCGGGGTTTTTCAGTTTGTAAATAAACATTGCAGCTCGTTCGATAAATGTTATGTTTTGGCCCATAGTGTATAACGGGGACAAGTGTTGAGAGTTCTATCCTGCTATAATACATTTTTTTTTAACAAAAAAGTTTGATTAAGCCCATTAATAATAGTAATTTTAATAATAGTAATTTTAATAACAATAATGTCATTAATAATAATATCGTCAATATATTGTCGTGTGCTATTTTGACTCTATATTTATTTAATAAAAAGTCAAAATAGAAAATAATAATAATAATTTCTTATTATTTGCTGTATCAAATAATAAATTCTTCACCATGAAATGTATGCTGAATATATTTAAAACAAGTTACTAAATGGCTTTGCGAAAAATTTTAATTCAAAACTATTTATTTATTAATCTTATGTACTTAGTCTTATTCTGTTTTTGTTTTTATTTTATGTCTGGAATTTATAATTGTGCAGCTCCATGCAAGTTGGTAACAGTAAAAATTTCGTCAGCTGTATCAGTCGTATCTTCTTCTGAAATGGTTGATTCTTCGTCGGCCGTCACTGTAGATGTTTCTTCTTCCTCATCTTCTTCTTCTTCTGTTGCTGTGTCTGTGTCTTCGTCGCTGGAATCGGTATCGTCCAAGTTTATGTCTTTCAATTGTTTTTCTGCAAGTTGTTGCACGTCCGAAAGTTTAAATTTTAAATTTTGTGAAGCAACATATGATTTTAGATCAGCCCAAATTAATTCTATAGGATTTAAGTCTGCATGATAAGGTGGTAATCTTAAAATTGTATGTCCATGTTCTCTTAATATATAATCAATTCTGTAGGAAGGTGGAATAATTTGTTGTTTGCATATTGTAAGTAACTGTGCGCGAACCATGTCTTCTGTAAATTTAATGTTGTGTTTTGTGAGCCATTCCTGAATGTCTTTTTTCTTCCACGATGTTGTTGGTTTTTTGTCTTCTTGGACGTTATGATAAGATGCATTATCGACTACCAAGACGGAATTTGGTTCAAGGTTTGGAATTAATTTTTCGCGAAGCCATTTAGTGAAATTCTCAGCATTCATTTCATGGTGGTAATCACCTGTTGATGACTTGGCTTTATATATAAGGCTTGCATTAGGAACAAAACCCTTTTCTGAACCAGCATCAACAACAATCAGACGGTCACCTGCTCCGATTGGAACACTTAAACCGTTCCCATTCAGCTGCCAACACTTGGGTTCAGTGTGTGAAGAGTTTATATACGTTTCATCCATATAAATAATGTTGTGTCCAGTTTCTCTAAGTTTTTTAATTTCGCGAAGGTAATTTATTCTTTTTGATACGATATTTGGTTTTTCCATAAGGATTTTTCTATTTGTGCTGCATTTTTTCCAGTTAAACCCCATTTCTTTAAGCAATTTTCTGAGAATTGTTTTACCCCCCTTAAAGTCAATTTTGTTAATTATTTCCGAATGAATAGCATTTATAGTTGGAAGAACGCGTTTATTTAAATACATATTAATTATTGTTCTTCTAATTACGCAGATATCAAAATCATCAATAAAAAATTTATCTGATCTCTGTTTTCTATCAGCCTGTTTGGTTTCTATTCCGAACGATTTTAATCTTGATAATGTTCTCCTTGGCACACCCGTCATTGCACTTGCTCTCTCCAAGGGACAGCTGATTGGATTTATGAGACATTTTTGTTTTGCCTCATCAAAGCAATGTTTTACAACATTGATGGCAATTTGTTTTGCCTGTGAATTTAATACAATCTTTTTATTTTCAGACATCTTCTCGGTTATGAAAATCACACGTGTTGCCTCGTTTTCGCCTTATACCTATTATACTATATACTCACATTTTTACGAGGGCGTGACCATTCAACTCGTTCGCATGTTCTAATTAATGGTCCAATTAACTTAATAATTAACATCTCGTCCCTTTTAACTCTCAGATCCACCCAACGCCATGATATGTTGGAATTCATATCCTATTGTATTATATTATTAATTAGAACAAACACCTGCTGTAATCTCTTGCATCACAAATTGGAAACTGGTACGTTTGATTCACTTTAATTTTGAATCTATTAATAAAAATTATAAATGAATGCATTAATATGAGTTGTGTTGTTGGACATACAATATTTCACTTGTAAGGAGGAATTGTATTTTTATATTTCGCACAGCGTCATGTGGAGCATTTTGAATTTTAACAGAGAAAAATATTAAATTTAAAATTGTGCACATGACAACAATATTAACTGTCTATTCCCAGATATGAATAAATAAAAAATAAATTAAAAAAACAATAAATAAATGAATAAACACAGTATAAAATGTATTGATGTTGGCATCCTTTTCCAAATTAATATAGGTTTACAGTTTGATTTTTTCGTATGACGCGGCGGTGAGGTACGGATTAATAATAGTGATTAGTCCCAAATAGTGCTAATATTTTGATTTCTGTATGAAACGAGACGTTAAAATGTTGCCCTGTGCTAATTTTAAATGTTATGTAGTTCTGGTAGAAATAATTTCCACAAGAATTTTAAAATTTAGGTTGTTCATACATTTACAAGATAGAAATTATTAATAATTAGCCTGATAGCACATTTAAATAATTAGTATAGATTCATTTATTTCTTTTACTTTTTAATTGAAAAGTTTTTATAATAAAAATTAAAAACAAAATTAGATAAAATTAAAAAATATATATGGACCCGGTATTGTTCGAACTCACTTGTGACAAAATTATATAGCTGTCCACTAACTGTAAGATAAGTTACATACCACTGAGCCAAGGACGACAGTAACCTATCCTATCAAATTAAAGGTGTTAAGGACAAATACCTTGTTATATCTTCAGACAATTCGTTCCACAGTTATGTGGAACTTCACAAAAATTATGCAGAAATGAAATAATTTCATGTGAATATTTAAAAAGTTTCAAATAAAGAAAATAAATGAAAATGTCCAAGATAAGTGGAATATGATAAATATTTATATTTCAACAAAAATATGTATGAAGGTGCAGCATGGACATTGGCGAGTTGTTCAATGTGCGTGTTTCATGAGTCCGAGTTACAATGTTTATTTACAAAATGAATAAGCCCGGATGTGCCAAGTTATCGTGCGCGACCTATAGTAACAGAAACACTGTACCGGTAGTTTTTATTGTGATACTTTAACTTCAGTCTCTCTGGGATACTGGGGAAATTTCTCTTTTTCCAGTCAGAGATTTTTAGTACTTTTATGCTTATTATGCTACCATATGATTTTATCTAATTAGTTGTATAAGTATTATGGTAATACAGCCACCACTTCCTTTTAAACATAACCCCTGTGGTAGCTTGGTAAAGTGCTCGCTCCGTAAGTGGGAGGTCGTTGCTTCGAACCCCGACCAGGTCTGACCCAAAACTTAGAAGAGGGAAGTGACTGGTTTTTTTCGCCAAGCACTCGACATTACGAAATGAAAGTCACGGTTCTTTCGGATGGGAACTTAAAATAAACGAGGTCCCGTGTCATGGTAGGCTTGGCGCGATAAAGAACCCTGCTGTAAATTGCCATCAGTGCAACGCACAGACAAAATTTATGCACCCTCACCTATAGCTAGCGATTTCTTAATATAAGTGAAATATTCATGACTGGGACGTAGAACACATTTACTCAACTCAACTCCTCTTAAACTTGTGATATTGCTTTGGCCAAAAAAGATTGTCGTAAAATAAAATACTTTCGTTTACAAAGATAAGTTTCTTACTATTTTTGTTACTGCAAATAGTCTTCATACATTTTTATTTTTACGACATTGAGCTTGAACTTAAGTTTAAAACTACTCGCACCTTGAAGTCGCCCTGAGTGTGCGCTAGTACAATGAAAACCATAAAATTAACTTAACGTTCTCTGCGCCAGAAGGCGCATAAGGCCTCAACGCTATCCTTCCATTTTTGTCTGTCCTTCGTTGTTGCTTTGGCCATCTACTCCATCCAGCAGCGTTTCTTTCCTTTTTCGTTGTTCTCCTCCATGTAGACTTAGGTCTTCCCTTTTTTCTCTCAGGCTGCCACCCTAGTGTTGTCTTTCAGTCATTTGTTCCCTCTTTCCTTAGTATGTGTCCAAATCAGTTCCACTTTCTTCTCCTGGTCTCATAGCTTATGTTGTTAAGTCTAGCTGTTTTCAATATTTTTTTTCATTAGGTATTTTCTGTTGCCATCTTATTCTTAGTATCCTTCTGAGGCAATATGTTTGGAAGCCGTTTGTAAGAGGTGTTCATCTTTCTTCGTTCTTTTGCACGTTTTACTTTCATAAAACAATACTGGTCCTACTAAGGTCTTAAGTAGGTGCATTTTGTATTTTTTCCAATATTTTTGGTGTTCCAAATCCTTCTAAGTCTATTTCTTTGAATTTAATTTAAGCCCTATCCTTGATGCCTCTTCAGTCATTTTCCTAGTCTTATCATTCAGGTCTTAGAATTTGGAGGATAAAAGTGCTATATCTTCCGCAAACCCAAGACCTAACAATAATGTTGTAAAGTCACTTCTTATTTCTCCTCTCACTCCATTTGTTGTTTTCTTTATCATCCAATCTTTAACTATTAGAAAGAAACCCTAACATTACACACCCCTGTTCTACACAACTTTTAATGGCGAACCACTCTGATGTTTCATTTTCTTCAATGACAGCACATTCGAATCACTCATACATCGATCCCTCTTATAGCATTAGTGATTTTGGTTGGAATCCCATAGCTCTTCGTTATCGTCCAAAGGCTCTTTCTGTGCACCGAGTCGAATGTCTTTTCAAAGTCCACAAAGTATGTGTATGTTGGAGTTCTGAAATCATTTGCTTGTTCCAGGATTTTTCTCTGGATGATCTGTTGTTACTCCCCCTGGTCTAAATCCTGCATGTTCCTTCCTGAGTCTCTTGTCCACTCCTGTCTTAATCCATGCAATGACCATACAGCTAAATCCCTTGCTAATGACTGATAGTAAACACACTAGCAAATCTCACACACATAGATTAATTCATTCTCAGAGGGTAATAATCTTGTTCTCGTCGCGAATAGTAGCTTACGTTTAATAATATTTCTATATTATAGCTATCACCACCTCAGTTCTTGCAATATGGAAATTTTAGTAATAAATTGCCAAAAAACATGCTACAGTATGCGATATATTTTAATGCAATTGTAAAATGTACTATAATTAAGGGGCTATTGGTCTTTAATATTGTCCATAGCATATTTTGCTTTAATAGAAAAGCATGATTTATAATTTATAATTGAATTACAAAAATTTCTAGTATCAAACTGAAAATAGCCATCTAACTCGCATGGATGGCGTGAAAGAGAAAAGTAGCTAGCTACCGGTACAGAAACAATACAGATGTTGAAAACTACCGGTACAGTTCTAACTTTCGACCATGAAAGGAAATACGAGTTTTGTAACATTCTGTACATGGATTAGGGAATCTAAGAATATTTTTCTACATATAGGTACTGATAATTACGGTGGCTGAATAAGGCCATGTGAATTATTTTTTTTTATCTTGTTCCCTCAAGATAGTATCTCGTTCCCTCAAGATAGTATCTCGTTCCCTCAAGTTGGTATCTCGTTCCCTCAAGATAGTAACCCGTTCCCTCAAGATAGTCATCTAGTTCCCTCAAGTTCGTATCTCGTTTCTTCAAGATAGTATCTCGTTCCCTCAAGTTAGTATCTCGTTCCCTCAAGATAGTAACTCGTTCCCTCAAGGTAGTAAGTTGTTCCCTCAAGGTAGTAACTTCTTCCCTCAAGATAGTATCTTGTTCCCTCAAGTTAGTATCTCGTTCCCTCGAGAGGCCGCGGTGGCCTAATGGATAAGACGTCAGTCTTCAAATCCAGGGTCTCTCACCGCTGTGAGTTCGAGTCCCGCTCAGACCACAAGTGGGAAAGTGAATTTTCTTAGCCATTGGCCTTTTTTGATATCAGTATAATGGACTGGGGAGTGACACGCTTCTCTGCGGCGAATTGACTCTGAGCTAGCACGTTAAAGTCACCCTGCGTGCGCGCAAGTACAAGGCAGACCATAAAACACACACGCACTTCATATGCATACACGGAATTGTTTATAGATTAATAAATTAGTTCCCGTCGCGAATAGCTGAAAAACTGCTAATGCGACATTAAACAACATTTAACTAACCAACCCTCGTTCTCTCGAGATAATGATAAATTAATCTGTTTTTCCGGGACGCGTTATTTGAATGGCAGTGATCGAGTAAGGAGATAGCTGATGTATTCAAGCTATTGAATGTTTCTTTTTTTTTATCGAAGGCGAAGTTATTTCTTTGTATTTCAATTATATTAAAGATTAAAAACAAAAACCCAGACAAAACTGAAAGAGAATGTGTATTAAAAGTTTGTAAATACTGAAAAAGATATTATTATGAATATTGGAAACAAGACCCTTTATTTCATTTACTTAGTTACTTGATGAAGGGATTAATCTGGCTTGACTTTACTAACTGTTCAACTGACATTACTGATCTTTTTCTTCTGATATTTTTTGAAAATCTCAAATCTTTCTTTAAATGATTGTATTGCTATATTTTTCAAATATCATAGTAAACTTACTCTCAAAAGCTTAAGTGATCAGTGACGTAGCGTGCATATAAGCCAATAATCATGTGCTTGCACATAATTTTTTGATAAAAAATATTGAGATTTTGAAGTAAAATATGTCTTTTGAAAAAGTAGGATCAAAATGTGGCTCTGAAAATTCGGCTCAGTGGAACTAAACAAAAACTTTATCTTTTTGTGTAATCTTTTTACTCACGAAACTATTGTTTTAGAGTATAGAAACAGGTATCAAATTGCTTCATCTTTTTTCAAAATGTAACTGGGGAACATGCACCCAGACCTCTTAGTGTGAAGAAGTCTACGGTGCGTGTAGTGCTTTTTGCTCCGGGCTTGCACATTTATTCTTTTCTGGCAACGCCGCTGGTGATTTAATAGTTACTTGAATAAGACCCCCAAATAATCAGAAATGTGCCTTACTACAAAATCTAGATTAACCCCTAGAATCCCCAAATATTATACAATTGTATATATAGGAATATGTTTTATGTATGTAAAGTTGACCTATTGTTACCTGGCAAGCGAGCCCAGCGGCCCCAAACCCTGAAACTACTTGACCATCCCGTATTCAATGTCTGGGACAATAAAAAAGATTAAAAAAACAATATCTTATGCCGATGTTATTCAAGACAGAAACTAAGTAAGAGGAAAATGGGTAGTGACTGTTCTTTCAAAGCACTCGGCATTGAGAAATGAAAGTTACGGGTCTTTCGGGTGAGACTTTAAAAACCGAGTTCCCGTGTCACGGTAGGCATGACACGTTAAAGAACCCTTACTCCACAATGCCATCAGCGCATAGCACAGATCAAAATTTCTGCACCTTCGCCTATAGCTGGTGACGTCTCGATATATGTGAAATAATCTTGACTGGGACGCTAAACCCTATTAAATCAAATCAAATCAAATTGTTGTCGTAGAGAACGATGGCTGATGTTTCAAGTTATCCGTAATTTTTCTACGATTGTCATAAGTAGGTCTTCAGTATTCGTAACCGTCAAGACTCTGCCCTTTTCTGGTTAATTTATTGTGAGAACGTTTGCCTCTAAACGCCATAAAACCAGGATATTTCTGATGATACGAGTATTTTTCTGACTACACTAACATAATTCTAATATTGATCATGCAATGGTTATAGTATCCGCTCTTAGAGGTAAAATCTTTCCTTCGCCAGCCACTCGGCATTTTGAAGTTAGAGCAACGGCCAGTGTGCTCAGTGTCAGTGTAATGTGATTGACTGAAGTATTTGGTATGCATGTCGCACATCTATTTCTAATCATTAAAGGTTAAAATAATTAAAATTGTTAAAATTCTCGCCCAGACTAGTTGAAATAGTGCTGATGGATGCTACCCGGAGCATCTTGTAACTATGAAAAGACGTAATGCAGAGGTTATAATTATTATATTTGGCAAGTAAGTTCAGTTGCTGACCTATGTTCATTGAGGACACCAGTATTCACTTACAGATTTATACAAATAACACAAGTTGCTTTGATTATTTTTTATGTTATGCCCTGAATTGGAATAATAAAAACACAGATCATAACTCCGTGGATGAAGCAACATTACTCCTAACTGTTATGCATGCCATTTCATTTGGTATTGTCAGAAATATACTGTTATATCTAAATCGTCCACTTGCTAAATTTTGAAATTCCTCAAAAACTAAGGTATGCTCACTCGTGCAAAGTATTTCCCTAGCTTGATTTTGTAAATTATATTTTGGGTCTTTGAATAATGTTTTTCAGCATCTTGAAAAATGGCTTTCCACTTCAAGTTTTTTATCCAAGCACTACTGATAAGAAATTGTATTCTGAAACGGCCGTCTAGTGGTGCAAAATTAAACGGATATAAATATTAGCTTCAAATGAATATTAAGCCCACCATGTCTGGTCACTAAAAACTGTGGATTTGAAGATATGTCTTAGACTCAAATATTCAACCAAAGAGTCATAACTCTGTCAATAAAGGAGCGCGACCTCTTATTTAGTTTCTGTTTTAAACAATATGGGTATAATATCTTTAATGTAATTGAAATACAAAGACTGGATTCAAAATAAGAAACATTCAATAGCTCGAATGGCCAAGCCATTCAAACAAAGTGTCCCGGAAACACAGATTAAGTTATCATTACTCGAGGGACGAAGATACTATGTTGAGGGAACGAGATACTATCCTGAGGGAATAAAATGACTATCTTGAGGAAACAAATTACTATCGTGAGGGAACGTGATACTGACTTGAGGGAACAAGTTACTATCTTGAGGGAACGAGAAACTAACTTGAGGGAACGGGATATTATCTTGAGGGAACAAGTTACTATCTTGAGGGAACGAGATGCTAACTTGAGGGAATGAGATACTAACTTGAGGGAACGAGATAATAATTTGAGGGAACAAGATACTATCTTGAGGGAACGAGATACTAACTTGAGGGAACGAGATGACTATCTTGAGGGAACGAGATACTAACTTGTGGGAACGAGATACTATCTTGAGGGAACAAGATACAAAAAAATATTCACATGGCCTTATTCAGCCACCGTAGATAATGGAACTTACAATGTGAAATAATACGTATTTTACATCATTTAACTAGAAGTGAGAAGCCCACGGCTCGACGTTTGATGATGTTCATCATCACATTTATTATATAAGTGACACTTTTCTCAGAGCATATGGCTACCACTAAAGCTTTATATAGTGAATTAAGGTTCCAGTATACTGTAAATTGCACATGCTGATATATAGTAATTAGTGGCTAAAATAAAGTGAAGAATACAAGTATTATATACCGATATGTCTGTCTCTTTATTCTCTTTCTTCCTGAACTGTTTATAGACACTTCAACATCAATGATGACTTTATAATCATGTGAATAACAGGTAATTTTTACAGAAATGTGCTTTATAGTCCTGGCTCTTTTTCTGCAAAATAAGTAAAAAATGTATTACATTAAGTCACTGTCTAGTGCATGCCCTCTTTAATCTATATTTTGATGCAATTGTAATTACAGCTGGACCAAAATAATTCAAGGAACTTTAGTGAAAAAAAAAAATTGGGCGGCCATTTTAGAACTACTTTTCACAAAAGTATGGAGGCCCATTAGAAGACTATAAAAAGTACATAACAAATAGTAGCTTGAGGAAAAGACATTTAAATGCATGTTATACACAGTACAAATTACATTTATTTCAATTATGATGTTTATTATTTTAAAAAAAGCAAGATTTCATAGAAATTATGATGTAGAAAGTAATAAAAGGGACATAACTCAAGTAAACACATTTTTATGAAAAAATTATATCTCTATTCCTAAATATGGAAATTAAGGATATAAACTAGTTTCTCACATCAATGCATATAAAAATATAAAAAGACATAGCAAACTAAAATGCCATTGTGAAATAAAAATTTGAATATTAAAGTATTAATAATTTTCTCCAAATTTCATGCTTTGCAATGTAATAAATATGAAATTGGATTTCATGAAATGATGCATATTTTACCATACATGTAATTTCATTAATACCATTGGCAGAAAGATAAAGTAAGGGAATAAATATAAATGTCACATGTTGCAACATTTATTATTGCCCATGAAATATCATCATGAAGATATATACTACAGAAGGTAGTGTGCTTGATTCCAGATTGTGTCATACCTAAGATCTTATTTTCTTCCTTGCTAGGTGATCAGGAATTCTAGGTCATGTTAAAGCAGGTTGGCTCATTGTTCTGTTGGTTGCTAAATGAATGTTGTTTTAGGATCCAGTCAAGAATATTTCACTCATATCAATGTGGCCATATCTGGGATTGTATGAAACATGAGCACCCATTGAAAACAAACCTAACAAACTTACAAACCTTGTTACTCTATGAGTATAAACTGGCCCAAGTAGTACTAGGTGGAACTAGCATCTAGGCGGCGAGAAACAAAAATTGCTGTACACGAGTAAAAATATGAATTTCAAATTATTTAAACTAACAGACACTCAACAACTATGTATCTCTTATCACAACACGAGGCCCAAAAGGATCTGTATTGCTCACCAGGGCCAATCAGAACCAATATTGACAACAATACAATGAGGAATATATATGTCAAAACACTATTTTCAAATAATCAAGGTGAAAATACATCTAATTTGCATATTTTATGAAAAAACAAAATTAAAGTTTAAAATTTTAATTAAAAGTTGCTAAATAACAGTTATAATGGCAGTGTGGCAGTTTTAGAGATGTCCTTTAAACATGTTCCTTTTGTATTAATGGCAGCAATCTTGGATCATGAACATGGCAATTTATTTCCAATCTTGAATGAAGATCAGGGACATTTGTTTGTAAGTGCAGATCTACAACCGAAGTTTCATGTTTCCAGGGCCTTTCCTGTATACTAAATGTTTCACCATTTATGGTCATTGTGACCCTGAATGATGGTTAAGGTCATTTATTTGTAAAAACTTGGTAACACTTCAATGAAGATGCCAAATATGAAGTTCCGTGGTTCTAGGCCTATTTGGTTCACAAGAAGATGTTATTTAAAGGTTTTCTTAAATGTACTTACATTGTTTGCTCCTTTTGACCTTGAACCAAGGCTAAGGCCATTCATTTGTAAAAATTTAAAATTGCACATCATGAAAAAGCTTCCCACCAAGTTTCACTAAAATCGGACTAGTGATTTCAGAGAAACCATATATAAGTAAAGTTTACAAATGGATACACGCTTCGCCATGCCATAAGCCCACATGGTTTTGCAGGTGAACTAAATATAATTATTATTTCACCAACCTTATACATCAATAAATTTAACGGAGGCTGAACTGTAGTCTTCTAATAAGTGGTCTACTTGATATGGATCATCATCCCCATCATAAAAAATATCATACACTGCTGACGGATCACCATCAGTACCGGACACAAGTTCCAAAACTGTACCTTTATACCATTCACGCCGATCAGTAGCTTCATCTATTATCCACTGATGAGAAATTCGACGACCAACAAATTTCACTCTTGGTGTTCTCCGTTGACTTCTGAAGAAAAGTAAAAAGTTAAAGTCATGTGACAAAGTAACCATCCCACTTACAATACAACAGTATGTCTTGGCAGATGTACATTTAAAAATTTATAAAATAATCCTTCTTATACTAAATAATATTTCAACAGTAGGGTAGATACCCATTGCCCAGAAAAATTTCCAAAACACAGACCAATGTATATATTTTTTTTATGTTAAATATAAAAATATATTTTAGGATAAGTACAACTGTATAACCAAACTGTAGTGTACGGTGTGTTTATTTAATTCCTTAAGGATTAATCATGTAAGAGCAATTTCATTAGTGTGTGAATAAGTGCATATGTAACTGATCTGCCTGTACTAGTCAGACTAGCTGGTTCTTACAGTGTTAACACACTCGTCACTGAAATACCGGCCGCAGATAGACATGTATACCACACTCAGTCACATTATAATGACAATGAGCACACCAGTGACTGTTCATAAATGTCAAACATCCTATGAGGAAGCAACAAGTATAAATTTTATCCTCCAAGGTATGATGTGACCGGGGTTTGAACTGATGCCCCCCTCCCCCCAGACAAATGAACGCTCTAACAAATAGGTACTAAAGGAGGTCACCCTGGTAATGATTCAATGTACATCCCATGGTGCATTTAATGCATCAATTATCAATTACCTTGACCTTGATTCTACAGCACTTTTTGGATTTTCCCCAAGGTTACTGCCACATAAATTTTGACTGTTACTGGATTCTTTCTGTTTCTTTCTTGTTTGTGAACACTCTTTTGACTTTACACTTCCTCCACACACTTTTTTCTTCCCTTTCTGTGATTTATTTTTTTACTATCTTCATTCAGAAACTAAAAAGACAGAATTATAAAGAATATGTACCTATTCATCATACAAAGTATATTTCAAATATCTGTAGTATGTCACTATGTGATATGTTCTTTTAAAAACATGCGCCTAGAGTCCATATATTTACAACTATATTCAAGTGTTTGTCGGGTATTCAATATTTTAATAATCTAGCACTATAAAACCCACTTTCAGATTGGCTAATACAGGTTAATTTAGATAAATGAAGTTTACTGTTTCACACAAGCTTATTTCACTCATGGAGTCATGCGTAGGTGACCAGTTATTAGTGATGGTGGAAGAAACTCGGTATAACCACAGACCCACTGAAAGGATCGGTATAACCACAGACCCACTGAAAGGATCGGTATAACCACAGACCCACTGAAAGGATCGGTATAACCACAGACCTGCTGAAAGGAAACTAGTAAACCTTTCTGAGATAAAGCTACTGCCTACTGGATTCAAACACACAACCTCACAGGGCTCACCCTGGAACGAAATTGTTTGTAGCTAATTTTGAGAAATTTACACTTTTTATTTCCTTATTTTGTCTAAAACTGCCTAAAACTAATAAATTTCAACAAAATTTTAGTAGCCAGCTATAAAATTTTGTAGCCAATTTTCAGAAAAAATAGCTATTGGCTACCTTGGCTACTGACAGAGTGAGCCTTGCCTCAGAGCTGAGAGACAAGTGATTGCAGGCGAAAAACCTCAACCAATTCGGCAGAGGCCATGACCCCTTCTAATACATTATCCCCGCGCTTTCAGAGAAAAGCGGGGATATTGTGATTGTCTCTGCTATGGTTTACCATTGCCCGCGTCTAGTTTAAAATGTATTTAAATTCAACCATGCACTTACAAATATTAAAATGTTGTTGTTGTTGTTGTGTTGGTGCTTAACGTCGCATCAGCATTTTTTAAGCTATTCGCGACGAGAACTAGTTTATTAATCTCTAAGGATTAATCTATACACATTTCACGAGTGCGTGAGTTTATGCGTGTGTAGTTGATCTGCTTTGTACTAGTGCGCACTGATGGCGACTTTTAGAGTGCTAGCACACTGGTGCACAATGTCGCAGATAACATTGCACACCACTCGGTCACATTATACTGACACCGAGCCAACCAGTAAGGGCCAACGGCAAGGAAAGAAACCTTTCTCACATAAGGTCGACCCGGGGGTCGAACCCTAGTGGTGAGACACCTTGGGTTTGAAGACTACCGTCTTAACCACTCGGCCACCGCGGCCCAAATATTAAAATGAATAAGACCTTATTATCTTATGTATAAATCAAAACACTACAACCAATCATCATGACATACCCAAATTCCAGGCTCTCTTATACCAGGAATTTTTCCTTCTCTTGGAGAAGCTAATTCTGGAAGCAACACTTTTTGGTAGAAACTTGTTAATTTTGGAAAAAAGCTGCTGGCCCAAAGATCCTTGTCTCTATAAATTCTTTCTATATGTAACTGGTATGGGTTGATGGTTCTTACCACAAAATCTATCCATTTACAATCACAGATATGTAACAATCCCTGACACTGGTAGAAATAAGGGTGTGATTTTTTCAATTGCAGTTTTTTTCCTTTAATTTCCAAACAAAAGTTTTTTACAGTCTCAGCAGCCTGCCTCAAATTTAATGGTATGTTATGTACAAGATTTTTTATTTCAATTAACCCACTTTCTCCATTTGTTGATGCTACTTTTCCGTCAGGGCTAGCAGCTAGATACTTATGTGTTCTATCAATAACAAGGCCCATCTGTTCTACTGATACATTTTCATTGCTTTCTGCCTTTTTCAAAATATATTCCTGAATAGTAATTCGTTCCTGCTGTAAACCATTCCTCGTGTGACGATTTCCTTTAAAATTTGAGTATAGCAGCCTTTTTATCAGAGGAGCAACGGCAAGTGCAGGATTACGTTTTACAACAGAGGCAAATGTTGAAGCTGTTAGTCTCTTTTTCCTTTCTGTGTGCCATAACCCTGACTCTGACTGTTGTTTTGTTGCTTTCTCAATGGCAATTATTTTGTTGTTTTCAATATCGATGTTCTTTTTGATGAAATCATGCTTGTGTTTCTCCAGTTGTTCAGGAGTATCATCCTCGGTGACATCTAGTGCTTCAGGTCCATATGATAACTTAGCTTTCTTGCTGTTTGACTGTTGTGTATTTACCATTTTTCTTTTCCATCTTTTAATGTGTGTTTCTGGCTTGCTTTTGTAGGTGGTACTATGCTTCAGTTGTCTTTCCCTTCGTGTGTACAATTGTGTAAAATATTTACCCGGCTTTGTTGTTGTGACTGTCTGCCATACTTGTGGTGACCACTGGGGACCCAAGTTGGTTCTAAGAGCACCCCCATAACACCGGCCATGCCAAGAGCCTCTGCTGCAGATGTTATACAGCTTCCCCCCATCAAACTTGCTTCTTACATGCATCCAGCATTCTGCTAAATTGGTTGTTAAGTTGCCCAATAACCTGTCACTTTTTTCTGCAATTCTTGAAAGTATAGCTGACACATCCTGAAGTATAAATTTTTCAACATTAGCATATGAAATTGAAGAGGCATGTCGTGATTCTTCTTGGTCTTGTACAGAAATTCCTTCCGTCCACATATCAATTTGTGAATTCATTACATCTGAAACAGTTTCAATATCTTCATCCGTTTATGTTGCTTTTTGGATATTTTGATGTTGGGTTATCTTCGGATGGAATTTCAGAGGATGATTGTTGTTTGGCCTTACAGAAGTTGGAACAATTTTCATGATATCCGAACACATGGTGAACAGAGTTCATTATGTCAGCCCTCAGTTTTTTTGCAGCAGCACTTCTGTTTTCCTTTGCTTCAGCAGATCTCATTCTGATTGAACATCGGACCGCACTGACTATTCGTATTCTTGCTGACTTACTTAAATGGTGTTTTCCTTTATATTGTGGGTTTTCTGACACTACTTTTTCTAAATTTGATCTTAAGCATTTACAGACATGATTTGCACATTCCAATTTCTTAACATGTGGACCCCACCCTGGTACTTCCTGTCTTATCTTCGCATAAACTGATGAGTCACCGTCCCCTATAACAGTCATGTACCTCAACCCATGTTTGTCTTCAGCTTGTTTAAAACCTTCTATAATAATGTCAGCCTCCATTGCCTGGCTGCTGTCATTCCAGTTTCGAAAACATGTATGTTCTTTTGGTGTGATATGTTGACTTTCTGCTCTGTTGCAAATATAACAATACTTATTCCTGACACCTATATGTAGCAGCTTTCCTGTTTCTTTCCCTATTATGATTGCCACCCCACCAAGAGCATTATACGAGTGTTTGTGTGTACGTTTGCACCATCCACCATCTGTTATCACTGTTATACTTGGTACCTCTCTAAAGAAATGACCCTTATCTATAGCAATTTGTCTTTCAGCAGCACCAGCAGTTAGCATTTCAGTTTCCAGTACAGTCCGCCACCACTCACCAATTTGTTCTTCTATAGAAGTAAAGGTCGATTGTGTTAAACCTGGGGAGTCCATAGTTCCTAAAAATTCATTCATGTGGGCTGCCCCATTCCCAGTCACAATACTCCCCCAAACTGCCCTTACATTGACGTCATACCTTCTACAGTTATTATTTAATTTTGGACTTGTATCGAATTCAAACTTCCTCAAACAACCCTGACATTCTGCCATCAGCACTGATGCTAAACCATATTGTCTAATTTCAGAAATAAGTTTTATTGGAGGTTTACCAGCCGATGCAACATCTATGGCTTTCTCACATAATGACGCATGTATTGTAATTTCCATGACATGAGACTGCAGTTTTTGTAGATTTATGAATCTATACCCATAGCCGCTAACATCCCTAACTTTACTTATCTTTAATTTGCAAGAATTAAAATCTGTTGATGATACCTTGCACACACTAAAAATTTTGTCTTTGTCTTTTTTCAACAACGAATACCTTTTCGTGTTAACTTTATAGGACTTTAGAATTCGTTGGCAGCAAATTTTAAGAGTCAATCTTTTTGCAACAGTGTCAGAACTATTTGAAATTGTATTTCCACTTATTACTCTGAATTTATGCCGCACCCTACCAGAATGAAGCTTCCTACGTGCATTGGAATGGTAACCACCAGGCTTACCAAAACCTCTGTTCAATTTTCTACTTGAACCCATTACTTATTTGTTTTCAATGAATTTCAGACTGCACTTTCAAAGTATAGTAGTTTTTCAGCAGGCCTTATTTCAATGTTTACGATCCGTTGGGCCAGGCAGCTTCACTGGGCTCCATACAAATATTTACTTGCATGTGCAAAGAAATACATGTTGAAAATGCTTACTGCGGGCAAAACATGTATTTTGTTAGTCTGAAATGACATATTTGTATGCTTTTTCTAAAAAAAAAATTAACAAAAAATTTTTATTTTACCGGAAATAGAACGGAAGAACAACAACTTGTGTGTGACTTACCAACCGCAATCAGCTGGATTGTGAAAAATCTAAACGTTTGATTGCGAAATCCTGTAAAATTTCATTTCTACGTAGTAAAATCATAAAAAATATATAGGTATATACCATAAAAATTCTTTGGATCAACAAATCGAAGTACTTCTCTCCAAGTCATACAGTGGACGCAACTCGTTCTTCTAAACCGGAAGTGCCTTCACTAGAAAATAGATCAGCAGAAGAATTTAAATTTTATCAAAATAAACGAAGCATTTCAGTTTATGCTTGTACCAGATAAATAAAAATTATTGAAAAAATACCCCATGATACAAAAAGTATCAGTAACTGAACACAAATTATTGCGCAATAATATTATTGTCTCCGTGACAGCATCGTCTGCAAGAAGACAGAGACCAGCAAGATACACCTAAAAAAATATAGATTTTTTCGAAATGTTTAAGGGTATGATCGCGTCTATATTACATTGCAACAAAGTTTAATACGTTGCAAGTTTTCAAAAGTATTTACTTTAAGTGATATAGTATTTTCGATTTCATTATACAAAACGACTTTCTTCACTTTGATCGTTTCGATGCATTTTCAATATGGCGGCCTCCATGTTAGACCTGTGGTTTGACAAAAATTCTTTCCTGTTCCTCTCAATGCAAAATTTTAGAGAAATAAGGAGCGGATGCACTACATGTATGTTTAAAATTTTTGAAATCACAAGAAAATTTTTTTGAAAAGCTCTTAGAAATCTATGGCATTTCCGGAAAAAATTCCTGTTTTTCTGGTAGTTTTCAGAATAATTTTTGTCCACATAATAATTATTAATTCATGCTGGAGTATTATTATTTGTTCTATAGCTTCTCTTTTACATGTTTTATGGGATTGTTATGAAATTTTTCATGCAATTAATGGACTTTGATGAAAAACAGCTTTCAAAACAGTTGGGTCTTGTCAGGGTGTATGTCTCATATACTGGAACCTTAAGTAAAAGGGATAAACTAAATCCATTAAAATTGAGCTAAAAAGATAGATAATCAACAACCTCGTGTCTCCCGATACACCTTACTCTCGCTTCGACGAACAGTAGCTACCTTTTTGCGTACAGTTCCGTTCATACACTGTGAAATACATCTGTCTACTCTCGTTGGCAACATCTATTGTGTATTTATAATCGATCGTTCCTGATAAATATTCAAATTAAGGTCAAGCGGCAGGGTCAAACTTGACGAGTTATACATAGCACGAGAAAGGGACAACATTGACCTGTCCGTTTGGCCTTTCATTAGGAATATTCATATAGAAGGATCCACCCAACACATGGGTAGTGTTAATATCCAAGTTAATACATACACAGTGTACAGGTGTACTAAAAAGGTGAGTATATCTCATGATATATACAATATAAACACCTGTGTTCCCTATACATAGATGCACTCGGTCCATGATAAATATTTAAATGAAAGGTCAAACGGACAGGTCAAAGATATTTACCTATATATAAAGGTGGAGTTGACAAATGTGCGCATCAAGGCGTGAATATACGTATACAGTAACACGGTATTTAACACGCCTGTGTTTATAAACACTGCCACAATATTGCTGACGGACTATAACAGGTCGACAATAGGCAATCCCGATGACACACATACGCAAAACGCAGCTTGTGATTGTACAAAATGAACAAAATATCCAGGTATGTCTGGTTGTCAACAGGCAATCCCGTTGACAAATATACGCATAACGCAGTTAGTGATTGTACAAAATGAACAAAATATCCAGGTATGTCTGGTTGTCAACAGGCAATCCCGTTGACAAATATACGCATAACGCAGTTAGTGATTGTACAAAATGAACAAAATATCCAGGTATGTCTGGTTGTCAACAGGCAATCCCGTTGACAAATATACGCATAACGCAGTTAGTGATTGTACAAAATGAACAAAATATCCAGGTATGTCTGGTTGTCAACAGGCAATCCCGTTGACAAATATACGCATAACGCAGTTAGTGATTGTACAAAATGAACAAAATATCCAGGTATGTCTGGTTGTCAACAGGCAATCCCGTTGACAAATATACGCATAACGCAGTTAGTGATTGTACAAAATGAACAAAATATCCAGGTATGTCTGGTTGTCAACAGGCAATCCCGTTGACAAATATACGCATAACGCAGTTAGTGATTGTACAAAATGAACAAAATATCCAGGTATGTCTGGTTGTCAACAGGCAATCCCGTTGACAAATATACGCATAACGCAGTTAGTGATTGTACAAAATGAACAAAATATCCAGGTATGTCTGGTTGTCAACAGGCAATCCCGTTGACAAATATACGCATAACGCAGTTAGTGATTGTACAAAATGAACAAAATATCCAGGTATGTCTGGTTGTCAACAGGCAATCCCGTTGACAAATATACGCATAACGCAGTTAGTGATTGTACAAAATGAACAAAATATCCAGGTATGTCTGGTTGTCAACAGGCAATCCCGTTGACAAATATACGCATAACGCAGTTAGTGATTGTACAAAATGAACAAAATATCCAGGTATGTCTGGTTGTCAACAGGCAATCCCGTTGACAAATATACGCATAACGCAGTTAGTGATTGTACAAAATGAACAAAATATCCAGGTATGTCTGGTTGTCAACAGGCAATCCCGTTGACAAATATACGCATAACGCAGTTAGTGATTTTACAAAATGAAAAAATATCCAGGTATGTCTGGTTGTCAACAGGCAATCCCGTTGACAAATATACGCATAACGCAGTTAGTGATTGTACAAAATGAACAAAATATCCAGGTATGTCTGGTTGTCAACAGGCAATCCCGTTGACAAATATACGCATAACGCAGTTAGTGATTGTACAAAATGAACAAAATATCCAGGTATGTCTGGTTGTCAACAGGCAATCCCGTTGACAAATATACGCATAACGCAGTTAGTGATTTTACAAAATGAACAAAATATCCAGGTATGTCTGGTTGTCAACAGGCAATCCCGTTGAAAAATATACGCATAACGCAGTTAGTGATTTTACAAAATGAACAAAATATCCAGGTATGTCTGGTTGTCAACAGGCAATCCCGTCGACAAATATACGCATAACGCAGTTAGTGATTGTACAAAATGATGAACAAAATATTCAGGTATGTCTGGTTGTCAAAAGACAATCCCGTTGACAAATATACGCATAACGCAGTTTGAGTTAGTGATTGTACAAAATGAACAAAATATCCAGATATGTCTGGTTGTCAACAGGCAATCCCGTTGACAAATATACGCATAACGCAGTTAGTGATTGTACAAAATGAACAAAATATCCAGGTATGTCTGGTTGTCAAAAGACAATCCCGTTGACAAATATACGCATAACGCAGTTAGTGATTGTACAAAATGAACAAAATATCCAGGTATGTCTGGTTGTCGACAGGCAATCCCGTTGACAAATATACTAAAACAGTTAGTGATTGTACAAAATGAACAAAATATCCAGGTATGTCTGGTTGTCAAAAGGCAATCCCGTTGACAAATATACTAACACAGTTAGTGATTGTACAAAATGAACAAAATATCCAGGTATGTCTGGTTGTCAAAAGGCAATCCCGTTGACAAATATACGCATAACGCAGTTAGTGATTGTACAAAATGAACAAAATATCCAGGTATGTCTGGTTGTCAACAGGCAATCCCGTTGACAAATATACGCATAACGCAGTTTGAGTTAGAGATTGTTCAAAATGATGAACAAAATATCCAGGTATGTCTGGTTGTCAACAGGCAATCCCGTTGACAAATATACGCATAACGCAGTTAGAGTTAGTGATTGTACAAAATGAACAAAATATCCAGGTATGTCTGGTTGTCAGCAGGCAATCCCGTTGACAAATATACGCATAACGCAGTTAGAGTTAGTGATTGTACAAAATGAACAAAATATCCAGGTATGTCTGGTTGTCAGCAGGCAATCCCGTTGACAAATATACGCATAACGCAGTTTGAGTTAGTGATTGTACAAAATGAACAAAATATCCAGATATGTCTGGTTGTCAACAGGCAATCCCGTTGACAAATATACGCATAACGCAGTTTGAGTTAATGATTGTACAAAATGAACAAAATATCCAGGTATGTCTGGTTGTCAACAGGCAATCCCGTTGACAAATATACGCATAACGCAGTTTGAGTTAATGATTGTACAAAATGATGAACAAAATATCCAGGTATGTCTGGTTGTCAACAGGCAATCCCGTTGACAAATATACGCATAACGCAGTATGAGTTAGTGATTGTACAAAATGAACAAAATATCCAGGTATGTCTGGTTGTCAACAGGCAATCCCGTTGACAAATATACGCATAACGCAGTTTGAGTTAGTGATTGTACAAAATGAACAAAATATCCAGGTATGTCTGGTTGTCAACAGGCAATCCCGTTGACAAATATACGCATAACGCAGTTTGAGTTAATGACTGTACAAAATGAACAAAATATCCAGATATGTCTGGTTGTCAACAGGCAACCTCGTTGACAAATATACGCATAACGCAGTTTGAGTTAATGACTGTACAAAATGAACAAAATATCCAGATATGTCTGGTTGTCAACAGGCAACCTCGTTGACAAATATACGCATAACGCAGTTTGAGTTAGTGATTGTACAAAATGAACAAAATATCCAGGCATGTCTGGTTGTCAACAGGCAATCCCGTTGACAAATATACGCATAACGCAGTTTGAGTTAGTGATTGTACAAAATGAACAAAATATCCAGTTATATCTGGTTGTCAACAGCCAATCCCGTTGACAAATATACGCATAACGCAGTTAGTGATTGTACAAAATGAACAAAATATCCAGGTATGTCTGGTTGTCAACAGGCAATCCCGTTGACAAATATACGCATAACGCAGTTAGTGATTTTACAAAATGAACAAAATATCCAGGTATGTCTGGTTGTCAACAGGCAATCCCGTTGACAAATATACGCATAACGCCGTTTGAGTTAATGATTGTACAAAATGAACAAAATATCCAGGTATATCTGGTTGTCAACAGGCAATCCCGTTGAAAAATATACGCATAACGCAGTTTGAGTTAGTGATTGTACAAAATGAACAAAATATCCAGATATGTCTGGTTGTCAATAGGCAATCCCGTTGACAACTATACGCATAACGCCGTTTGAGTTAGTGATTGTACAAAATGAACAAAATATCCAGGTATGTCTGGTCGTCAACAGGCAATCCCGTTGACAAATATACGCATAACGCAGTTTGAGTTAGTGATTGTACAAAATGAACAAAATATCCAGGTATGTCTGGTTGTCAACAGGCAATCCCGTTGACAAATATACGCATAACGCAGTTTGAGTTAGTGATTGTACAAAATGAACAAAATATCCAGATATGTCTGGTTGTCAACAGGCAATCCCGTTGACAAATATACGCATAACGCAGTTTGAGTTAATGATTGTACAAAATGAACAAAATATCCAGATATGTCTGGTTGTCAACAGGCAATCCCGTTGACAAATATACGCATAACGCAGTTTGAGTTAGTGATTGTACAAAATGAACAAAATATCCAGATATGTCTGGTTGTCAATAGGCAATCCCGTTGACAACTATACGCATAACGCAGTTTCAGTTAGTGATTGTACAAAATGAACAAAATATCCAGGTATATTTGGTTGTCAACAGGCAATCCCGTTGACAAATATACGCATAACGCAGTTTGAGTTAGTGATTGTACACAATGAACAAAATATCCAGATATGTCTGGTTGTCAACAGGCAATCCCGTTGACAAATATACGCATAAACACGTGGTCAGTTTGAGCTCGTTAAGAACTAATATTTGCGCATCCTGCGAGATGATTCTTGTTGACACATTGACACATTATTTAGATTCGCATATCGATGAAAAATGTTAAATGTACAAAGCTTTGTGAAAAACAAATAGAAATGTCAATGGGCAATCCCGTTGACAGAGATATGTACACGGAATGTGGTCAAATTTGTCACATCATTCAGGTTTCCAAAATGTCTTCTAAGATGTTTAAAATTGGCTGGACATAAGAAAAATGTTGAAATATAGACCGCCTAGTCGCAAAAGTAATGGGTATACTAATACATCTTTTCGATGCTCTGTATAAACGAAGATTTTCACTGATTGAAAATTTGATTCTTCGGCAATGCAAGTCATGTCCTTCTTCTCGAACCGGAACCAGAAGTCCTAAATTACTTAGTTTGACATATCCCACGACTGCACTGGTTCCACGTGCTATTTCAAATCCAACTAAAAAATCTGCAGCGAGGTCGAATTTCCCCAATATGTCATATATTCCCGATGCACAAGACAAAGAAGACAGTATCTTTAGTAGTGCCTTTGATCAAAGAACATTTAACGCACAAACTTCACACCTAATTATTTTGCAAATTCCTCCTTTCAGTCCTGTACGTTTAACTTCCATTCATAAAATGGCGCGGGGGGCAAATCACCGCTTTTCACTTTCTAAACAACTACACTATGTGAGTACATGATATGAAGCAGACTGAAATTTACTGTTAAATATTGTGTATAAAAAACAAACATACTAATCCATGTCCGAATCACAATCCAGAAGCAAAGTAAAGACTTTGAAACTGAAAAGTTAGGTTAGATACGCGAACTTCCACCAGGGAAGTGAAGACGGGTGCTCCGAAAGGGTAAACACCTCCTGTTAAGCTAGCTACACCCGCCACGTGTGTAATCAAAATTGTGTGAAAGGAACATGGAACTATGAGACGTCAAATATATCCAGGGCAATCCTGGACACAGAGACATCAAACTTATCAACAATACTGTGATGGCGGCCATAAAACTTTTTGAGGGCCTTGATAAGCCTAGGCTTGCAATATCCCTGAGTCAACAATTTATTTGCAGGCAGCCTTCTTCGTTGTACAAAGTCCCCGTAGTGGGAACAAGCTCTACCATAGCATATCAATTGGGAAACAAATACACCATAAGCAGGAGAAGCAGGTATATAGTTTTAATAAATAAATTATCTGTTTTAAACTTGAAATTGGCTTGTTGAATACTTTTGTCTTGTACTGTACTGTGATGTCTTTTGTATCACCCTGTATTGTGTTTGTTTACTCTTGGTCCATGGCCACATCCTTACGTCATCTAATATAAGGTCTATTTGCATTGGTTAATTACGGCACCAGGTAAATTCTATGGCTGACTGCACTAAAAGCTACTCTTAAATCAAGTCAATTCGCCCCACGGTAAATTCGCCCCCGTCAAATTCGCCCCCACTTTCATCAAATTCGCCCCATGTCAAAATCGCCCCGTTCAAAATCGTCCCCTAATATCAAATTCGCCCCAATTTTTGAAAACTCATCTTCTTTTATTGAGATTGTACAAGTAACACAGAATTAATTTGTACGACCCCGGATATGCCTAATTAACTTCACACAAATTATTTGTAAATATGTATTGTTTTTATGCATTCAAGTCAATTCGCCCCACGGTAAATTCGCCCCCGTCAAATTCGCCCCCACTTTCAACAAATTCGCCCCCATGTCAAAATCGCCCCCTTTCAAAATCGCCCCCACTTCTTGCAAATTCGCACCCATTTTTTCCAATAACCATATAACAAAATAATTTTTTTATTTTTATTTTATTATATAAAAAAATCAAATAAAAAATAATGCTACATATCAGTGTATCCATTTAATAACGGATTTAAATTTTATATTTAATTGTATTATTAAACGTTTCCATTGTTGCTTTTGACAAAATAATTTTTATTTATAAAATACCGACATAGTAGAAGCGTTCAAGTGAACAATGAATTTGATGTTACCAGGAACAGAGACATTATTTCGTAAGGAGCGCCTGGTATGTTGAAAAAGACGTTTTTAATGATTTCTCTCAATGATGAAATCTATCAATACTCTAATGTTATTCTTTATTGAACTTTAAGTATTTTCTTTTTACTGTACCCATTGTTATGATTATATCATAATCTTACAAAGGACTTTTGATATGAATGCGCGACAAAAAAACATTGAAATATTATAAAAACAATACATATTTACAAATAATTTGGCATATCCGAGGTCGTAAAAAATTATTTTATGTTACTTTTACAATCTAAATAAAAGAATATGATTTTCAAAAATTGGGGCGAATTTGACTTTTGGGCGAATTTGCAAAAGGTGGGGGGCGATTTTGACATGGGGGCGAATTTGATGAAAGTGGGGGCGAATTTGACGGGGGCGAATTTACCGTGGGGCGAGTTGACTTGAATTCTTAGAAGTAATTTCTAAGAGTAGCTTTTAGTGCAGTCAGCCATAGAATGTTTGGGTGTGACATTTATTTTGTTCTACGGATTAATCATACAAACATTTAAAAGGTATTTACATAACATTATATCACACACATATAAATTATACTTTCTATAAAGTTTATATTTCTAATTTGCTTCTTTATTCTTCTTCTATTGTCCTATTGTTCCTTTGTCCTGAAAGGTAGACAAGTGGGATATTGTTTTTCTTGTTAGATGTAAATACTTTAATCATAATTTCTGTGCAGTAGAATGGTTTTTTTTCACAATAAATAAACTGCACAAAGATTCAACAATTCCACATTCATATTGGAGGTCAATTTTCCAACTACTAACAAGAGTTCATGGTTGTTTTTACTGAGGAAATAAAGACAGATTCCAAACCATTTCCTGATACTGTGTTTGATGTGCATGACCAGAACGTATCTTGTAACGTGGCAATGACGGAACATATGAAATCTTTAATTTGTTTAAACACTTCCCATGCCGGAAGCTTAATCACTGTTGATCAAATGCCAACATATCTAATTGTTGTTCTTCTGATATTTCTTATCGACTCCTGGAAATTTCGGTTTCTTTTTTGTTCTAGTACTCACACCTTACTGTTTATTTGTGAAACAAAATCAAGAGAATACAAACATCTGATCATTATCCGTTATTCTATCCATCTTACTCGGCATAAGGAACAAGTATTGGGTGTGCCTATTTATAGTTTGCACAAAAACTTAATGTATCTCGCCCTGTACTCGAGAATGTAGTATTTGGATTCGCAAACCCTCCACTTACCACTGACTCCTTGCCTAGTACTCCCTTGCTCAACTTATTTGATATAAAACTAGTCAGATAAGTCTTATTCTCTCCCGTATTTATAATTTTTCAAATTCTCAGGCAACACGGAATTCCATCTCTCTCTCTCTCTCTGCATCCTTTAAATATGTTTATACCACGGTGAAAACTGCTTACAAATCAATTGTTGATGCAGGCACAGTAGAAGTCTTGGCTTATCAAGGCCCTCGTGAAGTTTTATGGCTGTCATCATAATATAGTATGGTGACTCTGTATCCGAAAATACCATTAATATGTTCGTTCCAAAGTTCCATGTTCCTTTCATTCTAAAAAGTGTGGAGTGCTCAATTACCCTTCCAGGGCACTCGTTCTCATTTCCCTGTTGGATATTCCTGTGTTTAACTTAATTTGAAAGGTTCAAGATTTTACTTTGGTTCATTATTATGATTTTGGCATGGATTGGTATGTTTGTTTTAAATTTATTCTTTTTGTCTGGTTCAAGCCTTTATAAAACAAAATTAACACTATTTTCTAAAACGATACTTTGTGGTTGCCGTGAGACTATCTTCAAAGCGCATATTGTGGTTTTCCAATGCTTTTAACCAATGCCGTACCATATATTATCGTACAGGTCTATTTTTCGGAAGCATTATGGAGTTTTAATAAATCAAAACAATAATAGCTTAATAATATCATTGTGCCAGTGAACGCAAGAGGTAATGACGATACTGATATATTGGACAAAAAGAAGTAACTGTATTCTAAGTAATATCATCAGATAGTTTATAACCAACCAATAAACATCTGATGTAGCCAAAGGTTGATTATGTCATCCAGAAATGTTCAGAGGTATAAAGATTTGTACCATAAAAGAGAGTATGGCATTGATTAACATCATTCGGAAAACACCAATGCACAAACCTTTGACAACTTTATAAATTGCAGATAACACAGTGTCATTTCAGGAATAGTGATAGAGTAGATGTTTTGTTAAATTAATATTTTGAGCATTCTATTAAGTCTGACAAGAAAAGAATAAAAAACAAACACAACAATCAATCCACAAATCACAATCATAATGTATTAAAACCAGTAAGAACTGGTAAGAATAATTCGATTTAAAGAACAATACATGTAATGCTTAATAGAGATGGAAAGTTGAAAATTAGAATAATTCAATAAACATATATACGAGAATAAAGAATGAATCTGATGTTTCTTTTAGTTTAATATCAAATGAGATTAACAAAAAGGGTATATAGCAATCAGTTGATGGTTAGATTAGGGTTAAATCAGGTATTCCAGGTCTTTGAGCAAAACCATAAGGAGGCAGACACAAGAATTGTTCTTTGTACCAAAGAAGCCAAAGAAATAGATAATGATATTGCAGGGATATTGCAAGCCTAGGCTTATCAAGGCCCTCAAAACGTTTTATGGTCGTCATCACAGTATTGTTGACAAGTTTGATGTCCCTGTGTCCAGGATTGCCCTGGATATATTTGAAATCTCATAGTACCATGTTCCTTTCACACAATTTTGATTACACACGTGGCGGGTGTAGCTAGCTAAACAGGAGGTGCTTACCGTTCCGGAGCACCCGGTCTCACTTCGAATTCCCTAATGGAATTTCACGTGTCTAACCTAACTTGTCAGTTCCAAAGTTTTTACTTTGCTTCTGGATTGTGATTCAGATATGGATTAGTATGTTTTTTGACGCTATCCTTTGTAGCGATGCAGATGTTTTTGTTATGGTCTTGATTTTTGTTTTACAAGTAATATTTTGCAAATAAAAGATTGTTATTTAATCCTATTTATAGCTGTTAAACTGGGAAATATATTCTTATCATACTTATATAATAAGTATAATAGAATATACGTATAGAATATATTGCTGCAAGGTGCTTGTGGATTTTAATCATGTTGCTGTTAGACCTCTTTGAATGTTTATGTGAATGTATATATTAAATATAATACATTGGTTTTGTGTCATAAAATAATGACATCCTTTGTGTTGTATTTGATTTAAAATGAAGCACAATGATTATAAGTCGGCCATCTTAAAATGGCGGCCATATTGAATTTTACAACCAATGTTTATTCATGGAAATTAGTATAAGTATTTAATTGATCAAATACAAATTTCTACTCAAAAGGCTAAGCGGTTGATTTGTTATTGAATTTTCATCCTAAAATTATCAATTTTGGTGGCCATTTTGGATTTGGAAGCCATATTTTCATTAAACGGTAAAAGCCAAGGTGGAAACATACCTAGCTTAACTAAGTGCATATATATTAAATACAACACATTGGTTTTATGTCATAAAATAATGACATCTTTTGTTGTAATTGATTTAAAATGCAGAACGATGATTATAAGTCGGCCATCTTAAAAATGGCAGCCATATTGAATGTTACAACCAATGTTTATTCATGGAAAATTAGTATAAATATTTAATTGACAACATATTAAATTTCAATTATGAAGGTTAAGTGGTTGATTTGATATTGAATTTTTATGCTTAAATTATCTTTTTTGGCGGCCATCTTGGATTGGCAGCCATATTTTTATTAAACGGAAAAAGTCAAGGTGGAAACATACCTAGCCTGACTAAGTACATATAGGGCAATAAGATATACCATGTTTCCTGCTTTTAACAAAAACAAAAAAGTTTAGAGGGTGTCACATTTTTTGGATCTGCCCCGTGGCTACATTCAGAAACAGGTTTATTTATTAAAACCATTGCATTTCTCTCTCCGTGAGAGTATGTCAATTATAAGCCCATTAACGTTTTGAAACATGTACGAGGGGAGGTCAAAATGTTCATAGAACGGGGTATATATTGCCGTAACAAACCATTCATTCTATTATTATTTTTCAATATAGTCCCCATTTTCCCAAATGCACTTAGCTCACTTTTCTTTCAGACTGTCTATACCTTTGAAATAGAAGTCTCCGGTTTGGTCCTGAAACCATGCCTCTGTGGCAGCCTTAAGTCCATCATCATCATCATGAAATCTGACTCCCTGTAAATGGGATTTCAAATTTCTAAATAGGAAATAATCACTGGGTGCCAAATAGGGGCTGTAGGGTGGGTGGTTAAGTTTTTAGAACTTGCATTCACGACTCGCTGCCTGTGCAATTCTTGACTTGCGCACAGGAGCATTGTCGTGAAGAAGCAATACCCCTCGGCTCAACTTGACCCTCCTTTTTAATCTAATAGCAGCTTTCAGCTGATTCATTAGATCAGCATAGTAAGCCCCAGTGATAGAGATTCCAGCAGGTTTATAATTGATTAACAGAATCAATTGTTATATACAATATAAAACTTCAGTGTAATGGTTAAGTTTGACTTTTCAAAGATTTATATACATATTATATCGTACCGGAAGTTTACATGTTTTCTGCCTGTATCAACTACGGAGACCTATACAAGCCATATAAACAACGACGCAGTGTTGAAAATTTGACGAGCTGAAAAATAAACTTTCCCGGTGTCCAATTATTCGGGACTTTTTTTCTCTTACTTAGGTGTCGATACTGTTTACATTCAAACAAAATAAATTTTGTTGCAATTAGTTCCGGGTTTTTGATAGAATGACTAGACTATACATGTCTATACAGTGAAATACCTGTTATAGTCAGACCTCCTTTATATGAAGTCCACCTGTCTATACAATCAAAAAACCGGTTACAGTGACTACCACTCTATAAAGACCACCTGTCTTTGCAATGAAACGTCGGTAACAGTGACCACCTCTATATATCATAGACTACATGTCTATACAGTAAAATGACTGTTATAATCGGACCACCTTTATATGCAGTACACCTGTCTATACAATGAAACACCAGTTACAGTGACCACCTTTATATAAAGACCACTTGTCAAACAGTGAAATACCTGTTATAGTAGGACTACCTTTATATGGAGACCACCTGTCTGTACAATGAAACACCTGTTACAGTGACCACCACTCTATATAAAGACCACCTTTCTATAGAATGAAACGCTCGGTAACAGTGACTACTCTATATAAAGACCACCTGTCAATACGATGGAATACCGGTTACAGTGACCACCTTTATATATAGTCTACCTGTGTATACAATGAAACACCGGTTACAGTGACCACCTCTATATATAGACTACCTGTCTATACAGTGAAATACCTGTTATAGTCGGACCACCTTTGTATAAAGACTACCTGTCTATAGGATGGTTCACCTTTTACAGTCACCACCTCTATATAAAGACCAACTGTCTATACAATGAATACCTGTTATAGTCGGACCACCTTTATATAGAGTCCACCTGTCTATACAGTGAAATACCTGTTACAGTAACCACCTTTATATAAAGACCACCTGTCTATACAATGAAACACCGGTTACAGTAACCACCTTTATATAAAGACCACCTGTCTATACAATGAAACACCGGTTACAGTAACCACCTTTATATAGAGACCACCTGTCTATACAATGAAACACCTTTTACAGTGACCACCTCTATATATCAGACTACATGTCTATACAGTGAAATGACTGTTATAGACGGACCACCTTTATATAGAGTCCACCTATCTATACAATGAAACACCTGTTACAGTGACCACCTCGCTATATAGACTACATGTCTATACGATGAAACACCTGTTATAGTCGGACCACCTTTGTATAAAGACTACCTGTCTATAGGATGAAACACCTTTTACAGTGACCACCTCTATAAAAAGGTCACCTGTCTATACAATGGAACACCGGTTACAGTGACCACCTCTATATAATGAAACACCGGTTTATACAATGAAACACCGGTTACAGTGACCACCTCTATATAAAGACTACCTGTCTATACAGTGAAATACATGTTATAGTAACCACCTTTATAAAAAGACCACCTGTGTGTTGTCATTGCTAATTGCAACCATTTCTACATAAAAACCAGTTTCAATGAAAATAACCTCTTTGCCCTTACGCTCCAAATGTCTTAGGTCCCATGGAACCACTGCGGTAGCTCAGTAAGTAGAGTGTTCGCTCCGTAAGTGGGAGGTCGTGGGTTCGAACCCCGGCCGGGTCTGACCAAAGACTTAAAAGTAGGTAGTGACTGTTCTTTCGCCAAGCACTCGGCATTACGAAATGAAAGTCACGATTCTTTCGGATGGGAATTTAAAATAAACGAGGTCCCGTGTCACGGTGGGCTTGGCACGCTAAAGACCCCTGCTGTATAATGCCATCAGCGCAACGCACAGGAAAAATTTCTGCACCTTCGCCTATACCTGGCTACGTCTCGATATAAGTGAAATATTCTTGACTGGGACGTTAAACACTATTACTCAACTCTTAGGTCCCATGGATGGTCTTCATATACCAATTTTACTGTATATAAAATATGACAAACAAAAGATAAAAATTGAAAATAATTTTAACATCGTGTAATTTTGTAAATTTTAGAATCCATGCAGCAGCCAGAACGAACGTTTTATAGAATGTGTAATTATCGGAAGGCGACAGCTTTCACACTAGCCATATTTGTATGTGCTGTGTTACTCAAATTACACAGTATATATATTAGAATGTACGAAGTTCCGGACAAAACAACCAAAACAACAGCAGAATGGAACCATGGATACCACCCAAAAATCCCCCACCCGGAAAAATTTATATCGTCCCCTTGTAGTTCAAATGATTCCGCTTGGGATATGGTTGGCGAAGATAGAATTTGGTCCGTAGTGTTTGCTGACCACCGTCCAGGGGTAAGACGTGCAGTGGACATTAACAGATTACACAAAAAGGCACAACTTATAGTGACACATGACACTCAATCAGCACGTAGATATAAGTGGGACATAATAAATCCGAAATTCAAATACGTTCAGGATTCGTTTTCGGTTCCGCATGCTAGAATGTACTTGGGTGGTGCTCCAGATGCAGAAACAGTGTTCAACGATGCAGTAAACCTATGGAAAGAAGTTTTAAGAAACGGTACCAAAGGGAAAATAATAAATAGCATTATCGCAAAACACGACCCGAAACATAATGCATACGGAAGTCATCTGCGTTTATTGTTATCATCTGTGGCGGTAACTACCGGACCGATTTTAGAAATGGGTATGGGTAATTTCAGCACTGTCTCTATTATTGACTTGATTTCTAAAAGTGGACGGTACCTATTGTCCACGGACACTGACCTATCGTGGTTAAATAAGTTCAAAGACAAAGAGACACCACTACATCAGGTCATGCTCGTTCCTGTTTATAGCGACGGTATTGGTTGTTTTTAACAAATAAATGTTTGTTTTTCTAATGCCCGATTTTGGCTTTTATTTTGTTTAGTTGTCACGGTAATTTTTACGTAGTCTAAAAATTCCGGTAAGTTTCCGGTAAAAGAATGATTATAACGGTAAAATGCTAATTATTCCGGCAAATATCCAATTATTACGGTAAAACATTTCTTTTCTCTTTTTTTACTTTACCATAATAATTGGACGAAATAATCAAACTTTTACCGTAATAATCAGTCTTCTACCGGAATAATTAGACACTTGCCGGGATTTTTAGATTCCGGAAAATTTACCGTGAAAAAATAGTCTAATAATTCCGGATTTTGTCGGTTTTTTTCCGGCTTTTATTTTGTTAAAACGTTTTAGCGAAGTTTTAAATACCCCCCCCCCCATCGATGTCTTTAACCCCCTCTCTCTGCTTGAGGAGTTAGGTTGAGTTGAGTAATGGTGTTTCACGTCCCAGTCAAGAATATTTCACTTATATGGAGACATCACCAGCTATAGGCGAAAGTGCAGAAGTTGTGCCTGTGCGTCCGACGCCTAATGAAGTCCGGACTTCATTAGGCGTCGAAATTGCAACGCCTAATGAAGTCCGGACTTCATTAGGCGTTGACAATTTTGACGCGTAATGAAGTCCACAGATTGGGGCTCCAGACGAGGAGACTTTTTGATATTACCAAAAAAAAGTCTCAAAATTTTACGACTTCAATTTAGACCAACTAGCAATAGCAACGTACATTCAGGCACATACATCGTGTGCTTTGTCCAACCGTACCATACCCCCGCAAAAATGTTTAGGGTTTATTTATACGAATCATCCTGTCCGTCCGTCCGTCCGTCCGTCCGCCCGTTCGTCAAAATATCGTGTAAGCTTGAATATGTAGCTTCCATGTCTATGAATGAATTTTGATCAAACTTGGAACCAAAGTTATTGTCCGTCTGTCCGTCCGTTCGTCCGTCTGGACGTTGGGAAAGGGAGGTATTTGTCTATCCAAAAGACCGTTATAGTTTTAGCTCTTTTTGGGGAGGCATAAAAGGTATCAATCGAGAATTATCGATTGATTGATTGATTGATTGATTGACTGGCTGACTGACTGATTGATTGATTGACTGGTTTGTTGAATGGGTTTTTTAACTTTTGTTCCATGTTTGATTAAAATCCATTCATAGACATGGAATCTACATGTATATGTAAAGCTGACACGATATTTTGACGGACCGACGGACGGACGGACGGACGGACAGGGTGATTTGTATAAATACCCCCTAAACATTTTTGCGGGGAATGGTACGGTTGGACAAAGCACACAATGTATGTGCCTGAATGTACGTTGCTATTGCTAGTTGGTCTAAATCGAAGTTGTAAAATGTTGAGACTTTTTTTTGGTAATATCAAAAAGTCTCCTCGTCTTGAGCCCCAATCTGTGGACTTCATTAGGCGTCGAAATTGTCAACGCCTAATGAAGTCCGGACTTCATTAGGCGTCGGACTTCATTAGGAGTTGTTACATGGCACAATACAGCAGGTTTGTTTAGCGTGCCAAGCCCACCGTGACACGGGAACTCGTTTATTTTAAGTTCCCATCCGAAAGAACCGTGACTTTGATTTCACAATGCTGAGTGCTTGTCAAAGAACAGTCACTACAACTTTCAAGTCTTGGGTCACACCCGGACGGGGTTCGAACACACATCTCTAACTTACGGATCTAGAACTCCAACTGAGCTACCGCAGTGGTTCTCTCTGATTGAGGAGGGAATATTTTTTATAAGTGAAAATCGATGGCAACGATTAGTGTAATTTAGTTCTTAATTTATTAACGTGAAGGAAAATGTAGTAATACAAGATTCAAAGGGTTTTTACAATCGCGCCATGTGTCAAACCTTAATTTTTTATACTTACTTATTTACTTATGCCTGTGGTACCAGGAAGGTACATAGGCCACTGACAACACTCCTCCATCTGGTTCTATTTTGTGGCAGGTCTGACCAGTCTTGCCATTTGTAATCCCTCTCTATCCATTTTCATGCAAGTTTCTCCACCAGTTTTTGGCCTTACAACTTTTTTCTTTTCCTTGAGGATTCCACTGCAGCGCTTGACTTGTAATTGAATTTGTTGGCTTTCGCAGTGTTGTGTCCTACCCATCGCTATTTCCATCTCTATAGGTTTTGTTTTGGTCGTCTCCCCATACTCATGGTTGGTGATTTTTCTCTGGCCATCTGATTTTAAATTTATTATGAAATAGTGTTAAAAAATTAGCACTCGAAAATCTAGTTTTGACCAATTCTTCATTTCGATTTTTTAAATATGCGCATGACATACTTGTGAATTTTTACGATATATGTCTACGGTTCTATTGTTCTTCACCCGCCCCGCGGTTTATTTCGTGCAACTGGATACTAGTACCACTGTCAGTGGCGGGTGAAATCGGATTAAACCCCCATACAAGATTCTTCACTTATATCAATATACCACCGGCTAAATGAGTAGGACTGTTATATTTATACATGCAGCCATTGGATTTATTTATGTTGCCGTTTGACTTTCATGTCGAAATGCTAGTTGTTTTGCAAATTGGCGAAAGAATTCGAGTGCCACTAGCCACTCTGGGTCCTAGCTTCTATATTCTTTTACATCCATATAATCGAATATGGTCGTACCGAACCCGGGCTTGCATAGGAAGTCTTACCTCAAACCAAACGGTACCGAGATTCATTGAATTGGAGTTTACCTCCCAGTCAAGAATATTTCACTTATATCGAGATGTCACCACCTACATGTATGCAATGGCAGGAATTAAACCTTTGCAGTGAGCTCGGGTCAATGTGCAGGGAGATATTATTTTGGTAACCAATTATACACAATATTATATAATGTAAAAGATTGATCAAATGGGGTATCCCCTCCAAGGCAAGAATATTTCACTTATATTGAGTCATCACCATCTTTATGTGAAGTGATAGAAATTCAGACCTTTATTTGCGGTAGCTCAGTTGGTAAAATGCTCGCCCGTAAGTGGGAGGTCGTGGGTTCGATCCCCGGCCGGGTCTAACCCAAGACTTGAAAGTGGGTAGTGACTGTTCTTTCGCCAAGCACTCGGCATTACGAAATAAAAGTCACGGTTCTTTCGGATGGGAACTTAAAATAAATAAGGTCCAGTGTCACGGTGGGCTTGGCACGCTAAAGAACCTTGCTGTATAATGCCATCAGCGCAACGCACCGGCAAAATTTCTGCACCTTCGTCTATAGCTGGCGACGTCTCGATATAAGTGAAACATTCTTGACTGGGACGTAAAACCCCATTACTTACTCACTCACTCCTATCGTTTTCTTTATAATGCATTATAATATTCAAGGTAATGATCAATTCTTGCATGCTTAAATTGATATGCGAATTAAAAAAAATAATTACCCATTTAAGACTTTACAACCTTGAAAATATGAAATAAAACAAAATATTTGAAATGCCTCAAAAGTAATTTATTTACTTGTATTGCAGGAAGCAGATCGCATGTACAGTTTCTGACATGTCACGGTGTTGTAATATTTTGCACTTTGTATTTTATGAATAAGTTAGTTGGATGAGTGAGTAATGGGTATAACGTCCCATGGCCCAGTCAGTGAATAAGTTAGTGTGGGTAATTTCCACCTCAAATACAATTTGGCATTGAAATGAAGATTTTATGAGGGCGCGAAGCGCCCGAAATGAAATATTGATTATACGAATAAAACGAATAAGATATAACATTGCAATTGCCTTCTTTATTAGCTCAAAATAATAGCTTTTCACAGCCTATACCCCCTAGGTAAAAAATTGGAATCGCCCAAACCATAGGTAATGTTTCACCTGTAATAGCGATTATTGATAGCTCTGAGGTGTTAAGACGGCAATAGTCACAGTGTATGAACGGAACTGTACGCAAAAAGGTAGCTACTGTTCGTCGAAGCGAGAAGAAGGTGTATCGGGAGACACGAGGTTGTTGATTATCTATCTTTCTAGCTCAATTTTAATGGATTTAGTTTATCTCTTTTATTTAATCCATCTTTACTATATAAAGCTTTAGTGGTAGCCATATGCTCTCAGAAAAGTGTCAACTTATATAACAAATATGATGATGAACATCATCAAACGTCGAGCCGTGGGCTTCTCACTTCTAGTTAAATGATGTAAAATACGTATTATTTCACATTGTATGTTCCATTATCAGTACCTATATGTAGAAAAATATTCTTAGATTCCCTAACTCATGTACAGAATGTTACAAAACTCGTATTTACACTGAAAAAGCAAGTTTTCGTTCCGTGGTCGAGAGTTAGAACTGTACCGGTAGTTTTCAACATCTGCATTGTTTCTGTACCGGTAGCTACTTTTCTCTTCCACGCCATCCATGCGAGTTAGATGGAATTTTCAGTTTGATACTAGAAATTTTTGTAATTCAATTATAAATTATAAATCATGTTTTTTTTATTGAAGCAAAATATGCTATGGACAATATTAAAGACCAATAGCCCCTTAATTAGAGTACATTTTGCAAATGCATTAAAATATATCGTATACTGTAGCATGTTTTTGGCAATTTATTACTCAAATTTCCATATTGCAAGAACTGAGGGGGTGATAACTACAATATAGAAATATTATTAAACGTAAGCTACTATTTGCGACGAAATATTATTACCCTATGAGAATTAATCTATGTGCGTGAAATTTGCTAGTGTGTTTACTATCAGTCATTAACAAGGAATTTAGCTGTATGGTCATTGCAAGGATTAAGACAGGAGTGGACAAGAGACTCAGGAAGGAACATGCAGGATTTAGACCAGGGAGAGTAACAACAGATTATCCTGAGAAAAATACTGGAACAAGCAAATGAATTCAGAACTCCAATATACACATACTTTGTGGACTTTGAAAAGGCATTCGACTCGGTGCACAGGAAAAGCCTTTGGACGATAACGAAGAGCTATGGGATTCCAACCAAAATCACTAATGCTATAAGAGGGATGTATGAGTGATTCGAATGTGCTGTCATTGAAGAAAATGAAACATCAGTGATTCGCTATTAAAAGTAGTGTAAAACAGGGATGTGTAATGTCAGGGTTTCTTTCTAATAGTTATAGATTGGATAATAAAGAAAACAACAAATGGAGTGAGAAGAGAAATACCGGTAAGAAGTGACTTTACAACATTATTGTTAGGTTTTGGGTTTGCGGAAGAGCACTTTTATCCTCCAAATTCTAAGACCTGAATGATAAGACTAGGAAAATGACTGAAGAGGTATCAAGGATAGGGCTTCAATTAAATTCAAAGAAATAGACTTAGAAGGATTTGGAACACCAAAAATATTGGAAAAAATACAAAGGTGCACCTATTTAAGACCTTAGTGGGACCAATATTGTTTTATGAAAGTAAAACGTGGAAAAGAACGAAGAAAGATGAACACCTCTTACAAACGGCTTCCAAACATATTGCCTCAGAAGAATACTAAGAATAAGATGGCAACAGAAAATACCTAATGAAAAAAATATTGAAAACAACTAGACCTAACAACATAAGCTATGAGATCAGGAGAAGAAAGTGGAACTAATTCGAACATATACCAAGGAAAGAGGGAATAAATGATTAAAAGACAACACTAGGGTGGCAGCCAAAGGGGAAAAAGGGAAGACCTAAATCCACATGGAGGAGAACAACAACAAAAAAAAAAAAAAAGAAAGAAAGAAACGCTGCTGGATGGAGTAGATGGCCAAAGCAACAACGAAGGACAGACAAAAATGGAAGGATATCGTTGAGGCCTTATGCACCTTCTGGCGCAGAGAACATGAAGTTAAGTTATTGTTTTCATTGTACTAGCACACACTCAGGGCGACTTTAAGGTGCAAGTAGTTTTAAACTTAAGTTCAAGCTCAATGTGGTAAAAAATAAAATGTATGACTATTTGCATTAACAACAATGGTAAGAAACCATCTGTGTAAATGAAAGTATTTTATTTTACCACAATCTTTGTTGGCCAAAGCAATATCACAAGTTTAAGAGGAATTGAGTTAAGTAAATGTGTTCTACGTCCCAGTAATGAATATTTCACTTATATCAAGAACTCGCCAGCTATAGGGGAAGGTGCATAAATCTTGTCTGTGCGTTGCACTGATGGCAATTTACAGCAGGGTTCTTTCTCGCGCCAAGCCTACCATGACACGGGACCTCGTTTATTTTAAGTTCCCATCCGAAAGAACCGTGACTTTCATCTCGTAATGCCGAGTGCTTGGCGAAAAAACAGTCACTTCCCACTTCCAAGTTTTGGGTCAGACCTGGTCGGGGTTCGAAGCAACGACCTCCCACTTACGGAGCGAGCACTCTACCAACTAATTACGCTACCACAGTGGTTATGTTTAAAAGGAAGTGGTGACTGTATTACCATAATACTTATACAACTAATTAGATAAAATCATATGGTAGCATAATAAGCATAAAAGTACTAAAAATCTCTGACTGGAAAAAGAGAAATTTCCCCAGTATCCCAGAGAGACTGAAGTTCAAGTATCACAATAAAAACTACCGGTACAGTGTTTCTGTTACTAGAAACTCACTACCGGTACAGACAAAATATCAACTACCGGTACAGTAACATCTTGTCAGTCATGTCGTTTGAATCAATATTTTGGATGTTTCTGTGCCAAAGTAGATTTTGTAACTATATTGACTGATTGAAAAAAGGTTTGTTTTCATCATGTATTTTAAAATTCTCGGATATTTTCGATCAAATGAGCATAAATTTACATTTTAGTTAGGTCCACCATTGCTCAAATACGTGTTCATGACTGTTCTTAATGGAATATTTAATTTATTTTGAGATTCTAAAACATACAAATACGCCCAAGAAGAAGATAGAGAACAACTGCTTATTTAGCGTATTTGATTTCGAGTTGCTATTTACGCAACAAGAAAATAAGAAAAAATTAACTCGTTGACCTCATTGTCTCTCGCTTCGCAGAACAGTAGCTACCTTTTTGCGTACAGTTCCGTTCACACACTGTGATAGTGTGCTCTCGTGAATATGAATATGGTAGTCTTTATAGTGAGTGAACGTGGACAAAAAGTGTTATGTAAAAAGGAACAGTTATATTGACACGAATGCTAATACGGAAAATTTTTGAAAACAGCTCTTTTTATACGCTCTAAATATGTGCAGTAACTTATATATATTACTTGGTTCATTCTCCATTATTATTATTATTATATTTACTACTACTTCATCATATTACATGTATTTGTCACTGTCTTATCACCACATACTGTATACATATATGTTATACCAATGAATGTATTTTCAAGGTAATAATAAAGATTAGATTAATACCGCTTTCAATTTGCTAGTTAAATAAACTATGAAAACTAAATTCTTGTAAACTTAATTTATATATCTAAATTTAAGTACAAGATAAGCACACAATGTCCATGTTCACAAATTAGTGATATCCATCGAATCATATCCATCCCTGGAACATCTTTATATACTGTAACCGGACTTTATACATGAAGTTAATCTTCAATCCTCTTCATTGTCTGTATCTAAAATAAACAAATATACTGTGTAAATACATGTATACGTACATTGCAATGAGGGAGGGTGAGGTGGGAACTGCAATGTTATATCTTATTCGTTTTATTCGTATAATCAATATCTCATTTCGGGCGCTTCGCGCCCTCATAAAATCTTCAATTATACATCATAAAAAGAATAAGATATAACATTGCAGGTTCAAAGCTTACTTACCCATAGTCAAAACTTCGTTCCCATATATCTTCTTAAAGTCTGTATCGCAGGGTGCATGGTATGTGGATCTATAGGCCTAATAGAAACGTTTAAATGTACTTGCATTGGACTAATCTGCCATGATTAATATATCATTTATAGAAACCCCTTTATCATTAGCTTTACTAGTTGATGCTCCCCGAGTAGAATGGGCCTTAAATTTAGCCGTATCAATACCAGCTAAAGAGTTGAGTTGAGTTAAGTAATGGTGTTTAACGTCCCAGTCAATAATATTTCACTTATATCGAGACGTCGCCAGCTATAGGCGAAGGTGCAGAAATTTTGCCTGTACGTTGCGCTGATGGCATTATACAGCAAGGTTCTTTAGCGTGCCAAGCCCATAGTGACACGGGACCTCGTTTATTTTAAGTTCCCATCCGAAAGAACCGTGACTTTCATTTCGTAATGCCGAGTGCTTGGCGAAAGAACAGTCACTACCCACTTTCAAGTCTTGGGTCAGACCCGGCCGGGGATCGAACCCAAGACCTTCCACTTACGGAGCGAGCACTCTACCAACTGAGCTACCGCAGTGGTACCAGCAAAAGACATCACTTTTTTAATCCAGTTAGCTACAGTATTTGGGGATACATTCTTGTGTGGTTTGATAATTGTTCTTAATAAAGGATCTTTACTCCTAAAATGTTCAGTTCAATTAAACATTGATAACACACAATTTACCGTTTTGTGGAAAACTGGAATAAAATACTTTCTTTGCGGAACAGTCATGTTGCGTCTTAGATAAACCTGGCAACTCAAAGCTGATACCATTTGGTATAATGCACATGTATTTCCTGTCTAATCTGGAAATTTCTGATGACCGTTTAGGCGCAATGATAGCTAGTAACATGGTCAATTTCAGAGTTAACTGTTTTAATGATAAATCCTTATTTTCGGGTAATTGAATTATTTAAATATCGAAAAACAATGTCCAAATCCCAAATTTCCTTATATTTCGGTACAGATGGATTATCCTTTAAAATACCCTTCATTAAACGTACAACCAAAAAGTGTTTCCCTACTTGTTGGTTATCTATTTGTGGAAGAGTGAGTGAGTGAGTAATGGCGTTTAACGTCCCAGTCAAGAATATTTCACTTATATGGAGACATCACCAGCTATAGGCGAAGGTGCAGAAATTTTGCCTGTGCGTTGCGTTGTTAGTAATAAAAGATTCAAAGGGTTTTTACAATCGCGCCATGTGTCAAACCTTAATTTTTTATACTTACTTACTTATGCCTGTGGTACCAGGGAGGTACGTAGGCCACTGACAACACTCCTCCATCTGGTTCTATTCTGTGCTAATCTGCCCATGTCTTGCCATTTGTATCCCTCTCTATACATTTCCATGCAAGTTTCTCCACCAGGTGTTTCTTGGCCTTACAACTTTTCTTTTCTCTTGAGGATTCCACTGCAGCGCTTGTCTTGTAATTGAATTTGTTGGCTTTTGCAGTGTGTGTCCTACCCATCGCTATTTCCATCTCTATAGGTTGTTGTTTGGTCGTCTCCCATAACTCAAGGTTGGTGATTTTCTCTGGCCATCTGATTTTTAAATTTTTATGAAATAGTGTTTAAAAATTAGCACTCGAAAATCTAGTTTTGACCAATTCTTCATTTCGATTTTTTAAATATGCGCATGACATACTTGTTAATTTTTACGATATATGTCTACGGTTCTAATGTTCTTCACCCGCCCGCGGTTATTTCGTGCACAACTGGATACTAGTACCACTGTCAGTGAGCGGGTGAAATCGGATTAAACCCCCATACAAGATTCTTTCACTTATATCAATATACCACCGGCTAAAATTGAGTAGGACTGTTATATTTATACATGCAGCCATTGGATTTATTTATGTTGCCCGTTGACTTTCATGTCGAAATGCTAGTTGTTTGCAATTGGCGAAAGAATTCGAGTGCCCACTAGCCACTCTGGGTCCTAGCTTCTATATTCTTTTACATCCATATAATCGAATATGGTCGTACCGAACCCGGGCTTGCATAGGGAAGTCTTACCTCAAACCAAAACGGTACCGAGATTCATTGAATTGGAGTTTACCTCCCAGTCAAGAATATTTCACTTATATCGAGATGTCACCAGCTACATGTATGCAATGGCAGGAATTAAACCTTCGCAGTGAGCTCGGGTCAATGTGCAGGGAGATATTATTTGTTGGTAACCAATTATACACAATATTATATAATGTAAAAGATTGATCAAATGGGGTATCCCCTCCAAGGCAAGAATATTTCACTTATATTGAGTCATCACCATCTTTATGTGAAGTGATAGAAATTCAGACCTTTATTTGCGGTAGCTCAGTTGGTAAAATGCTCGCCCGTAAGTGGGAGGTCGTGGGTTCGATCCCCGGCCGGGTCTAACCCAAGACTTGAAAGTGGGTAGTGACTGTTCTTTCGCCAAGCACTCGGCATTACGAAATAAAAGTCACGGTTCTTTCGGATGGGAACTTAAAATAAATAAGGTCCAGTGTCACGGTGGGCTTGGCACGCTAAAGAACCTTGCTGTATAATGCCATCAGCGCAACGCACCGGCAAAATTTCTGCACCTTCGTCTATAGCTGGCGACGTCTCGATATAAGTGAAACATTCTTGACTGGGACGTAAAACCCCATTACTTACTCACTCACTCCTATCGTTTTCTTTATAATGCATTATAATATTCAAGGTAATGATCAATTCTTGCATGCTTAAATTGATATGCGAATTAAAAAAAATAATTACCCATTTAAGACTTTACAACCTTGAAAATATGAAATAAAACAAAATATTTGAAATGCCTCAAAAGTAATTTATTTACTTGTATTGCAGGAAGCAGATCGCATGTACAGTTTCTGACATGTCACGGTGTTGTAATATTTTGCACTTTGTATTTATGAATAAGTTAGTTGGATGAGTGAGTAATGGGTATAACGTCCCATGGCCCAGTCAGTGAATAAGTTAGTGTGGGTAATTTCCACCTCAAATACAATTTGGCATTGAAATGAAGATTTTATGAGGGCGCGAAGCGCCCGAAATGAAATATTGATTATACGAATAAAACGAATAAGATATAACATTGCAATTGCCTTCTTTATTAGCTCAAAATAATAGCTTTTCACAGCCTATACCCCCTAGGTAAAAAATTGGAATCGCCCAAACCATAGGTAATGTTTCACCTGTAATAGCGATTATTGATAGCTCTGAGGTGTTAAGACGGCAATAGTCACAGTGTATGAACGGAACTGTACGCAAAAAGGTAGCTACTGTTCGTCGAAGCGAGAAGAAGGTGTATCGGGAGACACGAGGTTGTTGATTATCTATCTTTCTAGCTCAATTTTAATGGATTTAGTTTATCCCTTTTATTTAATCCATCTTTACTATATAAAGCTTTAGTGGTAGCCATATGCTCTCAGAAAAGTGTCAACTTATATAACAAATATGATGATGAACATCATCAAACGTCGAGCCGTGGGCTTCTCACTTCTAGTTAAATGATGTAAAATACGTATTATTTCACATTGTATGTTCCATTATCAGTACCTATATGTAGAAAAATATTCTTAGATTCCCTAACTCATGTACAGAATGTTACAAAACTCGTATTTACACTGAAAAAGCAAGTTTTCGTTCCGTGGTCGAGAGTTAGAACTGTACCGGTAGTTTTCAACATCTGCATTGTTTCTGTACCGGTAGCTACTTTTCTCTTCCACGCCATCCATGCGAGTTAGATGGAATTTTCAGTTTGATACTAGAAATTTTTGTAATTCAATTATAAATTATAAATCATGTTTTTTTTATTGAAGCAAAATATGCTATGGACAATATTAAAGACCAATAGCCCCTTAATTAGAGTACATTTTGCAATGCATTAAAATATATCGTATACTGTAGCATGTTTTTGGCAATTTATTACTCAAATTTCCATATTGCAAGAACTGAGGGGGTGATAACTACAATATAGAAATATTATTAAACGTAAGCTACTATTTGCGACGAAATATTATTACCCTATGAGAATTAATCTATGTGCGTGAGATTTGCTAGTGTGTTAACAAGGAATTTAGCTGTATGGTCATTGCAAGGATTAAGACAGGAGTGGACAAGATACTCAGGAAGGAACATGCAGGATTTAGACCAGGAGAGTAACAACAGATTATCCTGAGAAAAATACTGGAACAAGCAAATGAATTCAGAACTCCAATATACACATACTTTGTGGACTTTGAAAAGGCATTCGACTCGGTGCACAGGAAAAGCCTTTGGACGATAACGAAGAGCTATGGGATTCCAACCAAAATCACTAATGCTATAAGAGGGATGTATGAGTGATTCGAATGTGCTGTCATTGAAGAAAATGAAACATCAGTGATTCGCTATTAAAAGTAGTGTAAACAGGGATGTGTAATGTCAGGGTTTCTTTCTAATAGTTATAGATTGGATAATAAGAAAACAACAAATGGAGTGAGAAGAGAAATACCGGTAAGAAGTGACTTTACAACATTATTGTTAGGTTTTGGGTTTGCGGAAGAGCACTTTTATCCTCCAAATTCTAAGACCTGAATGATAAGACTAGGAAAATGACTGAAGAGGTATCAAGGATAGGGCTTCAATTAAATTCAAAGAAATAGACTTAGAAGGATTTGGAACACCAAAAATATTGGAAAAAATACAAAGGTGCACCTATTTAAGACCTTAGTGGGACCAATATTGTTTTATGAAAGTAAAACGTGGAAAAGAACGAAGAAAGATGAACACCTCTTACAAACGGCTTCCAAACATATTGCCTCAGAAGAATACTAAGAATAAGATGGCAACAGAAAATACCTAATGAAAAAAATATTGAAAACAACTAGACCTAACAACATAAGCTATGAGATCAGGAGAAGAAAGTGGAACTAATTCGAACATATACCAAGGAAAGAGGGAATAAATGATTAAAAGACAACACTAGGGTGGCAGCCAAAGGGGAAAAAGGGAAGACCTAAATCCACATGGAGGAGAACAACAACAAAAAAAAAAAGAAAGAAAGAAACGCTGCTGGATGGAGTAGATGGCCAAAGCAACAACGAAGGACAGACAAAAATGGAAGGATATCGTTGAGGCCTTATGCACCTTCTGGCACAGAGAACATGAAGTTAAGTTATTGTTTTCATTGTACTAGCACACACTCAGGGCGACTTTAAGGTGCAAGTAGTTTTAAACTTAAGTTCAAGCTCAATGTGGTAAAAAATAAAAATGTATGACTATTTGCATTAACAACAATGGTAAGAAACCATCTGTGTAAATGAAAGTATTTTATTTTACCACAATCTTTGTTGGCCAAAGCAATATCACAAGTTTAAGAGGAATTGAGTTAAGTAAATGTGTTCTACGTCCCAGTAATGAATATTTCACTTATATCAAGAACTCGCCAGCTATAGGGGAAGGTGCATAAATCTTGTCTGTGCGTTGCACTGATGGCAATTTACAGCAGGGTTCTTTCTCGCGCCAAGCCTACCATGACACGGGACCTCGTTTATTTTAAGTTCCCATCCGAAAGAACCGTGACTTTCATCTCGTAATGCCGAGTGCTTGGCGAAAAAACAGTCACTTCCCACTTCCAAGTTTTGGGTCAGACCTGGTCGGGGTTCGAAGCAACGACCTCCCACTTACGGAGCGAGCACTCTACCAACTAATTACGCTACCACAGTGGTTATGTTTAAAAGGAAGTGGTGACTGTATTACCATAATACTTATACAACTAATTAGATAAAATCATATGGTAGCATAATAAGCATAAAAGTACTAAAAATCTCTGACTGGAAAAAGAGAAATTTCCCCAGTATCCCAGAGAGACTGAAGTTCAAGTATCACAATAAAAACTACCGGTACAGTGTTTCTGTTACTAGAAACTCACTACCGGTACAGACAAAATATCAACTACCGGTACAGTAACATCTTGTCAGTCATGTCGTTTGAATCAATATTTTGGATGTTTCTGTGCCAAAGTAGATTTTGTAACTATATTGACTGATTGAAAAAGGTTTGTTTTCATCATGTATTTTAAAATTCTCGGATATTTTCGATCAAATGAGCATAAATTTACATTTTAGTTAGGTCCACCATTGCTCAAATACGTGTTCATGACTGTTCTTAATGGAATATTTAATTTATTTTGAGATTCTAAAACATACAAATACGCCCAAGAAGAAGATAGAGAACAACTGCTTATTTAGCGTATTTGATTTCGAGTTGCTATTTACGCAACAAGAAAATAAGAAAAAATTAACTCGTTGACCTCATTGTCTCTCGCTTCGCAGAACAGTAGCTACCTTTTTGCGTACAGTTCCGTTCACACACTGTGATAGTGTGCTCTCGTGAATATGAATATGGTAGTCTTTATAGTGAGTGAACGTGGACAAAAAGTGTTATGTAAAAAGGAACAGTTATATTGACACGAATGCTAATACGGAAAATTTTTGAAAACAGCTCTTTTTATACGCTCTAAATATGTGCAGTAACTTATATATATTACTTGGTTCATTCTCCATTATTATTATTATTATATTTACTACTACTTCATCATATTACATGTATTTGTCACTGTCTTATCACCACATACTGTATACATATATGTTATACCAATGAATGTATTTTCAAGGTAATAATAAAGATTAGATTAATACCGCTTTCAATTTGCTAGTTAAATAAACTATGAAACTAAATTCTTGTAAACTTAATTTATATATCTAAATTTAAGTACAAGATAAGCACACAATGTCCATGTTCACAAATTAGTGATATCCATCGAATCATATCCATCCCTGGAACATCTTTGTATACAGTAACTGGACTTTATACATGAAGTTAATCTTCAATCCTCTTCATTGTCTGTATCTAAAATAAACAAATATACTGTGTAAATACATGTATACGTACATTGCAATGAGGGAGGGTGAGGTGGGAATTGCAATGTTATATCTTATTCGTTTTATTCGTATAATCAATATTTCATTTCGGGCGCTTTGAAAAGATCATAAGATCATAAAATCTTCAATTATACATCATAAACAGTGGCGGATTTAGGGGAGGGGTTGCGGGGGTTGCAACCCCCCCCCCCTTTGAAAAAATTAAAAAGAGAGAGAGTGAGATATTGACTGATTAGAATTATTTTTTTGGCCCCCATCGGGGCTCCGCCCTAGATCCATCGTCTCTGGAAGCTCGCGCCTTCGGCGCTCGCATCTAGCATCGATATAATTCTCACCCCCCCCCCCTTTAAAAAAATCCTGGATAGTTCTCAACCCCCCCTTTCAAAATCTTGGATCCGCCCCTGATAAAAAGAATAAGATATAACATTGCAGGTTCAAAGCTTACTTACCCATAGTCAAAACTTCATTCCCATATATCTTCTTAAAGTCTGTATCGCAGTGTGCATGGTATGTGGATCTATAATAGAAACGTTTAAATGTACTTGCATTGGACCAATCTGCCATGATTAATATATCATTTATAGAAACACCTTTATCATTAGCTTTACTAGTTGATGCTCCCCGAGTGGAATGGGCCTTAAATTTAGCCGTATCAATACCAGCTAAAGACATCACTTTTTTAATCCAGTTAGCTACAGGATTTGGGGATACATTCTTGTGTGGTTTGATAATTGTCCTTAATAAAGGATCTGAAACGCCTAAAATGTTCAGTGCGTGCTAAATATTCAATTAAACATTGATAACACACAATTTACCATTTTGTAGAAAACTGGAATAAAATACTTTCCTTGCGGAACAGTCATGTTGCGTCTTAGATAAACCTGGCAACTCAAAGCTGATACCATTTGGTTTAATGCACATGTATTTCCTGTCTAATCTGGAAATTTCTGATGACCGTTTAGGCGCAGTGATAGCTAGTAACATGGTCAATTTCAGAGTTAACTGTTTTAATGATAAATCCTTATTTTCGGGTAAATTATTTAAATATCGAAGAACAATGTCCAAATCCCAAATTTCCTTATATTTCGGTACAGGTGGATTACCCTTTAAAATACCCTTCATTAAACGTACAACCAAAAAGTGTTTCCCTACTTGTTGGTTATCTATTTGTGGAAGAGTGAGTGAGTGAGTAATGGTGTTTAACGTCCCAGTCAAGAATATTTCACTTATATCAAGACGTCGCCAGCTATAGGCGAAGGTGCAGAAATTTTGCCTGTGCGTTGCGCTTATGGCATTATACAGCAGGGTTCTTTAGCGTGCCAAGCCCACCGTGACACGGGACCTCGTTTATTTTAAGTTCCCATCCGAAAGAACCGTGACTTTCATTTCGTAATGCAGAGTGCTTGGCGAAAGAACAGTCACTACCCACTTTCAAGTCTTGGTTCAGACCCGGCGGGGTTGAAGAACTGAGGATATTGCTGATCTATGAACATTGATTGTACGATACTGAAAACCTTCGTAATATAACCAACTAAGGTACTCTAACACTGGTGATATAGACGCCGAAAAGGGATTAACTTCCCTTTCCAAACACCAGCTAGACCACTTTTTCCAGGCTGAATTGTAAGCGGTATTCGTTCCTTTACCCCAGGAGTTAGATAAAAGTTGCTCAGATTTGTCCGATAATGACATTAACTGTAAAGATCTCCTGAAACAACCCAACCTGCTAACTGCAGGGAATTGTTCACTATTAGAGGGTGAGGTTCCCCTTGTGGAGACAAAAGTGTTTGGGGAGAATTCGGAAGAGTTACCGGGTCCTGTATTGACATCTCCAGCAGTGTTGTGTACCACGATTGCGACGCCCAAACTGGGGTTATTATCAACAGCGAAACTTATTCCGCTTGAATCTTTTTCAGGCAACGGGATATTAGACAGAACGGTGGGAATGCATAACCGGTCATTCCCGTCCATGGGTGAAGCAGTGCATCGAATGCTATCGCTCCCGGATCCGGAAGCCAACTCATGTATGTTGTTAACTGAGCATTTGTTCTGTCTGCAGATAGATCTACATTGCATTGTATGGTCATATTCTGTAATATGAGAAACACTTCCGGATTCAACATCCAGCTGCTGGAATCCAGATGATGCCGAGATTCCCAATCCGCTATCAGATTGAGTTTTCCTAGAATAAAATCTGCTATGAGCACTATGTTTTTCTGAAGAGACCATTCCCATAAATTCATTGCTATCTGAGTACATGTCTGTGATTTGGTAACCCACCCCCCCCCCCCCCCCATCTTGTTTATGTAGGACATGGCAGTTTTGTTGTCTGTTTGAATCAGAACCGAAGTGTCTGATTTGTCCTTCATAAAAGCTTTTACGGCATGAGACATTGCTAAGATTTCTTTTTCGTTTATGTGTAAAAACTCCTCGGGAAGCCAAGGACCCCCGATTTGAACTGAATTCTGGACCGCTCCCCAGCCGTAATTGCTGGCGTCCGTTTGCATTATGACCGAAGGTTGATGGGAAATTAATGATTTCCGGTTCCAGAACTTCAATTCAACTTAAATCCACCAATTTAATTCTCTTACAGCCTCTGGTGTAAGTGTTATCATAGAATTGTAATTCAGACCTTGATTTAGTGCTTGATGTTTTACTAATTGAAGATTTCGGTAATGTAACGGTGCAGGGAGTACCGCTTGGATTGTGGCAGTTAAGGTTCCTATCAGTTCTGAAATTTTCCTGACCGATATTTTGGAAATCAGAACAGTCTGACAAAGTTTTTGAATTTTTTGAATTTTCTGCTTTAGAAGAGATAGTATCATTTCTTTGGTGTCCACTGAAAACCCTAGAAATTCTATCTGTGTAGTTGGAATCAAAACTGACTTTTGGTAATTGATTAGAAAGCCTAAACCTTCCAGAAGATCGATCACATTTCGACAGTCGACCTTGACCCCTGACCTTGATTGATTCATTATCAAAATGTCGTCTAGATAGATAATCAGACGAATTCCCATTCGTCGGAGAAAAGTTACAGGAACTTTCATTATCTTTGTGAAAACAAAGGGGGCCAGTGAAATTCCGAAGGGGAGACAACTGAATTCTAAAATTTGACTTTTCCAAACAAACCTCAGAAATCTTTGGTGATTTTTGTGAATTCGGATTGTAAAGTAAGCATCTTTCAGGTCCAATTTCATTAAAAAAAATCCCCTTTTTGAATCATATCCCTTACTGAATGAATCCCTTCCATCTTGAAATGGTGATACCTTAGGTAAGAGTTTAGTCCCTTTAAATTGATTACTGGTCGTTGCCCCCCTCCTTTTTTATTCTACAAGAAATAAATGACTTAACCAGCCTTTGAAGTCTGGGTGTACTTGATGAATTGCCCCTTTCTCTAACATGGATTGGATTTCAGTATCTATTAACTTGGAGGTTTCCGGTCCCATCGGAGGGTTTACAAGTTTTGATTTTTGAACGTGGGGAAATTTGACAAAATCCAAATTCAATCCCTGAATTGTTTCTAACACCAATTTGTCTTGTGTAAGAAATGCCCAGTTTCGGTGAAAATACCTCGTTCTCCCTGAAACTGGGACTTGAGAAAAATCGTCTTTTTTCTGAGGCAGTACATTTGCTATATGATTGATATTTACCTGATCTAGTACCGACCTCGTCTCGCATTGTAATTGCCTCGCTTGAATGAGCTGCTCTGGTGGGAAAATCTGCCCCTGCTGAATGCTGCAGTTCTGCCCCCAAACTGGCTCTGGTTGTTTGGAGGCCCTGACCGAAAAAGCTGGTTCTGTTGTCTGGAAACAAAACTACTGTTTTCCTTACGGAAGGAATTGTTATTATTGTTATTGCTTTTAACATTATAGTCAGGAAGTAAATCATTCAAGTCTTTATTATATTTACTTTCACTTGCCAACAGTTTTCTGAATTTCTCACCAAACAACTTATCGCGAGATTTTAGTAAAGCTTTCTTTCAGCACCATCATCCAAAACATCCAGATTACCTGGTAAAACTCTACCCAACATTGACTTTCGTCTATCATTCATATAAACATAGTGGGCGTTACCAACTAAAACCAGAGTACGTTGGACAATATTAATCACGTCAGCCGGATTAATGCCCTTGTTTTTCTTTTTTAACTTTTCGGCCTCGTCCCACAGAATAGTAAGAGGACCAACCGCGTCCAAAATACGATTTTGTGTATTTATAATACTCCTCTCTTTTTTGTCGGAAAATGGTTGTTGAAAACGCTTTCTGAACAATTTTTTCATAAACCTATCAGTCTGTTTTGATTGTAAATACTTGCTTTTGGGGACCCGACAATTTTTTGTAATATCTAACCTAATTTTCTTACTGGTACATGTACCCTTATTGGCATAATTTTTCAACATATTTCAAAATTGACTTTGGAACTCGTTTCTCCTTGCCCAAAATTTTAGAAGGATTAAACATATTTTCAGAATCAGAATCCGACAACATATCATCACTTGAACTGGAATATTCCGAAGAGTGAGTGAGTGAGTGATTGAGTAATGGTGTTTAACGTCCCAGTCAAGAATATTTCACTTATATCGAGACGTCGCCAGCTATAGGCGAAAGTGCAAAAATTTTGCGTGTGCGTTGCGCTTATGGCATTATACAGCAGGGTTCTTTAGCGTGCCAAGCCCACCGTGACACGGGACCTCGTTTATTTTAAGTTCCCATCCGAAAGAACCGTGACTTTCATTTCGTAATGCCGAGTGCTTGGCGAAAGAACAGTCACTACCCACTTTCAAGTCTTGGGTCAGACCCGGCCGGGGTTCGAACCCACGACCTCCCACTTACGGAGCGAGCACTCTACCAACTGAGCTACCGCAGTGGTCTAATATTCCGAAGATTCATAACTAGTGTCAGTGTCATCTCTTTTACGTTTACCTGAAGATGTCTCAAGCTTCCGTTCTTTTCTCCAGTTTCTTGGAGACGTATCTGATCCTTCGTGTATCATATTATTGCCCCTGATAGGCGTGATATTATTGCCCCTGATAGGCGTGATATTATTGCCCCTGATAGGCGTGATATTATTGCCCCTGATAGGCGTGATATTATTGCTCCTGACAGGCGTGATATTATTGCCCCTGATAGGCGTGATATTATTGCCCCTGATAGGCGTGATATTATTGCCCCTGACAGGCGTGATATTATTGCCCCTGATAGGCGTGATATTATTGCCCCTGATAGGCGTGATATTATTGCCCCTGATAGGCGTGATATTATTGCCCCTGATAGGCGTGATATTATTGCCCCTGACAGGCGTGATATTATTGCCCCTGACAGGCGTGATATTATTGCCCCTGATAGGCGTGATATTATTGCCCCTGATAGGCGTGATATTATTGCCCCTGATAGGCGTGATATTATTGCCCCTGATAGGCGTGATATTATTGCCCCTGATAGGCGTGATATTATTGCCCCTGACAGGCGTGATATTATTGCCCCCATATGGCTAGGTTTCCATAAATTTAAAATAATTGGTAGCCAAATTTCCAAACTTTGTGAAAATATAGTCCTTTTTAAAGTATTTTTTCACAAATTTGCTAAAATAGGTTACTTTTTAAAAGAATTCCTCAGAAATTAGTAGCCAATGGCGATTTTGGCTACCAGGAATGGAAACATAGCCATATGGCGATTTATAATTGCTTTGTAATGGCGAGTGGCCTAGTGGTTAAGGCGTTGGACTCATGATTCGAAGGTCGTGGGTTCGATCCCTGGACCGGGCGATGTGTTGTGTCCTTGAGCAAGACACTTAATTTCACGTTGTTCCAGTTCACTCAGCTGAAAAATAAATGAGTACCAGAAAAATGCTGTGGGTTAACCCTGCGATGGACCGGCGTCCCTTTCAGGGGAGAGTCTTGTACTCTCAGTCGCTTAACGCCACCGAAACCGGGATAAGCTCCGGCCTGATGGGCCTAATCGCTCGGGACATTTAACTTTTTTTATGGCGAGCTACCATCACATTCACTGTCAAAATAAAAACGTTCAGAATCAGAAATATCTACCTGAATATTATCTCTGGAAGGTATCCGTTTATTTGCAGCAGACGGTGACAGAATTTGTTGTTGAGACATCCTACATAGTATGTGTATCCACTAAACTCAGGTGTAAAAAGCGTGTTCACTCGTGAACGAGCTAAAATTGAAAGCGGTATTACAGGTGTATTCGGGTGAAACATTACCTATGGTTTGGGCGATTACATTTTTTTACCTAGGGGGTATAGGCTGTGAAAAGCTATTATTTTGAGCTAATATTGAAGGCAATTGCAATGTTATATCCTATTCTTTTTATGATGTATAATCAAGGCTACCCTACTACGATTATAAACATATACCCGTAATTCTACCAGCTTTAGGATGCGTACATGATATGTGCTTGTGTCAAATATTGTCGGAGAGAAAAATAATTGCCCGATGTTATTAATCGTACTCATTCGTGTGTATAGAGGCCAATGTGGTTCACTTGCAATAAACAAAAAAGTCAACTAGATTTTTTCTTCTAACAATAATTAGTTACGACTGACATATAATTATGTTTTGAATTTTTTTGTCAGTATTAAAAAATATTAAAAAGGTAGTATAGGAATGGTGATCAATTGCTTTGGCTATTGCCGACAACTTTGACAACTTGAACCTACAGCAAATCAGCCACACGTCTCCAATAAGAAATTCCATTAACTCGTAAAAGTTAAGCTAGACATTACCACCCGAAATCCTCATAGACTTCGCGATTGGTTTAGTACAATATAATTCAAAAAGAAACATACCAATCCATGTCCAAATCAGAATACCAAAGCAAAGTAAAACAAACATACCAATCCATGTCCAAATCAGAATCCCAAAGCAAAGTAAAAAGAAACATACCAATCCATGTCCAAATCACAATACCAAAGCAAAGTAAAAACAAACATACCAATCCATTTCCAAATCAGAACACCAAAGCAAAGTAAAAACAAATATACCAATCCATGTCCAAATCAGAATACCAAAGCAAAGTAAAAACAAATATACCAATCCATGTCCAAATCAGAATACCAAAGCAAAGTAAAAACAAATATACCAATCCATGTCCAAATCAGAATACCAAAGCAAAGTAAAAACAAATATACCAATCCATGTCCAAATCAGAATACCAAAGCAAAGTAAAAACAAACATACCAATCCATTTCCAAATCAGAATACCAAAGCAAAGTAAAAACAAATAACCAATCCATGTCCAAATCAGAATACCAAAGCAAAGTAAAAACAAATATACCAATCCATGTCCAAATCAGAATACCAAAGCAAAGTAAAAACAAACATACCAATCCATTTCCAAATCAGAATACCAAAGCAAAGTAAAAACAAATATACCAATCCATGTCCAAATCAGAATACCAAAGCAAAGTAAAAACAAATATACCAATCCATTTCCAAATCAGAATACCAAAGCAAAGTGAAAACAAATATACCAATCCATGTCCAAATCAGAATACCAAAGCAAAGTAAAAACAAACATACCAATCCATTTCCAAATCAGAATACCAAAGCAAAGTAAAAACAAATATACCAATCCATGTCCAAATCAGAATCCCAAAGCAAAGTAAAAAGAAACATACCAATCCATTTCCAAATCAGAATACCAAAGCAAAGTAAAAAGAAACATACCAATCCATTTCCAAATCAGAATACCAAAGCAAAGTAAAAACAAACATACCAATCCATTTCCAAATCAGAATACCAAAGCAAAGTGAAAACAAATATACCAATCCATGTCCAAATCAGAATACCAAAGCAAAGTAAAAAAAAACATACCAATCCATGTCCAAATCACAATACCAAAGCAAAGTGAAAACAAATATACCAATCCATGTCCAAATCAGAATACCAAAGCAAAGTAAAAAGAAACATACCAATCCATTTCCAAATCAGAATACCAAAGCAAAGTAAAAACAAACATACCAATCCATGTCCAAATCACAATACCAAAGCAAAGTGAAAACAAACATACCAATCCATGTCCAAATCACAATACCAAAGCAAAGTAAAAACAAACATACCAATCCATGTCCAAATCACAATACCAAAGCAAAGTGAAAACAAACATACCAATCCATGTCCAAATCAGAATACCAAAGCAAAGTGAAAACAAACATACCAATCCATGTCCAAATCAGAATACCAAAGCAAAGTGAAAACAATATACCTATCCATGTCCAAATCAGAATACCAAAGCAAAGTAAAAACAAATATACCAATGCATGTCCAAATCAGAATACCAAAGCAAAGTAAAAACAAATATACCAATCCATGTCCAAATCAGAATACCAAAGCAAAGTGAAAACAAACATACCAATCCATGTCCACATCAGAATACCAAAGCAAAGTGAAAACAAACATACCAATCCATGTCCAAATCAGAATACCAAAGCAAAGTAAAAACAAATATACCAATCCATGTCCAAATCAGAATACCAAAGCAAAGTAAAAAGAAACATACCAATCCATGTCCAAATCACAATACCAAAGCAAAGTAAAAACAAACATACCAATCCATGTCCAAATCACAATACCAAAGCAAAGTAAAAACAAACATAGCAATCCATGTCCAAATCAGAATACCAAAGCAAAGTAAAAACAAATATACCAATCCATGTCCAAATCACAATACCAAAGCAAAGTAAAAACAAACATACCAATCCGTGTCCAAATCACAATACCAAAGAAAAGTAAAAACAAATATACCAATCCATGTCCAAATCAGAATACCAAAGCAAAGTAAAAACAAATATACCAATCCATGTCCAAATCAGAATACCAAAGCAAAGTAAAAACAAATATACCAATCCATGTCCAAATCAGAATACCAAAGCAAAGTAAAAACAAATATACCAATCCATGTCCAAATCAGAATACCAAAGCAAAGTAAAAACAAACATACCAATCCATTTCCAAATCAGAATACCAAAGCAAAGTAAAAACAAATATACCAATCCATGTCCAAATCAGAATACCAAAGCAAAGTGAAAACAAACATACCAATCCATGTCCAAATCACAATACCAAAGCAAAGTGAAAACAAACATACCAATCCATGTCCAAATCACAATACCAAAGCAAAGTAAAAACAAACATACCAATCCATTTCCAAATCAGAATACCAAAGCAAAGTAAAAACAAATATACCAATCCATGTCCAAATCAGAATACCAAAGAAAAGTGAAAACAAACATACCAATCCATGTCCAAATCAGAATACCAAAGCAAAGTGAAAACAAACATACCAATCCATGTCCAAATCAGAATACCAAAGCAAAGTGAAAACAAATATACCAATCCATGTCCAAATCAGAATACCAAAGCAAAGTAAAAAGAAACATACCAATCCATGTCCAAATCACAATACCAAAGCAAAGTAAAAACAAACATACCAATCCATGTCCAAATCAGAATACCAAAGCAAAGTGAAAACAAACATACCAATCCATGTCCAAATCAGAATACCAAAGCAAAGTGAAAACAAACATACCAATCCATGTCCAAATCAGAATACCAAAGCAAAGTAAAAACAAATATACCAATCCATGTCCAAATCAGAATACCAAAGCAAAGTAAAAAGAAACATACCAATCCATGTCCAAATCACAATACCAAAGCAAAGTAAAAACAAACATACCAATCCATGTCCAAATCAGAATACCAAAGCAAAGTAAAAACAAACATACCAATCCATGTCCAAATCACAATACCAAAGCAAAGTAAAAACAAACATACCAATCCATGTCCAAATCACAATACCAAAGCAAAGTAAAAACAAACATACCAATCCGTGTCCAAATCACAATACCAAAGCAAAGTAAAAACAAATATACCAATCCATGTCCAAATCAGAATACCAAAGCAAAGTAAAAACAAATATACCAATCTATGTCCAAATCAGAATACCAAAGCAAAGTAAAAACAAATATACCAATCCATGTCCAAATCAGAATACCAAAGCAAAGTAAAAACAAATATACCAATCCATGTCCAAATCAGAATACCAAAGCAAAGTAAAAACAAACATACCAATCCATTTCCAAATCAGAATACCAAAGCAAAGTAAAAACAAATATACCAATCCATGTCCAAATCAGAATACCAAAGCAAAGTAAAAACAAACATACCAATCCGTGTCCAAATCAGAATACCAAAGCAAAGTAAAAACAAACATACCAATCCATTTCCAAATCAGAATATCAAAGCAAAGTAAAAACAAATATACCAATCCATGTCCAAATCAGAATACCAAAGCAAAGTAAAAACAAATATACCAATCCATTTCCAAATCAGAATACCAAAGCAAAGTGAAAACAAATATACCAATCCATGTCCAAATCAGAATACCAAAGCAAAGTAAAAACAAACATACCAATCCATTTCCAAATCAGAATACCAAAGCAAAGTAAAAACAAATATACCAATCCATGTCCAAATCAGAATCCCAAAGCAAAGTAAAAAGAAACATACCAATCCATTTCCAAATCAGAATACCAAAGCAAAGTAAAAACAAACATACCAATCCATTTCCAAATCAGAATACCAAAGCAAAGTAAAAACAAACATACCAATCCATTTCCAAATCAGAATACCAAAGCAAAGTGAAAACAAATATACCAATCCATGTCGAAATCAGAATACCAAAGCAAAGTAAAAACAAACATACCAATCCATGTCCAAATCACAATACCAAAGCAAAGTGAAAACAAATATACCAATCCATGTCCAAATCAGAATACCAAAGCAAAGTAAAAAGAAACATACCAATCCATTTCAAATCAGAATACCAAAGCAAAGTAAAAACAAACATACCAATCCATGTCCAAATCACAATACCAAAGCAAAGTGAAAACAAACATACCAATCCATGTCCAAATCACAATACCAAAGCAAAGTAAAAACAAACATACCAATCCATGTCCAAATCACAATACCAAAGCAAAGTGAAAACAAACATACCAATCCATGTCCAAATCAGAATACCAAAGCAAAGTGAAAACAAACATACCAATCCATGTCCAAATCAGAATACCAAAGCAAAGTGAAAACAAATATACCAATCCATGTCCAAATCAGAATACCAAAGCAAAGTAAAAACAAATATACCAATCCATGTCCAAATCAGAATACCAAAGCAAAGTAAAAACAAATATACCAATCCATGTCCAAATCAGAATACCAAAGCAAAGTGAAAACAAACATACCAATCCATGTCCAAATCAGAATACCAAAGCAAAGTGAAAACAAACATACCAATCCATGTCCAAATCAGAATACCAAAGCAAAGTAAAAACAATATACCAATCCATGTCCAAATCAGAATACCAAAGCAAAGTAAAAAGAAACATACCAATCCATGTCCAAATCACAATACCAAAGCAAAGTAAAAACAAACATACCAATCCATGTCCAAATCAGAATACCAAAGCAAAGTAAAAACAAACATACCAATCCATGTCCAAATCACAATACCAAAGCAAAGTAAAAACAAACATACCAATCCATGTCCAAATCAGAATACCAAAGCAAAGTAAAAACAAACATACCAATCCATGTCCAAATCAGAATACCAAAGCAAAGTAAAAACAAACATACCAATCCATGTCCAAATCAGAATACCAAAGCAAAGTAAAAACAAATATACCAATCCATGTCCAAATCAGAATACCAAAGCAAAGTAAAAACAAATATACCAATCCATGTCCAAATCAGAATACCAAAGCAAAGTAAAAACAAATATACCAATCCATGTCCAAATCAGAATACCAAAGCAAAGTAAAAACAAACATACCAATCCATTTCCAAATCAGAATACCAAAGCAAAGTAAAAACAAATACCAATCCATGTCCAAATCAGAATACCAAAGCAAAGTGAAAACAAACATACCAATCCATGTCCAAATCACAATACCAAAGCAAAGTGAAAACAAACATACCAATCCATGTCCAAATCACAATACCAAAGCAAAGTAAAAACAAACATACCAATCCATTTCCAAATCAGAATACCAAAGCAAAGTAAAAACAAATATACCAATCCATGTCCAAATCAGAATACCAAAGAAAAGTGAAAACAAACATACCAATCCATGTCCAAATCAGAATACCAAAGCAAAGTGAAAACAAACATACCAATCCATGTCCAAATCAGAATACCAAAGCAAAGTGAAAACAAATACCAATCCATGTCCAAATCAGAATACCACAGCAAAGTAAAAAGAAACATACCAATCCATGTCCAAATCACAATACCAAAGCAAAGTAAAAAAACATACCAATCCATGTCCAAATCAGAATACCAAAGCAAAGTGAAAACAAACATACCAATCCATGTCCAAATCAGAATACCAAAGCAAAGTGAAAACAAACATACCAATCCATGTCCAAATCAGAATACCAAAGCAAAGTAAAAACAAATATACCAATCCATGTCCAAATCAGAATACCAAAGCAAAGTAAAAAGAAACATACCAATCCATGTCCAAATCACAATACCAAAGCAAAGTAAAAACAAACATACCAATCCATGTCCAAATCAGAATACCAAAGCAAAGTAAAAACAAACATACCAATCCATGTCCAAATCACAATACCAAAGCAAAGTAAAAACAAACATACCAATCCATGTCCAAATCACAATACCAAAGCAAAGTAAAAACAAACATACCAATCCGTGTCCAAATCACAATACCAAAGCAAAGTAAAAACAAATATACCAATCCATGTCCAAATCAGAATACCAAAGCAAAGTAAAAACAAATATACCAATCCATGTCCAAATCAGAATACCAAAGCAAAGTAAAAACAAACATACCAATCCGTGTCCAAATCAGAATACCAAAGCAAAGTAAAAACAAACATACCAATCCATTTCCAAATCAGAATATCAAAGCAAAGTAAAACAAATATACCAATCCATGTCCAAATCAGAATACCAAAGCAAAGTAAAAACAAATATACCAATCCATTTCCAAATCAGAATACCAAAGCAAAGTGAAAACAAATATACCAATCCATGTCCAAATCAGAATACCAAAGCAAAGTAAAAACAAACATACCAATCCATTTCCAAATCAGAATACCAAAGCAAAGTAAAAACAAATATACCAATCCATGTCCAAATCAGAATCCCAAAGCAAAGTAAAAAGAAACATACCAATCCATTTCCAAATCAGAATACCAAAGCAAAGTAAAAACAAACATACCAATCCATTTCCAAATCAGAATACCAAAGCAAAGTAAAAACAAACATACCAATCCATTTCCAAATCAGAATACCAAAGCAAAGTGAAAACAAATATACCAATCCATGTCGAAATCAGAATACCAAAGCAAAGTAAAACAAACATACCAATCCATGTCCAAATCACAATACCAAAGCAAAGTGAAAACAAATATACCAATCCATGTCCAAATCAGAATACCAAAGCAAAGTAAAAAAAACATACCAATCCATTTCAAATCAGAATACCAAAGCAAAGTAAAAACAAACATACCAATCCATGTCCAAATCACAATACCAAAGCAAAGTGAAAACAAACATACCAATCCATGTCCAAATCACAATACCAAAGCAAAGTAAAAACAAACATACCAATCCATGTCCAAATCACAATACCAAAGCAAAGTGAAAACAAACATACCAATCCATGTCCAAATCAGAATACCAAAGCAAAGTGAAAACAACATACCAATCCATGTCCAAATCAGAATACCAAAGCAAAGTGAAAACAAATATACCAATCCATGTCCAAATCAGAATACCAAAGCAAAGTAAAAACAAATATACCAATCCATGTCCAAATCAGAATACCAAAGCAAAGTAAAAACAAATATACCAATCCATGTCCAAATCAGAATACCAAAGCAAAGTGAAAACAAACATACCAATCCATGTCCAAATCAGAATACCAAAGCAAGTGAAAACAAACATACCAATCCATGTCCAAATCAGAATACCAAAGCAAAGTAAAAACAAATATACCAATCCATGTCCAAATCAGAATACCAAAGCAAAGTAAAAGAAACATACCAATCCATGTCCAAATCACAATACCAAAGCAAAGTAAAAACAAACATACCAATCCATGTCCAAATCAGAATACCAAAGCAAAGTAAAAACAAACATACCAATCCATGTCCAAATCACAATACCAAAGCAAAGTAAAAACAAACATACCAATCCATGTCCAAATCAGAATACCAAAGCAAAGTAAAAACAAACATACCAATCCATGTCCAAATCAGAATACCAAAGCAAAGTAAAAACAAACATACCAATCCATGTCCAAATCAGAATACCAAAGCAAAGTAAAACAAATATACCAATTCATGTCCAAATCAGAATACCAAAGCAAAGTAAAAAGAAACATACCAATCCATGTCCAAATCACAATACCAAAGCAAAGTAAAAACAAACATACCAATCCATGTCCAAATCACAATACCAAAGCAAAGTAAAAACAAACATACCAATCCATGTCCAAATCAGAATCCCAAAGCAAAGTAAAAACAAACATACCAATCCATGTCCAAATCACAATACCAAAGCAAAGTAAAAACAAACATACCAATCCATGTCCAAATCACAATACCAAAGCAAAGTAAAAACAAATATACCAATCCATGTCCAAATCAGAATACCAAAGCAAAGTAAAAACTAACATACCAATCCATTTCCAAATCAGAATACCAAAGCAAAGTAAAAACAAATATACCAATCCATGTCCAAATCAGAATACCAAAGCAAAGTAAAAACAAATATACCAATCCATGTCCAAATCAGAATACCAAAGCAAAGTAAAAACAAACATACCAATCCATTTCCAAATCAGAATACCAAAGCAAAGTAAAAACAAATATACCAATCCATGTCCAAATCAGAATACCAAAGCAAAGTAAAACAAATATACCAATCCATTTCCAAATCAGAATACCAAAGCAAAGTGAAAACAAATATACCAATCCATGTCCAAATCAGAATACCAAAGCAAAGTAAAAACAAACATACCAATCCATTTCCAAATCAGAATACCAAAGCAAAGTAAAAACAAATATACCAATCCATGTCCAAATCAGAATCCCAAAGCAAAGTAAAAAGAAACATACCAATCCATTTCCAAATCAGAATACCAAAGCAAAGTAAAAACAAACATACCAATCCATTTCCAAATCAGAATACCAAAGCAAAGTAAAAACAAACAACAACTCCATTTCCAAATCAGAATACCAAAGCAAAGTGAAAACAAATATACCAATCCATGTCCAAATCAGAATACCAAAGCAAAGTAAAAAGAAACATACCAATCCATGTCCAAATCACAATACCAAAGCAAAGTGAAAACAAATATACCAATCCATGTCCAAATCAGAATACCAAAGCAAAGTAAAAGAAACATACCAATCCATTTCCAAATCAGAATACCAAAGCAAAGTAAAAACAAACATACCAATCCATGTCCAAATCACAATACCAAAGCAAAGTGAAAACAAACATACCAATCCATGTCCAAATCACAATACCAAAGCAAAGTAAAAACAAACATACCAATCCATGTCCAAATCACAATACCAAAGCAAAGTGAAAACAAACATACCAATCCATGTCCAAATCAGAATACCAAAGCAAAGTGAAAACAAACATACCAATCCATGTCCAAATCAGAATACCAAAGCAAAATGAAAACAAATATACCAATCCATGTCCAAATCAGAATACCAAAGCAAAGTAAAAACAAATATACCAATCCATGTCCAAATCAGAATACCAAAGCAAAGTTAAAACAAATATACCAATCCATGTCCAAATCAGAATACCAAAGCAAAGTGAAAACAAACATACCAATCCATGTCCAAATCAGAATACCAAAGCAAAGTGAAAACAAACATACCAATCCATGTCCAAATCAGAATACCAAAGCAAAGTAAAAACAAATATACCAATCCATGTCCAAATCAGAATACCAAAGCAAAGTAAAAGAAACATACCAATCCATGTCCAAATCACAATACCAAAGCAAAGTAAAAACAAACATACCAATCCATGTCCAAATCAGAATACCAAAGCAAAGTAAAAACAAACATACCAATCCATGTCCAAATCACAATACCAAAGCAAAGTAAAAACAAACATACCAATCCATGTCCAAATCAGAATACCAAAGCAAAGTAAAAACAAACATACCAATCCATGTCCAAATCAGAATACCAAAGCAAAGTAAAAACAAACATACCAATCCATGTCCAAATCAGAATACCAAAGCAAAGTAAAAACAAATATACCAATCCATGTCCAAATCAGAATACCAAAGCAAAGTAAAAACAAATATACCAATCCATGTCCAAATCAGAATACCAAAGCAAAGTAAAAACAAACATACCAATCCATGTCCAAATCAGAATACCAAAGCAAAGTAAAAACAAATATACCAATCCATGTCCAAATCAGAATACCAAAGCAAAGTAAAAACAAACATACCAATCCATGTCCAAATCACAATACCAAAGCAAAGTGAAAACAAACATACCAATCCATGTCCAAATCAGAATACCAAAGCAATGTACACTGGGTACTTAAATCAAACACGTGACTTTCCACTAGAGAAGTGAGACCGGGTGCTTCGCGTGAAATTAAAATTAAGAATAAAAGGGACATGGAACTATGGTGAGGAACATGGAACTATGGTGAGGAGCATGGAACTATGGTGAGGAACATAGAACTATGGTGAGGAGCATGGAACTATGGTGAGGAACATAGAACTATGGTGAGGAACATGGAACTATGGTGAGGAGCATAGAACTATGGTGAGGAACATGGAACTATGGTGAGGAACATGGAACTATAGTGAGGAGCATGGAACTATGGTGAGGAACATAGAACTATAGTGAGGAGCATGGAACTATGGTGAGGAGCATGGAACTATGGTGAGGAGCATGGAACTATGGTGAGGAACATGGAACTATGGTGAGGAACATAGAACTATGGTGAGGAATATGGAACTATGGTGAGGAACATGGAACTATGGGACGTCAAATATATCCATAGTAATTTTGAGTAGGGAAACATCATACTTATCAAATACAAGTATTAGCACTTGACAATTTTGAAATTTTTGAAAAATGTATAAAATAATATCCTATGACCACACTCATATAAATTGAATAAAAACATACAAAACATACTTTTTCCATTTTCCCTATTCTTTGTTGTACGGATTACTTATTCTGCCCGGGCAGATTGTTATTTCGCCCGGACGGAATAAGTAAGATTAGTAACTAAATACTTTTTTGCATGTCCTAAAAGCGCTTCCTTAGTTGTAATCTTTCTTTTATTCAAATAAAAACCAATGATGACGATGATGGCTTCATCTAGTAATTAATTTAAGGTGTGTGCTTAAAGCCGTTGGAGTTATCTCCCGTGATACTTTTCACGTTATTTTGGCATGCTGAAATTAAAATTCAGTCATTCACCAACCCACATGTTAAGAGTCTTTCATTTATGTTAAGGGATGGCGAAGAAAACCGACGTGCGTGCTCAAAAAGGGACAAACGTTTCAACTTGTTTTTTAACTTCATATTAAATAATACAGTCAAACCTGTCTTTAAAGGCCACACAAGGGAACCAGTAAAAGTGGCCCTTATCGGTAGGTGGCCTTTATATACAGGTTCAAATAATATGAATAAAGAACAATTGGGATACAATTCTTCTTGCCTTTATAAGCAGTGGCCCTTTTTATAGAGGTGATCTTTAAGGCAGATTGGACTGTAGTTAAATTGTAATTTAGTATTGAGTTTTATAACATTCTTGTGTTAAACTTTTGACGTTTCGACAGGTCTGTATTGTACCTCCTAATGAAGTCCTACTCCAAATCAAGTCCAGCATTAGACTCCATTAGCAGTTGTTACACTGCCAGATCTCGTCCACTAGGAACCCGATCTACGACCCCTTTTTTGTAAGCTCACTGTTAAACTTTCGGTAGGAATGTACTGTATTCCTTGGGAGTTCTCCAACCACTTGCTAGGCAGATCTTGTCAACTAGGAACCCGATCTACGACCCCTTTTGTAAGCTCACTGTTAAACTTTCGGTAGGAATGTACTGTATTCCTTGGGAGTCTCCAACCACTTGCTAGGCAGATCTTGTCAACTAGGAACCCGATCTACGACCCTTTTGGAAGCTCACTGTTAAACTTTCGGTAGGAATGTACTGTATTCCTTGGGAGTTCTCCAACCACTTGCTAGGCAGATCTCGTCAACTAGGAACCCGATCTACGACCCTTTTTGGAAGCTCACTGTTAAACTTTCGGTAGGAATGTACTGTATTCCTTGGGAGTTCTCCAACCACTTGCTAGGCAGATCTCGTCAACTAGGAACCCGATCTACGACCCCTTTTTGGAAGCTCACTGTTAAACTTTCGGTAGGAATGTACTGTATTACTTGGGAGTTCTCCAACCACTTGCTAGGCAGATCTCGTCAACTAGGAACCCGATCTACGACCCCTTTTTGGAAGCTCACTGTTAAACTTTCGGAACAAATGTACTGTATTCCTTGGGAGTTCTCCAACCACTTGCTAGGCAGACCTCGTCAACTAGGAACCCGATCTACGACCCCTTTTTTGTAAGCTCACTGTTTAACTTTCGGAACAAATGTACTGTATTCCTTTGGAGTTCTCCAACCACTTGCTAGGCAAATCTTGTCAACTAGGAACCCGATCTACGACCCCTTTTTTGTAAGCTCACTGTTTAACTTTCGGAACAAATGTACTGTATTCCTTGGGAGTTCTCCAGCCACTTGCTAGGCAGATCTCGTCAACTAGGAACCCGATCTACGACCCCTTTTTGGAAGCTCACTGTTAAACTTTCGGTAGGAATTTACTGTATTCCTTGGGAGTTCTCCAGCCCCTTGCTAGGCAGATCTTGTCAACTTGGATCCCGATCTACGACCCCTTTTTTGTAAGCTCACTGTTAAACTTTCGGTAGGAATGTACTGTATTCCTTTGGAGTTTTCCAGCCCCTTGCTAGGCAGATCTCGTCAACTAGGAACCCGATCTACGACCCCTTTTTGTAAGCTTACTGTTAAAATTTCGGTAGGAATGTACTGTATTCCTTCGGAGTTAACCAGCCACTTGCTAGGCAGATCTCACAAACTAGGAACCCGATCTACGACCCCTTTTTACAAGCTCACTGTTAAAATTTCGGTCGGGATGTACTGTATTCCTTGGGAGTTCTCCAGCCACTTGCTAGGCAGATCTCGTCAACTAGGAACCCGATCTACGACCCCTTTTTACAAGCTCACTGTTAAAATTTCGGTCGGGATGTACTGTATTCCTTGGGAGTTCTCCAGCCACTTGCTAAGCAGATCTCGCCAACAAGGAACCCGATCTACGACCCCTTTTTGTAAGCTCACTGTGAAACTTTCGGTACGAATGTACTGTATTCCTTGGGAGTTCTCCAGCCACTTGATAGGCAGATCTCGTCAACTAGGAACCCGATCTACGACCCCTTTTTGTAAGCTCACTGTTAAACTTTCGGTAGAAATGTACTGTATTCCTTGGGAGTTCTCCAGCCACTTGATAGGCAGATCTCGTCAACTAGGAACCCGATCTACGGCCCCTTTTTGTAAGCTTACTGTTAAACTTTCGGTACGAATGTACTGTATTCCTTGGGAGTTCTCCAGCCACTTGATAGGCAGATCTCGTCAACTAGGAACCCGATCTACGGCCCTTTTTTGTAAGCTTACTGTTAAACTTTCGGTAGGAATGTACTGTATTCCTTGGGAGTTCTTCAGCGACTTGCTAGGTAGATCTCGTCAACTAGGAACCCGATCTACGACCCCTTTTTGTAAGCTGCGTGTTAAACTTTCGGTAGGAATGTACTGTATTCGTTGGGAGTTCTCCAGCCACTTGCTAGGCAGATCTCGCCAACTAGGAACCCGACCTACGACCCCTTTTGTGTAAGCTCACTGTTAAACTTTCGGCGGTATGTACTGTATTCCCTGGGAGTGCTCCAGCCACTTGCTAGGCAGATCTCGTCAACTTGGAACACGATCTACGACCCCTTTTTGGAAGCTCACTGTTAAACTTTTGACAGGTCCGTACTGTTCCTGACCATTTCTCAGCCACTGCAGTAGCTCCATTGGTAGAGTACTAGTGCTCGCTCCGTAAGTTGAAGGTCGTTGGTTCGATCCCCAGTCGAATCTGACCCAAGACTTGAAAGTGGGTAGTGACTGTTCTTTCGCCAAGCACTCGGCATTACGAAATGAAAGTCACGGTTCTTTCGGATGGGAACTTAAAATAAACGAGGTCCCGTGTTACGGTGGGCTTGGCACGCTAAAGAACCCTGCTGTATAACGCACAGGCAAAATTTCTGTACCGTCGCTTATAGCTGGCGACGTCTCGATATAAGTGAAATATTCTTGACTGGGACGTTAAACACCATTACTCAACTCAACTCTGTCCATTTCACAGCCACTCGGTAGCTACGTCTCTTTTTTTGTAAGCTCCGTGTTGTTTAACTTTAGACAGGCCTGCACTGTATATGGGCATTTAATAACAACGCTTATTGTAGAAACCACTCAGTTTGTGACAGTGAAATATTCTTCATATCAATGGAAAATCAAATAAATTTGAATATAGATTGATATTTTTCACTTACTTGTACCTAGTCTTTACAGGAAATCTGTATGCGCATCCGCGAATAACCTAGAATATATCTGCACGTTGACGCTATGGAAATTTAACATGGAAAAACCATGCAAATGGCGGATTCTGTTGCGCATATGACGTAAAACGTCAACAAGGCCATCACTTCCGGTGTTAACTTCGCCATGTAAAATCCCCATAACGCCAACAGACATACTTAATGACAATTGCGGTTTCCTGTTACGACTGAGTGCAAGTAAGTGAAAAATATCAATCTTTATTCAAACTTATTTGAATTTCTATGGATATGAAGAGTATTTCACTGTCATAAATTGAGTGGTCCCTACAGTAGGCCATTTCGCACTAAGCCGCAAATGATATTTCTTAATATTTGGCTTCTGTAATTCTCCACATCGTACTCCTTCGCCATTAAAAGAATGTATACAGTACAGATCTGTCGAAAGTTAATCAATAATCTAACGAAAAAATGAAAAAACCAAAGCCTATCTCGGCATCACGTTACTTCGAAAGTATACACTATAAGTTAACGAATTGGTGCCGACTTGGCAGCTCTTTTGGGTCCAACCACTGCGGTAGCTCAGTTGGTATAGTGCTTGCTCCGTAAGTGGGGGGTTGTGGGTTCGATCCCCGGCCGGGTCTGACCCAAGACTTGAAAGTGGGTAGTGACTGTTCTTTCGCCAAGCATTCGGCATTACGAAATGAAAGTCACGGTTCTTTCGGATAGGAACTTAAAATAAACTAGGTATCGTGTCACGGTGGGCTTGGCACGATATATAATGCTATCAGCGCAACGAACAGGCAAAAATTTCTGCACCTTCGCCTATAGTTGACGACGTCTCGATATAAGTGAAATATTCTTGACTGGGACGTATAAAACCCTTACTCAACTCAACTCAACTATTTTGGGTCCCTTGTTGGTGGCTAACTATGTTTGAGCACTATTCATATCCCTACAACACTGTAGTTTAAACTTTCGGCAGGTCTATAGCTTATTATATCAGCAGTCTGTAGATTTTTGGTCATCCATACCTCGGCCACTTGGAAACCTAGTTTCGATTTCTTTTCGTTAGCTCAGTGTTAAAATTTCGACAGGCATGTATAGTATAAAAGTACTTGGATTATTTAACCCATTGGTTATCGACTAAATTTTCTTAAAAGTACATTGTATAAGTACAGTACCGAACTGTCAAAAGTTTAACACTACTGACCCAACTAACTGGTGCCGTATCAGATCCTCATCCCGGCCATTCATTTACGATATCTTGGCAGCTTTTCGACACCTGTTTACGACATCTATATCTCGGTCGGATTTCGGCCCTTAGCTATCCATATCTCGGCCACTTGATAGCCGTGCTTCGACACAATTTCGTAAGGTCAGTGTTAAACTTTCGACAGATCTTTTGAAGCAATGTTTCATTACACAATATTTTCATTTCATTGCCCTAATGACGTTTAAATCTACCAATTCCATGGATTAATGGATTACTGATATTTCTGGCACGTAATACAAGCATAAATATACATTGCTGTTGAAAGGCAGATTCAGGATTTTAGTAAATGGGAGGAGGAAGGAATCAAAGGCTCTCTCTCTCTCTCTCTCTCTCTCTCTCTCTATATATATATATATATATATAATATATATATATATATATATATATATATATATATACAGTATAACCTGTGTATAAAGACCATTCAGGGGACTGGACAAAAGTGGACTTAATAGACAGGTGGACTTTATATGGAGGTGGACTCTATAGCAGATTATATATATATTTTAAATTGTATATATACTTTAGAGGTAACTGAGAGTATGCTCCACCTTGAAAAAATGCACGAATTCTGGTCCCATCTGAGGTGGAAAACCGTCTGAATCATAAACAAAGGCACCAATATAAACTATCAGTATACGCGAAATCAAATAGAGTTTTGTCATTTACTTTTCTTTACCCCTTTCCGTTAGCACAGTGTTAAACTTTCGACAGGACTGTACTGTATATTGCCGAGAAATGGATAGCTTGTGTCCAAAAAAGCTACCAAGAGCGTTGATCATGAGTAGAGTTGAGTAATGGTGTTTAACCCAATCAAGAATATTTCAATTAAATCGAGACGTCACCAGCTATAGGCGAAAGTGCAGAAATATTGCCTGGCATTATAAAGCAGGGTTCTTTAGCGTGCCAAGCACACCGTGACACAGGACCTCGTTTATTTTAAGTTCCCATCCGAAATAACCATTACTTTCACTTCGTAATGTCGAGTACTTGGCGAAAGACAATCACTACCTACTTTTAAGTCTTAGGTAAGACCCGACCGGGGATCGAATTCACGGACCGATACCGAGAGCTATACATTGTATAGTATCTGCCTAGAAACAGCTAGCGAGCTAGGGACCGGAATTAAATGTAGCTATCGATTCTGTACCAATTTCCTTAGCCTCGTATTTAACTTTCGACAGGTCTGTACTGTAGAAAACTATTTTGCTGGCATTAAATAATTGTCTTTTTCTATTATTTAAGTGTCGCTTTTTGTTATCATTTAATTGGTTTTTAGCGATTGCTTCCTCCGCTCGATTTATTTATTCGCTTTTTGCACGCCCGATATGGAAGATGTGTTAAGCTATATTGTTGGAATCGATAATACGCGTTATTGTTTTTAACAGTTCATGACCATTTCAATTTTGTCTATTTGCAAACCAATTCACATGGGTTTGTTGGAAGAATAAACTCGTATCACAATTAATTAACACTCATTTTTTTTTAAACAATTATAACATTTCTATCTGAACTCCGACCGCTGTCAATTAACACTCATTTTTTTTAACATTTATAACATTTTTATCTTATAAAATCCTATCGTTGTTAATTAACGCTAATTTAAATCGATGAATGTTAATTAAGACTCATTTTTTACAACTATAACATTTCTATCTGAACTTCGATCGTTATTAATTAACACTCATTTTTAAAATTGATAATATTTCTATCTAAACTCCGATCGCAGTTTATAATTAACACCCATTTTTAAACACTTATAACATTTCTATCTGAACTCTGATCGCTGTTAATTAAAACCCATTTTTTAAACACTTGTAGCATTTCTATCTGAACTCTGATCGCTGTTAATTAACACTCATTTCTTTAAGAATTATAATATTTCTACCTAAACTTCGATCGCTGTTAATTAACATTTATTTATTTAACAATTATAACATTTCTATCTGAACTCAGATCGTTGTCAATTAACACTCATTTTCAACATTTATAACATTTTTATCTAAATTCCGATCGTTGTTAATTAACGCTAATTTTAATCGATGGTTGTTAATTACCACTCATGTTTTACAACTATAACATTTCTATCTGAACTTCGATCGTTGTTATTTAACACTCTTTTTTTAAAATTATAACATTCCTATCTGAACTCTTATCGTTGTTAATTAACACTTATTTTTTAACAATTATAACATTTCTATCTGAAGTCCGATCTTTATTGATTTACACCCTATTTTTTTTAACAATTATAACTTTTCTATCTGAACTCTGATCGTTGTTAATTAACACTAAATTTTTGACAGTTACAACATTTCTATCTGAAATCCGATCGTTGTTAATTAACACTCTTTTTTTAAATTATAACATTTCTATCTGAACTTCGATCCTCATCTTTTTTGAATTATAACATTTCTATCTGAACTTCGATCGTTGTTAATTAACACTTTTTTTAAAAATTATAACATTCCTATCAGAACTCAGATCGTTGTTAATTAAAACTCATTTTTTTAAATTATAACACTTCTATCTGAACCCGATCGATGTTAGTTGAAACTTATTTTCACATTTTGGTCGAGATATAGAAAGTGATGCCTGAAAAACTGCCAGGAGATAGACATCAGCCGTCGAGATACAACACTAGCCTTTTCAAAGTTTAACACGAGGCTCGTGGGCAACTTTTCTGAAAGAGATAGGGTTCGACCTTAGGCCGGGAAAAGCCAAGAGGTCGCGGTGGCCTTATAGTTCAAATCAAGGTTCTCTCACCGCTGTGAGTTCGAGTCCCGCTCAGACCACATTTGGGAAAGTGAATTTTCCTTGCCTCTGGCCTTTACTGGTTTACCTGGTATCAGCTCAATGTACTGTGGGAGTGGTACGCTTGTCTGCGGCGTACTGACTCTGTGAGCTAGCACGTTAAAGTCGCCCTGAGCTGAGTGCGCGCTAGTACAAGGCAGACCTTACAACACACTCGCGCTTCACATGTGTACACGAAATTGTTCATAGAGATCAATAAAATAGTTCTCGTCGCGAATAGCTAAAAATTGCTGATGCGACATAAAGCAACATTTAACCAACCAACCAACTAGCAATTTAACTAGAAATTAAAAACAATCACGACAACAACTACATGTACTAGACGTACATGTAGCAGGTTGCTTACGTAGTACGTATCTCGCATTGTATTGACCCAACATGGAAATTTCAAAGCCTTTTACATGGTTGGTTGGTTGGTTGAATGTTGCTTAACGTCGCATCAGCAATTATTTAGGTATTAGCGATGAGAACTATTTTATTAATCTCTATGGATTAATCTATAAACAATTTTGTGTATGCATGTGAAGTGCGAGCGTGTTGTATGGTCTGGCTTGTACTAGCGCGCACTCAGGGCGACTTTAAGGTGCTAGCTCACAGTCAGTACGCCGCAGATAAGCGTACCACTCCACCAGTCCATTATACTGATAAGGTGAACCAGTAAAGGCCAACGGCAAGGACAATTCACTTTCCCACATGTGGTCTGTAATGACTCGAACTCACAGCGTTGAGAGACCCTGGATTTGTAGACTGACGTCTTATCCATTAGGCCATCTCGGCCTCTCAAAGCCTTTTACAGCAACTGCATCAAAGTTATCACTTTATTTTAAACACATTTAATCAGAAAATTGGAAAACCTACTCAAGACCAACGGGAGCAAAAAAAAGCCATCCAATCACTTAGTAAAAACAAATAAAGAAGATTGAAGACGTCATTTAGTAAAAAATAGAAAGTAAGAAAGAAAAACAATCTTCGTCACTTTTCAAAATAATTACAAAATAGTCCTAGCATTTTCTAGTGTCACTATGACAACCATATCGCCATTAGTGCTGACATTTCGCTCCCGTGCTTAATATCAGATTGGTACCCGAAGGTCATAGCAAAGAAAGATGCAAACATATCGGTCCATGTCTAAACCACTATCCCAAATCAAAGCTATTATTATTATTATTATTTTTATTATAATTATTATGATTATTATTATTATTATAAACATATTTCTTACGTCATGTGCCTAGTCAACATTGCGATAATATAAAAGCGGTGGTTTGTAAATTATTGAAAAAATTTGATGCACCCAAAAGCACGCATCCACTATCTAATGTTAGCGACTTGTTAATGGCGTCATGCAATAGTTTATACGTCAAAATTAATTTATTAATTTATTTTAAAGTTAAAAAGAAAAGTTTAATATAAAGAAATTAAAAAGATCAAAATTTCAGATTGAAATACAGCAAGGAGATGCTTAAAATAAAAAATACTGATTGATTGATTGATTGATTGATTGATTGATTGATTGATTGATGTTTTACGCCCCAATCAATAATAATTCCCTTACCAGCTAAAGTGGCAGAAATTTTGGTATTTGCAGTTCATTCAGGGCAAAGATCATGCAGGTTGGGTTCTTTAACGTTTCATGCCAGCGGTGACATGGGGAATCGGTTTAAGGTGTTTTCAAAGGACCACTTGACTTTCATTTTTAAATGAAGAGAGATCGTCCAAAAAGGACTTTTACTGCCAATTTAAATCTTTATCAGATCCCGGGCTTTTTTCGAACCCACGACCTCCCACTCCTACATGCCGATATAAAATTATTTGATAATACAATAACATGTACTTGTGTATATGAGATTAATATATATGTAAACGTCTGCTGACATTAAAACAAGAGATTTCATCTTTTCTATCTTGTATTAAAATGATTGCTTCTTTTCATTATTACTGGTTTTTTAAATAATATTTAATCAATATTGAATGCCTGCCTTAAGATATGTCACAAGAAACTTATAACAACAAATTACTTTCTCATAAAGTTGTAAGGACGTTTGTGTTTCTGGATTCAGACTTTGTACAACCGCGTAATGTTCTCACGATCTTGCAGATATTGAGCTAACGTTTATTACAATATGTCACTGATCAGTTTACGTTGAAATGCGCTCCACTTATTTAAGTAAAATTACGTCTTCTTTGTACAACCTCGCAGTGTTCTCACGATCTTGCAGATATTAAGCTAATGTTTATTACAATATGCCACAGATCAAGTTTACGTTGCAATGCGCTCCACTAATTTAAGTAAAAATTACGGTTCCTTTGTACAACCTCGCAATGTTCTCACGATCTTGCAGATATTGAGCTAATGTTTATTACAATATGTCACAGAGATCAAGTTTACGTTGCAATGCGCTCAACTAATTTAAGTAAAAATTACGGCTCCTTCGGATGGACGGAGGGAGAAACACTGAGTAACTACTAAGGGCCAAGAATGAGCTTGTCACCAGCTAGACCAAAGTGTCCGATAAAGATGGTCGGCTTTAGCGCCAGAGGAGAAAGACACGCTGGCTAAGCGGAGGTACCTACGCTGGCCACGATATGTCCTCGGTGAAAGGCAGGCTGCTATATAACGGAGAAGTATCACGTCGACCCTTATTTCTACTCCTATTTCTGCTGCACCATTACTTCGTTAACAAATGATTTTATTATACCTTTTGTAAATTTATCGAAATTTGATTGGTTAATAAGCGTTTGGGTAAATTTAATGTCACCCTCGGATTTCAGAATATCCTACGTCAAAGAGTGACATTAGGTGAGCGTTTGACATAACGAAAAATGTAAAGTAATGTTAGATATGATTATGTTACAAGCGTCTCCAAGTTGCTTACAGGTGACAGCTGACTGTCATGATTTTCAATCCAATATACTTTGGTTGCACAGTAACACCAACATTCGGTATAGTAAAATAAATATTACACTTTTGATAGAATGACAGTCCATATTGTCACCCCTCCAAATTCATTGTCAACCTCGGCTTCACCTCGGTTGACGATCAAATTTTTCAGGGTGACAATATGGACTGTCACCCTATCAGAAATGCAATATTTATGAAATGTCATTTTGTCTGATAAATATACATATACTTATCAATCTTGTATTTTTTCTCTTCCATGTGCTGTGTCGTTAACAGAGGACAAAAGGTCAGCCAAATCAAGATGAGAACGAAACGTCAGGAAAACTAAAATTTCCGGGCCGAATTTGTGAGTCTTCGAAAAATAACACTTTTCTGTATTTTTTTTTTCTAAACGCCTGTAGATATTGAACTGATGTTCCGTATGTGAGCCAATAATAATAATTACAGATAAAGTTTACTTTTTGTTCCGTTCAGTAAACTTGAATGCATTTAGCCGATCTTCTAAATGACACCTTTATACCCAGAAAAATTATTAAAAATTATTAAGATTTCAATTTGATTTATACGAAGGCCGCGAAGGGACATTGAAATTAATATATGTTTGCGTTTGCACGCTAAGATATTTCGTTCCCACGCAAAAGTATTGCGTTCGCACGCAATGGTTTTTCGTTCCCACGCAATGATAACGAAACACCAGAACGTTGGAACGAAATGTCATTGCGTGTGAACGAAACATTAGTACGTTGGAACGAAATGTCATTGCGTGTGAACGAAATATCATTGCTTGCAAACGCAATACTATTGCGTGGGAACGCAATATCATTGTTTGCAAACGCAATACTATTGCGTGGGAACGAAATATTATTGTGTGTGAACACAAACATATATTTATTCCAATGTCCCATCGCAGTCTCCGTAGATTTAAGTCGTAAAATCTTTAGTGAAAAGATGAGTCTGGAAATTATTGCTAAACCTGTGTTAATATTCAGGAACTGATGCTAAGCTGTTTATCCTCTTCTTAGTAAAATGGCAAATGTGTTTCAGGTCGAAGATATTTTTGATATCGAAATGCGCTGTTACCAAGCTTTTGATCTTGAAAATCTCCATGGACAAAATTTCAGAATCTGTTTTAGTTTGACATGTGGAGGGAAGTGACATGATTTATATATAGACCCATATGATAATACAGTACATGTACAGACGTGCCGAAACGAATTAGTGTCGGTCGAGTCGACAGCTCATCGCGGTAGCTCAGTTGCTAGAGTGCTGGCTCCGTAAATTGGAGGTTATGGGTTCGACCCCCGGCCGGGTCTGACCCAAGACTCCAAAGTGGATAATAACCGTTCTTTCGCCAATCACTCGGCATTTCGAAATGAAAGTCACGGTTCTTTCGGATGGAAACTTGAAAATAAACGAGGTCCCGTGACATGGTAGGCTTAGCACGCTAAAGAACCCTGTTGTATAATGTCATCAGCGGAACACAAAAGCAAAATTTCTGCACTTTCGCCTATAGCCGGCGACATCTCGATATAAGTGAAATATTCTTGACTGGGACGTTACACACCATTACTCAACTCAACTCATTAGCGCAATGTCAAACTTTAGACAGGTCTTTTTTGTACCATCGATATTGTGGTACCGTTTACTCTCTTCCTAAAAAATGTTTTGTTTAGATACCAAATGCGTTGTTACAAAGTTTATGTTCAAGGTATATACATGTGTATTGTATTTATGGATCTTGTATGGTTTGATATGTCTTGGGAAATGATATGATTGATATACCCATGTGGTGATACCTCTCAAATTCTTTTTACAAAACATATGAGATTTCATGTTTAAGTCACAGTAATATGCAAGCGTACAATATGCCGGTAGAAAAAAAAGATTTTTTGATTCAGGATAAACACGGGAAAGGGATGTTTCGATTTCATGAAGATTTTTTAACAAAATTAAATACATTTTACTTAAAAATGCTTTTGTGAATAAACCCGTATGATGCTTTTGTGAATAAACCCGTATCATTTAATATATTATTGTTGTTTAAAATGATCAAGTTTTAACAATTTAAACCATTTAACTTAATTTTCAAAATTTCACGTTTAAATTCCATTAAAAGAACAAACCAAAAGCTGAAGCTTCAATATCACACAAGATATGTTCTTCTAACATTTGTTTCAAAGAAGAAAAAGAATTTTTGCACCCTTAGTTCACCATGAGCTAGTTTTGGAAATCATGGCAACACCGAGAACAAAAATGAATTGAACAAAACTATGTATATTTCTTGCAAAAACAAATTCTATTGAATTATACAGTGCCACCTGCCTTAAAGGCCACCTCTCTATAAGGGCCACCTGCTTATAAAGGTCAGTAAAATTGTATCAGGCTTGGATAAATTGGTTTTTAATACTGATTTACTCAACTCAACTTGATATCTTTTCAGTCCATCTATAAACACTCTTTGGACAATAGCTATTCAGCCACTCGGTAGCCGAGTTTTCCCTTTTCGTTTGGCCGCGGTGGCCTAATGGATAAGACGTCAGTCTTCAACTCCGGGGTCTCTCACCACTGTGAGTTCGAGTCCCTCTCGGACCAAATGTGGGAAAGTGAATTTTCCTTGCCGTTGGTCTTTACTGCTTCACCTGGTATCAGTATAATGGACTGGGAGAGCGGTACGCTTGTCTGCGGCGTACTGACTCTGTGAGCTAGCACCTTAAAGTCGCCCTGAGTGCGTGCTAGTACAAGACAGACCATACAACACACTCGCACTTTACATGCATACACAAAATTGTTCATAGATAAATCCACACAAATTAATAAAATAGTTCTCGGCATGAATAGCTGAAAAATTGCTGATGCGACGTTAAGCAACATTCAACCAACCAACCAACCAACCATCCAACCTTTTCGTTAGGTCAGTGTTAGACTTTCGACAGATCTGTAGATAACATTGTGCAGATAAGTTAACGTACGGATGTTTATCTCAACATTCTAAGAATTTCCTTAAATAAAACATGTTATGATGACCATTATCTTCTTGTAGGAATCAATGTCGCCCACACAATAAGTACAGTACGGGTCTTTGTAAAGTTTAACATTGAGCTAACGAAAAGAAGCCCAAGCTTGACAGCCAAGTTATTGATAGCTAGTGTCAGAAAAGCCGTCTAGAGATAGATAACAGCAGCCGAAAATCTGTCAAGATGTAGCTACCGAAGGAATGAGATGAGCTGCCGATTCCACACGAATTTGTTAGCTTAGTGTTAAACTTGAGACAGGTCTGTTCTGTATCTGCCTAATAATAAACAACACCTGTCTCAATTTCCTGTCGTTCAACAAATAATGGTGTGGTCGATTTTGTAATGTGACGTCATATTGTAAAGTTTTGAATATTTCATAAGTTTGGATGTTTCTTGGGGACAAAGTCCCGTAGCCAAGAAGTACATCTATTTTTAAGAAACAAATAATTTATTAAGCTGGACGCATCATCGCATGCTCTTGCAATTTTTCACATTTCCTTCTAAAGACTGAAATTGAACTGTGCCGAAGTTTTTGAAAAAACTCTGGTTCATTTAAGTCGTTATATGCATATATTTACAATATGGCTGCATTTCATGCAAAAGCAATTGTATTGCAATTCCCTTGAAAGACAATTGGGACCATGACCCTTGATGTGTATCAATTTTTACGCAATATGATGTCATGTCCCACACACGGGGGTCACATTGTCGTGTGAGATACGCCGATCTCGCATTGCTGAAAACCCTATCTCACACAAGCAGCTATTGAAGAAATAGCGCCAAGTTACAAAATATATATTGTTATTAAAAGAAAGAATTGTATATATCTGCTCATGGTATTTCAAGAGGTAATGCAAGATAGTGTGGCGCGTGCCAAATACGAAATGAATGGCTTCGCCCTTCATCGAATTTGGCACGCGTCACACTATCTTGCATTACCCCTTGAAATACCATGATCAGAATGCCATTTCTTAATGGGGAATTCTTGAAGTGTTTGTTCCGTAGGCTATGATTATATTTCAATTATGAAACTAGCTACTTGTAAAGTAACAACAACCTTCCTGGTAACTAGATTTGAAGCGAGGTTTTGCGATTCTCACATGCCTAATTTACTATGTTCACGGGTGGTTTTTTTTTTTTTTTTTTTTTTTTTTGCAATTTTCACAGATCATATAACTGGCTGCCTCTAAATAAGTGAAAAATTCTAGACTGAAACAAAAAACAGTATTACTCATTCCAACTCCCCCTACCTTAATAAAAAAGGACCAAAAAGAATTGACTAATCCTCCTACAATGGTGTCCTTTAGATACAACGTTCACTGTAATCTTTATCCCCAAAGTAGCACTGGTCCAATCTACCCGTGTTTCAATTCGTTTTCATAAGGAATTATCACCAATTCAACAAGGTTCTTTTATTGCGAGTTCTGTTATTGCGATAAATCATATATCCCAGCTTTAACCGCCCAAATACTAGTATAAGTAAAACATTTTAACTGAAACTTAAAAAAACATTTTCGCAATTCTTTTTCATGAAAAGGTTAGGACAAAATTGACCATTCCTTCTGTGTCCTTCAGTTACACAGTTTACTGTAATCCTTCATCCCAAATTAACACCCCATCCAATTTACTCGTATTTCAAATCGTTTTCACATCAAGCTGTTTTCACAGATTGAGTACGGTTGGGATATTGCGATTCTCACGGTCGTTTTTTGGCAATTCTCACATATCCCTGAACTAACCGCCTCGATATAAGTGATAAATTTTGATCGATGCCTATGTAACAACTCCTAATGAAGTCCGACGCCTAATGAAGTCCGGACTTCATTAGGCGTCGAAATTGCAACGCCTAATGAAGTCCGGACTTCATTAGGCGTTGACAATTTCGACGCCTAATGAAGTCCACAGATTGGGGCTCCAGACGAGGAGACTTTTTGATACTACCAAAAAAAGGTCTCAAAATTTTACGACTTCAATTTAGACCAACTAGCAATAGCAACGTACATTCAGGCACATACATCGTGTGCTTTGTCCAACCGTACCATACCCCCGCGAAAATGTTTAGGGGGTATTTATACGAATCATCCTGTCCGTCCGTCGGTCCGTCCGTCCGTCCGCCCGTTCGTCAAAATATCGTGTAAGCTTAAATATGTAGCTTCCATGTCTATGAATGAATTTTGATCAAACTTGGAACCAAAGTTATTGTCCGTCTGTCCGTCCGTCTGGACGTTGGGAAAGGGAGGTATTTGTCTCTCGAAAGACCGTTATAGTTTTAGCTCTTTTTGAGGAGGCATAAAAGGTACCAATCGAGAATTATCGACTGGACTGGACTGGACTGGACTGGACTGGATTGGACTGGACTGGACTGACTGACTGACTGACTGACTGACTGACTGACCGACCGATTGATTGATTGATTGATTGGTTGGTTTGTTGAATGGGTTCTTTAGATCTAGTCAAGAATATTTACTTATATCGAGACGTCACCAGCTATAGATGGAATATTTGAAGTTGTTACCTTTGAGGTGCGTACAGTGTACAGGGAGGGTCTCCAACGAGCCATACTTTCTGTGATACATTGTTATCATGTGATGCATTGGTTTATCAGGTCTTTTCCGAAGGACCCCGTGACTTTCATTGCTAAATGCCGAGCTGTGCAGCAACACTCTACTATTATTTTGCATTTTATTTTTTATTTATTTATTTATTTATTTATTTATTATATTTATTTATTTATTCTTATTTTTATCTATCTTCTCCGCTAAATTTCTCAACAAGGTTTATTAGAATCCATCATGCGTACATGTATATGAAATCAATGTGATTTTTTACCCCAAACTCCCGTGCTTACTTTATCATGTGATGGATTTCATTAAGCTTCGAGGCAACAACACGACTAACGATGTCCCATACTATTTCATCCGTTTTAATCATAGTTTATGTGTAACAGATATATTTATCTTTACCATGAAAAAAAAGTTTTGCAGTGGACTTTATATCAAGTGTTTTAATGAGTTAAAACGCGAAGGATCGTTGATATAGACAATATCTTGTTAGCAGTATTAGATAAAGTAGTAGTATACCTTTCTGAAGCTGAACTTCATTAGGCGTCGAGGTAACATAACGCCTAATGAACTCCCTTATTATATCTCGTTACATGTACATAGTGGACTTCATTAGGCGTCGGGGTAACATACGTCTAATAAGGTCCCTTACTTTATCTTATTACATAGTGGACTTCATTAGGCGTTGAGGTAACTTAACGCCTAATGAAGTCCCTTACTATATCTTTGTACATAGTGGATTTCATTAGGCGTCGAGGTAACGTAACGCCTAATGAAGTCCCTTACTATATCTTTGTACATAGTGGATTTCATTAGGCGTCGGGGTAACATACGTCTAATAAGGTCCCTTACTTTATCTTATTACATAGTGGACTTCATTAGGCGTCGAGGTAACTTAACGCCTAATGAAGTCCCTTACTATATCTTATTACACAGTGGACTTCATTAGGCGTCGAGGTAACTTAACGCCTAATAAAGTCCCTTACCATATCTTATTACACAGTGGACTTCATTAGGCGTCGGGGAAACATAACGCCTAATGAAGTCCCTTACTATATCTTATTACACAGTTGACTTCATTAGGCGTCGAGGTAACTTAACGCCTAATGAAGTCCCTTACTATATCTTTGTACATAGTGGATTTCATTAGGCGTCGAGGTAACGTAACGCCTAATGAAGTCCCTTACTATATCTTTGTACATAGTGGATTTCATTAGGCGTCGTTACATTACCTCGACGCCTAATGAAGTCCCTTACTATATTTTATTACAAAATGGACTTCATTAGGCGTTAAGTTACCTCGACGCCTAATGAAATCCACTATGTACAAAGATATAGTAATGGACTTCTTTAGGCGTTAAGTTACCTCGACGCCTAATGAAGTCCACTATGTACAAAGATATAATAAGGGACTTCATTAGGCGTTAAGTTACCTCGACGCCTAATGAAGTCCACTATGTAACAATATATAGTAAGGGACTTCATTAGGTGTTAAGTTACCTCGACGCCTAATGAAATCCACTATGTACAAAGATATAGTAATGGACTTCTTTAGGCGTTAAGTTACCTCGACGCCTAATGAAGTTCAGCTTCAGAAAGGTATACTACTACTTAATCTAATACGGCTAACAAGATATTATCTATATCAACGATCCTTCGCGTTAAACTTATTAAAACAGTTGATATAAAGGCCACTGCAAAACTTTTTTATCATGATAAAAATAAATATATATCTGTTGCACAAAAACTATGATTAAAACGGAGACTTTTAATAAGATGAAATAGTATGGGACATCGTTAGCCGTGTTGTTGCCTCGAAGCTTAATGAAATCCATCAGATGATAAAGTAAGCACGGAAGTTTGAGGGAAAAAAATCACATTTGATTTCATATACATGTACGTATGATGGATTCTAAGAAACCTTGTTGAGAAATTTAGCGGAGAAGATAGATAAAAATAAGAATAAATAAATAAATATTATTATTTTTGGGCACTTTTTTACATGCATGGTAATGCACGCAAAATTAAAATATTGTAAAATGCAAAACAATAGCAGGGTGTTGCTAATGTCATTTACATGTAGCAATGAAAGTCACGGGGTCCTTCGGAAAAGACTTGATTAACCAATGCATCACATGATAACAATGTATCACAGAAAGTATGGCTCGTTGGAGACCCTCCCTGTACACTGTACGCACCTCAAAGGTAAAAACTTCAAATATTTCATCTATAGCTGGTGACGTCTCGATTTAAGTAAATATTCTTGACTAGATCTAAAAAAACCATTTAACAAATCAACCAATCAATCAATCAGTCAATCAAGTTGCATTCGTAAAACTCTTAGATTACAATTATTTAAACAATAGTTCTCGATTGGTACCTTTTATGCCTCCCCAAAAAGAGTTAAGATTATAACGGTCTTAGGAGAGACAAATACCTCCCTTTCCCAACATCCAGACGGACGAACGGACAGACAGACGGACAATAACTTTGGTTCCATGTTTGATTAAAATCCATTCTTAGACATGGAAGCATATGTAAAGCTGACACGATATTTTGACGGACCGACGGACGGACGGACGGACAGGGTGATTCGTATAAATACCCCCTAAACATTTTTGCGGGGTATGGTACGGTTGGACAAAGCACACGATGTATGTGCCTGAATGTACGTTGCTATTGCTAGTTGGTCTAAATCGAAGTCGTAAAATTTTGAGACTTTTTTTTTGGTAATATCAAAAAGTCTCCTCGTCTTGAGCCCCAATCTGTGGTCTTCATTAGGCGTCGAAATTGTCAACGCCTAATGAAGTCCGGACTTCATTAGGCGTCGGACTTCATTAGGAGTTGTTACATGCCTAAAACATCAATACTCAACATTTAAGGAGAAATTGACTACAGTCAAACCAGTCTATAAAGGTCACCTAAGGAAACCAGAACGCAACCTTCTCAATAGCTGGACGTCTCTTCGTCGCCTGAGATATTTATATCTGGCTATATCCACCAGATGACTTTTTGCATTATGTGATTTGCTTAGTATGATTATAAGGAGCTACTGCACCGGCCCATATGTCAAAAAGGAAGGATAGAGGATCGTCAGGTTCAGAAAATATAGAAGTTTCTAACCCCAGTAAACGGGGGTATATAAACAATAGTATGATGGCCGACAACGATAGCCCAGGTGAGACGACTAATGAACTACTCTCAGGTATGTCAGGCAGTAATATAAATGAAAAAACTTTAATGATTGTCTCGAATATACAGGACAAATTAGATTCATTCTTTAAAAAGTTGGATCATGTGTCAAATGAAGTAGATAGTATTAAAAATGATATCAAGAAAAGAAACGGGATAGAAGAAAGGTTAGAATTAGTGTGTATCGAAGCGACAGATCAAGGTAAAGAAATAGATGAATTGCGTAGGGAAAATAAAAAGCTTACAGGTGAAGTAGAACTCATGAAGTCGTATATAATACGTTTAGAACAGAGGGTTAATAGTAACACCGTTGATATAACTAATCAGGCCGCTCGTGGAATGCGCAACAACTTAATTTTACAGGTGTGAAAGAAACAGACGGCGAGAACTTATTTGAAAAAGTTAATGAAATAATAGTGAATGAGCTAAAGTTAGATCCCGTAAAATTTGATAGGATACACCGCATAGGTCCAAAAACAAACAAATCATATCCAAGATCCATTGTAGGCAAATGCTTTGACTATGCACAGAGAGAAAATGTTCTCAGACACGCAAAACACCTGAAAAATGGCATTAAAATTCATCCACAATTCCCAGAATCAAACAGAGAAAATAGAAAGCGGGCCTTCGATTTACATAAAAAATATGAAGAAGAAAATGTTGAAACTAAGGTAGTAGGGGAAAAATTAGTGTTCAAGCAATCAGGAAATCAATATAGAGAAAAAATAAGCCTCCCTAAAGCAAACACGGTATTGACTAGTAAAACAGAAACTAATTACAAGGTATACCATTCCGATTTGATACCGACGGTGAAAATAAGTTTCAGGCACATGCAATCGAAATATCGAGCATCAAAGAAGCGAGGGAAGCATCTTTACAGGTCTTAAAGGAGCCCGAAATCGCGAGGGCAAATCATAACGTACTCGCTTGTGTATATCTGAACAGAAATGGTGAGCTGAAGGATTCGATGGATGACGACATGGAATTTGGAGCCGCGAGAAAAATTCTAAATCTGATGCATGATAAAGAAATTGCCAACTGTATGATAATCGTGTCTAGGTGGAATCCTCATGGACAAAAGTTAGGACCAAGGCGCTTCGATCACTTTAAAAGCTGTAGCCTAAATGTCATGAAAAAAGTGTTTGTTGTCTAATCAACAGTATTAATATTATAAAATATATACTGGTAATGAATAATTGTATTTTATTTAGCATATATAAACACTATAACAATTCAACATATCAATGGTATTGTAGGTGCTAAATATAACACACACGCTGCGTCATGCCGATATTTCATCGTAACTTGTATGCTCATTAACACACAAAACAAACGCACAAGCTTCAAAGTGAATTACTTCCCTTTAATAAATTTTAAAGGAAAATTTATATAAAAAAAACATATAGGCTTTCATAGAGTCAATACGTTGTAACTTTTTATTTACTTATTACTATATATTTTTTGTCAGCGAGTTGCAATATTTTTATGATAAATAGCGAATAAAACAAATGCTTATAGAACAGTAGATAAAATACCTAGCTACTGATCACACATTGCAATATAACTGCCAAATATTTTTTTTCATAAAAGCGTGTCTCTAAGTACAAAACGCCTACAATACTCTGATAGTTGATATTTTGATGCATATGGATTTGTTTGAGTGTTTTTTTCTGTATATAATATCAGTACGCAGAAATATTCGTACATAGGTCGTGCGCGACCTGATGGCAGATTTTTATATACACGGACAAGTTTAAACCATGTTTATACAGGTAATCGGGGAGTACCAGCGTAAGAAAGTGTGTAATCACGCCGCCTCATTTGTATATTTTTGCCATCAGTTCGTAAACGACTTATACCTTTGATTGGTTTTAAAAGTGTGTTTGTTTGTATATAATGGTCGTTCGCAGTCTGATGGCAGATGTTTCATATACACAACGAGTTTAAATCACTTATACAGGTAATCAGGGAGTATCGTCGCAAGTGGTGTATGTAATCACGCCACCTCACTCCTTATTCGTCACATATGTGGATTTACTGTATATTCTTGCCATCAGTTCGTAAACGACTTGTACCTTACATTTATTTGATATTGTGAATCGTACACGCTGTTTTGGCAGAGCAATGACATATGAATGAGTGTTAAATATGCAAATAGATTAAATATTTCACCCAATTAGATTTTACTTTACACTGAATATTTTCCGTCTTTATAGTACGATATACACATATACGAAGTGTAGCCATAAGTGATTGCTTACAATATCACAAATTTTAAAGACAATTTTTAAATATAATTACACTGCCATAATTCCGTGTACGAACTACAATGTAAATATTATGCATACGGACATACATGCATGTATATATGTATATGTATGTGTGTATGTGTATGTGTGTGTATGCATGTGTATGTATATATGTATATATATATATATATATATTGAGTAAAACTGTATATGTATGCTTATGTGTGTATGCGTATGTATATGTGTGTATACAGATACGAAGGTGAGGAGCACTTGGATTATGACTGCTGTTGCCTATTATAATTTATATACGTACCGGGTATTTGATATAACTGCATGCAATAGCAGTCATAATGGCGCTCTTTAACTATTTTTGTTTACTGAACCCGTAATAACAAATGGGCGACGTTTTTCAAACTTTAAGTAAAACATGTTAAGTGTGGATAAAGTCTGATGTAAATATCTCTCTCTACTATTATTTTCTCTTTTTTCTAATACTCTCTTTTTCTCTTCTTACTTTTTTCTTTCTTAATACATTTAAATAACTGACATAAATACATTAAAAACAATATTAAGGGAAAACATGATTTGTCTCAAAATTAAAGGTACTTCTTTTTATTATACTAAGTATAAGTACAGATGTTACAAAGATATTTGTGATTATGGATAATCAAACATACATTCAAATAGTTACTTATAACTGTCGAGGACTTCGAGATATTACAAAAAGATTAGATGTATTTGATTATTTAAAAGCTAAAAATTGTAATATTTACTGTTTACAGGATGTGCATTTTACTCCAGATAACGAAAAAGAACTAAAAGGTCAATGGGACGGAAAGGTTATTTTTTCATCTTACAGTTCAAATTCAAGGGGTGTTTGTTTTCTTTTTAATAATAATTTCGAATTTTCAATTCTAAACGAAATTAAAGATGAAGATGGTAATCTTATACTAATTGACATTAAGATAGACAAAGATACTTTCACAATAATAAATATTTACGGACCAAATGAAGACAACCCAGTATTTTACAACAAAATAGATAACTTTTTGAATAGTTCAAACAGTAAAGTAAAAATTATTTGCGGGGATTTCAACTTGGTGCAAGATTTTGATTTAGATACAAGTGGATATAAAAAGTTAAACAATCCGAAAGCCAGAGATAAAGTTTTACAAATTAAAGAAACACGTGATTTAATAGACCCTTTTCGTACTCTCAACCCACAGTTAAAACGTTACACCTGGCGCAGAAAAAATCCAGTTAAACAATCACGGCTAGATTTCTTTTTACTTAGCGAGAGCTTTCTACCGCAAGTTCATAGTATTCTCATAGAACCTGGGTATAGATCGGACCATTCTATGCTTATTTTGAAATTTAAATTAAATGACTTTATCAAAGGCAGGGGACTATGGAAATTTAACTCTAGCTTATTAAATGACCCAGAGTATGTAAAACAAATTAAAAAATGTATACTTAAAGTAAAACAACAATACGCCTCCCTGTATATAATGTAGAAAATATTGATGAAATTAAAAATGAAGAATTAATGTTTAGAATAACCGATCAACTTTTCTTAGAAACTCTTCTAATGGAAATAAGGGGTGAATCAATTTCATATGCGTCATATGCCAATAAACAAAGACTGGGGAAAGAAAAAGAACTATTTGAAAATATTAATACTTTAGAATCAAAATCCTCTTTAACAGATGACGAAATTGCAAGTTTAGAATTAAATAAAAACGAACTTGAATTAATAAGAAAAACAAAATTAAAAGGCAACATGGTAAGGTCAAGAATTCAATTTATTGAAGAAGGAGAAAAACCATCAAAGTACTTTTGTAACTTGGAAAATAAAAATTTCACGTCAAAAACTATAAATAAAATCATTACTGATGACAATAAAGAAATAACAGAACAGTTCAAGATTTTGAATGAAATTAAACAATTTTATGAGAGATTATATACTGAAGTCCCAATCGAAGAACACAACTTAAAAGAATTATTTCATAATATTAACATTAATAAATTGGATTTTAATGAACAAAATAGTATTGAAGGTGAAATACAACATCATGAAGTTCTAAAGGTCTTGAAAAAAATGAAAAATAACAAAAGCCCAGGTTCAGACGGTTATACTGCGGAATTTTTTAAATTTTTTTGGAAGGACATCGGAAATTTTGTTGTCAGATCTGTAAATGAAGCCTATTATTCTGGGGAATTGTCTGTTACTCAAAAATTTGGAATTATTACTTGTCTTCCTAAGGGCGATAAATCAAGAGAATTTTTACAAAACTGGCGCCCTATCTCTTTATTAAATGTTACGTACAAATTAGCCTCTGGATGTATAGCCGAACGATTCAAAACAGTTTTAGATAAGCTTATATCAGATGACCAAACCGGGTTTCTAAAAGGAAGATATATAGGGGAAAATATTAGACTCATTTATGATATTATGGAACATACTGAACAAAAACACATACCAGGCATGCTATTTTTAATTGACTTTCAAAAAGCTTACGATACTGTGTCATGGAAATTTTTACATGGTGTTTTAGATTTTTTTAATTTTGGCCCATCAATTAAACAGTGGATTAAAGTCTTTTATACGAACATCAAATCATCTATAGTACAGAATAACTTTTTATCAGCTCCATTTAAAATCAACAGAGGAGTGAGACAGGGTGACCCCATCTCTAGCTACTTATTTTTATTATGTGCTGAAATACTAGGAATTTTAATAAGAGAAAATATAGAAATAAAAGGAATAAAAATAAATGACGTTGAACATAAAATATCACAGTTTGCTGATGATACTACTTTTATCCTTGACGGCTCGAAAAAATCTTATGACGAAGCAATAAAAACTCTCGATATTTTTGCTAGTATTTCCGGTCTTTCTATAAATATTTCTAAATGTAAAACTATTTGGATCGGATGCAGAAAATATTGTGGCGAAACCTTTAACCATAGATTGAAAAATACCATTGACGATAAATTTACATTATTGGGAATACATTTTAGTGTAGTTTTAGATGATATTGTTAAAATTAATTACAATAAAAAAATAAGTGAAATCAAAAATATTCTTAAAGCATGGAAAATGAGATCATTAACACTCATTGGAAAAATTACAGTTATAAAGAGTTTGATTATATCTAAACTCAATTATCTTTTTATCACTTTACCCAACCCAACGGAAAAATTTATTGTAGAGTTAAAAGCAATGATATTTAATTTTTTGTGGGGTGGAAAATGTGATAGAATAGCCAGAGACACTTTAATACGAAGTTATTGGAATGGTGGTTTAAAAATGATAGATCTTGACGCCTTTATAAATGCTTTAAAATTAACGTGGATAAGACGAATCTTAAAACAAAACTCGAAATTCATAAATATAATGAAATGTTATTATGATATTCATAAAATTGCTTTTGGGGGATCTGACTATTACAAAGACAGCCACAGATATAAAAACCGATTTTGGGCAGATGTATTTTATGGTTTAAATGAATTAAATAAAAAAGAAAAACCAAAAATATGGTCAGATATTTTCACAAGCTGTATTTGGAATAATCCGTTTTTTAAAATAGGAAATAAGTCATATCAATTTGATAGGTGGATTGTAAAAAAAGTATTTTTTGTTTCAGACTTACTAAAAACAGATGGAATATTCTATACATATGAGGAATTTATAAGAGTATATGATGTAAAAACCAACTTTCTAGAATATAACAGTGTTTTAGAATCTATTAAAGATGCTTTATCAGAGTTAAAAATACTTAAATCATTCGATTTCCAACCGGCAGCCCCATTTATACCATTTCAGATAAAGACAATTTTAAAATCACAAAAAGGAGCAAAAGATATGTATTTATCCTTAATTGACAATAGAAATACGATAAGTGAAAGCAAATGGTCGAATACATTCAACTTAGAATCAAAAGAAATAAGAAAGATTTATTACCTCCCTTTTTACATAACACGTAATACATCTCTCCAGTGGTTTCAATATAGAATTAACAAAAAAATATTGGGAGTTAATTCATTTTTGAAAAAAATCGGTATACAAACGAATGATAAATGCTCTTTTTGTAAAAGAGAACCCGAAACTATTTTTCATCTTTTTTGTGAGTGTGGATTAGTAGTCGATCTATGGAATTGTCTTGAAGATTTCGTCAATATCAATATAAGTGAACCTTTCGAAATGGACCCTAAAGTTGCTTTATTTGGAATTCCAAAGATTATTCAAAAATACAAACCTTTAAATTTCATAATATTAATAACTAGATTTTACATTTATCAGGCAAAATTAAATAACAAGACACTCAATTTTTGTAGTCTTAAAGCTTATATAAGATACAATTTGCTTTTAGAAAAAGACATAATGTTAAAAAGTCAAAAACATGAACTTTTTAGGAAATACTGGCTGCAATTTACAGAAAAATTTTCTTCATAATCTTTAACTCCCTGTCTTATACTTAGTAATGTTTTAATTAGTATATACGCAACTTTTCATGTAGTATTTAAGTAATTGTAATTATGTAATTAAAGTACATGTATTAGTTAATAGATAATGTTTGGGCATTGTAATTGTATATGTATGTATTTATGTCACAAAATAAAAACATTATTAAAAAAAAAAAAAAGTGGCCTTTATGAGCAGGTGACCATTATATACAGGTTCAAATTATATGAATAAAGAACAATAGGGATACAATTCTACTAGCCTTTATAGGCAGGTGGCTCTTGTATAGAGGTGGCCTTTAAGGCAGGTTGGACTGTAACCCTTGGGTGTCCTGTAGTTCAACAGCTCACTGTAATACTTTAACCTAAAGTAGCACTCCATACAATCTACTCGTGTTTCAAATCGTTTTCACATTAGGCAATTTTCACTGGTTTAATTAGCTTCTGATACTGTTGGAAGCCATCATTATCGGGAACTCGATCCATTTTTATTACTGCTAATTCACGTTACCTGAAACCTAAAACGTGTGTATCTATTGTGAAAATGAAATCATATCTAATAATGATTATTTCTTTCACATTAATCAATCCTCAGATATCAAACATGCGTGGAACTCCATAATTGATCCGCCATTTGCGTTGTTGCTATGGCAACTGGCTTTCATTACGTCGACAAATGACTTCCGGTGAGAACATGTTGTATTGATTTACGTTTAAGCTTATTATCAGAGTCTGGCATGTCTTGAAATTAAATCAAGTGCATATAGAGCTAAAGTGTTTTCTTTTAGGATTTTTAGAGGGGATCGGTGTTAGTTAGGGGAGGGATTGTTTGGTTTGGTTGCTTGGGTTTCTGGATTTTTTTTTCTTAATTGTTTTTCGTTTTATTTGTTTTTATTTTGTCTAGTTTTTTGAGAAATTTTATTATTCAATTAATTAATTATCTATTTTATTTATTTATTTTAGCACATTTTCCTAAAATTAATAAATCACAACGTTTGACTTCAAGAACATCAACAAAAAACCGAGAAAACCACATTACACAGTGAAACCTCGTTAAAATGCCCCTCGTTACCTTTCCCACTTGCATATCGCCACACTATTTTAAAGTCCAAAAATCCATTTTGTTAATGTTTTTCCTTATGAGCCTCCCTCGATTTATTACCAAACCCCTTTATAACGCCAAAATTTGACTGAACAAATGGTGGCGATGGATTGAGGTTACACTGTATTTATTTTATTTTAACACGTCTTACGACATCTTGAAATTAATAAAATACTGCGTTTGAGTTTGACATCAACAACTTCAAAAAAAAAAAAAAAAAAAAAAAAAAAAAAAAACAGAAAATGTTTGCCTAAATTAAAAGGCTTCGTATTCATGATATTATTGTACATTTTAGATTTGCAACCAGGAAACAAATCGGTACAGTTGGCGATTGATTTTATCAAAGCTTCCGAGGTTAACGAATTCTGAGAATATGATAACGTCAGCGTTCAGTCAGCGGTTTCACATTACAAGATAAATGCAAACACCGGGTTATCAAACGGTTTTTGGATTAGTTTCAATTTCAATTTAATAGCGGAGGTAGTTCCATGAATCTATATATTGAATGGGGTTTTACGTCCTATTCAAGAATAAAACATTTACATCTAGGCGTCACCAGATATAAATGAAATGACATAAATCTTTAACTGCGCAGTGCGCTCAGGGCAACGAACAGAAAGGGTTTTTAGTGCGCCACGCCTGCCGTGACAAGGCGTATCGGTTTTAAGGTCTCAGAAGGTCACCCCGACTTTTAATTCTAAATGCCGACTGCTAAGAAGACATTTTCTTTATAAACTTTAACTTCGCGATGCGCTCAGGGCAATGAAAAGAGAGGGTTCTTTAGTGCGCCACACGCCTGTCGTGACACGGGTTATCGGTGTTTAATTAAGGTCTCTTCCGAAGGACCCCGTGACTTTTAATTTTAAATGCCGGCTGCTAAGAAGACGTTTTCTGTATAAACTACTCAAAGGAATCGGAATTTCCCCGCAAAAGTCGATTAACAAGGTTACCTGGAACTCAAGAAATACGTATCATATTATTTAGTTTTTTGTATTATTTTGGTAACCATGGAAACAAGATTTAGGAAACGACAATAGTTCATTAATTAAAAGATTCGAAGATAACGCTGTTTTTGATAAGTCAGATATTATGACGTGTTTATCACGAAAAACTTCAAAGCCATCCTTTCGAATCAACAATGGAGAAAAGAAAAATCGATAAGGAATTGTCAATATGGCAGGCTATTGGCGAAGCCATTATTGATTGATGCTATAGATGCCCGGATGTAGAAGCAGACGTTTATCGAGTCTTGTAGGCTTGTTGTGTATTCATATTGACCACAATCAGCGTTGGTTTAAAGCCACGCTCTTCTCAGGACCTTAATACACCTGTATTTTCCGTCACCCTTAGACGGATAGACGGACAATTTGTAGTTCTTGTGGTTGGATGTTTATTAATTTTCACGCTCAGGTAAGTTTCTTGTTTTTCATATTATTTTAATTGATTGAATACAAATGTTATTAATCTCTTTATCAATGATTAGATGGCTATATACGGTACACGTCTGTCAAAAATTTAACATTCGGCTAACACATTAATGTCGAATCGACAGCACATCTTTCTTCGCTATATCTCTACATCTTTTCGGCAGATGCTATCTATCATTCGACAGCTTTTAGGCCATAAGCTATCCATATCACAAACACTCGTCGCTCGAGCTTAGATTTGTTTTTGTTAATTCTGTGTCAAATGACGAATCGACAGCTGATTTTCGTTGGTTCGTTCGCTATATCTCGACAGCTTTTCGGCAGATACAATCTACCAGCTTTTTGGCCATAAGCTATCCATATCACGAACACTCGACGCTCAATCTTAGACTATTTTTTTATATTCTGTGTCGAATGTCGATTCGACAGCTGATTTTCGATAATTCGTTCGCAATATATCGACAGCTTTTCGCCAGCTGCTATCTATCATTCAAAGGTTTTTCTTCCTATTGCCTATCCATATCTCGACTACTCGACGCTCGAGCTCAGATTCATTTTTGTGAACTCTGTGTCGAATGTCTAATCGACAGCTGATTTTCGTTAAGTGCGTTCACTATATCCGGACAGCTTTTCGGCAGCTGTTATCTATCATTCGACAGCATTTCGGCCATAAACTACCCATATATCGACTACGCTACACTCAAACTTCGACTTCTTTCTATTAACAGTGTCGGATCGACAGCTCATCTTCGTTGCTTCGTTCGGTTTATTTCGACAGCTTTTCGACCATAAGCTACCCATATATCTCGACTACGACACACTTGAGCGACGACTCGTTTTCGTTACATAAGCTAAGTGTTATACTTTCGACTGGTCTGTTTGTAGATGCGGTTAATACAATATTCTATGATTGTATTGGGAATTGACTACACATCTAGGGTACACAAACTGTGCTTTACAACATAATACGATTAATTTTGTTTTTGTCCTTGACAAGCAAATCGGTAAGAATTTTCAAAATTGTGTGTTTTATGCCCTTGACAAGCAAATCGGTAAGCATTTTTTGAAAATTGTGTTTTATGCCCTTGACAAGCAAATCGGTAAGAATTTTCAAAATTGTGTGTTTTATGCCCTTGACAAGCAAATCGGTAAGAATTTTCAAAATTGTGTGTTTTATGCCCTTGACAAGCAAATCGGTAAGAATTTTCAAAATTGTGTGTTTTATGCTCTTGACAAGCAAATCGCTAAGCATTTTCAAAATTATGTGTTATATGCCCTTGACAAGTAAATCGTTAAGCATTTTGAAAATTGTGTGTTTTATGCCCTTGACAAGCAAATCGTTTAGCATTTTGAAAATAATTTCTTTTTCATGCCCTTGACAAGCAAATCGTTAAGCATTTTCAAAATTATGTGTTTTATGCCCTTGACAAGCAAATCATTAAGCATTTCGAGAACTGTGCTTTATGCTCTTGACAAGCAAATCGTTAAGCATTTTGAGAATTGTGCTTTATGCCCTTGACAAGCAAATCGTTAAGCATTTTGAGAATTGTGCTTTATGCCCTTGACAAGCAAATCGTTAAGCATTTTGAAAATTACGTGTTTTATGCCCTTGGCAAGTAAATCGTTAAGCATTTTGAAAATTGTGTGTTTTATGCCCTTGACAAGCAAATCGTTAAGCATTTTGAAAATTGTGTGTTTTATGCCCTTGACAAGCAAATCGTTAAGTATTTTCAAAATTGTGTGTTTTATGTCCTTGACAAGCAAATCGTTAAGTATTTTCAAAATTGTGTGTTTTATGCCCTTGACAAGCAAATCGTTAAGTATTTTCAAAATTGTGTGTTTTATGCCCTTGACAAGCAAATCGTTAAGTATTTTCAAAATTGTGTGTTTTATGCCCTTGACAAGCAAATCGTTAAGTATTTTCAAAATTGTGTGTTTTATGTCCTTGACAAGCAAATCGTTAAGCATTTTGAAAATTATGTGTTATATGCCCTTGACAAGTAAATCGTTAAGTACATTTTCAAAATTACATGTTTTATGCTCTTGACAAGCAAATCGTTAAGCATTTTCAAAATTATGTGTTATATGCCCTTGACATGTAAATCGTTAAGTATTTTTAAAATTATGTGTTTTGTGTCGAATTGAACGCATCCTTGAGTATATGAATAAACATATTGGAACGTGTTAGGAAAATTTTGGTCCTTTGGGTATTTTCTCAACCTCTTGAAAAAATTTTTGGTATTATATGTAATTTAAACCAATGAGCTGGTGTCTCTGCTGGTGGCTGTTTCCATAAGGATATCACAAACTCAGTAGGCAATGAAAAATGAAATGTCTCAAAAATTAAGGTATACTCCCACATGCAAAGTATTACCTTTAGCTAAATTTTGAAAAACATATTTTGGTCCTTTGGGTATGTTTTTCAACATCTTCGGGAAAACAAAACTGGTATAATATGCAATTCTAAATTTTCATTTCCAATAATTGTGATGCAAGTCGAAAACATTTTTGTAATAGTTGAGAGGAGCAATGGTATTTTACGCCCAAGTCAGGATTCTTTTGTTAATATTGAGGTTTTCAGTTCAGGGAGTGATGGACAAACCCGGAGAAAATTACCGACCTTCGGCACACGAGCTGACAATTATTCTTACCCCAGTGCAATTTGAGCCCAAGCACTAGAGATGCACTAGCTATCCGTATCTCGGCGCCACTTTAAGCTCCGACTTATTTTTATAGTTCCGTGTTAAACTTTCGACAGGTCTGTACTGTACTTATTGATCAAGTCTTGTTTTGGAAACAGAAAATTTGTGTGGAACCATGAAATATTAGACACATTTGAATTCAATACGCGAGAGGCAAATGGTGTCATTTTTTATGAATATGATCTTATACAGAACTTGTAAATCTTGGATGCTTCTGAATTCAATACGCGCGAGGCAAATGGTGTCATTTTTTATGAATATATTCTTGTACAGAACATGTAAAATCATGAAATATTGGATACTTCTGAATTTATTACGCGCGAGGCAAATGGAGTCATTTTTATGAATACCATCTTGTACAGAACGTGTAAAACAATAAAATATTAGATACTTTTGAATTTAATACGCGAGAGGCAAATTGTGTCATTTTTATGAATATGATCTTATACAGAACTTGTAAAATCATGAAATCTTGGATACTCATGAATTTAATATGTGAGAGGCAAACCGTGCCAATTTTTATGAATATAATCTTGAACAGAAAACGTAAAATCATGAATACTGGATACTTCTGAATTTAAGACGCGAGTGGCAAATGGTGCCAATTTTTATGAATATATTCTTGAACAGAAAATGGAAAATCATGAAATATTGGATATTTCTAAATTTAATATATGAGAGGCAAACCTTGCCAATTTTTATGAATATATTCTTGAACAGAAAACGTAAAACCATGAAATATTGGATACTTCTAAATTAGATATGCGAGAGGCAAATGGTGTCATTTTTATGAATACATGTATATTCTTGTACAGAACTTGTAAAACAATGAAATATTGGATACTTCTGAATTTGATATGCGAGAGGCAAACCGTGCCAATTTTCATGAATATATTCTTGTACAGAAAATGTAAAACCATGAAATATTGGATACTTCTGAATTTATTACGCGAGAGGCAAATGGTGTCATTTTTATGAATACAATCTTGTACAGAACTTGTAAAACGATGAAATATTAGATACTTTTGAATTTAATATGCGAGAGGCAAATCGTGCCTTTTTTATGAATATATTTTTACCTGTCTGCGGGATTTTTTTTTTATTTATTTATTAGTATATTTTTTTTTTTTTATACAGAAAATGTGCCTAAACTATTAAATATTAGAATATGAGATATTACTATAATATGTAATAAAATACGTCTGGTTTTAGAACGTGACACAAGGAGTGTTTTTCCTGAAAAAATACTAGGAATATTGAATTACAATCTGTAATTTTAGACAATCTGGATTCAATACGTGAGAAGCAAGACGCAGATAAATATATTCATGTTTACCGAAAACATGTTCTTAAATTCGTGAAATATTTGATACGTATGAATTCAGTATGTGTGAGACCAGTGACAATAGTGTGATTACATATGTACATATCGAACCCTTATACAGTACAGGCATGTCGAAAGTTTAACACTTTAGTGCCGAACTATTGCCAAATTGGCAGCTCGTCGAGGAGCTGAGCTGTGCACAGCCCCAGTAGCCGAGGGGCCGAGAGATGGACACATCTCGGTCCCTCGGCAGCCGAGTATCGGCTCCTTTCGTCAGCTCAGTGTTAAATTTTCGACAGGTCTGTACTGTATATAGTAACACAGCTATATGTTGTAAGAAATGTAGTAAGGACACGTTTTATGTGGCAACATTTTTTGTGGGCCATATGTAGTAACTGCTCGGTCACGTTATATGTAGTAACATACCTCACATCAAATGAAATAACACATCAAAAGTGATATATACGGTTTTGTCGAACAATATGTCACTACGTCGGTCTTTCCATAAAGTATGAAGCCCAATATGAGTGTAGTAGCAAGGACTAAAAATTATCAAAATGTTCTTAAAACCGTGAAATTAGAGATCACTGGATTTAATAAGTGAGAGTGCCGAAGTGTCATCATTCTGAATAAATAAATTCATGTTTCCATAAACCCCGTGTATTTTGATACCCAAAATGTTCTTCAAAACTGGAATATTGTAATGTGATTCTTATGAATTGAATACTTGAGAAGTCAGACGTGCCAAATTTCTGATTGAAAATATTCATGTTTACAGAAAAAACTGTTTTGGGATGCACAAAATATTGATATATTAGACACTTCAGAATTCGATACGTGAGACGAAAAACGTTTCAACTTTCTGTTTACGGAAAGTATTTGTATTTATTCTGTCCTGTTTTGAATATACAAATGTACATAAAAATCATGAAATATAAGACACCTGATTTCAATACGAGAGACTAAGGCGGGTCAATTATTCTGTATATATTCATGTTAACAGTAAATGTTTTTGGATGCACAAAATATTGAAATATGAGACACACCAGAATTTGATATGTGAGAAAAAAGACATGCCAACTTTCTGAATACATGTAATTGTGTTTACGGAAAATAGTTGTATTGATTCCGTCTCTGTTTTGGATACACAAAAAAATTATTGAAATCATGAAATATTCGACTCCTGATTTCAATACGAGAGACTAAGGCGGGTCAATTTTTCTGTATATATTCATGTTAACAGAAAACTGTTTTTGATGAACAAAATATTAAATATTAGACTTCTGAATTCAATACATGAAAAGCAAAACGTGCCAACTTTCTGAATATAAATAATTGTGTTTACGGAAAATAGTTGTATTGATTCCGTCTCTGTTTTGGATACACAAAAAAATTATTGAAATCATGAAATATTAGACACCTGATTTCAATACGAGAGACAAAGACGGGCCAATGTTTTTTTCTGAATTTATTCATGTTTACAGAAATTTTGTCTGTTATTTGAGTACTGACAATGTGTCTGAATCCATGATACCATAAAATATTAAAAATTTATGAATTCGATATACAAGAGACTAGGACGGGTAAATGTTTTCTGAATATATTTATGTTTACAGAAATCTTGTCCGTTATTTGAATATAGAAAATGTCTGACACCATAAAACATTGGACACTTATGAATTCGATACGTGAGAGGCATGACGTTCCGATTTTTTTGAATTTCTGTTTTCATGTCAGAAAACTTGTCGGTTTCGTTATATACAGAGCTCTCTAAAAACCATTTAATATTGAACACTCCTGAATAGCAAGATGTGCTAATTTTCTAAATAAATATGAATTACATGTATGTTTACGTTAAATTTAAATTGTTTATTGATTCAAAAGATCTGTTTTAGATACACAAAATCCTATTAAAACCATCAAATATTCGATACTTTTTAATTCAATTGAAAGTTAGACGTGCAATAGTTTTTATATATTCTCATAATTTATACTGAATATATTTAAATATTGTCACATAAATGTACATTTATTGTTTACCACCAATGTGTTCAACGATGTTTAAATAAATAATTCGAAAGTGACATATTATACTAATTCAAATATTCCCTTTAAAAACAATAAGGGTAGTCATTTTAAACTCTTTTATCTTTTTGAGGGTAAAACCGGTCTTTAACACTGAGGCTTAAAACTTAAAAACATATGTTATTAAAAGATTTTGTTTTGCCAAATTCTATGTATTTCATTTGCATATTCCCTTATTCTAAAGTTAAATGTTCCTTCCCTTTTCATTGTTTTGATTACGCACGTGACTAGTGTAACTAACTAGCTTTTATTTTTCTGGACAGCGATTTCAATTTCCTGATGGAAGTTTGCGTGTTAAACTAAATTTGCCAGTTTTTGAGGTTTTGAGTTTGCTTTTGGGATTGTGATTTTAATATTGACCGGTGATATAGAATAATAAAAAAAACAAACATGCTCATCCATGTCCGAATCATAATCCAAAATCAAAGTAAAAACTTTAGAACTAACAAGTAAATTAGACACGTGAACTGAGACCGGGTGCTCTGGAAGTGTAAGCACCTCCTGTTTAACATACTATATTGCTAGATTTCAAATACAAGTTTAATAAGCACATTTGGCCAGATTAGAATCTATTCACAATGTCCACGATTGTTAAGTCTACCCTAGATTTTTTTGTTTTGTTTTTGATTGATATAGATTTGAAGGTCAAATGGGTATAAAGAGGGTTTCAGGTCTCAAATTCTTGTCAACACACCGGTATAATTTCCCTGGAGGAAGTTCACGTGTTGAACTTAATTTGCCAGTTTCCACAGTTTTACTTTGCTTTTGGGATAGTGAGTTCAATATGGATCGATATGTGTGTCAGTGATTGCGTAAATGCATTGACTTTTTTGTTGGCAAAATACATTGGTTCCAAATCAAATACAATTATACCGGTCCCAGTTCAAATGACAATCTCTTAAACAAAAGTAAAAAATATTCAAAAATGGCATATTAAATTTAATACAAGAACTTTCACAATGGGCATGGAATCGGGTGTTCCAGAGGGGGAACTAGCTACATCCATCAGGAACATGGAACTATGGGATGCCAAATCAAATACAAATATACCGGTCCGAGTTCAAATCACAATCTCTAAAACAAAATTAAAAACATGTTCAAAAATGGCATATTAAATAATACAAAATCTTCCACAATAGGCGCGGAATCGGGTATCCCAGAAGGAAAGCTAGTCATATCATTCATGTGTGACATCAAAATTGAGGATGAAAGGAACATGGAGCTATGGGATGCAATTGTTGTTTACAATACATTGGTTCCAAATCAAATACAAATATAACGGTCCCATTCAAATCACAATCTCTAAAACAAAACTAAAAAAAAACCTCGAAAATGGCATATTAAATTGAATACAAGAACTTTCACAATGGGCGTGGAACCAGGTACCCCAAAAGGGAAGCTAGCTACATCCTCCAGGTGTGAACTCAAAATTGAAAATGAAAGGAACATGGAACTAAGGGAATCAATTTCTGTTTACAATACATTGGTTCCAAATCAAATACAAATATACCGGTCCCAGTTCAAATGACAATCTCTAAAACAATAAGTAAAAAATGTTCGAAAATGGCATATTAAATCAACAAAAAATTCTCCACAATGGGCGTGAAACCTGGTATCCAAGAAGGAAGCTAGCTACATCCACCATATGTGACATAAAATTGAAAATGAAAAAAACATGGAACTATGGGATGCAATTTTTGTTTACAATACACTGGTTCCAAATCAAATACAAATATACCGATCCGAATTTAAATCAAATCAATATACTCAAAGCAAAAGAAAAAAAAATCAAAAATGGCACATTAAAACAACACAAATCCTCCACAATAAGCGTGGAACCAGGTATTTCAGAAGGAAAACTAGCTATATTTTCCATGTGTGAAATCAAAATTGAGGATGAAAGAAACATGGAACTATGGGATGCAATTTTTATTTACAATACATTGGTTCCAAATCAAATACAAATATAACGGTCCGAGTTCAAATGGCTATCTGTAAAACAAAAGTAAAACAATATATTCAAAAATGGCATATCAAAATGAACACAACATCTTTCACAGTGGGAGGAGAACCGGGCGTTTTAGAAGGGAAGCTAGCTACATCCTCCAGGTGTGAACTCAAAATTGAGGATGAAAGGAACTTAGAGCTATGGGATGCAATTTTTGTTTACAATACACTGGTTCTAAATCAAATACAAATATAACGGTCACAGTTCAAATTACACTCTGTAAAACAAAAGTAAAAAATATTCAAAAATGGCATTTTAAATCAACACAAAATCATCCACAATAGGCGTGGAACCATGTGTTCCAGAAGGGAAGTTAGCTAGCTACAGCTACACCCACCAGGCGTTAAATCAAAATGGAGGATGAAAGGAACATGAAAACTATGGGATGCAATTTTTGTTTACAATACACTGGTTCCAAATCAAATACAAATATAACGGTCCGAGTTCAAATGACAATCTCTAAAACAAAAGTAAAAACATTCAAAAATGGCATATCAAAATGAACACAACATCTTTCACAGTGGGAGGAGAACCGGGCGTTTTAGAAGGGAAGCTAGCTACATCCTCCAGGTGTGAACTCAAAATTGAGGATGAAAGGAACTTAGAGCTATGGGATGCAATTTTTGTTTACAATACATTGGTTCCAAATCAAATACAAATATAACGGTCTCAGTTCAAATCACAATCTCTAAAACAAAAGTAAAAAGTATTCAAAAATGGCATTTTAAATCAACACAAAATTATCCACAACAGGCGTGGAACCTGGTGTTCCAGAAGGGAAGCTAGTTAGCTACAGCTACACCCACCAGGCGTTAATTCAAAATTGAGGATGAAAGGAACTTAGACCTATGGGATGCAATTTTTGTTTACAATACACTGGTTCCAAATCAAATACAAATATAACGGTCCAAGTTCAAATTACAATCTCTAAAACGTAAAAAGTAAAACAAAAAATTCGAAAATGGCATATTAAATTAACACAAAATCTTCCACAATGGGCGTGGAACCTGGCGTTCCAGAAGGGAAGCTAGCTAGCTACAGCTACACCCACCAGGCGTTAAATCAAAATTGAGGATGAAAGGAACATGGAGCTATGGGATGCAATTTTTGTTTACAATACACTGGTTCCAAATCAAATACAAATATAACGGTCCAAGTTCAAATGACAATCTCTGAAACAAAAGTAAAAAATTTTAAAAATGGCATATTAAATCAAGACAAAATCTTACACATTGGGTGTGGAATCGGATGTTCCAGAAGGAAAATCTTTATCCTCTATGTGTGAAATCAAAATTGAAAATAAATAAAACATGAAACTATGAGGTGTAATTTTTGTTTACAATACATTGGTTCTAAAATTTATTACTGGAGTGATATAGAACCTTTGACTTATGATTGGACCCAAGTGAGAATATCTAGTGAGAATATCCAATTCTAATAGATGACAGTTTTGTACAATTTTGTCTGCATATCTTTTCAAACTCCAGACAAACAGATATATCATTCAGACAGATTTATTACCCTGCTTCTAAGTTTCTGCATGTTCTTTTTTTATTTTGCGGGGATTTTATATTGCGTTATAATGTACACACATGTATGTAATGATTTGTGTTCTGTCTCTCCCTATTTCCCTCGCCCTCCCTAATCTTTAATCTCCGCATCCATGTCCTCAGTTTTCTTCTTCGTCATTTCTATATGATTCCCTCTCGCAACTTTCGTCTTCCTTTCCATCTTTCCCTTTTTTCCGTCTAGTTTTCCCCGTCTCTCTCACTCCTTTTCTCCGTCTCGTCTTCTTCTATGTCCAATTCCCCTTTCCTTTTAATCTTTTCTTCCTCTCTCCTCTTATCTTGTTTCTAATTCTTTTTCTCCTTTTCCGTCTCCGTCCTCCGTCTTTTTCCGTCTCAACATGTTCTTTTTCTGTCTCTGTTCCTACTCATCATGTTTCTTATTCTTCTTCATTTCTCCTTTGTTTTTTTTATTCCATATCCGCCCTTTTCCTTCTTTTGTTTTCTTTTTCTCTTTTCGTCTCGTCTCTCATCCCTTCTTACTTTTTTTTTGCTTTCATCTCCCCATCCTTTCCTTCCCTTACCTCATTGTTGTTTTTTTGCTTCTTACATGTACCTATGCCTAACATGACCTGAAAGATATTTCTTGTAACTGTCTTTTTTCTTTAGCCTAACTCTGGATATTTGCAGACTTTCCTTTGATAAAATCATTCATCAATTCAAATTAACTTATTTATAAACTTTTGCATGCATTTGTGTGTTAAAGGTATTTCCTACTTTGTTGACAAGTATGATATTTCTGTATCCGAATGATCCTGGATATATTTGACGTCTCATACGTCCATGTTTCTTTCATCCTAAATTAGATTTTGATTTCACTCGTTTCGAGTGTAGTGAGCTAGTCAAGGGACGTTTGCCCACCAGAGCATCTGGTCTCGCTTTCCTGGTGAAAGCTCACGTGTTAACTTAACTTGCCAGTTTTCAATGTTTCCGAATGGTTTTTGATTTCATTTGTACTTGGACATGAATCGTTATATTTCTGTTTGATTAGAAGTATAATTTTCATAGTTCGTCGTTCTATCCATTATGTTACATATTATACCAGTTTTAACTTTTTACTTAGACCGCCGTTTCGGAATAAAATTCCTTGTCAGTAGTGCTTTACCAAAATTGTTTTCAAGATGTTGAAAAGATTACCAAACGACCAAAATATATTTTTATCAAATTTAGCTAAGGAATACTTTGAATGAGGGAGTATACCTTTGTTTTTAAGGAATTTCAAAGCTTATTTTGCAGCAAATTTAGACAATAGTATATTTCTGACAACAATACACAATTATTGCCTACTGAGTTTGTGATATCATCGGGGCACCAGCTACCAGCAGGGATATCGGCTCAGGGTTTTAAGTTGCATATGAATTCGGCCAATAGGGAAAAGTGGTTGTTTCTAAGCCATTGATATTCCCGACCGAAACAAGTTTACATACAAATAAATACGATAACCTCAAAAAGGAACGCTTAACGTACGTATTTAGGAACTGTTGCAATCAAACACAAAAAACAATCGGTCCGTGTTCGAATCTCAATCACAAAAGAAAAGTTTAAACTTTGAAAACTGACAAGTCAAGTTAAAATGTGACCTCCCACCAGCGAAGTAAGCTCGGATGATCTAGAATTGTAATCACTTACCCTTCCGGAGCACCCAGCTTAACTTCCCTGGTGGAGGTTCACGTGTCTAACCTGACTTGTCAGTTCCAAAGTTCTTACTTTACTTCTGTATTGTGACTCGGACATGGAATAGTATGATTATTTTTGACTACATGTACTCTTTAGCGAGTTAAACCCGCGACATTTGAGATATAAACTGAGAATGAAGGGAGCAATAAAATGGAATTATGGAACGTCAGATATACCGGTATTCAATCATAAACATCGCATGTCAAAAACCATTAACCAAATTCTGATTATGACTACATCGCTGTGTGTATTGACTTTATAGAGTTATGATAAAATTATGATGGACGAAGTGTGTAAATACTAACTGGTGAACCTATAATAAATGTGTAGTGTACATACAGTACAGACCTGTCTAAGGTTTAGCACCGACACTATCGGCCGAGATATAGATAGCGAGTGGAAAAGCTAACAAGAGATAGATAGCAGCTGTTTTCGAAATATACAATAACTAACGAATCGCCTAGATTTGGCACTAATTGTTGGCTTAGTGATAAACTTTTGACAGGTCTGTTCTGTATACAAAGAAGTAGGTAAATAAATCTATAATCAGCATGCAGTATGTAAGCAGTAAAGACCTGTCGAATGTTAAACAATAAGCTTTTTTTTAAATTTGTTTTTTATTTTTATTTTTGGTATAACATAAAATTGAACATACAAATAACATAAGCAATAGATAACAAATCTACATATCTACAAAATTTACTACTATACAGTATTTGATGCTTACAATATTTCTACATCAGTTAGTAACATAGTAGTTATAGATAACTGTAATAATGAAATGCAGTATTGTCTAGGAAATACATACATGTAATAAACTAAGCTTACGAATTAGTGCCGAATCGACCACCTTCCAAACGGAGACTGAACTTCGACTCCTTCGTGTTAGCTCAGTGTGAAACTTTCGACAAGCCTGCACTGTATATCTTGATATATTTTCGGTTCAAAGCTATCCATATCTTGACCACTCGACATTCGGTTAGCTTAGTGTTAAACTTTCGACAGGGCTGTACTGTATTTCAGTCCCTGGTTCACTCGGCATTCGGTAAGCTTGTTGTGAAATTTCGACATGTATGTACTGTATTTCGATCCCTCGAATCCCTCGGCATTCAGTTAACTTGATGTGAAACCTTCGAGGGGTATGTACTGTATTTCGATCCCTGGTCCACTCGGCATTCGGTTAACTTGATGTGAAACTTTCGAGAGATATGTACTGTATTTCGATCCCTGGTCCACTCGGCAGTCTGTAAGCTGGGTATGAAACTTTCGACAGGTATGTACTGTATTTCGATCCCTGGTCCACTCGGCAGTCGGTATGCTTAGTGTGAAACTTTTGACAGGTATGTACTATATTTCGATCCCTGGTCCACTTGGCAGTCGGTATGCTGGGTGTGAAACTTTCGACAGGTACGAGTATATGCTGTATTTCTGTCCCTGGTCCACTCGGCAGTCGGTTAGCTTGGTGTGACACTTTCGGACAGGTCTGTACTATATATATTAAATAGAAATAAAGACATCAAAGTGAATGTAAATATGAAGTAACATATATATTAAACACTTTTATTGATTTTGGTGCGTTAATTTCCGTCAGAGATTTCATATTGGTCAATACTACAACAGTACATGTTGACCTTGGTAAAGCCAGGCACAATCTTACATCGATTTCTACAAATGCTACAGTAAATTATACAAGTCTTTCAGATCTTTTTATCCAACACAATTTTATTTGAATTAATTCCAATTGGATTTTTCCCAATGGAATTCCAATAAGAATATTTAATTTTAATAAATACAAAACATTTCCAAAATTTTTAAAAAATTAGCCATATTTTAAATATATATTTAATATTAAAAAGGTACTTTTAAATTAATAGTATACAATAATTTTTCCCTTCAAAAAGTTTTCTGGTGTTTTGCGCAAGTATGGAAAAGTTTCCATATTGGTCAATATTTCGACAGTACATGTTGACCTTGGTAAAGCCAGGCTCAATCTCACATTGATTTCTACAAAATGCTACAAATAAATTATACCAGTCTTTTAGATTTTTCCAACACAAGGTCATTTGAATTAATTCAAACTGGAATTTTCGTCCCAATGGAATAGCAATCAGAATATTGGATTTTAATACATGTAAATTAAAACAATTTCCAAACATGTTAAATATTAGCAATTTTTATTTATATTTTTATTATTAAGAAAGGTACTTTAATATTATCTAAAATTTTTCTCCACCAGAAGTACGTTTGGGTAGCGCAAGTGTGGAAAGTATTTGTCAATCTTGTATTGATATCTACAAATGCTACAGTAAATTATACCAGATTACCTGTTAGATTTTTTCCACCGCACTTTCATTAAAATTAATTCAAATTGGATTTTTCCAATGTAATTACAATGTAATTCCAATTAGAATATTGGATTTTAATAAATAAAACAATATTTCCAATCATCTAAAAAAATTAGCAATTTTCTATTATTAAGAAAGGTACTTTGTTCCTATATAATAATTTTCTCCATTGGTTAGCGCAAGAATGGAAGAGATATAAAGCTTATTTATAGTGGTCAATATATAGGACATTTTAACCTTGTTAAAGCCAGGCTCAATCTAACTTTGATTTCTACAAATGCTACAATAAATTATACCAGTCTTTTAGATTTTTCCGAACACAATTAAAATAAGAAATAATTCAAAATGGATTTTTTTCAAATGGAATTCCAATTAAATTATTAGATTTTAATAGATAAAAAACATTTTAAAACATCTAAAAAGAATTAGCCATTTTTAATTATTTTTGTTTATCATTAAGAAATGTACTTTAATATTACATAAAAATTGTCTCCATCAGAATCCCCGTTGGGTTAGCGCAAGTATGGAAGAGATATAAAGCTTTTTTATAGTGGTCAATATTCCTATAGGACATTTTGACCATGGTAAAGCCAGGCTCAATCTAACATTGATTTCTACAAATCTTACAGTAAATTATACCAGTCTTTTAAATTTTTCCCACCATACTTGAAATCGGAATTAATTCCAATTGGATTTTACCCAATGGTTTTTCAATAAGAATTTTAGATTTTAATAGAAAAAAAACATTTTAAAACATTTTAAAAAAAATAGCCATTTTTTATTATTTTTTATTAGTGAGAACGGCACTTTATTATTATCTAAATTTTTCTCCATCAGAAGTCTCGTTGGGGTAGTATGGAAAAGATACAAAGATTTTTTATAATGCTCAATATTCCTACAGGACATTTTGACCTTGGTAAAGCCGGGCTTAATCTTACATTGATTTCTATAAATGCTACATATAAATGGTCCCATGAAGAAACACAGGAAAACGATTTATTTACATGTACAAGTATATAAACCTAATACACCAACTGCTAAAGACATTTTGTTTTCTACTTTATTATCGCTATTATTTTTCCACAATCAAATATCTATGTAAATTTCCTGGCATTTCCAAAGAAGGTAGGTACTTTTCCTCAACAATCCAAGAACTGGTCACTACCTTTGTTGACTTGTCGAATGTCTGTGTATTAACCCCACCATTCCAGAAATGACCGCTAACTTTATAATTTGGCTTCCAGAAGGTCGGTCCTTTCCTCACCATCTCATAAAGAACCACAAAAATTGTCATTTGGTTTGCTAAAACTCGATGTATTTTTCCCACTGTTATATAAGTAACCAACATCTTTGTCAATTGGCGGGCAGTAGGTAAGTAAATTTTCTCCACCACCCCGTAACTGACCACCATCTTTGTCAGTTGGCTTCCAAAGTTCGATGCATTTGTTCCACCATCCCATGCCTGTCCTCCAAATTAGTCAGTATGTTTATGTCGGCATATTTCTCTCACCATTTAATTGGCCGTCATTTTAATCAGTTGGCCTGACGTAGATTGGAGTATTTCCTTCACCATCTTACAGTTGACTTTTCGAAGTTCGGTGTATTTCATCAACAATGCCAGAACTGGTCGTCATGATATCAGTCAAATAAGACGTTAGCTGTGATAGAGCTTGTTCCAAATACGGTAATTTATACATCGAGGCAAGCTATCTTCATATAAATTGTTGCCCCAGGAATATTGCAACTCTAGGCTTATCAGGGCTTTCAAAAAGGGCTTCATCACAATATTGTTATAAGTAATGTGTCTCTGTATCAAAAATTAGCCTGGATATACATTGTATTTGACCTCCCAAAGTTCCATGTGCCTTTTATTCTCAATTTTGATAGCACACTGAGCGAGAGTAGATAGCTAAACAGGAGGTGCTAACCTTCAGGAGGATCTGATCTCACTTCCCTAAGGAAAGTGGGCTTGTGGTTTGGACATGGGTGGGTACGTTTGGTTTTGATTGATTTTTCCGATGGTTACTAGTATTTCTCCGCAATCCCAATACTGGCCATATCGATATTACTCATATATATATGACAAACCATGAGAAAAAATCCGTCACTCCCACTGTGCATGTGTAGGGATGGGGCGTCGGTTTTTTAAGGTCTCTTCCGAAAGACCCAGTGACTTATTTCTATGCCGAGTGTTTGGCGAAAGAACAATCACTACCTATTTTCTTTCGGTTTTCGAACCTAACACCTCCCACATACAGAGCAAGGACTCTACATAGTCAGTGGTGGTGGTTACAGCATCCATGAACCGATCACGCAGATATTACTTATATATTTATGACACAAATCAGGAGTACAAAATACCATTAATAACTCCTACTCCCTCCATTTAATTAACTGTTATTTGTAATCCTATATAAAGCCCACCTGCCATTTATGTCATTCCACAATTGACCATTAGGTGACCTTTTCAGAAAAAAATCAATTTGGAATATAGATAGACAATTTAAAAAATATGATACTAAGCACGTATAAGCTTACTTTATACATGTAGTACAGACCTGTCTAACGTTTAACATCGAGCTCAAGAAATGGAGTCGAAGCTTGGCTGCCGGTTTGACCGAGATTTAGATAGCTAGTGGAAGAGAGGAACAGTACAGGTCTGTCAAAAGTAAAGTTTCACACTAAGATAACGAAAAAGAGTGGAAAGCTTGTCTGCCGTGAGACCGAGATGTAGAAAGCTAGTGGAAGAGAAGAACAGTACAGACCTGTCGAAAGTTTAACCATTTGGTGACCTTTTTAGATAAAAAATCAATTGGGAATATAGATAAACAATTAAAAAAATATGATACTTAGCACGTACTAGCTTACTTTATAAATACAGTACAGACCTGTCTAAACTTCAACATTGAGCTTAAGAAATGGAGTCGAAGCTTGTCTGCCGTGAGACCGAGATGTATAAAGCTAGTGGAAGAGAAGAACAGTACAGGCCTGTCGACAGTTTAACATTGAGCTTAAGAAATGGAGTCGAAGCTTGGCTGCCGTGAGACCGAGATGTAAAAAGCTAGTGGAAGAGAAGAACAGTACAGGCCTGTCAAAAGTTTAACACTAAGATAACGAAAAAGAGTGGAAAGCTTGTCTGCCGAGTGATAGAGATATGGATAGCCAGTAGAAGAGAGGAAGATAGAAGTTGTCAGAAAGCTGTCGAGATACAGCTAACCAGGGCTCGATCCGCGAGCTGAATGTTTGATTCTACACTTATAAGTTTAGATTTATTTGTTAGTTTAGTGTTAAAGTTTCGACAGGCCTGTACTGTAATACAGTATAGACCTGTCGAAAGTTTAACCTTGAGCTAAAGAAATGTAGTTGAAGCTTGGTTGCTTAGTGGCTGAAATATGGACATCTGGTGAACAAAAAGCTGCCTAGAGGTAGCAGCTATCAAGATATACAGACGTGTCGAAAGTTTAACATTGAGCTAAAGAAAAGAAGTCGAGGCGTGGCTCTCTAGTGGCTGAAATATGGATAGCTAGTGAGCAAAAAGCTGCCTAGAGGTATCAGCTATCAAGCGTGGGCTGCCCAGTGGCTGAAATATGGATAGCTAGTGACAAAAAAGCTTATCTAGAGGTAGGAGCTAAAAAATAGAATTGAAGCTGCCCAGTGGCTGAAATATGGACAGCTAGTGAGCAAAAAAGCTATCTAGAGGTATCAGCTATCAAGATATACAGACCTGTCGAAAATATAACATTGGGCTAAAGAAAAGGAGTCAAAACTTGGCTGCTTAGTGGCTGAAATATGGATAGGTAGTGAGCAAAGAGCTGCCTAGAGATAGGTAGCAGCTATCAAGATATACAGACCTGTCGAAAGTTTTAACATTGGGCTAAAGAAACGGAGTCGAAGCTCGGCTTCCCAATGGCCCAAATGTAGGACCTTGTGTCAAAAAAGCTGTCGAGAGATAGGCAGCACTGTCATGATATAGTTAACGAGGAGGTACCATAAGCTGTTAACTTTATAGGGTTAAACTTTGGACAGGTCTGTAATGTATCTAAATAATAAATTGAGAACGATCAGTGAAAAACCAATTACCAAGTCATTCTGTATCTATAAATAATATATAATATATATTACAAATATATAGAAAATAGATTAATACGGACGCATATAAAACTGTTGGCTTGTTAAATGAATTTATGCCAGACAAATCAATGACAATTCATATCTGCGGGCAATGTTAAAAGAAATTTATTGCCATCGCCCTTTTTAGCTGATCATATTATATGGCATTTTCAATGCTAAATACACATGTAGTGGGTGTAGCTAGCTCAACAGGATGCACTTACCCTTCTGGGGCACCCGGCCTCACTTTTTCCGTGTTTAACCTAATTTGTCAGGTTTAAAGTTTTTTTACATTGCTTTGGGGTAGTGATTTGAACATGGATTAGTAGGTTTGTTTTATATGGACAAAACTCCTAGTTGCTGTGAAATGGATATTCATTAGTATTTTTAGCCATTTGCTTCATAATGCGTATTTTTCTAGACAAACCACTTAAACACATAGTTGCAATGAACCGGATATGATTTACCCTTTGAGCCACTAGCTTCTAAATGCCGATTTCTAGGAAAATATTTGAATATTTCAATAGTCGCTGTGACGTTGATACGCCTCAGTCTTTTTAACCATTGGTATCTTAATGTAGAGTTTCTACGCAAGCATATCATTTTGAATGCTTTATAAAGCTTTTTGGTTGGTTGTTTGGTTGGTCGATTGTTGCTTAACGTTGCATCAGCAATTTTTCAGTAATTCACGACGATAACTAATTTATTAATCTCTATGGATTAATCTATGAACAAGTTCGTGTATGCATGTGAAGTGCAAGTGTGTTGTACGGTCTGCCTTGTACTAGCGCGCACTCAGGGCGACTTTAAGGTGCTAGCTCATCGAGTCGCAACGCCGCAGACATGCGTGTCATATTATACTGAATCCAATAGAACCAGTAAATGCCAACGGCAAGGAACATTCACTTTCCACGTGTTGTCTGATAGGGACTCGAACTCACAGCGGTGAGAAACCCTGAATTTGTAGAATGACGTCTTATCCATTTGACCTCTTAAAAATCCTAGAAAGGTTTTCTAGAAAAAACCTTTGAACTCATTGTCGTTGTAAACTTAATACGCGTTAGCCTTTAAAGTCATTAGCATCTAAATGCAGATAGAGTTTGTAAATGCATAATATCGTCCCTTATCATCTCTATCGACGTATAATAACCAATGTCGAGCATAAATTCGAATTACCAGAATAAATATTGCCAGCCACAAGTCCCAAAAGGGAATACACGCCATTTTAAACACATCAGTTTTCAGCGTAATCTTACACATCAACCGCCGTTAAACATTCCTTGCATTAGGAAAGATGTAGATATTTTTACAAGAAGTTGAGAACTACTCTATGAGACATGTATTTTGAACATCTAATGAGTAAGCTTAAATACGCGATTTTATATTGTATTCAGTAGCATTTTATTTGGCCCATGGGGACACATACTATATACATATAGACCTGTCGAAAGTTTAACACTGAGCTAACAAAAATGAGTTGAAGTTTGGCTGCCCGAGTGACCAAGATATGGATAACAAGTGACTGAAAAGCTGACGAAAGATAGATAACAGCTTTCCAGACATATAGCCAACGAGAGACTGAAATGTGCTTTCGATTCGGTACCGATTCGTTAGCTCAGTGTTAAACTTTCTACAGGTCTGTGCTGTACTTATTGATCTATTATCAATACAGAACAAAACATTGACACAAGCCAGTGTTAGAAATTGATCATGATATATATAGAAGTCCGTCCAAATGTAAATGTATCTAATATGTGCATTGTGACCTTTACAAGCGGAGAATATGACGTCAAAAGTGCGAGAAACGAAAGTGATTTTTTTTTTTTGGGCAAGAACCTTTGTAAAATATCACTGAATAGCAATTTAGTAGAAAGCAATGGCAAAAATAAGTGTGAGAAATTGATCATTATATTATATCTTGTGAGTCCGTCTCAATAGTAATGTATAATCAATTAGCATTGTGACGTAAGCAAAGAAAATGACGTAAAAAGTGCGAGAAACGAACTTGAGATTTTTTTTGCGCAAATGACGTGGTAACATATGATCGAATAGGAATCTAGTAGAAACCAATGGCAAAAACCAGTGTGAGAAGTTGCTCATGCTTTTAAACAAGAGTCCCTTTAATAAGAAAGTCTCTTATATGTGCATTGTGACGTGAGCGGAAGAAATGACGTCAAAAGTATAAGAACGAAAGTGAATTTTTGCTTCGGTAATGATTAAAAATCAGTGAACAAAATAATGACAGCGCTTGTGTGTGAGAACTTGAAATTGTATATGAGACCGTCGAAGAATAAACTCCTTATATGTGCACCGTAAGCGGAGACAATGACGTCGAAAGTGTAAACAATAAAAGCTGATTTGTTCATGACAAATGATTCAGTTATATATGTTCGAATAGCAATACAGAAGAAACTAACCCAAGGACATGGTGCGAAATTAAAATTATATTTGAGATAATCAAATTAAGAACGTCCCTTTTATTAACTTCATAAAAAACTAAGTACATTTATGCGCTATTGTTCAAACTGTTTTGCCTTAGGTCGATTTGGTACAATAATTATTGGTCATTCTATTCTCCTTATTTCAACGACTAATTTTTTTATTACCACATTTTAGGTGCGGTATTACTGTTGAGGATTTTGTTTAAACAAAATTATGACAAAACTTGTGGGGTAAATTGAAGTTTTATATGAGATCGTCAAAGAAGATACGTTCCTAAATTTGCATTGTGGCGTAATTTGTGAAATTGAGGTCGAAAGTGCGGGAAACGAAAGTGGGATTTTCCTGCGCAAACTACTCGGAAATGATCGAATAGCATTGAACAAAATTATGACAAAAATGTGGAATTTCATAATGAGACTGTTAAAAAAGAAACCGCTCCCTCGTATGTTCATTGTAACGCAAGCGAAGAAAATTATTTTGGAAGTGTAGGAAATAAAAGCGAGTTTTTCATCGCAAATGATTCAGTAATGATCAATATTCATGTTTTTGTCTCAAAAACATATGGGTGCATAACACTAAAGTTTTCATGACCAAAATTTTTGGTGTCAATTCACAACTAAGGCAAGGCTCTTGTTTTCAATTCGTTTTGCTTCTCAAATCATTACCTTCATTAAAAAACTAAGCTACAATTATGCACTATTGTTCAAAGTTTTGCCTTAGGTCGATTTGGTAAAATACTGTTTGATCATTTTATTCTCCTTATTCCAACGTCTATTTTTTTCTGATTACCACAATTTAGGTGCGGGCACTACTGATGAGAAATTTTATTCCGAAAAGACCGTCTAATACTGTAAAATCAAAACAGGTTTAGCAACAACTGACAACTAAAGTCTCATCTACGCCTTTTTACTTGACACACAGATCGTTAGAAACAAAGGAAAAATCTAATAAAAACTAGATGTGTAAAATAATCGCTATATTTGACTTTAAAATTATATATGTGTGATTTTTCTACCATAATATTTTATTTCAATTGCGTAATTCTGTTTGAAAAAATAACGAATAAACAAGCACACAATATGGCCGAAAATATCCGAGCCTTTCACGACACTCAATCCCTTTGCGTAATGACAAATGACGTCAACGCGAGGATGAAATACACACAAACTCTGTAATTAGCACACCCACCAATGGTAAAAGGAAACAAGTATAAATACTTAAACAAAGAAAGGTGATAAAATGGAACATAAAATGAGTAACAGTGAATTATGAAAAGATCAGTAGGGAACGTGACAAAGACAACAAACCAACTAATCAATCAATCAATTAGCCAACCAATCACCCACCCAACCATTTGAACCATCCATTCATCCAACCATGCAACCAACCAACCAATAATCCATCAACCAACCAACCCAACCCACTAACCATCCATGCATCCATCCATCCACCCATTCAAACCAACCAACCAACCAACAAACTCCATGACACTTTGGCTTGGTGGATGGAAATTAGACAAAGAAAGGTGATAAAATGGAACATAAAAATAAGTAACAGTGAATTATGAAACGGTCAATACGGTGCTTAAAAAAGGAATACCATGAAAGTTGATTGATTGGCTGGTTAGTTGGTTAATTTGATGGTTGGTTGGTGGGTGAGTGGGTGGTTAGTTGGTTGGATGGATGGGTGGATAAATGAATGGATGGATGAATGGTAGGTTGGTTGGAAGGATGGCTGGATTGCTAGTTGATTGATGAAACGATTGTTTTGTTGGTTTGTTGATTGAATTATCGTTGTTGGTTGGTTGGATGATTTATTGGTTGGGTTGGTCGGTTTTTCGGTCGGTGGGTTGGTTGGTTGGTTGGTTGGTTGACTGACTGATTGAACGATTGATTGGTTGGTTAGACATGACAAGGGGTCGAACATTGGCCTCTCATATTAAAAGTAAGCGCTCTATATATTTACTCAATAAATTCATACATTTGTAGCGATCCGGTAATAAGAAAATGGCTAAATAAACACCAATAAAAGTGTGTACGTCATTGATTGGTTGATTACTGTTTTACGTCCAATAAGCAATTTTTTCACATATCCGTGACGAGACTAAAATTACGAAAAAAAGACATTTTGAAAATTTCTGTGAAAAACATTTTCAAAAAAATTCCATGGACTTAACCGGGTTGGGGCTACAAAAAAATTCTTGCCTTTTTTAGAACAGTATAATAAATGATTTCACAGCAATCTATTTCTTGTTGTTTATAGTTTAAGAAATGTTATAAGGTTCAGCGCACAATATTCTTGATTAAGAGACAATGTTTCTTAAAAAACCTATTGATAAAAACATTATCAGTGACGCGTGAATGTGTTCGTTTACAGTACAGGCCTGCCGAAAGTTTAATATTAAGCTAACAAATTAGTGCCGAATCGTCAGCTTATATATTGTTATTTCGACAGCGTGCGTTTTTGGAGCTGTAAACTAAAACTCTGTAGCTTTTAGGCCACTAGTTATCCATATCTCGGCCACTCGGCAACCGAGCTCACGGTGTTAAACTTTCGACAGGTCTGTACTGTATTTGTGATAAATTTCCTATGATATGGGGTCGTTAAAAGCACCATAAAGTCGTGAAGCAAACCATTTATAGATCGCTTAATGCTCATAAATTTCTTAGAATTAAGTCCACACTAAATGAACTGAAAACTGTAATAATTGTTGTTTTCTGGGTTTAATTGTCATTTCATGTGTTATTAAAGCACGGGTTTAAATAATTAGTAATTCTCTAAACACGAATTTCACATTTTTTTAAATGTATTTTATTTCACGGGTTCACATTTTCGCGGTTTTGTAATTTCTGAACTTTTCGTGGGGTGTTGTATTACAATATAACTATAAGATCGACAAAAATGGATGGTATAAATTTTCTGGGAAATTTCGAAATTTTCTGATCAGCAAAAGTAAGGGCATTCCTCAGAAATGTATTGCTTTTAAACCACATGTGATACGTTCTTAAATTGAGTTTTAGAATTCGGGACAGCCATATATATAATATATTCATAAAAATGAATATTGACAGCACATGTTTCAGGATAAGCGTAATCATACCTAAACTCGTTAGTTGTGATGAAATGGATTCTGACATATACCGTAAACCTCTTTAGATTTGTGCATACTTATTTTAGCTTTTACAAGTGCCTATTGCGTAGTTTAGATTTAGAAACAGACAAAAAGCTCTTTTTGTAATCTTGGGCCACGGGTTGTAACTTTCAATTTGGATGGAGGAAGACTCTTCAAAAGTGCATTCTTTTGTCACTTAATTCAATGACCGCCCAAAGATTTATTACTAGTGGGCCCAATATGTGTCTCATCAGACACTTAGGGACCATTTTAGTTCTAAATTTAAATGCGCCAACAACTTAATGCTAACGTTGCCAAGAAAGAAAACTTTAAGACAAAAGATAGAGTGTATATGTGGACCGTTATTAAATTAATTAAAAAATTAATAAATAAATCTATTCAGATTTTTTCTGAGCACATTCGAATAAATCGTAGACAACTCAGAAATTGGTACAAAAGCTTGTTCCATAGGATCAAGTGAAATGTACTTGCAACCCAATAGCCCCAATAAAGGCAAAAATAGTATAGTAACGTTGGTATCATAGATTCGGTTAAAATGTACAGCTAGAGTTTAAAAGCTGACATCATACGTTTTCAAACGAAATTGAAAAAACTATGCAGTGCAAATAAACCTAATAAAACCAGTGAACCTTCTCAGACTCTTTTTTTACTTAACTGTTAAGACAGCAATATTAATCGATAGGTTCTTCCCAAGGTCGTACATATACGGAAAGCAGTCATGAACAGTACAGGCCTGTCGGAAGTTTAACACTAAGCTAATGAATTAGTGCCAAATCGACAGCTTACCTCAACCCCTCGTTATCTATATATCTTGGGCAGCTGCCATCTATCTCTTGACAATTATATTCTATTCATATCTTGGCCATTCGGCAACCAAGCTTCGATTCCTTTTCGTTAGCTCAGTGTTAAACTCTCGACAAGCCTGTACTGTATTGGAACAAGTCATTATTCCCATACATGCCATTATTTTATTGGATATTCAATATCAAATTTAAATTGTACAAGACTTGGTTTGATTACTTGGCATATAGGGACCACTGTCAATGGTAATAACAATACACGCATAATCAATAGAAAGATTTGTTAACACGATTGTTGTATTCAAGGGAGGTTATATTTTGCCTCAAGCAATTAGGCCAGGCTATCTGCCTTGATGATGGTGCGTAATTTTATATCGGTCTATTAATCCATTGTCGAGGCAATTGACGTATCGCCGACCACGTCCACAATGCTCCGACACTAACCGCCATCACGGTACCAAATTAGCGTCACAGCAACTAATGACGTACTAGTTTCATTGACGTCATTAAATGGCGCAATTCAGGTCATTTTCATTCTTTTTGCGTGTAAATCAAGCATCCGGCCATTTGTCGGAACATTGTGGGCGTGGCCAGCGATACGTCAATTGATGGCAATTATACGAGTTTGAAAACGAATAACCGGCCGTCGAAAAATTCATCACTTAACTAACAAATTCGTGCTGAATCGTCATCTTATTTCGACCTTCGTTTCCTATGTATAGACATGGGTTCGACATCTTTCTCTCGGCAGATTTTTCGGTTTCTCGACCAGTCGACAATTTAACTTTCACGCTTTTTTCATTTGTTAACTCGGTTTTTAACTTTTGACAGGTTGATACTGTGTATACAAAATCAATAGAAGAACTTGTTTACGCGGTTGTTGTACTAACGGGAGGTAATATTTTGCTTCAACCAATGAATTCATTAGAGAGGCAAATTAAAGCAGGCTGAGGCAAACCACGTAAATATATTTACAATCATGTAAATTCCATACACCATCACGGAACTATTTACATTTTCACAGTTCATCACAAAATAATGCCAGTCGAAGATAAGATGTTCATATATAGAATGATACTTGGATTATAAATATACGAGTATAAATAAGAAATTTACAACCTGTCAAAAAGTTAAACACTTAGCTAACGAATTCGTGCCGAATCGTCAGCTCATCTCGATTCCTCGCTTCCTATTTCTCGCTAGCGTTTGGGCAGCTGTTGTCTATCTCTTAGCAGCTTTTTCAGTCACTGGCTATCCATATCTCGGCCAGTCGGCAGTCGATTTTCGGCTCCTTTTTATTTGTTCTGTGTTTAACTTTCTACATGTCTGTAATATATACATAATCGATATCAATGGAGCAATTTGTTTACGCGAGTGTTGTATTCAAGGGAAGTAATAACTTACTTGTCCAACATTTTGCCTCCAGCAAAAAATATATTGATGAGCCAAATAATAGCAATTATATGAGTATGAATAGGGTGATTACATGTCAGGGATGAAGAAGATATTAATTCCATCGGGCTTAACAATAAGAATTTAATTAAGAAAAAGGGCAATATTTCTTTCTAGTGCACTTAGACCTACCTTTTCTCAAAACAAAAATTCTAAATTAAATAGACCTTATAGCAACCGCAACACGAAACCAAAAACAGGACAAAACATATTATATTCATCTCCGACCTTTTTATGTACAGACCTGCCGAAAGTTCAACACATTAAATTAATGCCGAATCGTTGGCTCACCTCGACCCCTCGTAACATATATCCCGACAGCGTTTAGACAGTTGTAATCTAGCTCTCGGCAGCTTCTTCGGTCACTAGCTATCCATATCTCGGCCAGTCGGCAGCCGAAGTTAGACTCCATTTTGTTTGCCCAGGGTTTAACTTTGTACAAGTACATACTGAATATACATAATCAATAGAATGTTATAGTATTAAAGGGAGATAATAACTTACTTGTCCAACATTTTGCCTCGAGCAATGAATCTATTGATGAGGCAATTGGTCGCAATTATATGAGCATGAAGAGGGTGATCACATGTCATGGATGAAGAAGAGAATAATTGATTATATCTGGCTCAACAATAAGAATTTAATCGAGAAAAAATGCAATATTTCTTTCTAGTGCACTTGGGCCTACCCTTTTTCCAAAACAAAAATTCTTAATTAAATAAAACTTATAGCAACCGCAACAAGAAACCAATAACAGGACAAAGCATATTATATTCATCCCTGACCTTTTCATGTACAGACCTGCCGAAGGTTCAACACATTAAATTATAATGCCGAATCGGTGGCTGTCCTCGACCCCTTGTTTACTATATCCCGACAGCGTTTCGGCAGCTGTTATCTATCGCTTTCGTTTTTTGTTCACTAGCTATCCATATCTCGGGCAGTCAGCAGCCGAAGTTAGGCTCCATTTTGTTTGCTCATAGTTTAACTTTCGACAGGTATATACTGAATATACAGAATCAATAGAAAATTATAGAATTGAAGGGAGATAATAACTAACGTGTCCAATATTTTGCCTCAAGCAATGAATCTATTGCTGAGGCAATTGGTGACAATTGTATGAATATCAATAGGATGATTACATGTCATGGATGAAGAAGAGATTAATTGATTCCATCTGACTCAACAATAAGAACTTTATCGAGAAAAGAGGCAATATTTCTTTCTAGTGCACTTAGGCTTAACATTTCAAAACAAAAATTCTAAAGTAAAAAGAACTTATAGCAACCGTAACACGAAACCAAAAACAGGACAAAACATATTATATTCATCCCTGACCTTTTCATGTACAGACCTGTCGAAGGTTCAACACCAGTACCGTAACTACCTATGAGGCAACCGAGGCAACTGCCTCGGTAAAACTTTTTCGCAGAAGTTATATTTTGAAAGAGAGAGAGAGAGAGAGAGACCCGACGGTCGTCATTTTTGCCGGGATGTGATTGGGTTGCAATCATTCCAAGTGTTAATAAGAAATTCCTTCAACTTGTGACAGTTTACATGAAACTGAGCTGAAAAAAGAAACTAGTTTTGATATACCCGAAAAATATCAAAATTGGAAGGTGACTTGGGTGTAACTGTTAAGGAGAAATTTGAAACACAGTATATTACATAAAAGATCGGAATCCGCGGAACCCTTAAATGATGATGAGCGTACTTCATTGTGTCCGCCCAGTAAAAGTTACAAAAACATGACCAAGGCAAGCGTTTCAGTTGTGACTGGCAAAGTTCATCCCAATGGATACGATAATCCCCAAATATGGATGGGGCTTTTGTGCATATTCATTTAGTTCAGGATCTAGAAATAAAAGGTTAACATCGAAACCCTTTAAGGACTGAACAAATGCTATGGGTGAACAAAGGGTTAAAGAGCCATGAAAGAAGGGAAAAACATCAAAAAGCCAAAGACCAGTCATCAAACTTTTTATTGCGAGTTGACAAAGGGATACTATGTTGGTACTGTATTTCGATTGGTCTTCACTTCTTGCCTCGGTTTATTTAAGGGTCTAGTTACGGTACTGAACACATTAAATTATAATGCCGAATCGGTGGCTCTCCTCGACCCCTTGTTTACTATATCCCGACAGCGTTTCGGCAGCTGTTATCTATCTCTTTCGTTTTTCGTTCACTAGTTATCCATATCTCGGCCAGTCGGCAGCCGAAGTTCTCCATTTTGTTTGCTCATAATTTAACTTTCGACAGGCACATATTGAATTTACATAATCAATAGAGGATTATAGTATTGAAGGGAGATAATAACTTACTTGTTCAATATTTTGCCTCAAGCAATGAATCTATTGCTGAGGCAATTGGTGACAATTATATGAATATCAATAGGGTGATTACATGTCATGGATGAAGAAGAGATTAATTGATTCCATCTGACTCAACAATAAGAATTTAATCGAGAATGGAGGGGTTATTTCTTTCTAGTGCACCTACCTTTTTCTCAAAACAAAAATTCTTGTTTGAGGTTGTTAATAAAATATAGGAACCATTGTAATTCTTTACAATTTTGTACTTGATAACAACTAAACGCAACAATGAACACGAAACAAAAAGTAAAGAAACAATGCAATTTTTGTAAATGATTTAGATGTTAAACATATTGGTTGATTGAATGTTGCTTAACGTTGCATCAGCAATTTTTTCAGATATTCGTGACGAGAACTATTTTATTAATGGCTATGGATTAATCTATGAACAAGTTTGTGGATGCATGTGAAGTGCGAGTGTGTTGTATTTGGTCTGCATTGTACTAGCGCGCACTCAGCTGGGCGACTTTAAGGTGTTAGCTCACAGAGTCAGTGCGCCGCAGACAAGCGTACCACTCCCCCAATCCATTATACTGATACAAGGTAAACCAGTGAAGGCCAGCGGCATGTGGTCTGAGCGGGACTCGAACTCACAGCGATGAGAGACGAGACCCTGGATTTGTAAACTGACGTCTTATTCATCAGACCACCGCCGCCTCACGTTAAACATAGAGAAAAATTTAGTTGGCCTAAAGAAGCGTGATAGATTCATAGAGTTCAATTTACAAATCGTATCAGACGGTATGCACAGCACATAAGTAATCGCATTAGTTACATAATATCATTTATAACGCAGTGACACGACAAACTTAGAATCCTGGCTTTAACAGATTAAATTATTGTCCTTAATGTGATGTTACCGAAGAACAAAATCGATTCTTTTTAATCATTAGATTCAATTTGTCGCTTTTTCTCTTCTTTTATTCAATCTTCTTTCTGTTGTACTTTTTTAATTCATTTTTTTTACGTTTGCTTCTTTTTACCTTAAATGCTGTGAGATTCTTTGGTTTTTGCTCTATAAATCACAGGTTCAAATTAGTGTTTGTCTTTTTAAGTTTTTATTTAATTTATTTTCCTCCAAATTTATTTTTAATTTTCTGTATGTTGCCATAAATGTTATGTCATTTCTTTGTTGCATGCCTTTTTATCTTAATACGAGGTTCAAATTAGTGTTTGTTTTTGTAATTTTTTATTTAATTTATTTTTCTGCTCATTTATTTTAATTGTTTTCTACATTTGCTCTTTTTACCAAAATGTTATGTTATTTCATTGTTACATTGCTATTCATTTTTAATACGAGGTTCAAATCTGTGTTTGTGTTTTTTCTTTGCTATCTATTTTTTTAAAGATTTATTTTTCATTATTTTTATATTGTATTTTTTATTCATTAAATTCTATTTTCAAGTCTTTTGCTTCTTTTACCATGGGACCACTGCGGTAACGCAGTTGGTAGAATGCTCGCTCCATAAATGGAAGGTCGTAGTTTCTTACCCATTGGGTCTGACCCAAGACATGAAAGTAGCTTGTTTTTTCGGCAAGCACTCGGCATTCCTAAACTAAAATAACGGCTCTTGCGGATGAGAACTTAAAATAAACAGGTCCCTTGTCACGGTAGGCATGACACGATAAACAACCTTGCTGTATAATGCACAGGCAAATTTCCTGCACCTTTACCAATAGCTAGCGACGACTCGATATATTAAGTGGCATAGTCCTGACTGGAACTTTAAGACTGTAACTCAACTCTCAACTCTTTTTACAATGGTTGTTTATTGTTTCGTGTACTTTCTTGGTTTCATTGGCTAGTGCTATAGTTTCTACACTTGTCCCCGAGTTTAGTATATATATTACGTGAAACCATTTGATGTCATGGCGTTGTATTTGCGCCGTTTTCGTGAACACTTCGATCCACTAAAAGTTTCGAATTCCACTTGAGTCAGATTCTAGTTGAAGTTTGTCAGTTAGCTTGTCGATGGTCGGTGTTTTCTCGGAGCACTGCGGTTTTCCTTAACTATATATCTCTGAACTGACTGTCTCGATTTATATGAAAAAAGTCCTGACTGGGGCTTAAAATTCCATTACTCCAAAGTATTTATTCCCTTAGCCTAAACGTTTGCGCAAAATGATTTTTTTAATATTCTCATAACCAATAAATATTATGCAGTGATGAAAATTAATAAAATAAAAAAATAATACAAATATTAATTTTGTTTGTTTAGCCAAATCGTGCCTTAATAGATATTGATTTTTACGCAACAATGATGATGTTTAATTTATCGCTAACGGTACAGACCTGTCGAAAATTTAACACTGGGCTCACGAAAAGGTGTAGAAACTCGGCTGCCGAATTGCCGAGATATGGATAGCTAGAAGCCGACAAAAGTGGTCGATATATAGATATCAGCCGTCGAAAAAACTGCCGAGATACACATGTGGCTAACGAGGGACCGAAATAGACTGTCGGTTTGGCACAAATTCCTTAGCTTAATGTTAAACTTTGGACAGGTCTTTGCTGTATCTAAATATTAATCTGAATGTCATAATAGGGTTTTTATTATATAGATGAACAACATTGACCTGTGTGATTGACCTTGAAGTTGAAAAAAAATATTATAGACCATTGCATTAATGTTTAGGGGAAAAGTGTGTTTATATCAAGTTATCTACATCATGAGAAGCGTGTATCATTAATATCTTATCTAATCCTAATTCCTGTATTTTGTGGACCATAATACATGTATATGCATATTCCAAAACAAAGTTCAAGCTGACAGGTCAATGTTGTTTGTCTATACATATTATCACGATTGAATCTTGTGTTTTTTATTTACACAACAAAAATGTTCATTATAGTATGAAATCTGTGTTGATCAGTCTTCTGTTGATGCGACCTGATGACATTGGTGGATAAAATACACGACGGTTTTATTATTTTTTCTAAAAGCATTAAAGAAAACACATATTTTCTTTCTTCGGCCTAACCCTATTACAGGAAACACATAATTTCGTTCTTTGGCCTACGCCTAATAGAGAACACACATATTTTCGTTCTTTGGCCGAAGCCTAGACATTTGCAACCGAAAACAAATGACTAAGCCACGACCAACATAATAAGAACACATGGCAGAAAACAATGACAAAAGTCCAAAATCAGATAAACGAGAAAAGGACACATTGGGACTACTAACTATAAAACTCACAGCTTTAGACATGTACTGAAGTACAGAACTATATACAACAATCACCAAAACATTGAAGAGTTCTGTTAAAACACTTCTAAAAGTATAAAGCCGTGTTTCTTTGACATTTTTGTCCGTGTTTATTTATTTATTTATTTTATTTATTTATTTATTATTGTTGCAATTAAAATACCATAGATAAGTTGTAAACAATTGGGTTTTTAAATATTGTTAAATTCTTCAAAAATGATTATCAACAAGCAAATCCGATGAATTAGGCTTTTGTTCGAAGGGCCATAACTCCCAAGAAAATTATCAAACCAACTCAGGTTAATGATATGCGCATTTCCTATCGATCAATGTTGATGCTTTTCATCATGATTTCTGATACAGTAAAATCTGTGTATAAAGGCCACCTAAGGGAACCAGTAACAGTGGCCTTTATGGGCAGGTGGCCTTTATATACAGGTTCAAATAATTGTGAACATCTGGGATACAATGTCACAGGCCTTTATAAGCAGGTGGCCCTTATATAAAGGTGGTCATTAAGGCAATTTGAACTGTACAGTGCTTCATGGTTTTGACTAATTACACACGACAAAAAATGTCAGGACTGTTGGTCGGTAGTTCGAATTTAATATCCCTCTCTTTCTCCGATTTTTAAGTGCTCCATAGTTTTGGCTAATTCCTCCGTACTTAAGACCACTGCAAAGTTGAACGCAATTCCAAGATTTGAAGCCGTAAAAGTGAAACGCTGTATTTTTTTTAAAACGTATTACTACGATTTCCCAGAAATTGCACCGTTTCCCCTCTGTCTTAACACCATTTAATAAGTGCTTTAACTTCGGTTTTAATATGATTATGCAGTACAAATTAAAACTTTTTAGTGTGGGAAAATTATAAGAAGTAACAAGTAGCATTATAATATGGAGACGTGTTTCTTAAACATTATTAGAATTATTTGATTATCTGTAGACAAATTCACAAGGAACTTAATGATTTGCAGTACAGACCTGTCGAAAGGTTAAAAATGAAATAACGAAAAGGAGTCGAAGCTTAGCTGCTGAGAATTGAGTTGAGTTGAGTAATGGTGTTTAACGTCCCAGTCAAGAATATTTGACTGATAACGAGACGTCGCCAGCTATAGACGATGTTACAGAAATTTTGCCTGTGTGTTGCGCTGATGACATTATCAGAGTTCTTTATCGTGCCACGCCTACAGTGCCACGGGACCTCGTTTATTTTAAGTTCCCATCCTGGCAATAAGCCGAGGTATGGATTCCGAAAAAGCTGTCAAAACAAAGATAGCTGTCGAAAAGCTGCTAAGATGGAGCTAGCCAGTGAGCTAGGCCTGTTTCACTAGTGTTGGCTTAGTGTTTAACATGTCTGTACTGTAGCTAACGAAAAGGATTTGAATGTCAGCTGTCGAGTGGCCAAAATATGGATAGCTAGTGACCGAAAAACTTGCCAAGATAAAAAAATGATGTAGTTAACGAGGGAGTCAGACGTGTTACACTAATGTTAGCTTAGTGTTAGCTTAGTTAAGTCTGTACTGTAGGTAACGAAAAGGCGTCGAAGGTCAGCTGTCGAGTGGCCAAGATGTGGATAGCAAGTGCCCGAAAAAATCTGCTTAGGGGCTTAGATAAGCTGCCGATTCGATACTAATTCGTCAACTTCATTAGTGTTAACTTTTCGACAGGTTTGTACCGAAGGTATTCAAAAGGTCGGTTTTAATTCGATCAAGCAGTACAGATGTGTACTGTCTCTAAATTATGGGGAGTCAAAAAACATGTAACGTCATAGAGTAGACTGGCTTCTAAAACTTCAATATAATTATCTATAGACAAAAGACACAGGAGACTCAATGATTTATTTTAAGGCCATGCTAAATTAATTTGTAGTTTATCAGACTTGCTTTATCAGACTTGCCGACCTCTAAAATTTACAAAAAGCAGAAAAATAAGTTATTCCAGTTTCAAGTTTTTCGACCCACCAAATTTCCATTCCAAGTTCTGCCCAAGAGAAATTGCCATGATATAGAACCGTAGTTTCTACATTAAACCGATGCTCCGTGTCATGACAGGCATGGCACGTGAAAAAGCCTTCCCTGCACATTGCCCTGAGCGCATTGCAAAGGTAATAAATTCCTGCCTCTTCAATTCACCTATAGATGTTGACGTCTCGATGTAAGTGAAATATTCTTGATTAGTACGTAAAACCCTAATCAATCAACTAATCTCTTTTTTCTTCTTTTTTCTTTTTGTCTACACAAACCGTAAAAATGAAAATTTTATATGGTGTAGCCTAAACCAAATTGACGAAAACAACATGTGATATCTGACCTTTTCGTGATATTTTAAGAAAGTACTTTATGAGGCTCTTGCGTATACTTTACTAATACAATATAGACGGCCACCGTCTTTTGTTTACGTCATTATACGTAGCCAACATTTAAAAAAGTCCAGGCAAATTAAATTATGCAATTTAAGGCAGACCAAACACACATAACCATCCATATGTACAAAGAACCCTTTGAGATTTTAACTTTTTTATATATTTTTGAAACAACAATATAAGGTTATATAAATAAAATAATAAATGTGAATTCACCTCAATATTTGTTTCGAAATTGTAAAAACACACAAAGCCATAACAGTCATTAAAAACTATATTAATTGCATTTAAAATGCATTTTCTGCATTCTAATTAGATTTTTTCTAAGGACACATTTCGCTTATGGAACTTCAGATATACCAAAAACAAACACAAATGTTGCATATTTGAACAATGGCAAAGCAAGATGAAAACTTTTAAGCTGACAAATTAAATAAAAGACGCACGCGAACTTCCACCAGGAAAATGAGGCCGGGTGCTCCGGAAGGGTAAATGCTCCCTGTTTAGTTAGCTACACCTGTTAAGTCTGTGATCAAAATTGAGAATGAAAGGAACATGTGCTGCTGAGAGATAGATTGCAACTGTCAAAAAATTGCCGGTATTGTGTCACAAGTTCGGAGATTTTCTTCTAAAAATTACGACACAGCACCTGTCGAAAGTTAAGCAATGAGTTAACTAAAAGTTCAGCTGTCTAGTAGCCGAGATTTGGTAAGCTAATGGCCCCAATAAGCTGCCAAGTGATAGATAGTAGATGCCGAAAAGCTGTCGAGATAGGCATACATGTGCTGCCTTTTCTGTACTCATATGTCACCTTGTTGATAAAATTCCGACATGTCTCTACTGTGCGTAATACCATGCTAAGAAATTACTTTTCCCAGCTGACTTCAATTTCCACTGGGAATAATACAGACAAATACTGCGTGTGTATAATGTAATTTATGCCATTTAATCAAATTGAGAACTGTTTTAAGGAAATGTCTAAGACATAAATTCCAATACATGCGATGACATTCCAACGGTCTTGGTGTTTCACCATATAAAGTGTACTATAGGCAATCTCAAAACCATAAATTGAAAGATATTTGCCATGGAATTGAAAAAAATAAGTCAGTATTGTCAGGCAATACATAGTACTCTTCCCTTAATTGTTACTATGCAAAATTTAAGTTAAAAATAGCTAAGTTTAACCACCAACACACGCAATTCCTTAAAAAGTAAAAAAAAAAAATAAAATTTCTAATCACATGCGTACCTTTGGTATTTGTACAGTTAAAAAACTAGCAATTTCAAGCAAAGAAATAACTTTTCCCAGTTGACTTCAATTTTCACATGACATAATACAGACACATTGTCCGTGTGTATAATTTAATCAAAATTTAGAACTGTTTGAAGGAAATGTCTAAGACAGATATTCCAACACATGTATACACGAGATGACAATCCAACGACCTTGTGTGTTTCATCATTTAGAGTGTATTATAGACAATCTCAAAACCATAAATTGAAATCAAAAACAAACATACTAATCCATGTCCGAATCACAATCCAGAAGCAAAGTAAAAACTTTGGAACTGACAAGTTAGGTAAGACACGTGAACCTCCACCAGGGAAGAGAGGCCGGATGCTCCGGAAGGGTAAGTACCTCCAATTTAGCTAGCTACACCGCCACGCGTGTAAAGATATTTGGAAGTGAAAATAAGTCAGTGTTGTAGGCAATGCATAGGACCCACCGTTAATTGCCAGTATGCAAAATTTAATTAAAAAAATCGCTAAGTTTAACAACCAGTATTTGCTATTCCTTAAAAGTAAAAAAAAAATGTTAAAATTCCTGATCACATGCATGCCTTTAGTATTTGCTCATTTAAACAACTAGCAATTCCATGCAAAGAAATTACTTTGCCCAGCTGACTTCAATTTCCACAGGATATAAAACAAATTGTCCGTGTGTATAATTTAATCAAAATTTAGAACTGTTTGAAGGAAATGTCTAAGGCAAAAATTCCAATACATGCGATGACATTTCAACGATCTTGGTGTTTCACAATATAAAGTGTACTATAGGCAATCTGAAAACCACAAATTGAAAAATATATGGAAGTGAAAATTAAGTCAGTATTGGCAGACAATACATAGTACTCCTCCGTTAATTGCTGATATGCAAAATTTAATTTAAAATTGCTAAGTTTAACAACCACATGCAATTCCTTAAAAACTAAAAAAAAATTCCTGATCACATGCGTACCTTTGGTATTTGCTCATTTGAAATGAACAAGAAGCTTTTCCCTGCTGACTTCAATTTCCACAGGACATAATGCAGACAAATTGCCCGTGTGTATAATTTAATCAATTTTAGAACTGTTTGAAGGAAATGTCTAAGACAGAAATTCCAATACATGAGATGAAAAACCAACGACCTTGATGTTCCTTCATATCAGGTGTACTATAGGCAAAACACAAATTGAAAGATATGCGGAAGTGAAAAATAAGTCAGTGTTGTGGGCAATACATAGTCCCCCTCTTTAATTGGTGGTAGGCAAAATTTAATTTATAAATAGCTAAGTGGAACAACCAGTACGTGCAATTCCTTAAAAGTTAAAAAAAATAGAATTCCTGATCACATGCATACCTTTTGTATTTGCTCATTTGAACAATTGAAACTAGCAAGTCTAAGCAAAGAAATAACTTTTCCCAGGTGACTTTAATTTTCACGGGACATAATACAGGCGAAATGTCCGTGTGTATAATTTAATCAAATTTAGAACTGTTTGAAGGAAATGTCGGAGACAGAAATTCAATTACATGCACATGCGATGAAAATCCAACGTCCTAGGTGTTTCAGCATAATTATAATAATATAAAGTGTACTATAGACAATATCAAAACCACAAACTGAAAGAAATTTGGAACTGAAAAATAAGTCTCGACAGGTCTGTTCTATAGAGATACAATAATGCAAACGAACTCTCATCTGATATCTAGGGAATCCACTCTTTGTTCACATCTGATTTTTCTCCTACCTATCTTTCAGCATTTTTTTACCAAAAGCTATCGATATCTTGGTCATTCGGCAAACCGAGCTTTTACTTCTTTTCGCTTGTTCGGTGTTCAGGTGTGTTAACACTGATCCGAAAAATTGAGCGAACTCTCGGTTGATCAGAGCAAACTCTCGGATGATCTTAGGGAACTCTCGGATAGTCTAATCATGAGGGAATCAGGCTTTGTCCACTTTTCATTTCTACCGTCACCACTTTAATTTGTGATGGTGTCTGTGCCGCAGGAATATACATGTAGAAAATTGGTCTATATTTTTGTTTTTTACAGATTTGAGCTGGATAGTATACTTTGATTTGGATACGAACATAAAAACTGTAAGTAAAATTAATTTTGATTATTTAATATAAAAAGAAAAAGTTGGTTAATTAAGTTGAACAGAACATACAACATGTTACATTATTTATATACAAAAAACTGTATGTTATGATTGTATGATTTTGGCACGAGGTTAAATGTAAATTGCCTCCCTTGAATATGACGTCACTTGGACGTCACAACCATGTGGTTAGCACAGTAGGAATGCGACCATGATACTGTATAGTCGCATATAAATGAATATATATATGTTTGAACAAAGCCTTCAATATTATTACATAACAGAGCTAGATATAACTAACGAAGATATCTGCCGATTCGGCACTAAACTATAATCAATATTACTAAAACCTCATTTATAGATATTGTAGCCACAAAAATATAACACTTCATGGATCAAATGCCTTTTATCTACCTAATGTGAAGGCCTCCACCAATGTAAAATGCAAATGTAAAACATTACAACAAATTAAACATCACAAATACACACTGTTGATAAAACTCAAAACAAACAAAAAACACATTAGTGTATGTAAAACCCACAAAGATTCTAGTGGCATCATTTTATTAGGATGTTAACTAATGTACAATGGTGTCTGCTCAAAATCTTATTTCAGAGAGTCTGCACACTCCGTAAAATGTTTTATTTCATTCCAAATTTAAAGAATTCTATGTCCAACAACTGCACCTTTTTATCCTTTTCGGCTTTTGAATCTTACACGGAGTATGCAGACATTTTGAAACAAGTAGAGACCGTCATTGTACATTGGGTCATTTATTAATAAGTTGGTATAACTAGAAAAAATTATGCATCTTTTTAAATGTAGCCAAATTTCTGAAAAATGGGGTTTTAGTAATATTGAATATGGTTTAATAAGTTATTATAGTGTTTAACTTTCGACAGGCTTGTACTGTTCATGTTTCTGTTCGATCAATAACATTTTACATAAGTGGACAATTAATGAAGATGTGGACGGTGATTACAGCAGGGGTCTGTGATTACTCCGGATTTGTTATGTGATATTGACACTGGAAGCAGCGGGGAACTCTGAAGACATTGGCTTTGATTAAGAGGATTATTTTTACCAATTAGACTTAAATACACCATATTCTATTACTGTGTATGTAATTGCATCAGTATTAAATGAAAGATGAGCGGTTATTTAGGCTAATAGTGGAAACAATAATAAGTGTTTATTTGAAAAATGATAGCTTCCTAGAGACAGCTAAATTACTTTAAAATTGCGGTAGAGAACTAACAATTGTCCTAAGCGCACTGCAAAGGTCACTGCACCTATACATTTGATGACATCTCGATATAAGTGAAATATTATTGACTGGGACGTTCATACCATTCAATCAATCAATCAATTAATCTTCTTTACCAAGGTTTTTTCGACCAGGCACATAGTGATTTTCAACTAGTTAACCAACATAACAATACACATTACCAACTTATAATATTTATAATATTCTTTCGTTCTGATAAGAACGCATATAGATATCGGGGTTAATAACAAATTACAGTTACAGTACAGACCTGTCAAAAGTTTAATACTAAAGCAACACATTGGTACCGAATTGGATGCTTAAACTACAGTACAGACCTGTCAAAAATTAGACATTAAAACGACAAATTTATGCCAAATCGGTAGCTCATCATAGAATCTCGTTTCTCGATAGATATTTGTCAGCAGATATCTTTCGGCAGCTTTTCTGTCACTAGCTATCAATATTTCGGCCATTTGGCAGCCGAGCTTTAGTTCCATTTTTTAAGTGCAGTGTTAAACTTTGGACAGGTCTGTACTGTGTATTATTCTGCTTGTAATTCTTCGCCATTCCTGTACATAGAAAAAAAAAACTAATGATCTTCTTGCGCTATCTAAATTTGTCACATCAATTGGATAATATACATAAAACATACGAAATAATAAATAATACTGTACCGACCTGTCGAAAATTTAACACTGAGCTAAAGAACAAGTGCCACATTTGTAGCTCATCTCGACTCATCGTTAACTGTATGTATATATCTCGACAGCTTTTTGCAACTGCTACCTATCTCTAAGCAGCTTTTAACCACTTACTATTCATATATTAGCCAATCACCAGCCGAGCCTCAAGTTCTTTATCTCAGTGTACGTGTTAAAATTTCGACAGGTCTGTCGTATTTGTCGATTTAACAAGGAATAATAAATAACCTTCGTTACTAAAACTACCGGTATGAATAAAATCCATCTTTATTGTATGACAAGAATATGCTGACGTTACATACGTATGTACGGTGCAGACCTGTCGAAAGTTTAACACTCAGCTAAAGAAAAAAGTTTAAACTCGGCTGCTTAGTGGCGTAGATATGTGGAACTAGCTGAACAAAAGTAGTCAAAGTTAAGATGCTGGGTGACCGAGAATTGTATAGCTATGACCGAAAAAGCTTGCAAGAGATATATAAAACAGCTTCCGAAAAGTTGCCATGATATAGCTAACGAAAGACATGCGTTTGACTATAGGTAATCCAAAAAAATGAATAGAAACAATAAATGATCGTCTCTGATATTGATCAAACTGACTCTTTTGTTCCCAATATCAGCTAGATTCTGATCAACAAAACAGTTTTCCAAACCTACCGTCCTGAAATAATTTTTAAACTTTTGTAAACACATGCCTATACATATCTTAAATTTCGTGGTTATTTAATCACCAACTAAATTATTCCACTTAGGTAGTTAATTTCGGGATGTTGGATAAAACGTAAGTACAGAACAGACCTGTCGAAAGCTTATGACCAAGCTAACGAGTTCATTAGTGCCAAATCGGTTCTGATCTGAGACCTTCCTAAATTTTATCTCGGCAGATGCATGGTCACTTCCTATCCATGGCCATATCGCGGCCGATCGGCAGCAGAGCTTCGAATCTTCTTCCTCGGCTCACTGTTAAACTTTCGACAGGTCTGTACTGTACTTGTACCAAGCTTTCGTCCTTCAATATACAAACCGAGCAACTTCTATCACACTAATTGGTATTCGTGCTTAGTTCATGGCCGGAAATGTTCTCTATAAGCTCGCAATTAAGACAACATCGTTGGAGTTCCATATTGCTGAAATTCATTCTTTTATTGGGTATACTAATTCAAGTAAACAGTACCGAACTGTCGAAAGTTTAACACTGAGCTGAAGAAAAAGAGTCCAAACTCTGCTTCTGAGTGGCCTATATATGGATAGATAATGACAAAATATCTGCCGAGAAATAGATAGCAGCTTCCGATATACAGATAGAGAGGGACCTAGACTATAAGCTGCTGATTCGGCATTAATTAACCCGTTAGCTAAGTGTTGAATTTTCGACCGACAGGGCTGTACTGTATAGAAACGTAATGTTGATTTCCTTGTCAATTTTTTATTGTGGTGTGTGTGTATCATTTATATGTAAATATATGATAATCATATTTGGTGCTGTATGAAGCGTTCATACAATCATGTAATATATTGATGGACCTATCCTATAGTACAAACAGTCGTAAGATTAACACTCAGCTGACGAAAAGGAGTCAAAACTCTGCTGTCGAGTTGTCGAGGTATGGATAGCTAGTGGTTAAAACAGCTGCATAAAGGGATATTGGTGGCAGCTGCAAAACAAACCTGTCAAGATATAGCTAAATGAGGCGCGAACTGAAACTTGAAATTCCTAAAAATGAAATACTCCCTCATGCAAAGTTATTTCCTAAGCTGAATTTGGTAAAATATATTTTTGGTCCTTTTGGTTTCGTTTCAACATCTTGAAAACATTTTTGGTTTTCATAATTTTGGGCCGAGCACTACTGGTGAGGTATTACGAAACGACCGGCCGTCTAGTGCTGTAAAATTAAAACTGGTGTAATTTTATTCCGATATGATTATTTTTTGGCTCTGACATTTTTTCAGATTCTTTTCAATCCGACATCTATATAAATAGTTGTCTTTTATTACGCAGTTATTGATTTCGGTGTTACATGTGTCCAAGACATAATTGTATCATAGAATCCCAGTGTAATAACAACAATTAGATTTGCGTTTTGTTTCCGGGATTGTATTGATAATGACCTTTGATGTAGTTAGTCATTTGGAGGCTCAGAATTACCTCAAGAATTGTTCTTAAATTCCAAAAGCCTCCTAGGAGTTGACTATTGATATTTTTTTACGCATTTGGTTTCTAAAAATCTCTTTTGACATTATTTTCATCGTTCTTAAATTCCAACAGCCTCCCAGGAGTCGAGTATTGATATTTTTTGACGCAGTTGTTATCTAAAAATCTCTTTTGACATCATTGTTTGTAAACTATCAGATATTTGATTTTAATGTACAGTGCAGACCTGTTGAGAGATTAGCACTTAGAAAACGAATTAGTGCCGAATCACCACCTCATTTCGGCCTCTCGATAACTATATCTCACTAGTATTTCGTCAGTTTTAACTCATCCCTCGGTAGTTTTTCAGTAACTTGCTATCTATATCTCTTCTATTTGGAATCCGAACTTTGACTCCTTTTTGTTCACTCAGGATTTATCTGTCGACAGGTCTTTGCAACAACTAGCCATATAAACACCACAAAGATGGAAAGATCACATTGCAACAGTCGGACAAAGCTCAAAATCTAGAATGAAAAACAAAACATACCTACCCATGTCCAAATCACAATCCCAAAACAAAGCGGTAAAACCTTGAAACTAGCAAATTAGGTTAAACACGTAAACTTTCACCAGGGAAGTGACGACGGGTGCTCCGGAAGGGTAAGCACCTCCTGTTTAGCTAGCTACACCCGCCACATATGCAATCAAAATTAGAATTAAAGGAAAAAGAAGTATGAGACGTCAAATATATCCATGTTGATTTAATATATAACACTATTATTTTGAAATATAAATTTATAAAAAAAATTCTTTGCTGGATTCCCCATCAATAAAATTCGTCGTTCTTATGTTACCTTTGTTCCTATCTAAACATACGGAAGTTATATACACTTCCTGAGAACACGACCTCATTTTTATGTTTATATTTTTAAGATGTTGTTTGGTGGTTTGAAATATGATTCTGGTCTGTCAAACGATCTTCATTTTTTAAATTTAGCGTGTTAGTATTGCCTTGGGCGAATTTGGTCAAAAACAATTTATTCCTTTTTTCATTTCAATATCTTAAAAAGAGTTCCACAATTTTCGCCTGAGCACTAGTGATGATGCATTATATTCTAAAACGCCTTTCTAGTGCTGCGAAAAAATTAGTTTTCGTAATAATTTCAGACTAACAATTGTAAAACAAATCACGATAGAATTATTTAGTAACCATCCTTTGCTGATGCAGTCCAAACCTGTCGAAAAATAAACATGAAACTAATGAAAAAGAGTCGAAACTCGACTGTAATATGACTGAGAAATTGAAAACTATTGTCAAAAAACTGCCGACAGATAGGTAGCAATTGCCAAAAACACTATCGAAAATAAGCTGACGGGGGACCTAGTTTAGCCTATTGCTAAACTTTTGACAGGTTTACTGAATAAAGTTTAATAACCATTCTCTAGAGATTCATTAAATGTCTACCTTATGATCTCTTTACATGGTATAAATATAGACTAATTCGAGTAGGCATTGTTACATAACGAATTCCATTATTACATCTGAAGATAACATTGGGACCACTATTTGCACAAGACGTAACACGGAAAGGAACTATTTAATTGATTATCACTTCAATCTGTCGAAATGGCATTTAGACCTAGACGGTGACAGGTACTGTTATCCACGTGCAGGTGCTTTAAGACCACTACACTCGATTTATTGAATTGTCTAAATCACTTTGGCTGGTATAAATGAGTTTGAAGTACTAATATTAAGTAGGCTCACTATGTTCCATATTGTTTGTTGAATAATGACGTTTTGCATCCCTGTTAAGAACCTATTCTCTAATGTCGAGGCGGTCAATTCTTGGATGGCCCATGAGTACCCGAGTACATTACTAAATCGCTCCAAGCATACTTTCAAGACTACTCATTATGGGATCTGCCCGAAAGGAATTTGAACCTAGGTGGTGAGAGGCACTGTGATCTATATACGTGTGCTTTAAGATGACCGAGTCACTTTATTATTCCTGATATTGTTATGTTTCTTGATTTTATTTTAATGACAATGATCGGTAAAACAAAGCTTTTTTTTAATTGTAAGGTCTATTTCAAGCAAAATGTTGTAATCATTGAAAAGATAAAATCCCCTCAAACTGTACCACGACCAAAACACTTAGTATTTACTAGTGAGTCCCTAAAGCAATAAATTGTACGAGTAATCAGTGCTCCAAGTATGTTTGACCAAGACCCTAACTCAGAAAAGTGCTCGCTCCGTATGTGGAAGGTCATGGGCTCGAACCCCGGCCTAAGTTTGACCAAGACATAAAAAAGATAGTCTCTGTTCTTTTGGCAAACAATCGGAATTTATAAATGAAAGTCAAGCGGTTCTTCATTACGATGCCGTGTGTCACGGCAGAAATTCCACGTTTAAGAAGCGCCCATGCACATTGACACAGAGCGCACCATAAAGGTCAAATCTATTCTACTCTGTCTGTACCTGTTGGTGTCTCGATATAAGTGGAATATTTCTGACCAGGGCGTAAAACCCCGATCAATTAATCACTTATTTGTATTGGTTTTTAGCGTTACTTATTCTTTGTGTTAATCGGTGTTTTACTATTGAACTTACAAACATATTGTTTACGTCACTTGACACACAATGTCGTAAGAATCACCTGAACCCCATGGATATACTTACGCACGCTGTAGAGTTTCACGTCACAATTACGCGCGAATATGAATGAAATTCCACGAATATCAAAACAAATGCCATGTCAATAATAATTGGTGTGAAAATTCATAAAAAGTTGTTAGTCAATAACAAAAGTATGCAAGCATGTTCCAATCCCAATCCAAAGTAAAAACTGAGAAAGAACATGCACCTTTAGTTCAGCTAGCTACACCTTCAAAATGTGAAATCAAAATAGTGAATACTAAAAATCATGAAGAGTTCTTAATCATTAACAAATGTATCGCCCCATGTTCTAATCCCAATCCAAAATAAAAACTGAGAAAAAACATGCACCTCTGGTTCAGCTAGCTACACCTTCAAAGTCTGAAATCAAAATAGTGAATACTAAAAGTCATGAAGAGTTCTTAATCATTAACAAACGTATTTGTCCATGTTCCAACCCCAATAAAAAACCAAATAAAACTGAGAACGATCAAGCATCTATGGTTCAGCTGGCTACACCTTCAAAGTATGAAATCAAAATAGTGAATACTAAAAGTCATGAAGAGTTCTTAATCATTAACAAACGTATTTGTCCATGTTCCAATCCCAATACCCCCCCCCCCCAAAAAAAAAAAAAAAAAAAAAAAAAAAAACTGAGACAGATCAAGCATCTATGGTTCAGCTAGGTACACCTTTCAAGTGTGAAATTAAAATTGAGAATGTGAAAGAAACACCGAACTATGGGACGTGAATTATCTAGAAAAAGGTTTTGATACAGAGGCATCATATTCATCAATAATATTGGAATAACGGCAATAAAACTAAAATAGTTAAAAAAAATCATTAAGCTTTAATAAAATACATATTGAACAAGAATACAAAGCGCCGTTTTATTAAAATGTCTTACTTATATTAAGGATTTCAAATAACACACTTTTTATGACAACACCATTTGTGATATGTAAAACCTTAAATAGATCCAAGATAATTTTGGATGGACAGACGTAATACTTATCAATATTGTGATGATTGTCATAAAACTAAAACAATTAATATTAAAATGTATTGATCATAAATATAATTTTGTATTCCATTGAAACAAAACCTACCGTCTTATTATTCTATTTTCATTTTTTTTTCTTATTTCAGATTTAAAAAAACAATATTAAGACAACACCCACTATTTGTGATAAATATAACCCCAAATTATATTCAGGATGATGACATCATACTTAAATATATTGCGATGACTGACATATCAAAAAATGAATTAAAACGTTTTACATTAGAGCATCAATAACACACCTCCTTTTATTTACAAAAAATATTTATATTTACAAAAAAAATTAAAGTAAATTTAAACCATTCTTGATAAATAAAACTGTTTATATATCAATATTAGGATGATGGCCATATAACACACAAAAAATAATGAAATCAAATTCATTAAACATTATTACGTCAGATTAAAAAAGTGAGACCACATAATTCTTGATAAAGAAAACCTGACCTTCCCATGTATTTGTAACACTAAAGAAGTAAGAACGAGTTTAACGAGAATATTGCGAAGAAGGCCATAAAATAAAACAAAAAATGGATAAAAAATAATTAAGCATGAATATGAATAGAATTACATATTACATTAGATCTTTCATAACACACCCAGTTTTTTTTTACGAAAAACTATTTATATTTAGGATTTTAAAAAATATAATTAAATCGCACTATTCTTGATAAAGAAAACACCCTCGATATAGCAATAAAAATAGATAAATAAAAAAATAAAATGAATTTCATTACACATGAATAAAGCAGTAAGTAATATTACGTCAGATTTAAAAATAAAAAGTGAAACCAGACAATCTTGATAAAAGTAAATCTGACCTTCCCATGTATTTGGTACACTATAGAATTAAGGATGAGCTTTACGGCAACTATTATTTTGCGTGTTATTCCATTGCCTACACTTATAAATTATTGAAATTACCCCACGCGGTTTCCTAATAAAGGCTAAAAACCATCCTCTAGAAATTAACTGATAAAAACATTGATGATATCTGCATATAGTATGAATAGAAAGACAGATAAGGTAAAAACACCACACACCGACTTATTTTTTATTTACAAGATCTATTCTTATTTCAGGTTTTATTGAATTATTCAATTAATAGCCTTATTTGTTATTTATTTACAATAAAAATACAATGTATTCTTAATTAAAGACATTTACTATCGGTTCCCGTTACAGATGAGATTGATTATTCGATGTTGTTTATCAAATGTACGTATAGCAAAACAGCGTTATATTGCGTCTTTAATATCTTGCTATAATGCGTCTTTAATATCTTTTTTCCGTCACTTATCGCAATGGTATTTTGAACTCATTGGGTTAATCGCCAAATCAACTGTATAACGCTGAATTTTGACTTAACAAATGATGGCGACAAATTCCGATTTTCTGTATATGGACCAGTATGAATGTAGGTAGATTCAGTAAAATAATTTTCGTCCTTTATCTGCTAATTTTAACTATCTAAAAATGCTTGGATTTCGCAATTTTGGCCCGAGAACTACTAATGTGGAATTTTATTCCGAAATGTCGATCTACTTCAATCTGTAAAATATAAAAAATATGTTAGGAAATAATTAGACATTTACAATTGGTTTCAATTCCGTATCAGATGAGATTGATAGTTAATTATCAATTGTACGTGAAGCAAAACATCGTAACAAGTCCTTATATTTCAATGCCACCTACGACATTGAAGACGAAATAAATATGTAACTGAAAAACATGTACTTTACATCAATCAAAGCAACTAATATTAGTAAAAAAACAATAAATGAAATTGTAATTAGCAGTAATACAAGACAAGGCGAGAAAAACAAACGCCTACTTGCACTTATTGCCGTTTTCGAATATGCGAGTTTAGAGAACATCGTTGTTAAACGAATTACAGTACTCTAATTTTTGTCTAACTTTTATTCCTTATCTTTTTCTTTTGGCGTTGATAACAATCCTTACACGCATTTGTAAAATGAGTAAAATTTATAAAATGTATTTTTATATATAAATTTTATTAACATAATTTACAACATGTATATGTTTTCCATAAAATTACAATTTCATATTTATTTTTTTACTATTATTAATAACAAAAACATAAGTTGGTAATAAAGAGAACTTGTACATTTCAAGGAAGCCATTCAGTGAATAAGACAAAAACATGAAGGTTATAGAAACCAAACCAAACATATCCATCCATGTCAAAATCACAATCCTTATGCAAAGAACAAATGTTCATTTAAGTGGCCAAGGATGCGAGACCAGATGCGTTGGATAGGTAATCACAATCTATTTAGCTAGCTATAATGGTCACGTGTTATCAAAATAGAAAATGAAAGGTACATAAAACTATAGGTTGCAGAATATTTATATTTCAAAAGTTATTATCAACGATATTGTGATGAACCTTATTATACTTAAAAATGAGCCAAAAACTCCAAGATAAATAAATGTTATATCCATGAAAGTAAATATTGATATTTTAATATCTTTTATTAATAAAATTTGTAACATGATATGTTATATATAGAAATAATTTTTAATATTTATTTTATTAATAAAATTTTATGACATGTATATGTTATCCATTAACGTACATGTTTTATATTTATTTTATTGTTTTTATTTTATAACTCAAAAAAGTTCGATAATATACTGTAGTACAAAAGTAATGTATTTCAAGAGAGCTAGTTAAAACACAAAACCAACAAAAATATGGACAGTATATTAATTTAACTCAGTGTTGTACAATCATTCCTTAAATAAGATTTTTTTAACCTATCCTTAAGAATTTTTTTAAACTATCTTTTCAACATTTTCAAAATAATTTTGGTTTCATAATTTTGGTTTCATAATTTTAGTCCAAGCACTACTGATGAGGAATTGTATTCCGAAACGACCGTCTAGTGCTGTAAAATTAAAACTGGAATAATATGTAATTAGAAGTTTAGAAGTTTCACTTTCATTTTAAAACATTTTTATTTAGTTTTGTCAAAAAATTTATAAGTAGTTGCAAAAATGATTACCAAAATTAGCTAAATTTAACTTAAGGAAAATCTTAGTTGAGAATTGACTGTGAAACCGGAGTCAGGACCTTTCTAACTCGGTACACTCTAAGGGTGAGTCCATCATTGATTTCCACTGGTGTTATCAGGCATAAGAGAATCCTTTATGGAATCAAAATACCAGAAATCAAGATCAGATTTATATACTTCAGTTTAAAATTGGATGAAATTTAATGTTGCTATAGTAATGAAAATCTAAATTTAATAAATAAGATACTAGCTCTTGTATTTCACATTGAAGGTACTCTTGTGTTGAAACAGGCTTTCGATGAAACAAGTCAATTAAGTTCCAAATCAATAAAGTAATGTCAGAGCCAGTTTGTAAACTTAGAGTCAGCAATAATAATGCAATAAATGCCTTAATGACTTATTGAATAGGAATTTACATCACAATTTATTTGATAACGGGTGAAGTGAATGTTCTCTCTCTCTCTCTCTCTCTCTCTCTCTCTGTGTGTGTGTGTGTGTGTGTGTGTGTGTGTGTGTGTGTGAGTTACTCTTCATTAGGGTCCTCGCTGGTTACTTGAATTAAATCGTTGGTTTAGATTTGAACCAAACTCGGGTCAGATTCAATTGTGCGCGCGATTTGCCAGTCTCTAATTGTTAGTGGTTTTTCCTAAACTCTTCTGTTTGTTTTACCATCAATGAACCATAACTGTCTCAATTTACAGGAAAACAAATCCATGAAGACCCAAATCAATAAAGTAATATCTGAGCCAGATTGTAAACTTAAGAGTCGACAGTAATAATGCAGTATTAGAAAGCATCTTCCCACAACAACGACAGAAACTGGTCTTATTGTAGGCTTCTTGACGTATTGGGTTAATGGAAATTAACATCACAGTATACAAAGTTTAATGTTCGTTCGTGTGTGTGTGTGTGTGTGTGTGTGTGTGTGTGTGTATATGTCCGAGTGTGTGTGTGTGTGTGTGTGTGTGTGTGTGTGTGTGTCGCCGGCCATGCCCACAATGCTCCGACAATGATCGGCATCACTGTTCCAAAGCAGCGTCACGGCAACTAATGACATTCTAGTGTCTGTGACATCATGTAATGCCACAATTCAGGTTGAGTTTTTATTCTTTTTGCGTGTAAATCAAGCATGCCGGCCATTTGTCGGAACATTGTGTTCATGACCGACAATCCGTCGATTCCTAATCAGTCTATCTTAAAATAAAATTTATAAATGTTTCGTTAAAATAATATGTGTTGATAAGTATTGTTATGTTTTAGTATCTATACGATGGGTAAAGGTACAAACTAACCTGGAAAATAGTACAACAGAATGAAAAATGAATGAAAAATACATGAACTTGAAGTATTTTATTGTTTAAGTATCTATACAATGGGTTAAGATAAATACCAACCTGGAAAATAGTACAATAGAATGAAAAAAGAATGTAAAACACATGAACTTTACTGGTACAAATCCAAGTATTTAAATTGATTTGCCAGTTTTTATTTTACTTTTTGGGTTGTGATTTGGATTTGTATCAGTATTTCCGTGTTTCTTATTAGAATGATATAACACTTGTGTTCACGAATTCAATTACATAATTACATGGATTTGTAAGGCAGATAATACAATTGTGTGTAATCAGTGTTATTAGTGTAGCCGTTGGCTTCTCTCAAGCACACTTTGTACAGCCATTTTTAATTCGTATTCGAAAATAAGTCTAGACAAAAAAGATTATTTATATTTATTGTTAGCTAGGCGAATAACCGTTTAAGATGAATTTTGCTATACACTGCCCTTCATAACATCATACATGTTAAAAAAGTCCTATCATTACTGGCTTAAAATCTTCACAAAATTTAGTTGAAAACATTATTATGTTAAAGCTGATTTTTTTTTCAGCTGAAATAATGTTTTTATCTTGAGAAAGTAATTTTCCCAATTTTTATATTTTCCTCCAAAAATTTCAGAAAATTCCAAGAAAACTTATTTTCAAGAAAAATAACTTTATTACATATTTTTATATCATAAAGTTAAGATAACACTTTTAAATACAAGAAAAAACTTTAATATTTCAATTGTAGGAACAAAATTAGATGTGATGAGTATATTGTAAACCTATTTTGAATATACATTTGTAAAGTTATTTATGAAGGGCAGTGTAGTATAAAGATTTATACAATGTATATATGTTTATTGATATAGCTTATTCAAATAATCCTATTAGACTGTAAAATAATGCGTCTGAATGATGGCTTTATGACTTTTTCTCACAAATTTATAGCAAACTGTATTCAAAAACATACTTATTCATGTCCAAATCACAATCCTTAAGGAAATCAAAAATTTTGAAACTGACAAACTAGGTTAAATTCGCAATATTTCTTTGAAAAGAGTGAGTACCTTATGTTTAGCTAGCTACATCCATCACATGTGTAATCAAATTTAAGAATGAAGAAACATGCAACTTTTGGAAGTTAAATATATCCATGGTGAATCAGACAATTTTGCATCAGATAATTTCACGAGTATTTTCATTTAGAAATGGTCTTGTTTGTTTCATTGTCGTGCCATCGAATGATGATCAGTGCAATTTCGCAAAAGTTTAACTTTTCTTTCTATTTTCTCCCGCGAAATTAAAACAAAATGGAATTTTTCCTGATTTACGATACAGATTATAAGTACAACCTGATCGTAAAACTAGATACATAAACCATAATATGAACACGAAACAACATCCTTAGCAAATGATATGAATAGACAAAAAATAAAGGAAAATCAGATGAAACATTGTTTGGTAACAGGAAAGAGAAAAATGCATGGTCGGATCGGGAATCGAACAGGGGACCTCCCACACTATAGGCGAATGCTTTACTACTAAGCTACCCAGTTACATTAAGCAACATTTTTAACATGTTACATACAACATGTAGACTATTAAGACTATTAAACAAGATTCAAACTAAAATACGTTTTACTCTATCTTTAAACTCCGCAAGCGCGCACACGTGTGTGTTGTTTTATTAAATTTCGATAAGTATTAAAACTATTAAATAGAATTTGCCTCAACATTGTCAATATCTAATCATATTTCCTCAATGACTCGCTACCTATGTTCGATTTGGATCCTAGCCCGAAAAAAGTGTTAGATTACCGTCTAACCTGTCTTAAAGACCACCTCTATATAAGGACCACCTGCCTATAAAGGCCAGTAGAGTTGTATCCCAATTGTTCTTTATTCATACGAGTATTATTTGAACTTGTATATAAAGGCCACCTGCCCATAGAGACCGCTTTTACTGGTTCCCTGGGGTGGCCTTTATAGACAGGTTTGACTGTACTAGCACTTTTGTTTCCTCCACCAATCTAGAACTACCCGCCTCGGTATTTCAGGCTGTGGGCATAAAACTACATTACTCGTTACTATAACAAAAGAATCAATTAATTGTACTACCTTTATCAAACTATGCAACTTAATCATGACAGCTTTTCAGATATGTTTTTATGATCTGGTTCTTTACATAACCATTTCAACAACGCTTAGAAAACTCATGCTGAGAATTAACATAATCTGAATCGGATACTATTTAGAATTTACATCATTGCAGCAACTACTCCGTTACATACAGGTAACGGTAGACAAACCTAACCTGCCTGGTTGATCCATGTCGAGCATTATCATAGCCTGAATCTGAAAAAAATAAGGAATTAATTGAATTCCGGGTGTGATCGGTTACCGGTCCGCATTTTACAAATACATCGCATCTATGTGACGTCACTGTTTTTAGTGCACAATTATACAAGCATGGCAATCCAATGTGCCCAGCAGGTTTCCGCAAGTGAAAATCGCATTCTTAGTTACAGACAGGTAACGGAAGACAAACCTAACCTGTTTGGTTGATCCACATTGAGCATTATCATAATCCGAATCTGATAAAATCTAGAATTTTACACTATTGCCACCACTTTTCAGTATCATACATGTAAAGGTAGACAGCTTTAACCTGTCTGCTTGCTCTTGTATTTTTTCTACCAGATTCTGATAACCTTCATACCATTGCAATTTCATTTTTATAAATGGATTTGGCAAACTGATTTTGGTCCATTTAATTTTCTATTTAAAAAAAATAATTTGAATTTCCGCAATTTTGGTACGAGCACTAATGATGAGGCATTTAGGAATTCCGAAACGGCCGTCTAGTGCAGTTAAATCAAAACATGTTTAGTTATATATAGAGTTCAATATTCCAGGTCAAAGTTTTTGGATAAGCCGTACAATTAAAGCTATTCGATTTCTGGATGAGTTGACATAATCCGGTCTATATATTGATTAGCTACATTGTATTAAGGTTCTAGGATTTTATTTATTAATCCTTTCAATTAGCCTTTAAGCTTTATATTTCAGATTAGTCAAATTATCCATTAAAAACAGAACATCATATAACATAACAATCTGTAAACGATTTCTGTTAACTCATTTCAATCAACGATACAAAAGTGTATTCAAATTCATAGATATCAATAAAAACACATCAAAGTGTTGAGAGAGAAAAAAAGCATTCTGTTATACACATCAATGTATTTAGTCTCAAGCGAAGGAACTTCATCGGTAATGGTGAAAAACGAATCTGGGTGGATTGGTTTGTGAATCACGCATTTTGAGGGGGAGGGGGGGCATTGTTTTCATATTGTATATTTTTGACATCCAACATTTCCATGTTAATTTTAATCTAAGCATTTTTACATACGCGACTGTTGTAGCTTGCCAACTAGTACAGTCAAACCTGTTTATAAGGGTCACCCAAGGGAATCAGTAAAAGTGGCCTTTATGGACAGGTGATCTTTATATACAGGTTCAAATAACATAAATAAAAAAACATTGGGATACAGTTTTACTGACCTTTATACAGAGGTGGCCTTTTAGGCAGGTGACTGTAGTTGCTTACCCTCCTTTATGCACATCGCCTTAATTCCCTAGTGGAAGTTCATGTGTTAATCTTAATGTGCCACTTATGAAAGAATTTATTTTGGTTTTTTTACGGTGGTTTGATTATGGACTGGTGAATCTGTATTTATTCTAACTGATAATTTATTTGTCTTCTTGGAAATATTTACAATTGCAATATCTTTGCTACAATAAAGTATTTGACATCGACTATACTTTGCTTCTTCATAGAGACATTGCTCCACGCGCTGACGTGATGACGTCAGATGTCAAAAGCCCTCGTTGGCTGACAGGAGACGATCCATTTTTATAAAAAGGTGAACCAACAACGCATTTCAAAATTGTTTTCAAATTAACATAGAATATGTGAGACGGCAATAAAATTGTTATAAATATTAAAAAATTAGGAAATAAGGTAATTTTCCAATGTCTTTATTAACTTTCAAAGTATAATAGGCTGTCTCAAATTCTTCCACAAAGTGTTTCGCCTTTTATGCAATTTGAGACAACCCATTATACTTTGCAAGTTCACAAAGACATTGGAAAATTACCTTATTTATTAAGTAATGCCTTTCTGGGGCGATGCGTGGGATGTTTTGCTTTCCAAAAGAAGACATAAATATAAGGTATCGAGTTAGAATGTAAAGATAGACACGCAATAATAACTCAAAAAGAAACAAACGTAATAATCTATTTCCTCATTGTAGGCGTGTTTTGTTTTTTACTTTCAGAATCTATTTTAGTTTTATGGCGTTGCTTTGATAGTTTCCAGTTTTATGATTCTTCTTGTGATTTGACTTTCGAACGTTTTGATTTGCGGATCTTATTTCGTCTGCAGAGTTGTTCAAATATTTTTGAGTTAAATGACAAATACAAATATTAAGGCACCTTTGCAAAAATAAAGACAGGCATCTAACATTTCAATTCGACACATCTTGTTTTGGACTTTTTGTGTAAAAGATTGCTTACTTAAAGATATCGTGACATGCTGCCATGACCTACATAATTAACTTTTAAACAGACCAGAATTATAAGAATATATTATGAGTATCCATGTTGGATAGTGAAATCTTACCCAGGGAGTTGAACATTTCAGTCAAAGACGAGGCTTGCCGAGTCTCTGACCAGAAATGTTCAACCCCGAAGGTGAGATTTCCCTATCCTACATAATTAACTTTTCAACAGACCAGAGATTATAAGAATATATTATAAGTATCCATGTTGGATAGTGAAATCTTACCCGAGGAGTTGAACATTTCAGTCAAAGACGAGGCTTGCTGAGTCTCTGACCAGAAATGTTCAACCCCGGTGAGATTTCCCTATCCTACATGGATATGCTCATTATGGATTATTTTTCTTCCATTTTAGTGCCAATATGTAGCTTCACGTACGATTAATATAGACAACGACGCCATGTTTGTAAAATCTAACTTTGTAATTCGATATTTTTCTTTAAAATAATTATAACCAAAGATTGTGCTGAATTTTGGTTTATACATAATGTATAAACTACAAAACAAAGGCATTAATTCAAAAAGCAATATTTAACATTTAAAGCGCACTCAAAATTTCTAAATTTTGAAGAATTGGATGTCATTTTCTCGCAATATGACGTCATATAATTGTCTTTTGAATGGGACGTCACTAAAGGTCACGTGGTCTTGTGAGATTTGCATTTCTCACATGGGGAAAATCCTATCTTACATGAGGAAACATGGAAGAAGATAATTGTGTTATATGAAGATAATTTTTGTATCTATTACACTGAATTGCATGACAGGTGTTTTAATGACGGATATTTTATAGCTTCCGGAGTTTTTTAAACATTCCCTAGTTGTATTGCAAAATATTGAGATACCTTTATTCAAATAAAAACATAAAAGATTTCAACTCATCACAAACTTTTCTTGGACTTTTTGTGTAAACGATTGCTTGCTTGAAGATGTCATGAAACAGTGCCATGACTAACTTAATTAACTTTTGAACAGGCCAGAGATTATAATGGTTTACTACAAAGATCATTTTTGTATCTGTTACACCGAATTATATGACGGGTATTTAAATGGTGAATATATATTATTATTCAGAGTTTCTTCGCTTAAATAAAGCTATAGAAGATTTCAACTCATCACAAATTATTTTAGACTTTTTGTGTAAACGGTGGCGTATTTAAAGATAGCGTGATATGGTACCATGACTGGCTTAATTAACTTTTAAACAGGACGGATCTATGAAGATCATTTTCTGCATCTGTAACCCCGAGTTGTACAACGAGTGTTATACGTTTGACTCTATAATACAAGTGTGGTAATCATTATTGAACGTCAGTTTCATATATATTGAGCACTAAGTACAAATAAATATATATATATATATTGGTGAATTAGTGGCGTTTTATTCTGTCAAAAAACCTTCTATAGTTCGAACAAGTTGGTCTTGTGCGGCAATAAAAAATGAATCCAGACATGCAATTTCTATCTATCAGTGTGTTGTGTTGAAAAAAAGATAATTATGGAATTTAGTATGCAAGAACTTGTGAGAACTTCTATTCTGACTTTGTGTGTTGGCTGTGTTTTGTAGAATCCACCTATCGGTTACGAGTAAGACCTATTGTTGCTTAATGAACGCGGAAAAATCTTAGGTTAAGTTCTGTCCGTTTAAACAAAAATTACGAAAGCATTATATTTTTATACTGTGAATATAATTTTCGCTTATTTCGCACTAAAGAAAATACCGCAAAAATTTTACCCACGCAAAAATGTCTACCATACATAGATTAATATATCATCAGATATACAATATACACCCACTTATATTGATAACACGAAAATTATAACCACGTGAAATGCGACATTTAAGGAATCGCGAAATGTTCACCTCGAGAAAATAATCCCCTTTAAAGTATATCATGTATTATATTTGTTTTCCAATTAATAAGCTATGATAGAGCTTGTTCCCACTACGTGGACTTTGTATAACGAAGCAGGTAGCTTGTAAACAAATTGTTAACCCATGGAAATTGCAAGCCTAGGCTTGTCAAGGCCCTCAAAAAGTTTTATGGCTGTTATCACAGTATTGTTAATAAGTTTGATATGTCTGTGTCTAGGATTGCTCTGGATAGATATATTAGACGTCACATAATTCAATGTTCCTTTTACACAATTTGATTACACATTTTGCGGGTTTAGCTAGCTTAACAGGAGGTGCTTACTATTTTGAGCACTCGGCTTCACTTCCCTAGTGAAAGTTTTGTCAGTTTGGAAGTTTTTACTTTGCTGCTGGATTGTGATTCGGATATGAATTGATATGTTTTTTATTAATGACGTGTTAAATCACGCCATTATAAGCCATACAATTGTACACATCATCGTGTCGCAATCAATAGTTTCATTTCAGCAGAACAGTCTAGAAGCTTTTAAAATTGATGAGGTGAAAATATTTAACATCAACCTTTTTCTGTATTACGTAAAAACAAAATTGATTATTGTTAAAAATATTATTTTAAGCAATCAAGGGAACAAAAAATCTATCCCACAGGGTGATTCATCTTAACTGGTTGAAATTGGAATTCAATAAAGAGCGATTCTTCCGCATTCAAAATAAACAATGCATTTATTTGGCTATATATCAATTCAATTTGTTATCAAAGTCTAATGAATCCATTTAGTCTGTCATTTAAGTGAAGATCGTTTTACATAGTATACAGACCCGTCGAAAAGTCGACAATGAGCCAACAAAAACGAACTTAAGCCGTGTAACTAACAGGCCGAGATATGTTATTTGCCGAAATTGTTTATAAGAAATAGATAGCAGATGCCATAAAGCTACCCAAATAAAACTAACTAGGGACGGTTGGTTTGTTGGTTGGTTGAATGTTGCTTAACGTCGCATCAGCAATTTTTCAGCTATTCGCGACGAGAATTATTTTTTATTAATCTCTATGGATTAATCTATGAACAATTTGGTGTATGCATGTGAAGTGCGAGTGTGTTTTTTGGTCTGCCTTGTACTAGCGCGCACTCAGGGCATCTTTAACGTGCTAGCTCACATAGTAAGTACGCCACAGACAAGCGTACCACTCCCCCAGTCAATTATACGGACAACGGCAAGGAAAATTCACTTTCCCCTACTTGGTCCGAGTGGAACTCGAACTCACAGCGGTGAGAGATCCTGGATTTGAAGACTGACTTTCAAGGGACGGAGATCTGCTTCTGATGCGGCACTATTTCGTTAGCTTAGTGCTAAACTTTTGTCAAGCCTGTACTGTACGCATAAATGAATTCAGACTTTTGTACTGACATTGTGCAAACATAATGGTGATATTTGATTATATGCATGTCTGAACATTGGGGAGGTGTGTTCATCTTTGATTTGTGTTGGCATGACACCTCTTCAACGCGGAAAATTTTCTATTTGTAAAATATCGGTATTTTATTTATTTTGCATCTTCGTTATCTAATCAAATCAACGAACAAATAAAACCAATTCATGTCTAAATCACATTCACAAAGCAAAGAGAAAACTTTGAAGACTTTTAAATAAAGTTAAACACGTGATTTTCTACAAGGCAAGTGGTGAGACTGGGTGTTCACAATTTTTATTGAAATGTTTGTATCTCGTTTTTTGGTTTTCCAACTAAAGTTATACCAGTGTTAATAAAAAAACACATACTAATTCATGTCCGAATCAGAGTAAAATCTTTGCAACTGACAGGTAAGGTTAAACACGTGAACTCCAAACAGGGATGTGAGGCTGGGTGCCCCAGAAGGCTTCTCGGAATACAATTCTATCATGTACTCGGATATATTTTTTTTAAATGTGGTATGTTTCAGTAGGTTTTTTATTATTCACTTATTATAGAAAACGTGACTCTTGTAAATGACTTGAAGACAGTCAACAGTCATTGATGAACACATGGTTTTTGGATGAAACATCCTCTAGTTGTTCATAGTTCATCATACGTTACAAACAGATACAACGGTTGCTGGTCTTAGTCTCATTGTCTCAAGCACATTGTTTTAGGTCTCCAGCCACACTTTGTGTGGGAGACTTAAATTTTCCTTATTACATTTCTCCTCTTTCCTTCTCATTATTATTTTACTTCCGCACGCCCGCTTGTCCGTCCTTTCTCAATACCACTGAAACTTTAAAGCAACAATGTATAAACTATGTAAATTTGCAATTCGCATTTTAAATTTTCATCATAGTTGTCGTTACCATGAAACCAGAGGATAGGAGACTTTGTGCTTGCCACAATAACAATTCTGGTTTCTGATTTTAATCGTATTTTAGTTTTATTCACTTAAATCATGTTTTTAAGTTTATTTCTGTATAATATATAACATTTCTAATCCTAATTTTAAAAATGAGTTGAGTTGAGTAATGATGTTTAACGTCCCAGTCAAAAGATTTCACTTATACCGAGACGTCGCAAGCAATGGGCAAAGGTACATAATTTATGTCAGTACGTTGCCCTGATGGCATTATACAGCATGGTTCCTTACCGTGCCATAAGACCTCATTTTATTTTAAGCTCACATCCGAAAGAACCGTGATTTTCATTTCTTGAAAGAACAGTTACTACCCACTTTCATGCCTTGGTTCTGAACGGGTCGGGGATCAATCCCACGACCTCCCACTTACAAAGCGGGCATTTTACCAACTGAGCTACTGCAATGGCTTTTTAGAAACGAGGAAATGTCTCTCTGTAACTTTGCCTCGATTATCGCCGGTACATTTCTTTAATATTTTTCACTAAGCGTGTCTCGATTTATCGTCAAATCCCTCTCCCATCCCTATAACGCCAAAAAGACTAAACAAACAGTAAATAATAAATAAATAAATTGAGGTACGATGTATTTCAGAATATGTGGGAGTTAAATAGCATGATTGTATGCTTCTGAGACATAATCCATTGGAAATTAATAAATGTTCAATTTAACTTGACATTTCCTAACGTAACAAAACAGATTTAATCCTTAAAGAGCGAGGTTACGTCAACACAAATTAACTGGAAAACTCTAAAATTACTGAAAAATAAATTAGTTTTATGGCCACCATCACAGTATTGTTGATAGGTTTGATGTCTCTGTGTCCAAGATTGCCGTAGAAATATTTGTTATCCAATAGTTCCATGTTTATTTTACTCAATTTTGATTACACACGTGGCTAAACGGAGCACCCGGCCTCACTTCCGTGGTTGAAATTCACGTGTTTAATCTAACTTGGCGATTTAAAAAATGTTTCTGAATTATGATTCGAACATTGATTAGTATGTTTGTTTTTGATTTCACTTAGAATGATAATATGAAAGGGGTTACACAAGGTTAGTATGCAGCCTCCCTCAAGAGTGGTGACTTACAAACACTCTTAAATGGTATCTTTTTTAATTCAAAATACACAATGTTCATTATTCTTTACACCCATAAGATACCTTTTACAATTTAGTTTCTGCTTATCAGCCATATTTACAATCTGAATGGCACACGTAGTTGCGAGTCTTGCTTGAAAAATCTCTGCGTCAGCACTTTATTTACAAGCAGCTTGTTACCTTGTCCCAGAAGTGGGAAGAGGCTCTACCATACCGTACAAATTCATAACTAAAATACACTACAAGTATAAGGGGTATTGCTACATATTAAAGGAAAATTGAAAACTTACAGTCATTACGTTTTTCACACATTTCCAAATCAAAAACAAACATACTAATCCATGTCCGATTCAAAATCAAGAAGCAAATTAATAACTTTGGAACTGACGAGTTAGTTTAGACACGTGAACATCTACGAGGGCAGCACCTCCTGTTACGTGTGTAATCAAAATTGTGTGAAAAGAACGTTAGACTTTGGGACGTCAAATACACCAGGAAAATACTGGACATAGAGACATCAAACTTATCAACAATACTGTAATGACGACCATAAATTTTTTTGAGAGCCCTGATAAGCATAGTTTTGCAATAATCCTGAGTCAACAATTTATTTGCAAGCAGCATGCTTCGTTGTACAAAGCCCTCTAAGTGGGAACACGCTCTACCATAGCGTATTAATTGGAGAACAAATACACCGCAAGCAGGAGAAGCGGGTATATTTCTACATAGAAAAGGAAAATTGACAATAGAAAAATTAAAGTCATCACATTTGTCATAAAGTTTCAAAAGTAGCCTTTCGTAGGCGTCATAATTCAGGTATAAGTCTAAATGTGAAGCAGAATTTAAGGAATCAGTCGTATCTTTTATTTCAAGCTCACTAAGATAGATGACATTCACATAGTCTCCAAATTTAGGATTGTTACGAGACAGAACATCATATATATATCTGTATGTTGAGTTGAATGATTTAGCGACAGACTTCTCTCCAGATTTAATTTAGCCTCTGTTATGTGTCATAATTGAGGTGTTAGTCCAAATATAAAGCAGAATTTGAGTAACATAAGTAATGTTAAAGGTATGGAAAATGTGCTAGAACATACTCCTTTATAACATGACATTTTTCAACAAAAATATAGTATATTTCTTATTGTTTCAGGTCACAACATGGATATGAATATAAAAGTGTTCTTATTTCTGATGTGTGTATTAGTCGTCAATGGATTTTCACTTCGACGGAGGTCGGTGCAGAATCCGTATGATCTCTCTAGAGCCTTGGATGTTTTAGAAAGGGAAAGACGGCGGATAGAAAATCAGGAATATTTACAAGAGTTATTAGAAAACCAAGATAGCCAGTATCCTTATGCGGAAGATCAAGGGTACGAGGCATATAAAGACCCGTATGATTCACCTGCCAGGTATTCGATAGCAGATGTTTTAGATGCTTACCCCGGACTTTCTCTTTCGGGATTACGTCAACCCATGCCATCTACAAAACGATCGCGATCAGTTCACACACGCACTAGTAAACCAACGTTAAGAGAGCTTGAAAGTATATTTAGCCCTAGTAGTAGTGCATCCAAAAAACGTGACACGTCTCTGTCAATTCATAACTTACCACCGCTTAAAGAAAATAAATCTGATGAAAAGGCTTCAGTGTCTGAATCTAGTACAAAAGAAAATGCTGATACGACAAATAATAAATCGACAGAAAAAGAAGAAGCAGAGGACCAAAAGCAGATTTCCGAATCAGAAATGGAAAAATTACTATCAGAAGCTGAGAAAGTCGATAAAGACGAAGTCATAAAGGAAGTAGAAAGCGAAAAAATAACAACAAAAGATTCCGAACCAGTAAAAGAAGAATTAAAAACAGTTTTCAGTGAAGAAACGGAAGATAATTCCGAACGAAATAAACAAGATTCAAATAAAATAACAGATGAAAGTAATAAAGTCTCAGGCGATGAAAAACAAGATACAGCACGAAATTATCCTGAAGAAGGAGGAGAAAAATTCAATACTGAAAGGTTTTGGAAATTAAACGAATATGTTAATTTGGCATCCGGGAATAAAAAGAAGAGAGGAGCTCAGAGGGATTTTGGAGAAAACGAAGAAACACAAAAATCAATGATAGAACTAGTAAGTGAAGTTGAAGCGCTTCGAGACGAAGTTTCTAGACTAAAATTAGTCGAATTCCTAGAAGACAAAGAAAACGATTTTCTAGCAAGTGCTTTAAAAGACGCGACACTGGCGCAGTTGCAAGGAACAGATCAATATTTAAAAGGAGAATACGGAGATATTGAAAGAGCAATTCAAGTTGAAGAACTTTTACAAACTGTAAAATCAAACGATGAGGACAATACCGCTAGCGCAGATGAAAATCAAACCGATCAATTACAAGAAATTATTGCGCCACCGGATTTAGAATCACAACCGGAAGAAGAAGATGATGAGAATGCGGGTGAAGGACCCGATGCCCTGTATCCATCACTCGCAGCTGCTGAAGAAGCAGAAAAAAGAGATAGCAATAAAGATGACCAAACACCAAGTCTTGAAGATTCCATGGGAAGATGGTACGAACGACCTGTAAGAGGACATCCATTGACACAAGGTATGATATCGTTGTTATTATGAATATTTTTATCTAATGAAATTTTTTATGTTCATTGTTCTTTTCAGTCTAATTAAAAGGAAGTAAATCCCTATTACGTTAAAATGATATGCATTTCCTTTATACCTACCTATGAAATTGACGGATCGCTGACCACGCACATAACGTTCCGACAAAGGCCTGGCATGCTTGAATTACACGCAAAAAGAATGAAAACTCGGCCTGAATTGTACCATTTAATGACGTCACTGACACTAGTACGTCATTAGTTGCCGTGACGCTGCTTTCATACCGTGATGGCGGCCTTTGTCGGAATATTATGGGCTAGGCAGGCGATACGTCAATTCAGCTAGTACAGTACAGAGCATTGCAAATTGAAAGTTTTTTCAAATCAATTTATCAAGTCCAATTCATTTTTCTCAGTTGGTAGAATATTTTAAAAACATATTTTTCGTATAAGGCGTGTATCAAGAAATCATATATTGCCTTATCACAGATTGCCAATACAAGCCTATGAAACAAAATACGCTTCTGAATGCATTTGATAATGAATAGTATTACAAAATAGTGAAGACCTGGAGGGTTAAGCTGCTTAAACATGAATTGCTTACTTTGGCGTAGCTCCTGGTCTTGCTTTCCTGATGGGCGTCCAGCGTTTTAAATAGCCAGTAGTGTTTGAAATTTTATACTTACCCTGCAAACTGAAAACGTTTTATTAACAATAAGACTATATACGAAAAACTCAGTATTTAACAAAGCAATAAACAAATAACCCGGTATTTTATTGTTGCAGACATCTTACAATTGTTGGAAAAATTGACATTTGAATAATTCTTAAATTTTTTTAAAAAAAATAAAAATTTATAGCATACATCATCATTGCATGTTCAGTTTACCTATAAATCTTCATATAATACAGTAATTTTTGTAGTTATAAAGTCGATATGTCTTTAACAATCGTAATTTGCAAGGAAAAAGTTTCTAATTCCAGAAATAATCTCAATTTGTAAGAGGTATTAAATTTTATCTTTGTTAGTTTTTACATTAATGTTATATGGTTTTACGTTACAAAATAGGTTTATTATCAATGCACCTGTAAAATATCGGTTTTATTATCAAAGGAATTACATCATTAAAATATATTATATACCACTCATTCTTCTTTAAAAAAACTTTTCTTGACAGACAAATTATATTTCCGTGTTATAACAGTACACTATTTTTTGTGGAATTTCCTCTTTTGAAAATTACTCTGTAAAATATAAGCAAGATGTCTGATGACCTTCAAATAGATCTAAAACAACATCATTGGATAGTTATTCCAGTGATTTACATAGTGAAGGATTTTGCCATCATTGGCCTCGATGTTTGTTATAATCATGTCTTGTTTATCATTTTTTATCATTTATTCTATTTTGTTATGTTTTTTTGGTAAAAGATACTGTCAAGTATATTATTTTACTCAAAATTTAGATTTGTTATTTTTCTATTAATTTTGTGAATTAATTCTGTAAATAGGTAGACTTTCCTAGCAAGATGAACTCTAAAATAGAACTCTGCACCAAACAAACTCCCCATTTTTGTTTATGCAAGTATGGGGCCCACATTCCTATTTAATTCACCTCATCCTTTCATTCATTTCTCTTTGATGTATCAAGATAAATGATAGACATGCGGCTTTTTTGGCGTTTCTGTCTTTTTGCAATTAATTTTCCCGAGGTAATAAAAATATTAAAGACGTCGGTATTTGGCGCACTGTACTGGACAACTTGCAAAGAGCTTCTTGTTACTTGCTTTGTAAAGAATAAATATATTTAGATCTCATGTCGATAGATTAGACGGGTATCTTTAGTGATAAGCTTTATTTAATGCTGTTCTGATCGCCATATTAATACAATCTATCACCACTTGTAGTGCCAGATATGGATATCTGAAATTTTCTTATCTGGCACTACAAGTAGTGTTTGATTCTATTTCTTGCATCAGAGAGTACAATTTTTCAATTTCAAATCAATTTCAACTTTTTGACACACATCTGATTTTTTTTTATAAATTTTTTCGAGAAAAACAGCGTGTAGGCTACCTTGCACCGGGGGTACAAGATGGGGATATCATGCACCTCTCTTTTTATGGATTTTTTTCTATCTGGGGTGCAAGAAATATTTCTTCAGAACATTCTTTTTTAAATACTTGATTTTCTAAGCATGATCGTTTTATGCATGATGTCGTTTTATCTGTTAAAGTTGAGTACGCCCTTTTTCAAATCGGTTTCATCCTTTTAAGCTTGTTTCAGTTTGTTTTACTAGACACGAGGCAAGATAATAAATATGTAAATAAGAAAGATTTCTAAACTTGGTTTTTAGGAACCAGGAAAATGTACCACCGGAGTTTGTTAAAGATATACATACTTGAGATTACAGATTTATTGACCGTAATTTCGCGATGTCCATCGGTCGCGACGTAATTGCGCGAGTTCTATCGGTCGCGAATTCATATATTACGCGAATATTCCGGAAATCACAAAAAATAAAAAGTCAAATTGCAAAACACGCAGGCAGTCTACTATGACAATGTATACATGTATAACAGGACAAATCGTCTTAAAAAGGGATTCTATCGCTCGCCCATTTTGACATTTACATAGATTGAAGTCGCAAGTGGACGCTAAAGGGTCGGTACGCGAAATGTGATACCTGCGAATTTAAATTAATCTAGATTATAACCTGTAGCTAAAATTTCGGGAAAAAACAGACTATGGTGGAGTTATTGGAGAGTAATATCTATTAATGATAATTTATAAACGTTTTGTGTCTTTCAGATGAAGCAGAAGGCGTTTTAGAAAATTTGATCGATAAATACGGACAGGAGACAGACAATGAAGAAAATGGTATGAACTGAAAAGTTATAACTTGTTTTGTAGTGGCGTTGGATGTTACCACGTTTATAGTTTTCTGTAACAGTTACAAATTCTATTCCTCTATTAATGCTTGATTCTGATCGATATTTACTTGTAGACATTCTGATTAAGCCTAAATGTAATATCACACATTTATTTTCCCCAAGTGATTCTTGGGGTCTAAGAAATTACTAAGCTATTTAAGGTTTAGAAATGAACTTTGTTTCAACTGCAATATAATACAGTTATATGTGATTCTAGTGAAACAATACACCTTGACAAAGCGGTTTAACGATATAGAATATAAAATATATAGAAATGAAGGATGTATTTTGCTATTATCTAATATCCAGCTGATCATCCGGAACACCCGATCTCACTTTCCTAATAATATGCTATATTTGTTAATTTTATAAAGATTTTGCTTTATTTTCTTGATTAACATTTTTAGCATGGACTTGTATGTATATTTCGGATTAAAGCTATTTCAATAAATTACAAAAAGAATGTTTTAATTATTTCGTGAACCTAATAATGTAAACCGAATTGGTTACCAGATTCGTTCAATCAGAAATATTCTCATCGATTACTATGAAATAGCTCTTGCACTTAGGCGTATTTCAAGCTTCCCTTTTCTTTCAAATTAAACAGGATTGTAAATATAAAAATAATACGTTATTATCGATGTCTTGAACTTGATTTGAATGCCTTTCGGTATAATAATTCCGATTCAAGACAAAGTAAGAATTAATAAACATAGCAGTCCATATTAAAACGCCGTAATATTAATGGACCATAGTAAGCGTACACTAATTGTATAGGACCAAGTACAATGTACTTGAGAACAAAGAGTATATAATACCAGATTATTCTTAATTTAGTTTTCATGTTTGAGTTCTCAATATAAGATATCAAACTATTTATTTTTAATTAATTTCTAGAAAAAGAGTTCTAGAGAAAAAGGGAATATGAGAGAGAGAGAGAGAGAGAGAGAAGAGAGAGAGAGAGAGAGAGATGTGGTAGAAGCGAAAAAGGAGAATACTATTAAAAGAAGTCCAGCAAAAGAAAATTAAGAAAAAGACGTATTGTTAAGCGAGTACAAACATATAGAGAAGCAGTATAACATTATCTTGTCAGTAGTTAAAATGTAGACTGATGTATGTTTTGTACAATTTCAGACGAAGAACCTATAATTGCCGAAGTGCCTGATAATTCTGACAGTGAATCAATTATAGAGGACTTGACCCCGACACAACAAAAGGTTTTACAGTATGAGTTATCAACGAACGAAGACGAAGACAGTGAAGGTAAATAATTGTGAAAGACGATCATAATCATAGCTAATATAGCCTTTTAAAACACACAAACGATATCCAAACATCAATCCAAAATCAAAGGAAAATCTTTGAAACTAGCACATTATGTTAAACATACTGGATGTTTCAAAAATATCCAAGGTACTTTGGATACACTACAGAGACATTATAATTGTTAACAATATTGAGCCACCCTTGATAACACTGGCTTGCAATATCTCTGAATTAACATTTTATTTGTAGTTTGATTAATTGTATAAAGTTTTTGTAGGAGTAATAAACTCTACCGTAGCGTATAAATAGTTAAACAAAAAACGCCAAAAATATGGGATTCGGAGTATGTTGCTGCATAGAAAAGAATATTTGACGATAGAAAATTAAAAGCATCACGTTTGACATACAGCTATATGATACTTTTCTATACAAAACTGTATCTACTTCTTTTACTTATGTTGCATTTGTTTCACAATTACATGTTCTATGTTCCTTTCACACAATTTTGATTACAAATGTGGCGGTTGTAGCTACCTAAACAGGAAGTGCTTACCTTCCGGAGCACCCGGCCTCTCTTCCTTGGTGGAAGTTCACATATCTGACCTTACTTCTCAGTTCCAAAGTTTTTCACAAGAAGAAAAGTCACCTTTAAGGATCCTTAAAGCCCCCTTAAAGACTCATTAAATGGGGCTTTAAGGATCTTTAAGGGGTCTTTAAGGACCTTAAATGTGTCTTTAAGGTCTCTTTAAGGACATCCTTAAAGATCCTTAATGGAACTGAAATTTTAAGGATCTTTAAGGCGGCTTTAAGGATCTTTAAGGATTCGTTTAATAAACATAGAAAACAAATTTCTTTACATTTTTTTTAATTTTAAATTTATATAAATGTGATGTTAAATATAATTATTTAACTTATACTCTTACACTGTTTTTATTTTATTGTTTTATTTAATTTTTTTTATTTTTTATTTTTTTTTTATTTATTTATTTATAAAATTTGTAAATTTACAAAAAATAAATTTATTTATTTAATCATTTTTCTTTATCAATTTATACTAATTTTGGTTGTTTTGCAAGTATTCCTGAAATCACAAATAAAGAAGAACACTTTATTTAACATCATTTATTACAAATTTACTTACCTAAGTTCGCTCGCAGCGGGACTTGAACTCACTACCCTTAGTTCCCCAGATTACATCCTTTCCTGACTCTACATCCTTATCCATTAGGCCACGGAAGACATGAATATGCAATCTACATTTTTAAACTATATCAGTACCCGTAGCCTAAGGATCACGTGACTAGCTCTAAATCTTTCAGATTTAATAATAAAATATATAAATAAAATGTTTTACTCCATTTTAAAAATATTTTATTATTATTATTATTATTATTATTATTATAGTTTGCTCTTTTCATTCTTGAGAGGAATAATTTTTAGGTTAATTTAACTGACTTAAGATTTTTGATCAACGGAAGACGGGCATATCAAACCTTTACCTGTAATACACTTATTTATCTGACTGGCAAACATCACTTTATAAAGATCAATTATCGATCAGATATCCATTCCTATTTGTATAATCTTAATCATACTACTGCTTTTTTATTAAAATATTTCAATAATTCTTGAAATTAAAACAATAATTTTAAGTAAATTTTATTTAAATTGTCTTTTATAATTTAGTTACATTTTTGTTGTAATACCAATACTTATTTCCTTGTTTGATAAACAACTATAATATTGTACCAGCGACATTTAATAATCTGTACAAAATGGAAGGACGAGTTTTAATGATAATTTGTTATAATCTTAATCTATCCTTCAAAATCTCGCATTTAACTTAAATGACTGTTTTATGAGGGAAACAGTGAGAATGTTAAATAAAATAATTTCAGGAATTAATTCAATTCACGGTGAGAGAGAGAGAGAGAGAGAGAGAGAGAGAGAGAGAGAGAGAGAGAGAGGATGCACATGTTAAACATTATAATAATAGTACTCTTTACAAATTGAAACAGTAGAACTAGCGACATTTCCTACTGTTATAAATCTGGTAAAACTGTTTAAAAAAATATTACCATTGTCATACTCAAAAGCGGATCCGAGTGAATAGTCACTACCCTTTTTCAAGTTTTGGGTCAGACCCGGCCAGAGACCAAACCCGCGACCTTCCACTTCTGGAGCGGACAATCGACACTCTACCGAGCTGGCTGCTACCGAAGTGGAAGGTCTCCTTCCTCCCCTTTTTTCCACACTTGTTTAAAATTATCTATATGACATCCATCTGAACATTCAAGTTAATTTTATTATATTAATTAAATTATTACATTATTATACTAAATAATCAGTATAATGGTGCAACACACAAGAATCCTTTTTACCAGAAAATAGCACTTATCATTTTAGATTTGTTCCATAAAGCCAATAACGGACGGATAGAATAAAAAGTCAAATAAGATGGAATTTATCTATTGAAACCAATTCAAAATAAAAAAAATGTACAAAAAATGTACAAAAGTTGGGACTTTTATATGAAAATAGAACTTTGCACTATAAAAATATACAAAAAGATAATCTTATGTGCTAAAAATGCACCATTCTAATTAGCTCTCTCTCTCTCTCTCTCTCTCTCTCTCTCTCTCTCTCTCTCTCTCTCTCTGGGCCCTGACCCTTGGTCCCAATATTCATTTATGATTAATGGAATCACTCTTTATGGAATCTGTCCTTGAATAAGAATTATTTTTGAAGTACTGATAACAACCCTGTTTAAAATTCATGCTTTCTGACAAGACAGAAGTGTCTTAATTAGTATTACTAATTAACGTCATTTACTAATACTAACTGGGTTCTTTCATGCCTAAGTGATCAGGTACATGTAAATAACATTATCACCTAAGACTGGTCAGCACTACCTGAATTCTTTCATACCTCAGCGAACTGGTACCTTACATCATCACCTGATTGCAATTACCTACCTGTACACGAATTAATTAGTACCACTAATTAACTGGTCCATCCACTGGTTGCTTGACAATTTGCGGTAAGCGAGAGGAAAAAAGTCGGAAAGCAGGGGCAAATGTTGGGGTGCCCCCCTCCCCGCCCACCTACCTCCATCCCGCTGGATCTGACACTGCATGATTTACCATTTTTGAATTATTTTTAAACAGAACGAAAAAAGTACACGACACTGCAAATCCAAATTCTCTCTCCTCTCTCTCTCTCTTTCTCCCTAGATATGACAATATTCCAACGTCAGCTGCAGACTGCTAATATCTTTTTGTGTTTGAACAACACCATTTGATTTATTTCTGGAGAAAACTTTTTTTAATTTTTTCTCAACATAATCATGATAACGGGATAGCAGAGTATAGAGTTTCATTCCTGTGTCAAGATTATTTCACTTATATCATTATTTGATTCAATGAATAAGAATTCTAGAATGGCCAAGAATGTAAAACCTGAGTGAACTGACAAATTTTCTGAGATTATGGCCTGTCCCAGTTTAATATTTTGTCAGTTTGTAACAAAATTGTAGACTTGAAGTTCAAGGATAGTGAAGGAAATCGAAGTGCATTGAGATTAGAACCAATATTCGACAAGCGAGTTTTCTCACACTAGATTTTCCCTAAAGATGTGAACCAAGGCAGTGAGATCAAGATTTTGCTAGTTATGTTGTGGCGGCCGTCAGTTCTAGGATTGTGGATGAAACGGAAACACACAGAGAACCCCATTTTCGGCAAGAAAACAAATTAAAACGATAATTTACTTAAAATAAATGCCGGTGATATAAATGTTTGTTTTTTCTTTTAATTGTTTCATTATAAATCACAACTTTTAAGCCCGAAATTCGTTAACTTGGATTGCGGACCTATTCTATGATTAGAAAATCATGCTTATAGTTTTCGCTTGTGGGAAAAAGTTCCGATAGACAACTCTCAGCTCCGAGTTTCTCTCTCTCTCTCTCTCTCTCTCTCTCTCTCTCTCTCTCTCTCTCCATAAACAACTTGATCAGAGAATACAAGTTATTTTACTGGATCGATCGAGAAATTATTACATGAAGAAGATAGTGCAAATGAATCTACCAGTTTTGTCTATGAAATTGTGGTTTATTTATTTATTTATATGATTGTTTTTATTTATTTGATTATTTATTCATTTTTTTTATTTTATGATTATTTATATATTTATTTGATTATTTATTTATTAATTTATATGATAATTTATTTATTATTTATTGATTATTTATTTATTTATTTATTTATATGAATGCACATTTCAAGATCATGAAATAAGAAATATCAAATAATGGTAGTTTAAAAACTGATGATGTACAAGTCTTCGCTCTGCCCTCTCTCTCTCTCTCTCTCTCTCTCTCTCTCTCTCTCTCTCATATTTCATATACTTATTAAAGTTTTTAAAAATATTTATTTATTTATTTATTTATTTACACACAAATAACAATTGGTAAAAAGTACCTAAAGTATCCCTAACATTACTACTCATGTAGATTAATCATCAGATTCCATTAAAATTCAAATCCATCTAGGTAATTAAAGAGATTAACAACATACGGTAAATTTTTCAGGTAGAATATACTATCGTCTGGTTAAAATGAGTTTGAATTTGCTTCTGTTATCAATTAGCTATAGTTAGGTAAGTTGTTGATGAGATACCGGGGAAATGTTGATGATCATCAATTAGGAACCATGATCTGTTTATTACCTATGGGCATAAATCCATAATGATAAATAGTCAAAACTACACTTTTTTAGTTTAATAAATAAATAAATAATTAAATAAGAAGTTGTACATTAAATCAATTTAGAGCTGGGACATAATATTCGGAGCAGTATAGATTATAAATAAAAATTAATTAATTAATTACTTTGAAAACAATCATGAAATTTTATCACCGGACATTTATTTTTAATCGCGTTTTTCTCCAATTATTTTTGTGTAATATATACCAAATAAATAAATAAACAAATAAATAAATAAATAAATAAATAAATAAATAATGGTGCATCCATAGCCAATTCAGGGTGGTTGAAAAAACACCATTATATCATTTAAATACATGTGTATGTCAGGGTGATCCTTAAAGATCCTTAAAGCCGCATTAAAGATCCTTAAAATTTCAGTTCCATTAAGGATCTGTAAGGAAGCCTTAAAGATCCTTAAAGAAGATGGTGGTCCTTAAAGGGGTCTTTAAGGAGGCTTTAAGGATCTTTAAGGACATCTTTAAGGATCTTTAAGGATTCCTTAAAGATCCTTAAAGGAGGGAGTTGGTCTTGTGTTTATTTTGCTTCTGGATTGTGATTTGCACATGAATTAGTATGTTTGTTTTTGATTACATGTAATACACCATGGCAGATCTTGGTGCACTACGTGGAGTTTATACAACGAAGAAAGTTCATATAAATAAATTGTTGACCATGGGGTATTGTAAGCCTAGACTTATCAGGGAAATCAAAAAGATATATGGAGTTCATTTAATTAATGTTGATAAGTATCATTTCTCTGAATCACAGCTCGTTTTGAAAACTAAATAGTAGAGATTTTCCCAAAGATTTTTGGAGACTTTATCAATACAATTGGGTGTTTTTTAAAACGTTTTTTCGATTTTCGTTATAATGTTTTATTGATACTCAATTGTTTGTCGTTTCATGTATTTGTAGTGGAATTTATGTTCAGAATTTATTCAACCTGCCATTCTTTGTTTTGTTTTCAGCCATTCTTGTAAAAGTAGACGCATACATGTAGAAATTGTTTTCTGAAAGAAACTCAATTATTTACAATCAATAATGATTACTAGATGAACATAAACACAAAGATAAATGTCAGTTTACATAGGTTTAAATGTGTAAATCCTGTTTATTTATTTGCATACTTAGATATTAAATGCAATTTATTCCTCTTACCCCACCTACATCTAATAGGACTAGAGAAAAAAAGTATCAGTTTTCAACACCTTTCGGGTATTTTAGGACGAAAAATCGTGTTTGACTGACATGTTTGTAGCAAATAAAAAACAGTTAGGAAGATTGGTTTGGTAATAATTTATGTTTACGTCACCGTTAATGCCAAAGTGCAAGTGTTCAAACACGCAATAAACAAGTCGAGGCGTATAAGGGTCTTATTAATTTATAATAAGCATATCTAACACGTCACAAATACGAACAATAGCATACTTATCTACTGGTTTATAATGATATCGAAATATATAATATCTTTCTTTAGCTCCTATTATTATAATTTGGGTGATACTAACAACGCATTTTTTGGCATTGGGTGTCTTTCCAAAAATGAGTTTATAAATGATCGCTGAATTTATGCTTCTAAAATCAGTTGTTTTGATATAGAAATCGGCCCTAATTAATGATTCAGACATTGATTAAAGTCTTGTCATAACGTTTACATTTTGAAATTGGGTACTAAATACATGTTTCGTAACTTCAAATATTCAAATTAAAATGCTTCAATTAACGTAATACATGTTTTTTTTTAATTTATGAAATATTTTTTTGAATATTTTCGTTTTCTTTCGTCGTAAATACATATACATACTTTTTCTGGAAGCAGAATGGAATACTTAAACCCTCTCCACCTCGTGTTCAGGTATTCAAGCTTTTACTATCCATCTGAAAATTTGAGTTTATTAGTGATACTGTTGTTGTTTCTGGTGAGTTCTGTTGACCGGAACAGCTTCTTTTATATTTCAAAGTTCTTATGTTATTAGTTTAAGTTCAAATACCTAGCCCCTTTAGCTTATTTCCATGTCTATGAGTACCTTCATTAAGGTTTATTTACAGCCAAGTAAAGGAACAGTAAACCCTGTGATTGCGGTATTAAACACGATATTTGTCTTGCTGGCAATTTATCACAGAATGGTGTCCAGACATCATTTAAGATCTATCAATTATAGATATATTTTAAATATTACACACATATTTGATGTCTCATAGTTCCATGTTCCTTTCACACAATTTTAATTACACACATGGCGGTTGTAGCTAGCTAAATAGGAGGTACTTGCCCTTCCGGAGCATCCGGTCTCACTTCCCTAGTGGAAGTTTACGTGTCTAACCTAACGTGTCAGTTCCGCAGTTTTTACTTTGCTTCTGGATTGTGATTCGGATATGGATTAGTATTATTTGTTGTTTATTTTTACTAAAGCTGAATTACCGTTGCATTAGTAGATGGTCGTTTCTGAAAAAATGTTCAGCAGCGGCACTCAGACCAAAATCTAGATATTTCAAGATTTTATAATTAAAAAAACATATTTTACCAAATTCACCTAGGGCAATACTTCGAACGATTAAGCATAGCTTAATTATTATAGTTATTTTAAGATTTTTAAAATTAAAGAAGCAGATGATTTTGATGTTCAATGTTTATATGACAATACTAAATAATTGCCTCTTAGATTAACGATTAACTCAGGGATATTGCAAGCATAGGTTTATCAAGGCCCTCAAAATGTTCTATGGCCATCATCACAGTATTGTTGATAGGTTTGATGTCTCTGTGTCCAGGATAGCCTTTAATATATTTGATGTCCCATAGTTCCATGTTCCTTTCACACAATTTTAATTACACACGTGACGGTTGTAGCTAGCTAAACAGGAGGTGCTTACCCTTCCGGAGCAACCGGTCTCACTTCCCTGGTGGAAGTCCACGTGTTTCACCTGACTTGTCAGTTTCAAAGTTTTACTATGCTCCTGGATTGTGATTCGGTGAATGGATAAGTATGTTTGTTTCTAATATCATTAATTCTTTAATCTAGAATTATTGATTTTTAAAAAAAAAAATATTTATTGATTTTACATTTATTTTATTAATTTTATTTAATTGGAGTGGAGAAAATGACCCTATTCTAGATTCTTTCACTTTTTTTCAAGACGTTTTCTTGATGGTACAGAAAACCAGAGTACCCAACTCTCTCTTTACATAAATGTTCGTGTTTCAGATATTTTGCGAAAACAAGCTTCGCTATTTAATAAACCACGATTATAATTATTATGAATACAAATATAACAATTCACGAAGCAAAACTTTTGAAAATTTACAAAGTTAGCTAAACCCGTGGGCTTCCACCAGGGAGGTGAGTCCGGGTGCTCCAGAATGGTAAGCACCTCCTACTTAGCTAGCTACAACCGTCATGTGTGTAATCCAAATTGAAGTTAGGCGAGTGGTCTATAAGGGTAAGCACATCCTGTTTAGCTAGCTTTATCCGCTATGTATGCAATATAAATTGAGATTGAAAAGAACATGGTATTCTAAAACGTCAAATATATCAAAGGTAATTTTGGATAAACAGACATCATACATAAATGTTTTCGTCTCAAATTATTTTGTGTAATCAACAGGGTTCAATAATCACGAATCACCTATAATGATAGTCTTAAACAATTTATTTCCTTAAAATTAGAGAAAATAACGTTTGTGTTTTAAATAATTGCTTAAGAAAACGTCGTTATTGCTCAATTTTCTCTTTAATATCAGGATTATACTGATACCTTGCACGGAAGTTGATCGCAAATAATTGGCAATAATCGATTTGTTTATGAACGGTTCTTCAGTATGGGAAATACAAATGCGTGTATTGAGCACAAAAATAAAATTAAAAAGCTTAGAAAATTAAACTTAAAGAAACTGTCACAAAACTTGTCAAATGTCAAAAACACATATCTTTCAAAACATCTGCTAACCCCGATATCGTTCAAAATGTTTATGCAATCAACCATTATAAAGTCGAAATGACAAAGCACACAAGACGATATGTAAACAGATTAGAAAATGGGCAAGTAAAAACTTGTGAAACTGATATACGTAATTATTTTTGCGGTGTACTTATTTTTCACTTGTTTCGCAGTATTTTTTTTTGCGCAAAAAGTAATACTCAGCAAAAAATATATTATGTTTGTTGTGTTATAGTGCATTTTAAAACCAAACGCAAAAATTTAACTACGCAGATATGTCTAAAGTTTATATACAACGAAAATAAACACACCCGAAATGAAATACGTTTGCAGTAGTTATATATTTAAAATCTACCAAGAAATAGAAAGCAATCGTTTTCATCCATGTCCAAATGACAATGCCAAAAAAATAAAAACTTACGAATTCATTAATTGGAACACGTGAACTTCCACCTTGGAAGTGAGACCTTGAGCTGCGGAAGGATAAGCATATCTGTCCATCAAGCCACGCCATGTATGAAATCGATAACTGTTAACCATCTATTATTCGCGAGCAATTACCTTTCATGTATTTCTCGAGTACAAAATAAGATACGTATAGCGTACTTGTGTTTAAAAATGGTATTATTAAACGGCCGTCTAGTGCTGTAAAATTAAAACTGGTATTATATGTAATTCAAACCAAATATTCAATGATAGTCTAGATCGTGAAAGTCGCGAAATGGTTTTGATATGAGAATAACGAAAGTTAATTTCTGCGAAAAAAGCTGGTTTACAGTACTGTATAGGTTTGATGAATTTTTATCCGATATTTTTTAATATTTTTAGAATATTGCCCAGAGGTGCAGAGTTTGAGTGATAACTGTGTGATTGCTGATGCTGTTGGATTACCAATTGATAAAGAAGCTAGGCGGTTATGCAACAGACACCAAACTTGTTATACATGCGTAAGTTCTTCATCGTTTGTGCTGCTTCATGTTCTATGGTTGCATTGTCTGCATAGTGATATTTTCATCTTTTTTCTTTTTTTTAGAAATAGAAATTTCTAATTTTTTTCATTTTTTTTATTTTTTTATTTGATTTTTATTTATTTATTTATTATTTTATTGATTTGTTCTTTTTTTTGTGTAGGAAAATTTTTATTTGATCACAACTTTTGCCGTTGAAGTTTTAGTTTAGATTTTGTTATGCAAAGACTGATTGATTTAATTATTACCATCTTAAAAGTATTTCACACAACTGATAAACTTGTAATTTTATTAAAATATTCCATGTTTTTCTTAATGATCTATGACGAAGCAGGGTTCGAATTTGGCACAAGCACACTGGTAAGATGCAAGTGGTTTTCACAAAGTGCGAGTTAAAAATCTACTTACATGCTAAAAAAAGCGCGTGCTATTTTTTCAAAAAGAATTGGTCAGGTATCACAAGAGTTCTACATGTCATAAGTTATCTCTAGATCAGGCATGGGGCGAATTACATTGCAATGTAATGCATTACATTACAATTACTTTGACAAAAGTAGCATTATATTACAATTACAATTACATGTATTTTGGAAAGTAATGCATTACATTACAATTACTTTACCAAAGTAATGCATTATATTACACATTACATTTCATAAAGAATCCAAACATATAAATACGATATGTTTCAGATTCAAAATTTCAAATTTAAATTTTGGGTTCTTTTTCTATAAAGTTCTTATGTTTTGATTTTCAACTGTTGAAAACAGGAGTATATTATAGTCAATAAGTGCATGTATAGATTCTCTTTGCTTTGTGTCATTCAACTGATATTTCTTCTGTTTACCAGTAGGTTTTACAAAATTTGTCAAAGTTGATTGTTCATCTATGTCAGGTTTTTTATTATCCAAATATACATTTTTGTTTTACTCTAAAAATTAAGAAGAAAAAAAAACAGAGATGCTGTAAGGAATTTTTTCATATTATATGTTTTTATTTTTTATTTATTTTATTCACTTAATGTTTCTTAATTACCATTCAATCAAAACAGTAAAAGGAGTTGATAGGTATACAAACTAATTAGTGGTATTGTCAGGTGTAATTTATAAACCATACCTAACAAATAACTTGTTTAATCATTAAAGATAGGTTACCTTAATAGCATATAAAAAGGATTACAAAAAAAAAAAAATTCTGGTAAAAATAAAATTCATCACAGGTTATCAGTTAAAGCAAAATTACAAATTATTGTAGTTACTGAAACTTATATTTAGATATGTTGCAAATTTTGATGTGATCTTTAGACTTTCCGATAGTACTAAAAACAGCATTTGCATTTTGCTTTAAAATGTATTTTTATCCTTTACATTTGTTGGAAATTCAAAATGATCTGAAGTATACTAACTTTTTAGCATTTTTTATAGTTTTAGTATTAAGGTTGAATGAAATAAATCATTAGTTTGACAACAGTTCACAGTTACAATTTTTCTAGACATCGATTTTCATATTTTATATTAGGGAAAAAAGTAGCATGTAGGTACTTACTAGCCCTGAATTGTAATGGTAATAATATCTAACATTTAATACAGAGAAGTAATGCTATGTAATGCCATGTAATGCTTAAATTACATGCATTTTTGTCTATGTAATGCATTACATTACAATTACATGTAATGCAAAAATTAGGGCATTACACATTACATGCATTACTTTGAGAAAATGTAATGCATTACAGGGCATTACAATTACAAATTAGCATTACCCCATGCCTGCTCTAGATACAAAAATTGCTCGAGAGAAACAGCAGCAGGACAAGCTGAACACACGTTATATAATTGAATTACAAACACATAGGGGTATATGATCGGAGACCAATCAAAAGTAGAATTGTATCTGAGATAAGCATACCTAGTAGTTCTTAAGTTACACACACCTTAATAACATATACATATGTGTATGTCTATACATTTTAGTGTGGAAAAATAAAATTGCCAGTTGAAAACTAAGAATGCCAGTAGAAAAAATTGTACTGGCAAAAGTTTTCCAGTGGGGAGAAAAATTGAAGTCTACCCTGACAAAGAACAAATATTGTTGCTTGACCGGAGTAGGATGTTGCCTATATTACTTTTTATCAAGAGGAAATAATGTCCATTCTTCTGCTTTTCCAGTATAGTTTGTTTCCAATACTTAATAAAAATTTGTTATTTTCTTTTATGGTTGTTTTGACAAACAGACTACAATCATGTCTAATTTACTCTTCACCATTTTTTAAAAAAAAAATCCTTTTTGTTTTATCTGCCTACAATATAATTTCTAAAGAAGAAAACAAAAGCAGTAATCTTATGATTAAACGTTTCATTATCTAAAAGGTTTAAAGCAGCATTAAATATCGAAAATAACAACTAATCTGCCTACACATTTTATCATACATGTCTGCAGGATATATTTTCATTTTGCTGCAAATAACATGGAAGACTGAAAACAATTAACATTTTGACAGACATTGTATCTTAATACACTTTTTTCATAATGTGATTTTAAAAGGTATTTCATTTGCGACATGTATTTAAGAAAAATCAAAAGTCCTAAAACGTGTTTGATATACAAACTTGGTATTTCACTGAGTACGCGCTTTTATGCTTATTCATCTGTTGCAAGGAAGATAAGAAGAGAGCATCTATTGAAGGAGAAAAAAATTGTAACTTTAAAAAAATGCTCTTTGTAAGACCAATCGCTTCGATAAATACAATACGAAATTACAAGTTGATGTTCTTCAACCATCATTGTTTTTCACATTTGACTTTTGTTAAGCTAGCTACATCCTTTACGTGTGAAATTTAAAATGAAAGAAACTGGGAACTAAGAGATGTCAATTATTTCCAGAGTATTTTTTATACAAAGACATAAAAACTATTGTATAATATACGAGGAAGATAATTAGACAAGGTTTATCATAATTAAATGTCAGACAGAAAATTGTAACTGAAAAAATGCACTTGTAACAGCAATGCTTCCACGAACACTACACAAAATAATTATTTGATGTACATCGACCACAAGTGTTTTGCTACATATTCATGTTAGATTATTATATGAAGTTCTTAACCTCACTTTTATGGTAATTTATTGTTTGATCCGAGGCTAGATGTACAATGTTTCAATTCATCCTACATCCTAGTTTTCCTTGAAGAAAATATTTGTTGTGCGTACGTGTGTGGGGGTTCTACTGTCATTGCGACTTTAAGGTGTTAGCTCACAGAGTCAGTATACCAAAGACAATCACACTTCTTTCCAAGTCGCGTTATTCTAACACTGGTCAGAGCAGTCGAAACTTTGTCCTGTTAATACCTAGCGCCAGGCTAGAAACAATATCTGAAGTGTTAAAGCCTTATGTATGACCTGGCCTATGTTCGAACTCACAGCGTCACGATTACGAGCCGGACGTTTTACCACTGAGCCAATGTTGTAATTAAGACGATGGAGATTGCAAAACAAAAATACAATTTTTCTAAACAAAATACAGAATGAAATGAAACTATTCTTAAAGTTTAGTTGATAAATTTTTAAGCTGGTGATATTTGTTAAACACGTCACACGTGGTGGGTGTAGCTAGCTAAACAAGAGGTGCTTACCCTTTGGGAGCACCCGGCCTCACTTTCCTCGTGGAAGATAACGTGTCTAACCTAACTTGTCAGTTCCAAAGTTTTACTTACTTTGTTTCTGGATTGTGATTCGAACATAGATTAGTATGTTTGTTTTTTAATTTCATCTTTAATATCGTGTTAATTTATTTCAAAATTGTCTTTTTTAGGGATCAACCCTTGGCTTTTCTATGGCTGAATGTGACAACGGTTTCAGAGGTGATATTATAGCTCTGTGTGGCAATGACAGTAAATGCGTCCTGAATGGAGCTGAATTTCTATCATTCATCAAAGGATATCATAAATTCAACTTTGATTTTTCAAGACAGTGTGATGCCTCTTGTATCAAAGATTTTATTGTTGGATTGTAACGCTTATTTAAATACAGGAAATGTAGACACAATGTCAACAAACAGTCAGATCTGTCTATAAAGACCACCAAACGGAACCAGTAAATGTGTTCTTTATTGGCAAATTCCTCTTATAAAGATGTTTTAATAACATGAATTAAAAAAAAGAGCAATTAGTTGAAAATTTACTAATCTTTTAGAGTGGTCGATATATAGAGGTTTAAATAACATGAATAAGGAGCAATTTGAGATAACTTTTACTGGCTTTTAAAAGCAGATGGCCCTTATATAGAGGTTATAATAACATGAATAAAGAGCGATGGAGATGAATGTAACTTGTCTTTAAAATCATATTGCTTCTATATAGCGGTGGTCTTTAAGCAGGTTTGACTGTATTGAAATATAGTGATGTTTTTGATAATGAATGAAGATATGGCTGTTATGAGAGATTAAAGCTTTTAAATGTTTTAGTTATAAAACTTAGGAATCAGACACAAATTTATATTATAACAAGTGGTAATCCGTTTTTCTGATTTTTTCTTTCGTATTCTAAGTTATTTACAAAGTCATTTTTAATATTGTTTTGAAAATGAAGAATATTTGCGGCATTTTGTATTTGGGATCGTTCTTGCTGTAAAATATTGTATTTGTTTAGGAACCATCCCAAAGATGATGGTAAGATTTTCACATAACGATGTTTTCAACATTGGCGAAATCGATGTACCAACAACCGTCAAACCAGTTGCAAAGGAAAGAAGGTCTATATACAAAATGGCGCAAAATATTCCAATTTTCAACACTCAATAAAAATAATACATTTATTTCTGGAGATATGACAATAATATGGCTTTTATCTAGAACAAAAAGATCCTCAAAATGCATGTTTTCATATGCTCTGTGATAATTTTTCATACCATACCAATCTTTACTTTATGATAATTTATTTAAAAATTGTTTCTTAAAATATTAAATTCTTGTATTTTTGGTTTTCTGAATATATTTAATAATAAGTGTTTTGGTATATGGACTAATCGGGGTCAAAGGCAAGGACAAAATGTGCAATATATTGTAAATAATTGAAATATGTTGTCCGCTTTAAGCTTGTGAGAATATATTCTGTGTGTAATACCTACAATTTAATATAATATCTTATTATTTTCATTAAAAATAAAAGTCTGGGAAAAAATGCACAACCATAAAACTTCCCATACAACCACCCATAGTACCCGACTTCATTTTCGTTCAAAAGCAAGTAATCATAATGCCACTTTGGTGTCATATCGAAGATTTGGTCACATGTCTAAACTAACTTGTCAATTCCAAATTTTTAACTTTACTTCTGGATTGTGATTCAGATATGAATTAACATGTTTGTTTTTGATTATTTATCGGAAATCTCAAATAGAAATAAAATCATAAAGGATATAAACAATACGTTTGTCGTATTTTCATATTCAGAATCTTTGTCTGTCCCTTTTTGTTTATAAAAAGAACTTAGAAGAACTTAGCTGGGCCATAATTCATAGTCGAGGTTTTCAAGATTAGGAATGATTAATATTTACTATTACTTAATAACTAACAAAATATGCATAATGTAACTGGGCAAATGAAACATGTGCAAACTAGATATAAAAGTTTTAATTGTAATTAATAATATATTGGAAATATATCACAGGGTGAATCATTTTAGTCAATAATCTATAGGAAAAAAATATTGACCTGTCCATTTGACCTCTCATTAGGAATATTCATATAGGAAGATCCACTCAATAAATGGGTAGTGTTAAGATCCAAGTTAATGCATACACAGTGTACAGGTGTAATCTATGAAGTGAGCACATCTTATAATGTATACATAATAAACACCTGTGCTCCCTTTACATAGATGTATTTTGTCCGTGATAAATATTTAAATGAAAGGTCAAGCGGACAGGTCAAAGTTGTTTGTCTATACACTGCCATCTCTAAATTGGTCTACATGTTTTAAACCTGTCATATCATTACAGACTAGTGGACTTCACAACAAATACTATTGAAAACACCATTTTGCTAAAGTTGATTGTTTTCAGCTAAAAAAGAGTTTTCATCTTGCAAAATATATTTTTCCACATTTGTTTTACATATTTCCAAGAAATTTAATATTTAAAAATTCCAAGAAAATTTTTTTTTTCAAGGTGAAACACATTGAAATCGTTAAGTTGAGATATCACTTTCAAACACTTCTAAAACTTCAATAATTGAATTCTTTGGATGAAATATGACATATAAAACTCCTACATGTGTAAAACAGTATAACAATTTATGGATGATAGTGAATTTTTAATTGTTCTTTTACCTGTACCTGATGTTTTGCGTTTGGATAGTTACAATTCTCTTACAAATTGCAATTCTGATAAATAGCAGGTCAGTGTTTTAAAAAATATCGATATCATATTCATTTCCAAAAAATCTTGAACAAATTCGCGCTGCATATTTCAACTTTGTGAAAAAAAGTGTCGTAAAGCTTAAGTGGATTGTCTTTTTGTATACATGCGTAATGGATAGATGTTTTCTGATTGGTTGATTCTTGTTGTTTGACAATGACTTTTCAGCATTTTTTTCTAAATAAAATATTGTTTAAATTAAACGTGGAAATATCCAATGAGATGATACCTTTAAGAAATGAACTAAAATTAAATGTTCACTAATTTATATCTCATTTAGACTCTAAATTATTTCTTTTTGTTTTTATTGATATCCAGAACTTACAGTACAACCAAGATCACGCATCGAAAGTTATTTGTAACAATAACTGTTTAAAACATTCAAAAGGTCTTAACTCTCAGAACAATCATTTAACAGAAATAGGAAAACTATATGCACAAAAACTCCCACTGATCATTTCATTGATATCAGATGGTTGGAATTGGAAAACTGATACGGACAAACAGTTTGACACACAGACCGACGAAATGCATTACTGTATCCCCTCGCCGATTTCTCAGTGGATAATAAAAAGTCCGAAAAATTACGTCATCTATTGTGTGAACTTGTCAAAATCCTAGCGGACATTAGCAAAAACTGGCTTTTCAAACAAAGTAAGGCTGAATATTTTACAGAATACATGTTTGTTAATTTATTATATTCTGAGATGAACGATGTAGATATTTTTGATTAAAATGTTGTTGAATCTATGAAGATAAAATGTATATCTTATATATAATTTGCCCCGGAAATTTGTCACAAATTTATACTGTAAAACATGAAATTTTTTTGCGTGCATGGATTTTTGCGTAATTTGGGAAAAATTGCAAATTTAATATGCGCGAAAAAAAACTGATCAAATAAAAATCACAATCCACAGGTGAGTTCAAAGGCAATTATTAGCGCGTGACGAGTGGAGAACAAATTATACCACTTTTATATCTACGATTTGAAATTTGGGGCTCACAATTGGATGACGCGAAATTCCAGTGCCGCGAAATAATTTTGAGAGAAATTCGCAAACATAAAGTGATTTACAGTATATTAATGGATTATGATAATGATTATAACAAAGTATTAGTAAAAGAGTGTATTTGTGTTTAATTAAGTCTTGGTTGTTATTATCCTGAAAACAAACATACTAATCCACTTCCGAATCACAATCCAGAAGCAAAGTAAACACTTTGGAACTGACAAGTTAGATTAGACTCATGAACTTCCACCAGGGAAGTGAGTCCTGGTGCTCCGGAAGGGTAAGCACATCCTGTTTAGCTAGCTACACCCGCCACGTGTGTAATCAAAATTGTGTAAGAGGAACATGAAACTATGGGACATCTAATATATCCAGGGCAATCCTGGACACAGAGACATCAATCCTATCGACCATACTGTGATGACGGTCATAAGCTTTTTGAGGTCCTTGATTAGACTAAGCTTGCAATATCCCTGAATCAACAATTTATTTGCAAGCAGCCTGCTTCTTTACACAAAGTCCCTGTAGTGGGAACAATCTCTACCATAGCGCATTAATTGGGATACAAATACACTAGTCGAGTTGACACTCCCATATACTCAATACATGAACCTAGAAATGTTTTTTCCTATGAAGTTTTTTTGCTGTTTTGTATTCTATAGGGTCCCTAGAGTAAAATTAGGTTAGTTGCCCTGCAGGCAACATTGGGCAAATTGCATAATTTGCATATATCCAAGATGGCTGCCTGACGCCATATTAAAAATCTATCTTTTGTAAGAATTTTCTACAATAGCTTGTAAGATACCGTTTTACATGTTTTCAGGGATGAGGAACTCATTTCCGTTGTTGTTTTTAACATTTGGGGCAATTTAAATGTATATATTAACAAATTTGACCAGACAAGGGTAGGAGTAACATGTTTTTTTATTCAAAGATGTAACTCAGCATATCACATTCAATACTGCGTAACTTAACCATATATCTTGATATATTTCGATTTAAAGGTCATAAAGGAGGTTCGAAAAATTCCTTTAAATAAGAAATTAAAAACATGATCTTAGTGATTTCAGTTTTACTTAATCTAGCGTAAAGGCTAGTTCCACTTGCTAAGGTTTCTTTTAAAGGGTGTATACAACAAAGAAGATTATTGCTATGATAGTTAATCCAGTAACATATATATTACCACGAATGAAAACCAATTTTACATGAACACTGATATATTACGTCATATAATGAAGTATTATGGTTTTGGTAATTTGCAGCAAAATCTATCATTGATAATGAGCAACCTTCCACAAATTTGTTGGCTAAAGTTGAACAGTAGAACTCATTTTTTTGGTTTTATGATAGTTTTGATATTTTGATTTACTATTTCCACTCTAAATGACAGACTTCCATGTTCATCCATGTGTTATAAGTAAAAAGGTACTGCACAGTCTAGATGTGGCTTACTTCTGGTGTCTCAACTTACCCAAGTTATCATTAAGCAACATCTCAACATCTAGATCTGACAATGCTGTTTCACTTTTAATTTATACTGGACCGCAGAAAGTAATACCCCTGCACTGTCTAACATCAAACTATTTGTATCCTGATAAACACACTCAACAAATAATTTCATTGGATGCTGGACATGTACAATATGCTGGTAAACTTTCTCAGTGTCTGCTATAAACACATGCGTGTCATGTCGAAGATCTTGCATGTCGACACCATGGTGATTATTAGGATGCTGTCTTGGCTAACCAGTTTGGAGAACAAACTGCTATTAAATTTGAAATATGAGCCTTTTAAGGCTTGACTCTTTAGCCTGATAATTTTAGTGGGTAGATTGGTGCTTCTCTGATCAATTGGAATAAATATATATATTCTGAGTGTAATACGGACCATAACTCAAAGAGTTCAATCCTCAGTGTTCCTTGGAAATATATGACCAAAATTTATTGCTTATTCTAACTCTCTCTAAATGAAAACAGGTCATAAGGCAATTGCTCGAAAAATTGCTTCAAATGTGTCAATGTGTTGGATTCAGTTGTAATGTATAAGTAGATTGAATACGAGTACAATCAAGTCTACCTGTTGAGTTTTATAATGCCATCATTAGCTCTATAAAGGCAATGCTTTTCAAAGCGACGCTGTCAAGATGCAAAAACAAAGCCAGTTGTTGATCTTGGAAATAGGTTTCTTTGGTTACCGTTTTTTTGGACAGCAAGGGCAGTTTGAGCTTAGCTTCTGCTTGCATTTGCAATCGGTTCTGTTCCTTTTTGACAGTAGTTGAAAATTGCTGTCATTGGAAAGGCATGAAGTCAGCTCTAGTCAATTCGTTTTTGGGTTTAGTTCTCCCAAAACACACAAACAATCACCATGATTCACAGTTTTCTACCACCTCCCTTGATCATATGGTGATAACCCATCAGATTTCATTGCACCAATCCAAAAAAGGTCATATAGGTACCCAGACACTTAAAAAAAATCTTGTTTTTGTGAAAAATACCAACTCGTATCTTCCAAGGACCAGGACAGAGGAAACAACACAGCAATATGTATACGATTGTGGATTTGGCCATGATGAATCCGGCATAACTATGGTATTGTATGGCCTCCCAGGTGCACAAACAGGTCTTGATAGCATTTGTGTGCTGATTGACGACACAGCTGATTTTATTTTCCTAGTACATTAGGTGTATAAGCATTAAAACAATGTGATGTACAGATGGAGTGATAGGATAGAAGTTTTGAACTTCAATGCAACAAACCATGCTTTGAACTGCCAGGCAGGCATGCTTTAAGTGTCATGGTCTTGGTTCGAGATGTCTTAAACTGCTGTCAGGCATGCATGCTTTAAGTGACATGGTCTTGGTTCGAGATGTCTTGAACTGCCAGGCATGCATGCTTTAAGTGCCATGGTCTTGGTTCGAGATGTCTTGAACTGCCATGCATGCATGCTCTCAGTGCCATGGTTTTGGTTCGAGATGTCTTGAAATGCCAGGCATGCATGCTTTCAGTGTCATGGTCTTGGTTTGTGATGTCTTGAACTGCCAGGCATGCATTCTATCAGTGCCAAGGTCTTGGTTCGAGATGTCTTTAACTGTCAGACATGCATACTCTCAGTGTCATGGTCTTGGTTTTGAGATGTTTTGAACTACCAGGCGAGCATACTCTAAGGGACATGATCTTCGTTCGAGATATCTTGAGCTGCCAGGCATGCATGTTCTTAGTGGTTGTGATACAACATCCTAATTACAAACTCTTCTTCTCCTCATTTAGCTGATGTTCTGGTTCACAAAGATCACAAATAACTTTTGGGATCTGAATCATTCTTTGTTGTTCTGTATGCCAGTCAGCAGGAAAAACTGATGTTTCCTCAGGCTTTTCATAAAGAACATCAAAACCTAATAGTTCTGACTCTGTTTTAAACACCATTTACTGCTGTCTCACCTTTAGTTAATGTTGTGAACTGGTACCGCTGTCAAGATATTCCTAAAGAGTATGAGATGATAACCGATTTCGGATTGAAATTCAAAGATCAATTCTCATTACTTGTTATAGCGAAAGGATACCTGGTGCCACAAGAACTTTTTGTCATGTTATGTCAATGTAAGGCTCAAAATCATAAGGACATGCTTCCCTTAAAAAAAATAAATCCTGTACATAAATTTTAACTGTTCTGAAGAGAGTGTTTAAATTTTTTCACAAAATGAGATTACCCATGGCTATCCTAGGGTGAATAGTAATTTGATACATATGGTCAGTCATTATAGACTTGATGGTATTTAATGTAAAACTAATGCCAGAATTGAGTTGCCCATGCCTAAATACCCCTGCAAAGATATATTACAATCTATAATAAATTTGTTTTTGTATAAAATCGATATTTCAAGATGGCGTCCGTCGGTCATCTTGGATTTATAGCTTATTGTGTGAGTTAAGTGTTCCGTATGTAAACATTAACACCAGAAATGAGTTTCTCATACCTGAAAACATCTAAAAAGATATATTACAAGCTTTTGGAAGATATTTTATATCGCAGTATGTACTTCAATTTCACGTTTGGCGGCCATTTTGGATTTATGTATATTGTGCAAGTTGCCCAAATTTGCCCGAAGGGCAACTAAGTTAGTTTTGTTCAAGGACCTATGAGGAAAACAAAACAGCAAAAAAACTTCATAGGAAAGAACATTTCTAGGTTCTTAAAATGCCTACTCGACTACACCGAAAACAGGAGAAGCAGGTGTATATAGGAAAATATATTTGATGCCCCATGGTTCATCCATGTTTCTTTTGTTCACAGTTTGAAATTCACCTGGCGCTTGTAGCTAGCAAGATAGGAGGCACTTACTTTTCCAGAGCATAGAGTCTCACTCGCTTCCCTGGCAATTCACTTATTTGTTTTTTAGATTAATATGATTGTCGTTCTAACTTGCATTAAGGGTAAAATGTACTAATATTTGGGTGCATAAACGTTATTTCTGCAACTTTTTATGCCGTTTAATTGAAATTATAATCCAGCTCATATGATTTCTTACGTTCATGAAGAAAACAACAACGTGAAACAATATAAAAAATAAATGAGTTGAGTTGCGTAATGGTGTTTAACGTTCTAGTCAAGAATATTTCAATTATATCGAGACGTTGTCAGCTATATTCAAAGGTGCAGAAATTTTGCCTGTGCGTTGTGCTGATGACATTATACAGCAGTGATCTTTGTCCTGCCACGCCTTCCGTGACAGGAGACCTCGTTTATTTTAAGTTCCCATCCGAAAGAATCGTGGCTTTCAAATGAAGAATGTTGGAAAGATGTACATATCCAACATCATAGCATCTTACAATCATGCTTAATTTGCTTGTGAAAGTTCACCTTTTTGCTATTTTATAAAAGTTGCCACTGTTTTTTATTACCATTTGAACATGAACTGGTATGTTTGTTTTTGATTGATTTTTCGGAGGACAAGCTTTTTTTGTTATATCATGCATTTGATTCAAAAGAAACAAAAGAGCCTTGCAGATTAAAACAAAAAAGAAAGAAACATAAAACAAGACAACATCGAACTTTTGTTCAGCCTATGGTTATTAAATTAAGGATTGAGGTTTGTTTTACGATAACAGGGAAATCCCCGCCCTACAACTTCTAAAGTGATATTTGCCATCATTGATATTTTTTGGTTTATCAGATCAAAATAACCGAAGGAACCTTACATCTTTATTTCTTGACAACAATAGTAAACAAATGTCAGTTTCAACCAAGAAAGTTAAATGTATTAGTGGGAAAATACAAAAAAAAAACCTGGAAAAATAGGTCAAGGTAATGAAATAAAGTCAACAAAAAGGACATGAACTACAGACTTTGAAGCCCTAACACAGTACATAAACCAAATACAAAAAAAATATATCACTAAAAGAACGATAAAAATGTTTAAAGTAATTTCTTGTTGGTATAAAATGAAATTAGACAAATAAAAACGAATATCGTGACTTCCATTATGAGATACAACAATGCATAACTGAACACGATATCACGATAAAATTCAGAAATAAATATAAGCCATTCTATATAGCTATTCAAGAACATGAAATAATATATAAATAAACAGGGTTATTGAGAACACTGATCGTAAAAGGAAAGTTAGCATATTAAACGTAATGGTAATGATAACTCATTTTTTCATACAGGTGCCCAAATTAGTTACAAAACTGCGTACACTCAGTATATATTTTATTCAACAAATTACAAATACCAAACTATCAAAAAATGACTTGATGCCATTGTGGTACAATATCAACAATGACTATGTTAAGGGGTCGATCTATAGCATGCCAATTATAATTTAGGTATTTATAAAGGGTAAAGTAGCTGTAACTAACACCTATTGGTTAATTTAGCTGCAATGTGTGTGACTGAACAGTTTGGAAAAAATTATTCTGATACTAGGGATATTTGTCATTGCTTTTTGTCATATAAAGGTTGGCCTAACTTTTGCTCCGGGCGGAAAAGATTTAATAAAGATACGTATGGATTCAAATATCTTTAGTGGTCACTTACCATCGTTTTTATTTTCCCTATTCAAAAAAGTTTTTTCAACAACAAGTGTAATTTACTAAAACAATAAACCTACGAGTTTTAAACTGCAATCCTTTGGTAGGTCTTTTCACATGTGATGTAAGACATTATACTGCGTCTCATAACATTAACATTTGATCCGTCATGTCTGGCTCGAACCATCTATTCGAGGCCGCGGTTGCCTAATGGATAAGACGTCAGACTTCACATCCAGGGTCTCTCCCCGCTGTGAGTTCGAATCCCGCTCAGACCACATGTGGGAAAGTAAATTTTCCTTGTCGTTGCCTTTACTGATTCACCTGGTATCAATATAATGAACTAGGGAAGTGGTCTTGCCTGCGGCGTACTGCCTTACTGAGCTAGCACGTTCAAGTCGCCCTGAGTGCGTCCTAGTACAAGGCAGACCATAAAACAATCTCGCACTTGCATACACAAAATTGTTCATAGTCCATTAATAAAATAGTTCTCGTTGCGAATACCTGAAAAACTACTGATGCGACGTTAAGCAACATTCAACCAAACCAAATCGAACTATCTATTCATAATTTCAAAGATGAAGGTAAGGATTGAAATCAATTAGGTTTCAAAGACGGGTCAATCGAAAACAAACATACCAATTACATATTATACCAGTTTGAATTTTACAGCACTAGACGACCGTATTGGAATACAATTCCTCATCAGTAGTGCTTGGACCAATCCATTTCCAAATCAAAATGTCAAAGCAATGTACAAATTTTGAACACTGACAAATAACAGGTACCCGGGGAATGGATTTTAAGCATTTTAAGCATTTTATAAAAAATATAGCGTATCACATCCCCGGGTACCTTGTGGTAAATTAAGTTTTTAAATATCTTTGATAAACAAGAATTATAGTTTGTAAACCAAATATTTGTAACAAATCATCTCTGGACGAACTGGATATGTTTAGTGGACTTTGCAAAGTTATATAGGTCAACTACTTGAACTATCACCAGGTAAGTGACGTCATAGGTCATATTCTCTGTGAGGGTAAGCAACATCCTCCTAGCCAGTCATACCTGTCAGGTTTGTAATGAAAGTTAACAATGAAAGGAACAGGGAACTATAGCTGTTTCACAAGGCTTAATATAATCAGTCTCGTATTGTTTCCATGATACATCAGGAACCGTCGAACACTCGCCTCGGATACAACCTCCGTACATACATAAGTTATATGTATTGATCCCTCATATGAAGGTCAAGGTCCACCATAATTATGATCTCGGGTTTTTATTTGTTACTGCTCGTCAATTGAAATCGTGAATACTAGTGTAGAATCATCAATTTTCGTGGTATCTAAATTTCCGTGGTTTTTGTGGATACAATGCTGGATTGTGAAATACACAAAAGTGTACATAACTAATTCGCCTAAAACGGTGACCAAAATCATACATGTATTTGATCTCTCAAAGAGGCATCTAAAACCATAAAAACATATTTGCTGTATTTAGCAATATAATTTTTAGCAAACAATCGGTAACAACATTGATTGCCGATTTGTTTCTTTATTCATATAAAGCAGAATGTATGCAGAACTTTTTTAAATCTGAGAAAACGATAATGTTAAATTTAAAGACTATGTGAATGTCATCTATCATTTTCATTATGAAATAAAAAAACGACAGATTCTTTAAATTGTGCTTCATATTTAAACGTATACCTCTATTAAGGGTACATTTGAAGCTGTTTGACTTACTCCAATTTTCCTTTTCTATGCAGAAATATACCTGCTTATTGTGTTTTTGTTTCACAAAATTCTAAACTAGAACTTTTTCCAACTTCGGGAACTTTATAAAAGCAAGCTGCTCACAAGTAAATTGGTTATCCAGGGGCAATGCATGACTAGGCTTAGCGGGGTCCTCAAAAAGAGTTGAAACATTCATCACAATACTGTTTAACAGATTGTTGTTCTGGATTTATATCACGTTCCATGTTCTTTTCGCTCTCAATTGTGATTACACATGCAGAGGGTGAAGCTAGCTAAACAGAAGGCGCTTACCTTTCCACGTCATCCGGTCTCACTTCCTTAGTGGAAATTGACGAGTTTAAGTTATATCAACAATATTGTGATGACGGCCACGAAAACTTTTTCAAGATTTGACCTAGTAGACTTGAACCTCAACTTTTGCATTTAAATTCGGTATGTATCGAAGGTTCTTTAACGTGGCGCGCCTGTTGTGACACGGGACATTTGTTTTAAAGATTTATTCTGAAATACAAATTACTTTTATTTCTAAGTGCCTAATGCTTGTCGAAAGAACAGCCACTACCCATTCTAAAGTAAAATAATCACACTAACATGCTTAAATATACTCCGTTTTTATTATGTAACCGAAAAACTTAAGTAATTTTGCTGAAGCATAACATTTAACATAATATTATTTTTTAATCAAAATTGAAAAATATATATCAACTTAAACTTTAAAAATTATTTATGACTCATATACTTGATACATGGATTTCTGGACAGTACTACTGCTGCTTTTTCTTTTACTACCACTTTTACTACTACTATTACTACAGCTATTACTACTTCTACTACTACTACTATTAATACTACTAGTTTCTAAAACTGATACTATAATTTCTACTGTCTCGGACATACAAACTCTCAATATCCTATAAATAAGAAGATCCTTCAGTAAGCACTGACAGATCCCCTTAAAATAGTACATAACAAAGTATTAGCCTAAGAATTGTCAAACAAAATTGACCTGTCCACTTGACCTTTTATAAGGAATAGTCACAACTTAAGCTGGTCCACCTTACACATGGGTAGTGTAGAGATTCGCAGTAAATAATACACAAACTCTTAAAATACTAATAATGTTTACCATTTATGAACTTGTGTTTCATATGTAGATCTATTACCTAACCCGTTTTAATTTTGCAGTGCTAGATGTAAATTTTGTAATCCAATTCCCCATCAGTATTGCTCGGATCAAAATTGTGAAAATCAAAATATTTTAAAGATGTTGAAATGAAAAAAAATAGTTCTAAGGACCACAATTTATTTCCGCATCAGTAGCGCTCGGACCAAATTTGTAAAAATCAAAATATGTTGAAATGAGAAAAATAGAAAGAACAAAATTTATTTTACCAAACCCATCTAAGGCAATGATTTGAACGCTAATGCATTGCTTGGTGTTTGAGGAATTTTAAAACTTAAGAAGCAGACAATTTTGATAAAATATGTGAAACAGGAGGTGCTTACCCTTTCAGAGCACCCGGCCTCACTTCCCTGGTGGAAGTTCACATGTCTAACCTAACTTGTCAGTTTCAATTTTGTTTTACTTTGCTTCTGGATTGTGATTCGGACATGAATTAGTATGTTTGTTTTTTATTGATCTGACAATGCAATGTATAGCCTCCTGAGTTAATGGTATCCTTGGGAATGGTTAGTCCACCAGCAGAGGTACCAGTCCAGTGTTCGACCATATAGTTAATCAAAAACAAGCATACTTATCCATGTCCGAATCACAATCCAGAAGCAAAGTAAAAACTTTGGAACTGACAAGTCAAAAAAGCCACGTGAAATTCCACCAGGGAAGTGAGGCCTGATGCTCCGGAAGGGTAAGCACCTCCTGTTTAGCTAGCTACATCCGACACGTGTGTAATCAAAATTGTGTGAAAGGAACATGGAACTATGGGACGTCAAATATATCCAGGGCAATCCTGGATACAGAGACATCAAACTTATCTACAATACTGTGTTGACAGCAATAAAACTGTTTGAGGTCCATGATAAGACTAGACTTGCAATATCCCCGAGTTATAGGTCAAACAGACAGATCAATATTGTTTGTTTAAACTAATCAATAAACATAAATACATCAACATGATTAATATACACATATTATTGCTTCAAGGTGATGAGACATAATATAATGATGAAAACAGAGGGTAGTTATAAATATCCTGTTTCAGTATAAATACAAAGAAATAACATCGATACAGGCATAGGCAAACAACATTGACCTGTCAGCTTGACTTCTCATCAGACTTTATTCACATAATAAATGGGTAGTATAAGGATTGAAGTTAATGCAGCAAATATGAAATATACACCTGTGTCCCCTATATATAAATGGATAAATCTATGATAAATATGTTAACTAAAGGTCAAACAGACAGTTCAAAGTTATTTGCCTATATCCGACACAGACATACAAACAGGGACAAGATAATTTTACAATCTATGAAATCAACTCAACTTTCTCGTTTATTTACATTTTAACTGTGTTGGAAAAAAAATAAATATAAATTTGGAATATTTTCAATATTGTCCAGCTTTGCTCAGAGAGACAGACCAATGCAATAATAATCAAAAGCAAACATATTAATCCAGGTCCAAATCAAAATTTCAAAGGAAAGCAAAAACCTTTGAAACTGGCAAAAAGTTAAAAACGTGACCTCCCACCACACAGGCGAGGTTTTGTGCTCTAGAATTGTAAGCTAGTTACACCAGCCACATTAGTTTTACATCTTCTACAGATGTAACTTCATATATATACTTTCCTATAGACTATAAACAAGGTTTCATTTAAAAGCATTATTTGTCTGGCGGATATTTAGAATAAGATGGCAACTGAAAGTCACAAATGAAACAAGAGGCCCATGGGCCTTAACGCTCACCTGTGACCTTTGAACCCATGAACTTCATTCAAATATCAAAATGATAATTAGGCCAATATTCTAATATACATCCCTATACAAAAAGTTTATAGTTTTTGAGATAAATAATCATCTCAGTACTTGTTTGTATCTGTGATCTTGACATTTAAACTCATGCTCTTTATTCATATATCAAAATGACCACTGTGCCAGTACCAACAATATTCTAATATACATGCCTATACAAAAAGTTAATAGTTTTCAAGATATTTAACCATTTAGGTATTCATTTGCATCTGTGACCTTGACCTTTGATCCCAAGACCTTCATTCATATATCAAAATGATCATTAGGATAATACCTAAATATTCTAATATACATGCCTATACAAAAGGTTTATAGTTTTTGAGATAAATAATCATTTCAGAACTTGTTCACATCCGTGACCTTGACCTTTGAACCCATAACCTTCATTCATATATCAAAATGGTTGTAAGGCTAATACCTACAATATTCTAATATACATGCATATACAAAAAGTTAACAGTTTTCAAGATAATTAACCATTCAGGTATTCATTAACATCTGTGACCTTGACCTTTGAACCCATGACCTTCATTCATATATCAAAATGATCGTTAGGATAATACCTAAAATATTCTAATATACATGCCTATACAAAAAGTCTATAGTTTTTGAGATAAATAATCATTTCAGTACTTGTTTACATCTGTGACCTTGACCTTTGAACTCATGACCTTTATTCATATATCAAAATGACCATTGGGCCATTACCAACAATATTCTAATATACATGCCTATACAAAAAGTCTATAGTTTTTGAGATAAATAATCATTTCAGTACTTGTTTACATCTGTGACCTTGACCTTTGAACTCATGGCCTTTATTTATATATCAAAATGACCATTGGGCCATTACCTACAATATTCTAATATACATGCCTATACAAAAAGTTCATAGTTTTGCAGATAATTAACTATTTTGGTAAACTTGTACATCTGTGACCTTGACCTTTGAACCCATGACCTTAATCGATATATCAAAATGATCATCATGTCAATACCTACAATTAACCAAAAATCCTACATCATTATCACCAGAAATGTTTAAAAAATAGCATTTTTTATCAAAGGTCAAAAACTGGGACATGACCTTGACCTTTGACCTTGACATCAATCGGAAGAAAATCGCAAGACAAGATCAACAGTGAAAACTCCATACAATTATCTTCAGCCATTATGAAGTTATAACAATAAATGTCTCATTTTAAAAATTACATAATTTTACGCAAAAAACGCGTAACCTATTTTTCGTCCAATTTTCATGAAAAACACAATTTTAGTGTATCTAGGTATCCTGAATCCAAAAATCTAATCAAAATTTGCCTGCACCTTTTGGTTTCAGAGAAGAAGATTTTTTTGTCTTTTGGCTATTTATAGTAATGGCAGCCATATTGTTGGGCGTGGTCAAACCCCGAACACAATTTTGAAAGGTTGTCACCCAGGCATAATAATCACCAAGTTTCATCAAATTTGGCTCAGTAGTTTTGGAGGAGAAGATTAAAATGTAAAGTTTACGCACGACGGACGACGGACGGTGATAGATAGCAATAGCTCATCTGAGCCTTTCGGCTCAGGTGAGCTAAAAATATTGGAATCAACTAGACAGAACAACACAAGCTGTGAGATCAGAAGAAAATGGAACTTGCTGGGGCACACACTGAGGAAAAAGGGAACAAATCACTGCAAGACAGCACTAGGGTGGCAACCAGAGGGGAAAATAAAAAGGAGAAGACCTAAGTCCACATGGAGGAAAACAACCGGTAAGGAAAGAAACGCCGCCGGATGGACCAGCTGGAACACAGCAAAAACAGCAGCAAAGGACAGGCAAAAATGGAAGAATAGTGTTATAGTCTTATGCGCCTTCTGGCGAGGAGAGAATTAAGGTAAGATAAGGATTTGTCTGGCGGACTACAGTATATTGGGGAATTTATATTGATGGTGGTTTTAATTTCCAAAAGTAACACTTTTTATAAATATTCTGTTTTGATTCACTTGCATTTGCACAGACCAGATGATGGAAAATAAAGTAAACAAAAATCTCCAAATGACAATTGTCAAGAAAAGTAGCCACCTGCTTTACAGTAGTTGAATCAATTTCTTCTCACATAATATATTCAACACTACGAAACTATTACATTAAGTGTATGTAAATTAAAACACAGGGCATACATAAACTCTCAAAATGGAATGATTTTTGTCAACAAAACGTAACAAATATATATACAGTCAAACCTGTCTATAAAGGCCACCTAAAGGAACTGGTAAAAGTGGTCTTAATGGACAGGTGGTCTTTATACATAGGTTCAAATAGTATGAATAAAGAACAATTTGAAAGAATTCTATTGGGATTAATAAGCAGGTGGGCCTTTGTATAGAGGTGGCCTTTAAGGCAGGTGTGACTGCAAATATAATTCTATATATTATCAAATTATGTCTTAACTGTTTTAAATTAAGTAAGAACATTTTATGTATTATAATGCAAGACACTAGCTCTCAAAAGCTAATGATTTTAAAAACACAACTAAACCAATATATAAGCATTATATTTTATCAAATAACATCTTATCTTAAATGATTACTTTGTCAACAAAATTTAACCAATATTTGTAGTGCTACATATCAAATAATATCTCTTAACCATTGTAAAACAAATACGAATATTCAAAAAACAGAATATCTAATACAATGCAAGACCCAAGCTCTCAAAATGGAATGATTTTGTCAACAAAACTTAAGAAATACTAAAATTAACGTGTAACAAATATATGATCAAATCATGTCGCTTTTAGAATATTCGAAAACAAGTTTATTTATTATAATGAAAGACACAAGTGGTCAAAATGGAATAGTTTTGTCAACAAATCTAAAATTAACGTGTAAATTACCCGTTATACGGTATATTATCAAACCTTTTCAAGTCTTTTAACAATTGTTAAACAAAATAAATTGAATATCTAAAAACAGTTTCATCTAAAATTTTGTTCTAAACTTAATTAGACATTAAAATGCTTGATTGGTATAAAATAAATTGAATATCTAAAAACAGATCCATCTAGAATTTTGTTCTCAAATAAGACAATAAAATGCTTGATGAGCATAAAATAATATCCTTTTTACTATACCACATAGCAAAAAAATACTAGTAAGAGTTTCGAAAATGCTCCAAAACTACCTTTCAAATTGTGGAAAAAACCTGGTAATGATGCTCCATTTCACATATGAGTTGTTAAAGGCTGAAAAGTAGCCTCAAAACTGTCCCTAACTACTTTATACAGCACAGCAACTCATTCGGCAACTCATTCGGCTCCTCGGCACTTTGAGTTGACTTTTTACTGTCAAAGTATTTTAAAGTCCCAAAGTATACCATCTTTCAAATTAGGGCAAAAACCCCCACTTATTATGATGCCCCTCATAAAAGACTGAATAGCAGCTTCAAAACAACAGTAAACCCTTAATATTCTGCACCTAAATAATTTCCCTTCATGTAAAAGTATTTTGAAGTCCAAAAGTATATTGATTTGAAGTTTATTTTAAGTTTCCCTTTACCTATTGTCTTTTGTAGTGCTAAAATTGACTAAAAAATAATTGCAGTTACTGTAAACGTATTTATTTTTGCGGTGTACTAATTTTTTGCTTATTTCGCAGTCGTTTGTTTTGCGTGAAAATTAATATCGAATGAAAATTATATTACCCTTATTGTATTAAAGTGCATATTTCAAAAACACCAAAATTTAACTATGCAGATATGTTTAAATTTCATGCACCGCGAAAATAAATACATGCGAAATTAAACACTCTTACAGTATTCAATTTTACTATACTCAAATTAATTATCATTAAATGTCAATTTATTTTCTCTCTAAAAATGTTTATTTCAATCATTGCACATAATTATTTTAATCTTTGAGGTTTACGTTTTTAATCCATTGCACATGTTTATATTCATCTTAAATATATGCACACTTTTAATGCAATCGTTGCACATGTTAATTTTGATTTTTGTTTATGCTTATTTTAATTATTGCACATATTAATTTTATTCTTTGCAACTGTTAGAACACTTTAAATTTATAATAAAAACAAAATAATGAAATGTGTCAAAATAATAAATACTGCATTTTAAAACTGACCTCAAAAATGATATAATAATATAAACAATTTCAGATCATCCATAAAAGGGTTGTACCAACTTGAAGTTGGTTTAATTGTCAGAGATGCGTTTTATGGCTTCTCAACCCCTTTTATCTCTAGTTTTAAATCCAGCTTTCACATATCTTAATGCATGAAAAATTGTCTCCCCAATTTGCCTGCATTTATAAAGCTGATGCAATCAAACTAACAGTTTTTATATATTAAGTGCATGAATCATGATTTGTTGTTGTGGGCCAAAAACGCCTCTTAACAAAATACAAAAACAACATTAATAGTACTGCAATAATCTGATAGGCAGTCAAATGCACTAATTTGAACACTTGTTGTACATACAATGCCACCCATAAATTATTATATATGTCTAAAACTTATATTGCACAAGGTAATTCAGAATTAAAAACAAACATACTAACCAAATTCCCAAAGCAAAATAAGCAAAGAAATTGATGCTACATGTAAATTGAAAAATCTAAATTCAGTGAATTAGGATCCCCCGCTAGTAGGTTCACTTTTTATTTGCACTTATGTTCAAAGGGCAATAACTCCCAGGAAAATAAGCAAACTAATTCGAGGTCATGACATGTACATCTCCTATCAATGCATCAAGTTTTGAAAATAAAGTTTTATAGTTTTGGAGAATTATTCTGAACAGATGGAAGTACATAATAATAAACTGTTACAAATGAACTAAGTTATCATAAAATCATGCTTCAACATTCAAGCATTTATACCCTATTCGAAAATACCATTATGCATTATCTACTGATCAAACATATAAACCTTTGCGAGTCTAGTTCAATGAACTGATAATTCTTAACCAAACATAAGCACATGAATTGGCAGTAGTACAAAATAAGATGTTCAATACATGTATACACAAATACATTCCTAAGTTCAAATAACACACTTTATACAAGAATATGCATTGTCAGTAGAACATTTTGCCACTTAAGGCATACATATGTGTAGATGAACAAAACAACAAAAAGGATAAGAGGATATATAGTCCGTCAGCGATATTGTGGCAGAGTGTTTATAAACATGGAAGAGTCTATATAATGTAGATAGCCTACGATAGGGACACATAAAGGTGGAGTTTGCAAATGAACGCATGAAGGTGTGAATATACGTATACGACAATATGGTATTAATACCCATTGGTGTATAATAAACTCGCCTGTGTTTATAAACACTCTATCACAATATCGCTGACGGACTATAACTGATTGTCATATTTAAAACAAAACATGGATAATGATTAAAAATATTAATAAAGGGACAAACAAAACAATCAACAAAAGACAAAAATAAAATGTGAATAAAATTGAATATCAATAATTAATATACAAATAAAATAAAGAACTAAATATAAATATGGAATGTTCCATTTTAGAAAGTAATTGGTAATATAATGGAATGTTCCATGTTAATATGTGTATTGGTAATATAATGGAATGTTCCATACTATATGTGTATTGGTAATAAAATGGAATGTTCCGTACTAAAAACTATAGGCAATATCATGGAATGTTCAATGCTAGATAGAAATCAGTAATAAAACGGAATGTCCTTTAATATTAAGCATTTGTAATATAATGGAATGTTCTGTGTTAAAAAGCATTGATAATATCAAGGTTTGTTCCATGATAATATATATTGGTTATATATCATGGAATGTTCTATGCTAATAAATATTGGTAATATAATGATATGTTTTATGTTAATAAGCATCAGAAATATAATGGATTGTTCCATGTAAATAAGCTTAGGTAGTAAAATGGAATGTTCTATGCAAATAACTTTTGGCAATATAGTGGTATGTTCCTACTAAAAAGTATTGGCAATATAATGGAATGTTCCGTAATATAATTTAAATCAGTAAATTAATGGAAAGTTCCATGCTGATGCTAATTGGTAAAACAACAGAATGTTCTATGATTATGTACACAATCAGATATTGGAATATGCCATGATTATGCAAAGTAATAAAATAATGCATTGTTGAATATTTTTCATAAACACATGTGCATATTCTTTTCCGTCATATGACAAAAGATGATGATTGTCATTCAACTCCGACATTAAAAATCGGTTAGTCATCATCTTTGTATGAACCAATGACAGAGAAAAAAGAAAAATTTGAAATGACCCGAAATGGAAGTCAAAGTATAAATCTATTTGGTTAAATCTGATTTTTGTGAAATTTACGAATAAAAGATGGTTGTTTAGAAAACCAACAAACACAGTTTTGAATCTGAAATATTAAAAACAAACAAAAAATTCTGTGAATTCAGATCCACTGTCAGTGGGAACTTTTTCATAATTTGTAATTATGATCCAAGGGCAATAACTCCTAGGAAAACGAACAAAGCAACTAGAGCTAACGATATGCACATCCTCTCCTAGAGGGATTAAATTGGTAATTAATCATTTTCGCTTAATCCCTCAATGAATATTTGTGATTTTACAGTAGTGTTTTACACAATTTATTTTCCTTCTTTTGATTAGGAAAAGCACCATTGCAAATAAACTCAGATACATTTTTAATCCCTACTTTTCAACAGCATATAATCTTTCTAATGGTACAATCTATTCCTCATACCAAAGACCGATACAAAATGTGTATTTGTATAAATGTAATATACCTACGATATGTTATAATTCACACTCCCTTCTAAATAGCACAGAATTGTACCAAACAAGAGGTGCAAAAGATTAGGGTGAATACTTCAATTCTAAGGTCACACCAAACAAGAGGTGCAATAGATTAGAGTGAATACTTCAATTTTAAGGTCACATCAAACAAGCGGTGCAAGAGATTAGGATGAATACTTCAATTCTGAGGTCACACCAAATTTACTTTTAGTTCTATTGATCTGTTAGGTCCTGATGACATTTAAAAATTGTTTGTCATGAACACAAAAAATGGACCAAACTTGCCATGCAGAATTTTAAAATAAATTTTGGACTGGTTAAAAAGCAATTTATTTAAACTGATTTTTTTTTAAATTCTAGATTTAGCCGACAGATGTGTCTAATAAACTACTTATTAATTTAATAAATATGTGATGTGGTCTAACAAAGTAATTATAATCATTTCATAAGGAATTTAGGAAAAACATGTAATGACTAGTCAAACCTGTCTATAAAGGCCATCCAAGGAAACCAGTAAAAGTGGACTTAATGGACAGGTGACCTTTATATACAGGTTCAAATAATAAGAATAAAGAACAATTGGAATACAATTTTACTGGACTTTATAAGCCGGTACCCCTTATATAGAGGTTCAAATGATATGAATAAAGAGCAACTGAAACAAAAAAATTAAGGGCCATTAAAAGCAAATAGCCCCTTTATGGAGATGGCCTTTAAGGAGAGTTGGACTGTAATATAATTTAACCATCTGATTTGGCTCGCTGTAATGGTTTCATTGGCATTTCCTCAGAAATCACAGCATTTTGTCTTTCAAAGTGGGCATGTCTGTATTCCTGGTCCATGGTATTACCACGGTCTTGATCCATTAATGGCCGTCTCTCTTGTGGTTCCTTATTTTGCCGGTCTTCATCCTCCTCTTCAAACACTGTATCAAATTTTGATGAAATACTTGTTAGGGGTTCTCCACTTGTTGGCGATATGTCAACCGTCATGGCTCTTTTCGAAATTTCTGCTCCATTCCGTCCAGTTGTTCCCCGTCTAATACAAAGGTCAGCATTGTCGTCAGACCATGAAAGTGCTCGTTCTGGCATTTTCCTGATGGATTTCATTCTCAGAAGTCTGGCATTACTTTTCCTTTTATTGTTGAGTTGTTGCATTATTCCTACTCTTCTGTTTCCTTCTCCCACTAAATTCTTATCCCTTACATACTACAAAAGATGGAAGTATGTTTAAATTTTTTTTGTTTTTTTGTTTTTAAGATTTTTATTTGATCTTCATATTCATGAACGTGGGTTATTAACATGCTGGAAAATCATCCCACTTTACATACAGCAGAACTTTTAGCGCTCGAACGTTGATGCCTCTAATACTCCACATAACTCAAAGTCATCTGCCGGTCCCAACCAAATCCCTATTAAATCATATGTAATCAAACCCCCCCCCCCCCACCCCATGCCTTGAATATTTGGCCAAAGTCCCATGGACTTCGAGCCATCAAATTTCTACTGTACATGTAAATATCATAAATTCTGAAAGCAAATCAATACTGTAAACCAATTTATGCAAGTGCAATTAACTTTTGCCTGTTTTTGGGAGACAAAAAAATAATTATGCCAAATTGACCATGCACTTATATCAAAAAGTTGCAAATTCAGAATTTTGGGTGCCATGCACATATTTTAGTCTCAACTTTGAACCCTGTACAGTCCTCAATTTTGATGGTGACCAAACCGACCTGGAATTGTTCCTGGCAACCTAAAATTTGTAAATGATAGCCAGCTTATCCACTTTAAATTTGAACTTTTGTGACCAGAGAACAGATACTATTTCTGTGTTATAGAATTTTCATGATACTATTGCCATTTCAGGCAGTATAATGGACATTTTACATCATCATTATTATTATTAACACTGATGTATGTAAGTCAGTTTTAAAAATCTGCATTTTGCTCTCCATTTTTCTCTCTAAATGATGCCTTAATTTTCCTTCATTTGGAAAGAAAGGTTGCTTGGAATTTCTACTGGCCACCTGAAAATTTAAATTGGTTGTCAGCTGGCCACTTTTGAAACCCACTTTGAGGGCTGCTCTAGCTGTTTTGATGACAGATATTTTAGTAACCTTATTGGCCACTAATAGCAAATAAAGAAAAAAACAGTCGCAAAATCATCACACTTGTTGGTGCCATGGCAACTATTTTAATTGCACTTTTTAGTCTGTAGGCGAATTGACAGTAACTTACATTTGTTGTTGACATGTGACGTGACATCATATGTTTTAGGTCCGACACTGTAGGAACTGGTTTTATATGTACAGAAACTCTTTCCATATCTAAAAAAGATAAATTGACATATAAAGATTGATTGATTGACCCATAGTTCCATGTTCCTTTCACACAATTTTGATTACACATGTGGCAGGTTTAGCTAGCTAAACAGGAGGTGCTTACCCTTCCGGAGAACCCGGCCTCACTTCTCTGGTGGAAGTTCATGTGTCTAACCTAATTTATCAGTTCCAAAGTTTTTACTTTGCTTCTGGATTATGAATCGGACATGGATTAGTATGTTTGTTTTTGATTAATTGATTAAATGGTTTTTCAGCTATTTTTCAGCTATTCATGACCTAACCAACTTTATTAATCTTTATTAAGTATTAATCTAAGAACAAATTAATGTATACATGAAATGAGCAAGTGTGTTTTATGATCAGCTATCGATGAGCACCCACTCAGGGGGGACTTTTAAGGGGCTAGCTCAAAGATAAAAGACAAAAGATCCTGGATCTCCCATTATAACACAAAACTTTGAACCCCTGATTCATAGCAATGTTATAATAAACTAGAATTGTCTCTTGAGAGCCAAACATCCCCAAATCCAACAGGGTTAAATGTTTTCCTGTGTCCTTGACCTTTTTGATATGACCTTGGTTGACAGTTATGACATATCTTTAGATTATAAAGATTATCCATGTGAAGTTTTATGACAGTCATCCAAAGTAATTATGATATATGGCCCAGACACAATTTTACACAGACAGCAGACAACAGACATACAGAGAGACAGACAGATGGAGAGACAGACATGGTGATTCCTATGTATCCCCTTAATTATACTGTAGATTGGGAAATTTTTGCGTCATCTAATTTTCGCATGAACGCACTTACTGCTTATTTTTCGCAAAATTTTATTTTTGTGACTCATTTCACTCACGAATTTACGCCAAAATAAAACGATCGTGAAAATTTCCCAATTTACAGTACTTTGGCGGGGTATAATAACCTTCTCCTTCAAGTTCCGAATCCCCTTTTTCTTGTGCATACTTCAGCAACATCGCTGAGCTATCAACATTCCGCCTGAAAAGGAAGAATTCAAATAAATAAAATTAAAAATATATAATTTGCAGTTTTTATTCTATATTGCCACATGACCCAATTTTTAAGGCCTTAGTGGGCTATATTTAACATAATGCATTATAAACAAAATTAAAAAAATATAATTTGCAGTTTTATTCTAAAAAGGACCATGGGGCCATTGATTTCTTTTTTTGCCACATGACCCAATTTTTAAGGCTTTAGTGGGCTATATTTAACATTATGCAAAATTATTGATGTTATGGTGTTTTAGAGGAATTTTTTGAATGCATACATCTGAAAATTTGTTTCTTCATAGACAAGGCGAAAGAGCAAAATGCATTACAGGACATTTGGTTCGGTAAACCAGCATATTTTACCAGACCGACTGACATTATACCAGACCGAATATTTCGGAAAACGCACAAACATACTAACGGAACATTTCGTTTCATTAGGACCGTTGTCAAACACCAACCAGGGCCCTTTTTACCATTTTGGATTCAACAATCTTTCTTTTCTGTGTACCTTATATTTACGTTTTTGTTCTATTCTCTTGTTGTCTGTTGTTTTTCTTTTAAAAAGCTTTATTGGGATCACCCCAGGAGTATACTGAAGACAAAACATAGCAAATATTGCAATCCAGAAGTTATCGACAGTACAATAATTTCAAAACCGGAGACAGTCATTCATCTGTCATTCAGTCCGGATTGCTAGGATTTTTCAGCGGACCGACGGCAATTTTACCCGACATGACTGTCAGACTGGTGTTTTTTGCATTGTCTATGTATATAATAACCATTTCCCAATGCCATCACAAGTTTTGGTAAAAGTAATGATTCTCAATACCAATAAGCACACATTTTTCCGAAATTTGTAAGTGAAAATTCCCATTTGACTTTGCATAAAAGTGATGTATAGTGTTTTACACCCCTGTGTCAAGATTCTTTCATTTATATTAAGGCAGTCACTTTTTAAATGGTGAAGGAGACCAGAGTGCCAAGAAAAAAACTCTGAATTTTGAAAGCTTAGCAGTCATAACATGTCATATAAAATACTTACAATTCCTGGTTAATTTCTGGAAGTTTAGCTGCTCCACATAAATGTAAATTTTTATAATGCTCTCTGAAAATGTAGGAATTAAATATTACTTCTAATAATGCCACATCGAAAATATCTCAATTCTAGCCACAGTTTATTTATAAATACCTTGTAGTTTAAATAGAAGCAAAAGAAAAGGTATAACACCATGCCATTTTAGAATTCTTATACTATGCATGACCTTGACCTTTGAACCCATGGCCTCTATCCATATATCAAAATGACCATTTTATCAATACCAACATTATTCTAATATACATGGTTTCAATCATAACAAACATAGCAATGTATGTCCAAACCACATCCAAATGCAAAGTTTAAACTTTAATGCTGGCAAATTAGGTTTGTTTAGCTTAGATGAGCTAAAATTTAAGGTTTAAATGAGGTAGTATATATTTTATTTAGCTTTTATCTTCAAAATAATTTTTTCAATCGCTATGGTAGCTCAGTTGGTACAGTGCTCTTTTGGATGTGGGTTTGAACCCTTGTTAGGGTCTGACTAAGTGTGAGGGCAAGCATGGCATATTAAAATACCCTCCCTGTGCATTAGGTGATATCTTAATATAAGTGAGTGAAAAATTCTTGAATTCAAATCAGATATGGAACATAATAAGACTGTATATTAGATGTTGTTGTTGTTGCTGAATGTTGCTTTATGTCGCATCAGCAATTTTTCAGCTATTCGCAGCGAGAACTACTTTTTTTAATCTCTCTGGATCAACCTATAAACAAGTTCATGTATGCATATGAAGTGTGAGTGTGTTTTCCTTGTACCTGTGCACACTCAGGGCAACTTTAAGGTGCTAGCTTACAGTCAGTATGCCGCAGAAAAGCGTACCAATCCCCCAGTCACATTATACTGATACCAGGTGAACCAGTAAAGGCCAACGGCAAGAAAAATTCACTTTCCTACATGTGGTCTGAGCGGGACTTGAACTCACAGCAGTGAGATACCCTGGATTTGTAGACTGACGTCCTATTAATTAGGTCGTTGTGACCTCAAAAATGTATAAATAAACTACTTACTTCATTACAAGTTTCTCGTAACAGCTGAGTAAATCACCTTCATCCTTCCTGCTGGATTCCTTTAGAAGCCATTTCCTGAGATACCTGTCGTTCCAGTGAAATAACTTTTCCTACAAAAGAGTACACAATAAGGGAGATAATTCAATTTTTTCAATCAGAAAACAGTCTTTGTAGAAGACTTTGAACAAATTTCTAATTTTTGGAAATAAGTGGCCATTCACAAAGTATAATCTATGTGATTTCTTGCCCGGGTTGTAATGAGTTTTATATAGGGGAAAGGGGTTCAACAAGTTGCCCTCGGGTAAGAGTGCACAAACAGAAAATACAGATTCCTGAATACAGGAAGATAAAGTTAAGTAATCACTTAGATAATTGAGGGAAAAAGAAATGATTTGCAGACAATACAATTGAAAGAAAATAAAAATAAAGATATTTCATTAGAACTTTTATGCCGAAACTTAACAGTCTAACATAATTACCTCCCTTGATAATGATGTCATTGTATTGTTTTATTGTCCTTTTGTCTAAATGACTTCATCACTAGTTACTTTATTACTATGTTATGAATACTACTATATATTTACAATATGACTGTATCTCTCTTGGATGAAACATACAGAAGCAATTGTATTCAATTCCCGTTGAAAGACAATAGGGGTCATGACCCTTGATGTGTATCAATTTTCCCGCAATATTACGTCATGTCCCGCACAGGGGGGCACATGATCATGTGAAATACGCCGATCTTGCATGGCTAAAACCCTATATCACACGAGCAGATATGGAATAAATAGGGCCAAGGTACAAAATATTTATTAAAAGAAAGAATTGTAAATATAAGAAATGACATTTCTGCTCATGGTATTTCAAGGGGTAATGAAAGATAGTGTGGGGCGTGCCAAATTCAAAATGAAGGCCTTTGCCCTTCATCAAATTTGGCACCCGTCACACTATCTTTCATTACCCCTTGAAATACCATGATCAGAATGTCATTTCTTAAGTAAAACGTCTGAAGATGAAATGAAAACACTAATGCTTTACAAAATCGTGTTGTATTTATTTTATTTTTATGATATTTATATATATATATATATATATATATATAATATATATATATTGTAATACCCTGGAAGTCTCATGGAAAATAGTGTAACATGATCATTTTGGAATAACTGTATTTTGTAATTAGGCCATTTCATTAAAATTCTATGTTTGAAGTCACTTAACTTTTTTAACGTGAGGAGGGTATGAGGCAAACAAACAAATTTTAATGAAAAAACAAAATCATATTTTCTGTTCATATGCACATAACATTTTCCTTAAATAAATAAAAAAACATTGAGTTTTAAATGTTTCATTGAAATTTAACTCATTGCACGAGTGTGATAAATTGAAATTTCTTCTATATTTTATGAAGGACATCATTTGATCTTTTCATGTCAATGCCTAGTTCGGACTTCCAAACAAACCAGAGTGTACCCTTTTATATTTCGCAGTCGGAAAACGAAACCAATATGAAAAATGACCAGATTTTACGATCGAATACGGATTTTCACATTTGATGGAATTTGTTTTTTTTTCAAAAAATTAATAAAAGGGGCACGCGCGATAATGTAAAACATAGAATTTTATAGGAATAGCCTTATATATTATACCAATGTTAATTTTAACCACACTTGATGGCTGTTTACAACACAATTCCTCATCAATAGTTCTTGGACTAAAATTGTGACACCAAAACATTTTTCAAAGGACCAAAATAAATTAAACCAAATTTAGCTAAGAAAATAATTTGCATGAAGAAAAACACCTAAGTTTCGAGGATTTTTACATTTTATCAAGCAGAACATTAAAATAGTAGTATATTTCTGACAATACCAAAGTATTGTTTACTGAGTTTATGTTATCCTAGGGAATAATAGAATCTTATACTGGCAACAGTGTAAGACAGAAATATCTGAAACGACGATGAATGTTTTCTTGTCTAGAACAAGCTTTAGCGAGTTCTGTACATTGAAAATATTTATCCGGGTTTCAGATATCTCTGTCTTACCCTGTTACTGGTGTTGGATTCTTTTTCTCACACATTTGCAGCATAAAAACATTATTTGTAAACAAAAAAATTACATCAAACATTCAATTTTCACGCCATCATTGGTGCCTTCTGAAAATAATGTAATCCATTTTTGTTGACGTCCTCACGTCAATTGATTATGACGTTGTCAATTAAGCGTGTGTAAGTGATTTTGACAATGTGAAAATTGTTGGTTGAGACAAGTGATTTTCCCTAGGGTTGAGATGCGGTATTTCCCTGTTTCATGTGTGAGAATGCCTTGTCCCCCACAGAGATACCCCCCGCCCAAGTATTTTAAATTGCATATTATACCAGTGTTAATTCATATATAACTTAAAGTTAAGTTAAAGTCTGTCCCGAGCCATTAGGCCCATCAGGCCAGAGCTTATCCCGGTTTTGGTGGCATTAGGCGACTGAGAGTACAAGACTCTCCCCTGAATGGGACGCCGGTCCATCGCAGGGTTAACCCCCAGCATTTTGCTGGCACACATTTATTTTTCAGCTGAGTGAACTGGAACAGCGTGAAATTAAGTGTCTTGCTCAAGGACACAACACATCGCCCGGTCCAGGGATCGAACCCACGACCTTCGAATCATGAGTCCAACGCCTTAACCACTAGGCCACGTGCTTCCACCATATATAACTTACACGGATGTAAAATCTACCCTGACGTCCGACTACTTCTTCAATACCAGCCATTAAGTGATCCGAAACCTGAAATGAAAAAAGCAAATACAATGAAATAGGATGCCTCGCCAGCAGATTCTTTTTTGTGATTTGCACTTGTGTTAAAAGGGCCATAACTCTCAGGAAAATGGGCAAACTAACTCAAGTTAACGACATGGGCGTCTCCTAGATCCTATCTATGTTGATATGTTTTACCAGGTTTCATGAAATAGTACTTTATAGTTTTGGAGAATTAGCACAGAAAAGAGTTCTGGACGGATGGAAAGAGGGACAGAAGGACGGAAGGAAACTTGAATTAAATTTCCACCCTCTTTCTTCAAAAGGTTTGGGGATAAGAAACAAGCATTTAGAAAGAAAATTGCGGAAAACTGTTATTTCAATGAAATATTCTAAAAACAAAGGGATATAATTTCCATAAAAATAAACAGAGCCGGATGAAACTTTAATTTGATTGAATCTGTACCACATTTTGGATAATTAACATGCCAAAACTAAGCTCAATATCTGCAAGTGTTTAGGTAAAAGCGTAGAGAACTTATGATGGACATGGGACTGACGGACACACATGTCAAAAACATTATACCTGGCCCCGGTTTCACAATCATTCCTTAGCTAAGATTTTCCTTAACATTAATTTAGCAAATGTTTGTAATCTCTTTTTGGAACTGCTGGTGAATATTTTTATCAAAACTAAATGCAAATGTTTTAATATAGAAGTGATCTTAAAAATGACAGCTTAATTTCCTGAATATCTTGAAAATTACCAAAATTATAAAGATTTGAAAATTTGCAAGATTTAAGTTAAGGAAAATCTTAGCTAAGGAATGATTGTGAAACATGGGCCTGATGCAACTACTAAAAAATAACAAGTCCTTATCTTGACTGTAAAGTGGTGGCACAGTGGTTAAAGGCATTAGTTTCAAACCTAAGACATCTGAACCCTGTGGTTTCAATCCCAAAGGCTATCACACCCCTTTCTGCTATACAGTCTAACCTGCCACTTCTAAATAAAGGCCACCTGATATTAGAGGACAGCAAGATTTTTCCTAATTCCTCTGAATTTATGTTATTTGGGCCCAGTTTCACAATCATTCCTTATCTAAGATTTTCCTTAACTTAAATCCTGCAAAATTTCAAATCTTCATAATTTTGTTAATTTTCAAGATATTCAGGAAATTAAGGTGTTATTTTTAAAAAGACCTCAAGATTAAAACATTTGCATTTGGTTTTGACAAAAATATTCATCAATAGTTCCAAAAAGAGAATACCAAAATTTGCTAAATTGAAGTTAAGGAAAATCTTAGCTAAGGAATGATTGTGAAACCGGGGCTTGAACTTGTATATAAGGGCAACCTGCTCATAAGGGCCACCTTTACTGTTTCCCTTAGGCAGCCTTTATAGACAGGTTTGAATGTACTGGACAAAGGGCTCTTTGGACTTGAAAAACAGCATCATTTCATGCAATTATATTTACAATATGACTGTACCTGTCTTCGATGAAACATACAGAAGCAATTGTATTTCAATTCCCAATGAAAGACAATGGGGGTCATGACCTTTGATGTGTATCAATTTTCCCGCAATATTACGTCATGTCCTACACAGGGGGTCGCGTGGTCATGTGAGATACGCCGATCTCGCATGGCTAAAAACTCTATATCACACGCGCAGATATGGAAAAAATAGTGCCAAGGTAAAACATATTTATTGTAAATATAAGAAATGACATTTCTGCTCATGCTATTTCAAGGGGTAATGAAAGATAGTGTGGCGCGTGCCAAATTTAAAATGAAGGGCTTTGCCCTTCATCAAATTTGGCACGCGCCACACTATCTTTCATTACCCCTTGAGCAGAAATGTCATTTCTTAAATGAGGAAAATCCATAACAGAAATGTAAAAGTTTATCTTCCATCTTCCATGTTTGAGATAGAGATTTCCAATTGAAGAATCTTCATCTCCTCGTGGGTTTATCTACAAATGTTTATCTTCACCTCCACGTGCAGATTTTCAGTGACGTCACTATCAAATGACAATTGAATGACATCATATCGTGGAGACATGATGACATCTTGCGGGAAAACGACACCCGAGTATCAAAAAATTAGAAATTTTCACTGCGTTTCAAACGTTTATTATGAGATATTAGAATAAATAGCTTTGTTTTTTAGTTTATACATTTAGTATAAACCAAAATTGGGTACATTCTGTCCGATGGTCATATTTATTTTTATGTAAAAAGTTCAATAACAAAGTTACATTTACATGGCGTGGATATCGATGTAACTGGTACCTGAAGCCAAAAATTGTCATCACATTGGAAGAAAAACAATCCATTATGAGTTTATCCATGTAGGATAGGGAAATCTCACCCTTGGGGTCGAACATTTCTGGTCAGAGACTCAGCAAGCCTCATCTCTGACTGAAATATTCAACCCCTCGGGTGAGATTTCTCTATCCTACATGGATACTCATGATAGATTATATTAGTCTTCCAGTTTTGCCTTTAAGTTTTCCCGTTTTGGTTTTAAATGTGATTTCTTATCTTCAGTCTTCAAGCCTTGTTTTTTTAGTCTTGCCTTTTAGTCTTGCCCTCCAGTCTGGTCTTTTCTTACAATTTTGTCTTTTAGTCTTGTCTTCCAGTCTTGCCTTATAGCTTTAAATTCCAGTATTGTCTTTCAGTTTCCATCTTGTCTTTTTCAATCTTCAAGTCTTGTTTTTAGTCTAAGCTTTCAGTTTTGTCCTCTATTTTTCTTTTTCAGTCTTATTTGGAGTCCTGCAGTCTTAATATTCAGTCTTGTCTTTCAGTCTTCAAGTCTCCTTTTCAGTCTTGTCTTTCAGTCTTCAAGTCTTGTTTTTCAGTCTAAGCTTTCAGTTTTGTTTTCTAGTTTTCTTGTTCAGTCTTATTTCCAGTCTTGTAGTCTTAACATTCAGTTTTGTCTTTCAGTCTTCAAGTCTCCTTTTCAGTCTTGTCTTTCAGTCTTCAAGTCTCCTTTTCAGTCTTGTCTTTCAGTCTTCAAGTCTCCTTTTCAGTCTTGTCTTTCAGTCTTCAAGTCTCCTTTTCAGTCTTGTCTTTTAGTCTTGTCTGAACTTTTTAACTGTGCTATCATAAATTACTTACATGATTATTCAGTTCTTGGTACATCATTAGAGATTGCTCAGCTTTTAACGTCACCTTTAATTTGTTAACCAAAGGCTTAATTGTAGATCCCTAAAAAGGACAACAATGACATGTGATGCTCAAATTCAAACTTGACCTATATCTTATCAAAGTTCTATTACTTATAAACCTCATTAAATCTTACAGATTGTTCAGCTTGTAATGTCACCTTTAATTTGTTAACCAAAGGCTTAATTGTAGATCCCTAAAAAAGGACAACATGTGCTCAAATTCAAACTTGACCTATATCTTATCAAAGTTCTATTACTTATAAACCTCATTAAATCTTAGAGAAAGTTCAGCCTGTAATGTCACCTTTAATTTGTTGACCAAAGGGTTAATTGTAGATCCTTAAAAATAACAACACTGAAATATATAGCATTCAAGTTCAAACTTGACCTATAACTTATCAAAATTCTATGACTGCTATAAACCTCCTTAAACCTTAGAGAAAGTTCAGCTTGTAATGTCACTTTTCATTGGTTATGGCAAAATTGTAAATCCATAAAAAACAATACTGAAATGTAATACAGGCAAATTCAAACTTGATCTATAACTTATCACAATTCTATTACTGTTATAAAGCTTGGGAAACCTTCATTTAAACAAAAACAGAAACAGTTAATCCAACAATTGTAACTATACCAGCACAGCAATAACTTGTAAGCTTTATTGAGATTAGATTTACACTCCAGTTAAGAATATTTCATTTACATTGAGATGTCACCAGCTATATGTGAAGTGGCAGAAAGTTTTACTCTATCAATGCATTCAGCATTTTCAGGGCAATGTGCATGTAGGGTTTTTTTTTAACATACCATGCCTGCAGTGACATTGGGCATCAGTTTTTAAAGTCGCCCTAATAGCCTCAGGCAACAGTTCAACGGGTCATCCCTGATACCTCAGAACAATAAATTTGTTCCCAAAGTTAATTTTCACGAGAATAGTCACTCCCAAGATATTCACATACTTTTATTTTAATGTCAACTGATAAAAGTAAAAGCAAATTCAAGTGAATTATATCAAAATAAAATATTCATGAAAGTTTTATATTTGGGTTTTGCTATTCTCATGAACTTATGCAAAAAAAAAACTTGAACTGTCTCTTGAGAGCCAAGTACCACCTCCCCTAACATCTACAAGATTTTAATGTTTTCCCACAACTTTGACCTTTCTGGTATGACCTTGGTTCAAGGTCATAACACACCTTTGGACCATGAAAATTATCCATGTGAAGTTTATGGTAGCCGTCCAAAGCAATCATGAGATACATCCCAGACATGATTTTACATGGACAGACAGACATACAGACATGGTGATTCCTATATACCCCCCTCCCCCTCAAACTAATTAGTGGGGGTATAAATATATTGTGATAGTTTTATGTTCGCAAGCTGCTATTTTAGGCAAAATATAAAAAGTATGTTAAAATTTCCTTATTTATAGAACACAATACCTGAATAAAGACCGTAAAAATAACAACGGCCAGTGTTGTAGTAACAAACATATTCTTTTTTGGAAATTCTGACACGTCTAACAACACAACAAGTGAAAAACAGACAGCCCCTCGTAATCCTCCATAACTCTACAAAACAAATAATAATACAGTATTATGTTAAGAGATGTGGCCTCTCGTAATCCTGCATTACTCTACAAAACAAATTGTAATGCAATATTACATATAGAGATGGCCCTGAGTAATCCACCATAGCTCTACAAAACAAGAGGCCCATGGGCCTTAACGCTCACCTGAGGAAGAGTACATATCTTATGCAGAGGTTCAATGGTCAATGACATTAATAAAAGAGAATATCAAAATTTTCAGCAGTAAGGGCCAATAATATGCAAGTATTTTTGCAAATTAATTATAATAATTATAAAATAAGTATGCTATATATAACATATTTAAAGTCTAGCTACAATATATTATTTATAAAGAGCTAAAACATCTGTATATGAAAATGTGCATTAGGCCAATACCTACAATATTCCAATATACATGCCTATACAAAGAGTTTATAGTTTTTAAGATAATTAACCATTTAAGTATTCGTTTGCATCTATGACCTTGACCTTTGAACCTATGAACTTCATTCATATATCAAAATGATTGTTGTGCAAATGCCTACAATATTCCAATATACATGCCTATACAAAAAGTTTATAGTTTTTGAGATAATTAACCATTTAAGTATTCGTTCAATTCTATGACCTTGACCTTTGAACCTATGACCTTCATTCATATATCAAAATGATCGTTAGGCTAATACGTACCTTATTCCAATATACATGCCTATACAAAAAGTTTATAGTTTTTGAGATAATTAACCATTTAAGTATTCATTTGCATCTATGACCTTGACCTTTGAACCTATGAACTTCATTCATATATCAAAATGATTGTTGTGCAAATGCCTACAATATTCCAATATACATGCCTATACAAAAAGTTTATAGTTTTTAAGATAATTAACCATTTAAGTATTCGTTCAATTCTATGACCTTGACCTTTGAACCTATCACCTTCATTCATATATCAAAATGATCATTAGGCCAATACCTACAATATTCCTATATACATGCCTATACAAAAAGTTTATAGTTTTTGAGATAATTAACCATTTAAGTATTCGTTTGCGTCTATGACCTTGACCTTTGAACCTATGACCTTAATTCATATATCAAAATGATCGTTAGGCCAATACCTACAATATTCTAATATACATGCCTATACAAAAAGTTTATAGTTTTTGAGATAATTAACCATTTCAGTACTTGTTTACATCTGTGACCTTGACCTTTGAACCCATGACCTTTATTCATATATCAAAATGATCGTTGTGCAAATGCCTACAATATTCTGATATACATGTCCATACAAAAAATTCACAGTTTTGCAGATAATTAACTATTTTGGTATTCTTGGACATCTGTGACCTTGACCTTTGAACTCATGACCCTGATCTATGTATCAAAATGATCGTCATGTCAATACCTACAAATAACTGAAAATCCTACGCCATTATCACAAGAAATGTTTAAAAAATAGCATTTTTTATCGAAGGTCAAAAACTGGGACATGACCTTGACCTTCGACCTTGACATCAATTGGAAGAAAATTGCAAGACAAGATCAACAGTGAAAACTCAATACAATTATCTTCAGTCGTTATGAAGTTATAACAATAAATGTCTCATTTTAAAAATTACGTAATTTTACACAAAAAACGCGTAACCTATTTTTCGTCTAATTTTCATGAAAAACACAATTTTAATGTTCCTAGGTATGCTGAATCCAAATATCCAATCAAAATTTGTCTGCACCTTTTGGTTTCAGAGAAGAAGATTTTTTTGTCTTTTTGCTATTTTTAGTAACAGCGGCCATCTTGTTGGGCGTGGCCAAACCCCGAACACAATTTTGAAAGGCTGTTACCCAGGCATGATAATCACCAAGTTTCATCAAATATGGCCCAGTAGTTTTGAAGGAGAAGATTAAAATGTAAAGTTTACACACGATGGACGACGGACGACGCACGACGGACGACAGACGACGGACGGTGATAGATTGCAATAGCTCATCTGAGCCTTTGGCTCAGGTGAGCTAAAAATTATAATACAGTATGGCCCTCAAATTCACCATAACTTTAACAATGGTATTATTGTAAGAGATGGCCCCTTGCAAGCCTCTTTAATTTTAAAAATCAAATTTTTACAGTATTTTGTTTAGAGACCTACCCTCCCTTGAAATCCTCCGTAATCTTAGAAAACAGGATACATTTTAATTATTAAATTACCTGTAACTTCAAAAGAGGGGTGTTCTGAGAGAAATAGAGAGAACGAACAATTATGATTTTATGAACTAAGTTTATTCATACAGAAACATAGAATTGAAAATACTGAACACTTACAATAAAAATATCCCATGAAACCTAGGTCTTGTGTTGCAATTGACGTATCACTGACCACGCCCACAATGTTCCGATACTGGCCGTCATCACGGTACTAAAGCAGCGTCATGGCAACTAATGACGTACTAGTATCAGTGATGTCATTAAAAGGTGCAATTCAGGCCGAGTTTTCATTCTTTTTGCATGTAAAGTAAGCATCCGGCCATTTGTCAGAACATTCTGGGCATGGCCGTCAATACGTTAATGACTGCAGAAACCAAGAGAGGAAATGAGAATGAATATGAATCAAAGTACTGAAAGTACTGAACACTTACCATTATAAACATTTCATCCAACTTAATCTTTCTAACTCTGTATGTATCAAATCTATTGATTAAAAGTGAAGTGACAAATGTAACTGAAAAAAAATGAACGAAATCAAAATTACGTCAACGAATGAATGTACATGTGATACAGTATCAATACCAATACCAAATAGAAATATAAAGTTTTCCTTAAAGGTGACAATCAATTAATGACTTGCTGTTATTTTGGCAATTTTTTTTTTCAATTCGTGTAAAAAAGGTAAAATTTCCACCACGCAAAAATTACCACCTATACAGTACTGTAAATGGTAAATTTTTGCGTGGGTAAAAATTTCGCTTATTTCACACTAAAGAAATTACCGGGAGATTTTTACCCATGCAAAAATGACATTTATACAGGTTTATATATCATAATATACAGGATATACACCCACTTATATTTGTAATGAGAAAATTACACCCAAGTGAAATGTCAGATTTCAGAAACTGTGAAATTTTCACCCTGCGAAAATAATCCCCTATACAGTATTATGGACAGATAAAATGGTGTTTTTCTTAGAGCCATGAAAATTGGACACCATATTAAATAGAGAATAATACATGGTGAAATCCATATCATATGCCATATCTGACCGAGAACCCAATATCAGACAGAGGGCTTTAGCCCTATGTCTGATATTGGTTGAGGTCTGATATGGCATATGATATGGATTTCACCATGTTTTATTCTGTTTATCATATATTTAAACTTTCACCATGTAGAATAAATACATGTATCGCAGACACTTAAAATGACAAAAATGGCCAACTTGAACTTGCAAAAAAGTTACTTTTGAACCGGTATAACTGTTGAGCAAGGTATTTCTTGGTACTCTGGTTTTCTCAATCTTTCATGACTGATATGGAATGTCAAATTCCTTGTTCATCTACCAGTAAATTAAAATATATGGTATCAATTACACTTCATTATGATAGCAACTATACTTCATTACTAACCACCTGGGTGGCTCAGTGGTAGTGTTTGGTTCAAGTGTGGGAGGTCGTGAGTCAACCCCCAGTTAAATCATAGTTTAAAATACAAGATACATAAACTGCTTCCTTGACAGACACTCGATATGAAGAGGGCAGAGTACTGATTGGGTCAACTGATGTACATATTTGATAATTCATACTTTAAAATTTCTTTTCTGCGTGTTGCAAGCCAGGTATGGAATTTGTTTATATCCAAAGTGTTGGGGTTTCGCATTTTTTTACAAATTCATGCGTGCTTCTATCAGACATTTCTCTGTCCATGGTCTGTCGTTCTATAAAGCTGTCCAGCTAGCAATCTATTTGCGAGAGAATCCATCACTCTCTCGCCACTTCCATTGTTTACGAACATAGGCGAACCGTTATGAACATTAACGATGCCGTCCGAGGAGTTTTGAAACGATAAAGTTATTTGTTCCGAGTAGTCGGTCTGATATGCATATCAGACCGGCGGTGATATGGCTTTTCCGACGAGCACGTGCGGTCGGTGATATGGATCACGTCATTTTAGCCGTATCAGGGTATGCAGAAACTACGTAATTAGTACTAAGTATATGATAAATAATTTTACAGTATAATGTAAACCAACTTTTATTCCCAGATCTTCTATACTATTTGCGGTTAGAAATTTTCATGGTTCTGATTGTAGGAAAAGTGTAATAAGGGAAATATGAATGTACCGCTGAGAAGATATATTCATGGTCCAAAATTCATGGTGAAAACGCAAATTCTTTTTCCTCCTGAATTTTTCTTTTTGAACAGTACACTTTTCAAAAACATGTTTGCATTGCTGATTTTGCAATTGTTTTGTACTTGCAATTAAAAAACAAACTTATCCATGTCTGAATCACAATCCATAAAGAATGGAACAATCTAGAGGATTAGTTCCGAATTCATTCGGAACATCCTCTGGATGTGAAATGATAAAGGCGACAACTTTTCCTTTTTAGCAGCATATATCAGCATCTTGGGGACCTTGAAAACTGCTCGAACGATTTTGCTAAAAATTTCTGAGGTTATGGAGTCTAATGCGATCTAGCTATCTAACTTGGTGAAATTTTTGGGAAAAATCGGTATCATACTTAAATTTAGGGTCAAACATGCAAAAAATGAATTTTTACAAAAAAAATCTGTTTGACATTTGTTTAACCGACTCCTGCTCAATAACCGTTCATTGTACGAAAAAGTCGTCCATTGACCGAAAAAAGTTTAGGATATTGCGGAAAAAACGGTATTTTTATATTTTTCCTATCTTGTACACAAAATCCACAATAAGTGTTCAAAGTTGACCCTATCGCTCAAAATAAAAAAAATCCGCGTCTAAGCACGTGCAGTCTGGCGGAAATTTTCCACACTGCATTCAGCCTCTTGAAACAGCTTGTGTGAAAACGCCACTTCAGGTATCAACTTGAAAGTCGGTAAAAATATATTTTAAAGTATTAAGAAAATAACGGTATTTTTATATTTTTTCTATTTTATGTACAAAATTTATAGTAAATGTATAAACTCAACCCTGTCTACCAATGCGCAAAAAACCGCGCCAAATTCCACGTAATGTTCAGTCGTACGATTTCGCTGAGGTCAAAGTTCAATGCATCTCTTTTCCAATCAGTGATCGGCATCTCGAGATACCTACCAAAGAAGCCATTTTGTTCATAGATCAAACATGACGCCCATTCATGTGTCCATTTAGATTTACGGATACACGAACATAATATAGTCTGTAAAGGTGCGCTTAGAATAGCCACGTTAGTTCTCCTGTCAATAGGCGGAATATACAGTGAAAAACCGCCAAAAAAACGGAGGACATTGGAGACATCAGACAATGATTTTGATCGCTGCAGGACATTCTGTCATTCACCAGGATGAAAATATCAGGTAAGGACGGTTAGACCATGTATTTTGTTTATGTGTAAACTTTGTGAAACCAGACAAAGTGATTACTCGAAGTAATTTCGAGATTTATCATTAGCGAGTATACGAGTCCAACTATGTTAACAATTATATTCTATATCTGAATTGCATATGATCCGCACAAGTTGACGGTTGTCTTCTGATCTTCACACGTTTATTTTCACACAACTTATCCATTTTAAACTTCACAAGATCAATGACGGCACGTCAGATTAAAAATTTGTGTGGTAGGATTTAACGTACCGCTTTGAATTCGTACCCATAATAAAGTAACCATTTCTTTACCAAATTATTTTTTTTGAGTAAATACAAATAAAATAAAAGCTGCTATGCACAGACATATCGAAAGTATTTTATTTCTTTTATGGAGGGGGGTGTTTTAGTGCCATGGAGGGGGGTATAAAATTTGTGACACATGCCTTCCTTACGTTATGTAAAGAGGTATGTTGAAATTTCTTTCGAGTCATGTAGGGGGGTGTAACCGTGCCATGGAGGGGGGTATTCATTTTATTTCTTTTGTGGAGGGGGTGTTTTAGTGCCATGGAGGGGGGTATAAAATTTGTGACACATGCCTTCCTTATGGTATGTTAAGAGATAAATATTTCTTGAAGGAGTCATGTAGGGGGGTGTAACGGTGCCATGGAGGGGTATATGAATTTTATTTCTTTTATGGAGGGGGGTTATCAGTGCCATGGAGGGGGGTGTAAAATTTGTGACACATGCCTTCCTTACCCAAGGTTGATGGGGTTGCAGGCTATATAGTTTGTGTCATGGAGGGGGGGGGGGGTTGAGTACAGTGTCTGGAGGTTTTATGTAGGGGGGGATGTGAAAGCTATGGAGGGGGGTGTCTAAATGAGGATTGACATGCCTTCCTTAGGGGGCCGCACTTATAAAATGGAATAGCCCAATGTGTCATTTCTACAGTACAGGCTTGTCGAAAGTTTAATACTGAGCCGTTCATCTCTCAGCATCTGGAGTTGTCGATAGCTCGGCAACTAATTCGGGGGTCTCGGCACTTTGTGTACAGCTTGCTGTCAATCCTGTACTCTAATAAGATGGAGAAACAAAGCGGTGCACCTGATACAGGGGAGGGAGGGGGGGTAGCTGAACTTGTTGGTAAATAATTTATGCACTGTCAATGCGAAGTATACATGTAGGCGCATTTTTCTAGGGGGTATTGGGGCAAGCTCCCCAATAAAAAAATTAAAAAAAAATATAACAAAAATGATACATTTTCAATAAAAAACCATTTAATCAATCAATCGTTCCACTCTTTCTGAGAGTACAATTATAAATCTGCATGTTTTTCATTTGTTCAACTGTGCTTTGATTCATTCTAATTTTTTATATTTTTATGTACCTGATTTATAATTTAATCTGATAAATTTTTTTATCGAAATCAACTTCTATCCTGGAATAGAATGCGTTGCTTTGTGGTTCGTTTTAATTTTCTGTTGCAGCTTTGAAGATTCATCGACTAAATCCACCTATCAATACAGCTGGATTGGATGTCAGCAGTTTGACAGCCTGAAACAGGATCTTGAAGAATCTTGACTGTGAAGTAATTAAATATAAACACCATTACTCCACCCCATCAAGACAAGTGCTAGAATCTTAACGGGTTTGAAGCATCAATACTCAACTTCACCATCTCTTGGTTAAGTGAAAAAATCTTGTCTGGGAAGTAAAACACCATTTCTAGACCCCATCATCTCAGAACTGACCTTCTCAATATAATTGAAAGAATCTTGACTTGGGCGTAAATAGGTTTAATCCATTCCACCATTCCCGAACTGATCGTCTAGATACATGCCAGTATAATATAACTGGTTTTTATACCCCCCGCTTAAAAAGTGGGGGGTATATACCGGTAGTGATAGGGGTGTCCGTTCGTCCTTCCATTACACCTTAGCCTTAGGGTACCTATCTCTTATCCGCAACTCCTCCCAAACCCTTCAATGGATTTTCATGAAACTTTCACACAATCTTTGTGATATAATGTAGATGTGCACTTCCTATTTAAAAATTTGATCCGATGGATTTTTGGGAGCAGGGGGTATTTTTGTGAGCTTGTGGTTCACAGTTTTTCTAGTTCTTAACTAAAGTCAAGAGTATTTTCACTTATATCAAGGCAGTTATATTGTGAATGATGGAGGAAACTGGAGTGCCAAGAGAAAACCATAGACCTTTGGAAAGCAAACAAACAAATTTTCTCACACTAAGATATATTAAACCAACATGGCCTTACTGGCGTAATGGTTGCTTAGTGGTAAATACCTTTGTGAACAGAAAAGAGACTCAGAGACAAACGCACATGGAAAACCTATACACATGTACTTTGAATCTTGGCCCTTCCCATACTAACAGAATGCTTTGCCATTGAGCTACCTGGTCACCTGTCGAGCACAATCCTCCACACCTTAATCGATCGATTGAATGAGTTTTTCCTAGTCTAGAATATTTCACTTATATCAAGACGTCACCAGGTCTGTTTTAAACATTTGTCAGTTTTGACAGACAAGTACTGTAGATACGACTACCAACCTAACCTGGACACCCCATATAGGCAATGTGTCATTTTGATATGTAATTGAAGGTCATGAGTTCAAAGGTCAAGGTCATCGAGAAATGGTTAATTATCTGGAAAACTATCAATTTTTTATACATACATGTGTATATAGGCATGTATATTGGATTGTCATAGGTATTTGTACAACGTTCATTTTGAGATGTAAATGAAGGTCATGACTTCATAGGTCAAGGTCAGGGATACAAAAAATATGTAAATTGTTAATTCTCTGGAAATTTAAAGTTTTTATATAGGCATGTATATTGGAATATTGTAGGTATTGATACAACGGTCATTTTGCTGTAAGGGTGAAGGTAATTGATTGAAAGGTCAAGGTCACAGATGCGAAAGTATACTGAAATGGTTAATTGTCTGGAAAACTATAAACTTTTTGTACAGGCGTGTGTGAATCCTCTAGATTGTTCCATTCTTTCCCGCGAAACCCCTCAAGGTGTCGCCATACTAGTAAGCAAAGTAAAGAATGGAACAATCTAGAGGATTAGTTCCGATTCATTCGGAACATCCTCTGGATGTGAAATGATAAAGGCGACAACTTTTCCCTTTTTAGCAGCGTATTATGGCATCTTGGGGAAGAAGGTGAAGCCGCCTATAGATTTTGCTAAAACTTTCTGAGATTATGGAGTCTAATGCGATCTAGCTATCTAACTATCTTAATTTTTTGGCTAAATTATGGATCACACTTAATTTTCGGGACAAACATGCAAAAAATGGATTTTTCACAAAAAAATTCTGTTTAGCGGTTATTTAAACCAATCCTGCTCAATAACCGTTCATTGTACGAAAAAGTCGTCCATTGACCGAAAAAAGTTTAAGATCTTACGGAAAAAACGGTACTTTTATATTTTTTTATGTTGTACACAAAATCCACAATAAGTGTTCAAAGTTGACCCTATTGCTCAAAATAAAAAATTCCGCGTCTAAGCACGTGCACTCTGGCGGAAATTTCCACACTGCATTTAGCCTCTTGAAACAGCTTGTGTGAAAACGCCACTTCAGGTATCAACTTGAAAGTCGGTAAAAATATATTTCAAAGTATTAAGAAAATAACGGTATTTTTACATTTTGTCTATGTTTTGTACAAAATTTACAATAACTCTTTAAATTATAAATTTCTATTCCCCAAAAAAAGTGCGCGAAGTTGCACGAGTCTGTTTATGCATATCATTATAATTATCCAATCAGCGGTCGGCATCTCGGAATACCTTCAAGAAGCCATGTTTGACAAACAGTTACGATGGGGAATGTGGCGTTATTAGATGTTATTATGAAGTGTTATATGCCGTAAGAAACTAAATGAAATGTTTTAAGTCATTATGGACAAAAGACACAAGTTTTCAATAGCGGAAAACCATGGTTTATCGTGCTGCCTTCAACTGTAACTCCACTTCAGGTGGCCAAAGCGGACGACAAAGATTTGTTGAAGAGTTGTGCCGAAATCAATGCGTCAAGCACTTTGAGATGGAGGTGTTCGTACACAACCAGCAGACTGATGATGTCAACATAATCGATGTGGTTGATTCCAGATGCTGTGCCTAGATTTGAGCAGCTGAAACAGACGCTAACGAGACGGGGGGAGGGGGGGGGGTTACAACGAAAGAATCCAGCATGGCGCCGGCCGAAAACTTTACAGAAGAGGCGAAAACTTGAGGTAATTTATTTTAGTAAAAGTTAATTTTTGTTCAAATATTTCTGCGTACTATTATACCAATACCATGGCCAATCTAAAAATATAGCTTTCACAGAAAATGACTGCTCCCGAGCCAATTGACACATGTAAACACAATCGGTCAAGGTCACAAAAACTAATGATTACACACGTTTGTTCGGTAGTGACAAAAACCACGAAAAATACACTGCAGAAGGTATGTGCATATATTTACTCAACAATCAGATTTTTAAATAACAAAAATTATATCGCCGATCGTGACAAAAATGAGTAGTAATGTATGGATTTTAAAATATATTTTACCCCCCCCCCTCCCCTTAACAGTAAATCCACTGACTGGGTACTGGTAAAAACTAGCTGGTAACGATAGAACTCTGTGCATAAGTTAAAACTTAATTTTAACACTGTAAAAATAAAATAATGAACAAATCTCAACGTATGATACCCCTCCCCATTTGTTTAAGATCTACACCAATGGCAACGAAAGACTTGCCTTAGAATACAATCTGTTGTGATATTGGTCCAAAGATTATACAGTTGCTGAGTTGGTTAAACTTCCAAATTAGCATATCATAATACAAACTTGGATACAGCTCATTCGATAATGACAAAAATGTAAATGTAAATTTTCTGAATCTTTAATGTTCCATTAATTGCATTATCATGAAGTTGAGTTGAGTAATGGTGTTTAACGTCCCAGTCAATAATATTTCACTTATATCGAGACGTCGCCAGCTATAGGCAAAGGTGCAGAAATTTTGCCAGTGTGTTGCACTTATGGCATCATACAGCATGGTTCTTTAGGTTGCCAAGCCCATCATGACATGGGACCTTGTTTATTTTAAGTTCCCATCCGAAAGAACCGTGACTTTCATTTCGTAATGCCGAGTGCTTGGCAAAAGAACAGTCGCTTTTCGAACCTAAGACCTCCCACTTATGGAGTGGGCATTATCATGGAGCGGGAGTTTAAAACAAAAAGAAAATTGGCCTACTGCCATCACAGTTCCTTTGATTTAATTATTAATTTTACATAACATCAGCCTCAGGTGTCAAACGCATAATCCTAATTCAATCTGTTAATCTGCTGTCATCATCAGATACCTGGCTCCAATACACAACTTTCAACACCTTCTTGGTGTTCACTGACAGTGTTGATATACGAATGTTATCCTCTCTGCTCATTCTCCTAATAGTCTCTCTTTGACTAACTCCATAGTTAGACAATTTCACAATTTTCTCTCCAAAACACTTCAATATAATATGTGTGACTAGTCGTGTTTACTGAATCAATGTTTTTTACCTAACGAATGGTCGGGAGGCCTAAAGGCTGTGTACAGCAGCTGCATAAAAGATACCAAGTTATAGATTACAGGTGGCCAATTCATATTAAAGTGAAATAATCTAGACTTAGAGGCAAGACTTATTCAATCCGATCAATCAATGAAAGAATGGTAGAGGAATCCAGAGACTTTGGAGAAAACCGGCTGATCTTAGAAAAACAAATTTTCTCATTCTAGAAACAATTCATGATGGGATTCAGAAATAGAATGTAAGACCGCAATGCTGTTCTAGAATATTCATTTCTTTTTCTTGACACTTTTTTCCATATCAGATTATAGGGTTATTGAACTGATATTGTGATATATTGTCCCGAGTTGACTCGACATTTGCACGAGCTTGCGAGTGCAAAAGTCGAGTCAACTCAGGACACTATCAGTTAGGGAGTGTAAATTTTGAGTCAACAAGGGACAATTTTTCACATTATAATATAGCAATATATGCTTCACGTAGAAATTAAAGTTTAAACGATAAATTCCAAGGTGTTAGCGTGCAATAAATACGATATTTGCACGCTAGCTTTGTTCCAGTCAGAGGTTTCCTGAATCAATTGTTTCATACTGTACGCTTTGTCACATGACACTGTAACGTCTGATATAAGTGAAATATTCTTGACTGGGACGTTAAACACCATTACTCATTCACATGACGCTATTGTTTATGACAAACAATTGTTGTCGACGTCATCACTGTGTTGTTGTCATATTGCACTAGTTCTTATATCCATTTACACGAACTAGTACAACAAAATGGTATTTTTAGATGAAATACTTGACAGAAGTAAACAAAATTTATTTTGCTATATACTAATAGGGTTATTGAGCTGATTTTGTGAAACATTGTCCCTCGTTAATAATATTTTTGGTACATCATACTAGTGATTCTAGTATTATTACACATTTAAAGCATATAATATATCCATTTGAATAGTTGTAATTGCATCGAGATTGGAAGTCAGTAGGGTCGAGCCTACCCTGAGTGATTATTATAATATTTGACAGAAGGACTTCTGCTCAGTGCCTTCCTTCGGATTTCGATGTAAATTTAAAATTCAAATATAACTCTTTTTATATCTTGGGAGAGTGTCACATATCAGAATTATTGCACGGTTTAACTATTTCTCACCTGTGACATGGAAATCCGGTGTTTTTACCCATGTGGAATTTCCTTGTCTCACCCTAGGGTTGAGACAGGCCACACGCCGAATTTTCTGCGTAGTTATACCTGCTCTGGATTTATCGTTGAAAGGACTTAATCAGCTGAGAAAAGTTCCGAAAACAACCACCAATTTCTTAACGTCACAATCACTTACACATGCTTAATCGATGACGTCACAATCATTTTACGCGAGAACGTCAACAAAAATTGATTACATCATTTTCAGCAGGCACGGATGGTGACATGAAAACTTAACATTTTATGTAATTTTATGTTTGATTAATCATGTTTTATGTTGCAAATGTGTGAGAAAAAGAATCCTACACCAGTAACAGCTAAAGCTCGTTCTGGACAGGAAAATATTCATCCTCGTTTGAGATATCTCTGTCTTACCCTGTTACTGATGTACAGCTTTGACGGGTCAGTATGTTTACAGTTTAGCTTTGATCGGCCAATATGTATACAGTACAGCTTTGACCGGCCAATATGTATCCAGTACAGCTTTGACGGGCCAGTATCTAGACAGTTTAGCTTTAACCGGCCAGTATGTTTACAGTATAGCTTTGACGGGTCAGTATGTTTACAGTGTAGCTTTGACCGGCCAATATGTATACAGTACAGCTTTGACAGGCCAGTATGTATACAGTACAGCTTTGATGGGTCAGTATGTATACAGTACAGCTTTGATGGGCCAGTATGTATACAGTACAGCTTTGAAAGGTTAGTATGTTTACAGTTTAGCTTTGATGGGTCAGTATGTATACAGTACAGCTTTGACGGGCCAGTATGTATACAGTACAGCTTTGAAAGGTTAGTATGTTTACAGTTTAGCTTTGACCGGCTAGTATGTATACAGTACAGCTTTGACAGGCCAGTATTTACACAGTTTAGCTTTAACCGGCCAGTATGTATACAGTATAGCTTTGACGGGTCAGTATGTTTACAGTGTAGCTTTGACCGGCCAGTATCTAGACAGTTTAGCTTAAACTGGCCAGTATGTTTACAGTATAGCTTTGACGGGTCAGTATGTTTACAGTGTAGCTTTGACCGGCCAATATGTATACAGTACAGCTTTGACGGGCCAGTATCTAGACAGTTTAGCTTAAACTGGCCAGTATGTTAACAGTATAGCTTTGACGTCACGGTCAGTATGTATAAAGTACAGCTTTGACCGGCCAATATATATATAGTACAGCTTTGACAGGCCAGTATGTATACAGTACAGCTTTGACAGGTCAGTATGTTTACAGTTTAGCTTTTACCGGCTAGTATGTATACAGTACAGCTTTGACAGGCCAGTATTTACACAGTTTAGCTTTAAGCGGCCAGTATGTTTACAGTATAGCTTTGACGGGTCAGTATGTTAACAGTTTACAGTGTAGCTTTGACCGGCCAGTATGTATACAGTACAGCTTTGACAGGCCAGTATTTACACAGTTTAGCTTTAACCGGCCAGTATGTTTACAGTATAGCTTTGATGGTCAGTATGTATAAAGTACAGCTTTGACCGGCCAATATGTATATAGTACAGCTTTGACAGGCCAGTATGTATACATTACAGCTTTGACGGGCCAGTATGTATACAGTACAGCTTTGACAGGTCAGTATGTTTACAGTTTAGCTTTGACCGGCTAGTATGTATACAGTACAGCTTTGACAGGCCAGTATTTACACAGTTTAGATTTAAGCGGCCAGTATGTTTACAGTATAGCTTTGACGGGTCAGTATGTTAACAGTTACAGTGTAGCTTTGACCGGCCAGTATGTATACAGTACAGCTTTGACAGGCCAGTATGTATACAGTATAGCTTTGACGGACCAGTAGCTACACAGTATAGCATTGACAAGTATGTTTACATTTTAGCTTTGACCAGCCAGTATGTATACAGTACAGCTTTGATGGGCCAGTATGTATACATTATAACTTTGACGGGCCAGTATGTAGACAGTATAGCGTTGACAAGTCAGTATGTTTACATTTTAGCTTTGACAGGTCAGTATGTATACAGTACAGCTTTGACAGGTCAGTATGTTTACAGTTTAGCTTCGACCGGCTAGTATGTATACAGTACAGCTTTGACAGGCCAGTATTTACACAGTTTAGCTTTAAGCGGCCAGTATGTTTACAGTATAGCTTTGACAGGCCAGTATTTACACAGTTTAGCTTTAACCAGCCAGTATGTTTACAGTATAGCTTTGACGGGTCAGTATGTTAACAGATTACAGTGTAGCTTTGACCGGCCAGTATGTAAACAGTACAGCTTTGACAGGCCAGTATTTACACAGTTTAGCTTTAACCAGCCAGTATGTTTACAGTATAGCTTTGACGGGTCAGTATGTTTACAGTGTAGATTTGACCGGCCAATATGTATACAGTACAGCTTTGACGGGCCAGTATCTAGACAGTTTAGCTTAAACTGGCCAGTATGTTTACAGTATAGCTTTGACGGTCAGTATGTATAAAGTACAGCTTTGACCGGCCAATATGTATAGTACAGCTTTGACAGGCCAGTATGTATACAGTACAGCTTTGACAGGTCAGTATGTTTACAGTTTAGCTTTGACCGGCTAGTATGTATACAGTACAGCTTTGACAGGCCAGTATTTACACAGTTTAGCTTTAAGCGGCCAGTATGTTTACAGTATAGCTTTGACGGGTCAGTATGTTAACAGTTTACAGTGTAGCTTTGACCGGCCAGTATGTATACAGTACAGCTTTGACAGGCCAGTATTTACACAGTTTAGCTTTAACCGGCCAGTATGTTTACAGTATAGCTTTGACGGGTCAGTATGTTTACAGTGTAGCTTTGACCGGCCAATATGTATACAGTACAGCTTTGACGGGCCAGTATCTAGACAGTTTAGCTTAAACTGGCCAGTATGTTTACAGTATAGCTTTGATGGTCAGTATGTATAAAGTACAGCTTTGACCGGCCAATATGTATATAGTACAGCTTTGACAGGCCAGTATGTATACATTACAGCTTTGACGGGCCAGTATGTATACAGTACAGCTTTGACAGGCCAGTATGTATACAGTATAGCTTTGACGGACCAGTAGCTACACAGTATAGCATTGACAAGTATGTTTACATTTTAGCTTTGACCAGCCAGTATGTATACAGTACAGCTTTGATGGGCCAGTATGTATACATTATAACTTTGACGGGCCAGTATGTAGACAGTATAGCGTTGACAAGTCAGTATGTTTACATTTTAGCTTTGACCGGTCAGTATGTATACAGTACAGCTTTGACAGGTCAGTATGTTTACAGTTTAGCTTCGACCGGCTAGTATGTATACAGTACAGCTTTGACAGGCCAGTATTTACACAGTTTAGCTTTAAGCGGCCAGTATGTTTACAGTATAGCTTTGACAGGCCAGTATTTACACAGTTTAGCTTTAAGCGGCCAGTATGTTTACAGTATAGCTTTGACGGGTCAGTATGTTAACAGTTTACAGTGTAGCTTTGACCGGCCAGTATGTATACAGTACAGCTTTGACAGGCCAGTATTTACACAGTTTAGCTTTAACCAGCCAGTATGTTTACAGTATAGCTTTGACGGGTCAGTATGTTTACAGTGTAGATTTGACCGGCCAATATGTATACAGTACAGCTTTGACGGGCCAGTATCTAGACAGTTTAGCTTAAACTGGCCAGTATGTTTACAGTATAGCTTTGACGGTCAGTATGTATAAAGTACAGCTTTGACCGGCCAATATGTATAGTACAGCTTTGACAGGCCAGTATGTATACAGTACAGCTTTGACAGGTCAGTATGTTTACAGTTTAGCTTTGACCGGCTAGTATGTATACAGTACAGCTTTGACAGGCCAGTATTTACACAGTTTAGATTTAAGCGGCCAGTATGTTTACAGTATAGCTTTGACGGGTCAGTATGTTAACAGTTTACAGTGTAGCTTTGACCGGCCAGTATGTATACAGTACAGCTTTGACAGGCCAGTATGTATACAGTATAGCTTTGACGGACCAGTAGCTACACAGTATAGCATTGACAAGTATGTTTACATTTTAGCTTTGACCAGCCAGTATGTATACAGTACAGCTTTGATGGGCCAGTATGTATACATTATAACTTTGACGGGCCAGTATGTAGACAGTATAGCGTTGACAAGTCAGTATGTTTACATTTTAGCTTTGACCGGTCAGTATGTATACAGTACAGCTTTGACAGGTCAGTAGTATGTTACAGTTTAGCTTCGACCGGCTAGTATGTATACAGTACAGCTTTGACAGGCCAGTATTTACACAGTTTAGCTTTAAGCGGCCAGTATGTTTACAGTATAGCTTTGACGGGTCAGTATGTTAACAGTTTACAGTGTAGCTTTGACCGGCCAGTATGTATACAGTACAGCTTTGACAGGCCAGTATTTACACAGTTTAGCTTTAACCGGCCAGTATGTTTACAGTATAGCTTTGACGGGTCAGTATGTTTACAGTGTAGATTTGACCGGCCAATATGTATACAGTACAGCTTTGACGGGCCAGTATCTAGACAGTTTAGCTTAAACTGGCCAGTATGTTTACAGTATAGCTTTGACGGTCAGTATGTATAAAGTACAGCTTTGACCGGCCAATATGTATAGTACAGCTTTGACAGGCCAGTATGTATACAGTACAGCTTTGACAGGCCAGTATGTATACAGTACAGCTTTGACAGGTCAGTATGTTTACAGTTTAGCTTTGACCGGCTAGTATGTATACAGTACAGCTTTGACAGGCCAGTATTTACACAGTTTAGCTTTAAGCGGCCAGTATGTTTACAGTATAGCTTTGACGGGTCAGTATGTTAACAGTTTACAGTGTAGCTTTGACCGGCCAGTATGTATACAGTACAGCTTTGACAGGCCAGTATGTATACAGTATAGCTTTGACGGACCAGTAGCTACACAGTATAGCATTGACAAGTATGTTTACATTTTAGCTTTGAACAGCCAGTATGTATACAGTACAGCTTTGATGGGCCAGTATGTATACATTATAACTTTGACGAGTCAGTATGTAGACAGTATAGCGTTGACAAGTCAGTATGTTTACATTTTAGCTTTGACCGGTCAGTATGTATACAGTACAGCTTTGACAGGTCAGTATGTTTACAGTTTAGCTTTGACCGGCTAGTATGTATACAGTACAGCTTTGACAGGCCAGTATTTACACAGTTTAGCTTTAAGCGGCCAGTTTGTTTACAGTATAGCTTTGACGGGTCAGTATGTTAACAGTTTACAGTGTAGCTTTGACCGGCCAGTATGTATACAGTACAGCTTTGACAGGCCAGTATTTACACAGTTTAGCTTTAACCGGCCAGTATGTTTACAGTATAGCTTTGACGGGTCAGTATGTTTACAGTGTAGCTTTGACCGGCCAATATGTATACAGTACAGCTTTGACGGGCCAGTATCTAGACAGTTTAGCTTAAACTGGCCAGTATGTTTACAGTATAGCTTTGACGGTCAGTATGTATAAAGTACAGCTTTGACCGGCCAATATGTATATAGTACAGCTTTGACAGGCCAGTATGTATACAGTACAGCTTTGATGGGCCAGTATGTATACATTATAACTTTGACGGGCCAGTATGTAGACAGTATGGCGTTGACAAGTCAGTATGTTTACATTTTAGCTTTGACCGGTCAGTATGTATACAGTATAGCTTTGACGGGCCAGTATGTACACAGTACAGCTATGGCTGGCCAGTGCAACTGCGCATTAATCTTGACTGGCCAGTAAAACTCAGTTGATTTTGACAAAGAAGTGTAAGTATGGATTTGGCCTATCACTTTAAATTCATACCCATAATAAAGTACCCATTTCTTTACCAAATAAAGCCTACCACTTTAAATTCAAACCCATAATAAAGTACCCATTTCTTTACCAAATTATTTTTATTTTTGAATAAAATTGTCGAAAAGGTTCTGAAACTTAGCTATCAAGAGGCCCGTGGAATTGTTATGGCTGTCAATGGACTGAATGAGATGCCAAACTCTGAGCACAGCCTAAACATGTTGACTAGTTGAGCTGAGAAATACAGTACAGACCTCGGCGAAAGTTTGAACACAATTATAACGGAAAGGAGTCGAAATGGTTGCAATAATGTTGCAATATGGATAGCCAATGAAAAAAGCTGCCAAGTGATAGAGAGTATCTGCCGATTCATGCAGCTATAGGGCCAGTGACAGTCCACAGCTCGGTCTCTCGTGAGCTTTAGGTTGTCCAAATCTCCACCCGTCCTTAGTTTCGTTAGATCACTCATGTTAAGTGGAAATCCTCTAGATTGTTCCATTCTTTCCCGCGAAACCCTTAAGGTGTCGCCATACTAGTAAAAACTTTCAAACTGACAAGTTACGTTAAACACATGAAGTTTCACCAGGGAAGTGAGGCAGGGTGCTCTGAAAAGGTAAACGCCATCTTTTTAGCAAACTACACCTGCCATGTGTGAATGTCACACATCAAAATTGAGTGAAAGGAACATGGAACTATAGGATGTCAAATAAATCCAGGGCAATCCTGAACAGAGACATCAAACTTGTCAACAATGCTGTGACGGCGGCCATTAAACTGCAAACAACACAAAAGTTAATCATGCGTGAATAGAAGGTGGTTTACAGAAATAGCTGGAATATACTCACTGATAACTCGAAACAGAAAACATAAAACGATTGTCCACAGCGTAAAACCCGTTTTCCAGTCATGATCCGGATTTACAATGGATAGGCCAAGGAACAGAAAGATAATAATTTCACTTGTAGTACTGCAATATATAAATAAACATCACTGAGTCAAAATTATATTTTGTAATCCAGGCCCAGGACCTTTTCTATTTATTTTTGACAGGTCTAACATAAAGTTTTGAAAGTCCTATATCAACATTAAAAGGTCCACATGGAATTATGTTATCATACACAAAAAGTATGATTATCTTGATTAAAAATTCCAGGTCCATAGAACTTTTACAGTTTAAATTTCAAGAGTCCAATGAAAAATCCTGGACCGCACACCCAGGGAATTTTGAACCTTTGAACATATATCTATTTATTTTTATTGTCACCACTAGGGTAGCTCAGTTGGTAGAGTGTTGGCCTTATATGTAAGAGGTTATGGCTTGAACCCTACCAGGGTTTGCCCAAAATTTCAATTTTATGAGAAACCTTTGTTGTTATGAAATTTTGTGTACCTCTAAAAATATCGAAATTCAAAATTCAACTTCTGTGATTTGACAGTAATGTATATTGTATATATTATGTACAGTCAAACCTGTCTATAAAGGTCATCCAAGGGAACAAGTGAAAGGGGCCTTAATGGGTAGGTGGCCTTTATATACAGGTTCGAATAACATGAATAAAGAACAATTGGGATACAATTCTACTGCCTTTGTAAGCAGGTGACCCTTATATAGAGATGGCCTATAAGACAGGTTGGACTGTATATGTAAAGAGTCATTCTATAAATAAACTGAACTTACCTTAAAACTTTAGTAAAGTATTTTATTGCAGTACGTGACTTTGGTGTTATGTTATTGAAAGCATAGCTGACTTGTGTTAGGCCACACCCAATTATACTGAAACAGAAAGGACATACAGTAAAACCTCATTATAATGCCCATCCATCATTTTTAAACCCCGCCTTTAGACCACACCCAATTATACTGAAACAGAAATGACAGAGTAAAACCTCAATATAATGCCCATCCATTATTTTTAAACCCCGCCTTTAGACCACACCCAATTATACTTAAACAGAAATGACATAGAGTAAAACCTCAATATAATGCCCATCCATCATTTTTATACCCGCCTTTAGACTACGCCCAATTATACTGAAACAGAAATGACATAGAGTAAAATCTCAATATAATGCCCATCCATCATTTTTATACCTGTCTTTAGACCACACCCAATTATACTGAAACAGAAATGACACAGAGTGAAATCTCAATATAATGCCCATCCATCATTTTTATACCCGCCTTTAGACTACGCCCAATTATACTGAAACAGAAATGACACAGAGTAAAATCTCAATATAATGCCCATCCATCATTTTTAAACCCCGCCTTTAGACTACGCCCAATTATACTGAAACAGAAATGACATAGAGTAAAACCTCAATATAATGCCCATCCATCATTTTTTATACCCCGCCTTTAGACCACACCCAATTATACTGAAACAGAAAAGACATACAGTAAAATCTCAATATAATGCCCATCCATCATTTTTATACCCGCCTTTAGACTACGCCCAATTATACTGAAACAGAAAAACATACAGTAAAATCTCAATATAATGCCCATCCATCATTTTTAAACCCCGCCTTTAGACTACGCCCAATTATACTGAAACAGAAATGACATAGAGTAAAACCTCAATATAATGCCCATCCATCATTTTTATACCCCGCCTTTAGACCACACCCAATTATACTGAAACAGAAAAGACATACAGTAAAATCTCAATATAATGCCCATCCATCATTTTTATACCCGCCTTTAGACTACGCCCAATTATACTGAAACAGAAAAGACATACAGTAAAATCTCAATATAATGCCCATCCATCATTTTTAAACCCCGCCTTTAGACTACGCCCAATTATACTGAAACAGAAATGACATAGAGTAAAACCTCAATATAATGCCCATCCATCATTTTTATACCCCGCCTTTAGACCACACCCAATTATACTGAAACAGAAAAGACATAGAGTAAAACCTCAATATAATGCCCAGCCATCATTTTTATACCCGCCTTTAGACTACGCCCAATTATACTGAAACAGAAAAGACATACAGTAAAATCTCAATATAATGCCCCTCCATCATTTTTCCACCCTGCTAAACACCACAGCAAGCCCTGGGTAATTTTTCCATCTTGCTTAACCCCACAAAAAACTTCATTATATCCATAATTTCTCCATCTCCATAATGGCCCTAATATTTTTCCACCATACAGTAAAACCTTGTTATAATGCTCATCCATAATTTTTATACCCCATGAAGAAAGAAGAAGGGGACTTTAAATTCAAGTTTCAGTCTATCCTCCTGTCTGTTCCTCCGAAATTCTTGCCAAAATCTATGAAGCACTATTTCATGCAAAGCGTAAACATTCAATTTGATAGGAGATGCGCATATCATTAAACAGAGTTGGTTTGTTTATTTTCCTTAGAGTAACTGCCCTTTGAACATCAGTGCAAATCATAGAACAAGAACCTGCTGGCTGTGTTTTAACTGAATTTGCTTGTTCCACCTTGCTTAACATCACAGTATAACCTCATTATAATGTCGCTTAATGATTTTTCCACCTTGCTCAATGCCACAGTAAAACCTCATTTTAATGCCCTTTGATAATTATTCCACATTGCTTAACATCACAGTAAAACGTTATTTTAATGCCCTTTGATAATTATTCCACATTGCTTAATGCCACAGTAAAACCTCATTTTAATGCCCTTTGATAATTATTCCACATTGCTTAACATCACAGTAAAACCTCATTTTAATGCCCTTTGATAATTATTCCACATTGCTTAACATCACAGTAAAACCTCATTATAATGCCCTTTGATAATTATTCCACATTGCTTAATGCCACAGTAAAACCTCATTATAATGCCGCTTAATACTTTTTCCACCTTGCTCAATGCCACAGTAAAACCTCATTTTAATGGCCTTAAATAATTTATCCACATTGCTTAACACCACAATAAAACCTTATTATAATGCCCTTGGATAATTTTTCCACTTTGCTTATTTGGTTACTAAAATAATTTAAAGGAGTAGTGAATCAAAAGGGTCAAAGTTGGATTTTGATGATAAAAATTAATTTTGATAGCCAAACTGGCTTCATCCACGTAGCAAAAAAAAGGAGAGCAAAATTATAATTTTAGTTGTAACGACAACTTATTTTAGTCAAAACTGGTTGGTTGGTTGGTTGGTTGGTTGGTTGAATGTTGCTTAACATGGCATCAGCAATTTTTCAGCTTAATTCCCAATGTACTATTTTATTAATCTGTACTATGGATTTATCTATGAACAATTTTGTGTATGCATGTGAAGTGCAAGTGTGTTGTATTGTATGCCTTGTACTAGCACACACTCAGGGTGACTTTAACGTGCCAGCTCACAGAGTGAGCAGTACTAGTATGCCACAGACAAGGGTGTCACTACCCCAGTCCATTAGACTGATACAAGATAAATCAGTAAAGGCCAACGGCAAGGAAAATTCACTTTCCCACATGTAGTCCTTGTGGGACTCAAACTCACAGCGGTGAGAGAACCTGGATTTGAAGACTAACATCTTATCCATTAGTAGTCAAAACTTTTGAGTTCTTGTGGATGTGTCACCCCATTTAATCAATCAGATAAGAGCTTACCTTATAATCCCAGAGAGGTGAAACAGTTCAGCAAGCAGAAAGGCCAAGTATGCCATTGCAAAAATTGCTATTGGTTCTACAACTGCAATGAAAATTACAACACAAATCATAATTTGGTATGTTTGTCAACATATGACATTGGGCTTTTCCATTTTTAATACAGATCCTCTCCCTATAGATGGCAATTGAGATAATTTTTTAACATTATGGAAAAATTAAATTCTGCTCCTGGAAACCAAAAAAGCATGTTTTCCTAGAGATAAGACTGTACTAAATTAAAAGACTACATTTTTTGGATTCCTCAGAAAAAAAAGTTTCATAATTTGCATGTTAACAATATCATTCAGTCAGCCATTTAAGACTGCAATTTCTGACCTGTATATCTGACAAAATGCATAAATAACTTTCACAAAATTTATGCATGCTATTGTCTCCAGGTTTTGCCTGATTGTGGAAAAGAATTCAAAATTACACACTTTGACAATTGGACAGTTTGACAATTAGACAGTTTAACAATTGGACAGTTTGACAATTAGACAGTTTGACAATTGGACAGTTTGACAATTAGACAGTTTGACAATTAGACCGTTTGACAATTGGACAGTTTGACAATTAGACAGTTTGACAATTGGACAGTTTGACAATTAGACCATTTGACAATTGGACAGTTTGACAATTAGACAGTTTGACAATTAGACAGTTTGACAATTGGATAGTTTGACAATCAGACAGTTTGACAATTAGACAGTTTGACAATCAGACAGTTTGACAATCATTTTGAGAATTACCTTTTACGGTATTTGTGAACTTTGTCACAAAGCTGGACAATATTCCTACCAGTACACCAATAGTTAATCCTCCCAGACATACAACAACAAACTTTACTATTCCTAGTATAATCTGAAAAAGAAAAAATTGATTGATTGATTATTTGAATGAATGAATGAATGAATGAATGAATGAAGAATGAATGAACGAATGAATGAATGAATGAATGAATGAATGAATGAATGAATGAATGGGGTTTTATGTCCTACTCAAGGATATTTATTGAGACGTCAACAGCTGTAGTTGAAGTGGCAGAAATTTTTACCTTTGCAGTGTGCTCAGGCAATGTACAGGAAGGGTTGTTTAAACCTCAGCTGGGGTCTGACCAAGACTTTAAAATAGGTTGTGGCTGTTCATTTGCCAAGCAGAGGTTGCTGTCCTTTTGACGGTTCATTATCCAGACTTTGGGTGAGTAAGCAGCAATGTAGAATGAGGAAACTCGCAACATGCCCCATATGGGGATTTGAAACTCCAATGAGGAATGAAGTAACTTGCACACTCAGGACTATTTTAGCTGCAACCTCACTAATTGACAGATCGTCCGCCACGCCCACAATGTTCCGACAAAGGGTCGGCATTGCTTGATTTACATGCAAAAAGAAGAAAAACTTGGTCTGAATTGTGTTGTTTTATGACGTCACTGACACTAGTACGTTATTAGTTACCATGACGCTGCTTTTGTACCATGATGGCGGTCAGTGTCGAAACATAATAGGTATGTTGGGCAATTGTCAATTAAGACTGCAGTTGCAGAGGTTGCTGTTTTAACGGTCCATTATTTAGACTCTGGATAAGCAAGTAGCAATGTGAAATGAAGTAACAATAAGCCCCTGCTGGAATTTAAACCTCTAAATTTAGGTCTGGAGTCCAAAGCTCCAGAGTTCAAAATTATCAAAGGCTACATAAACATAGACAGCAACAGATTATTTCCAAGTATGAGGTCTAACAAAACAAGGGGGGATAAACACAAGGTATATAAACAGTATTCAAGAAGAAATTTTACCCAGAGAGCAGTAAATACCTGGAACAATTTGCCAGAAGATGTTATAAAAAGGACCAGCGTAAATATGTTCAAAGGCAGGCTCAATGATTTTTGGAAAAATATTGGCTACAAGTTCAATCCACAGTGCTTAAGACTGGAAGTGACAACTGAAGCAGTAAATGAGTCACAGCAACAAATGGATCTCAGAATTCTCAAAGTGCTTACACTCACCTCAAAGAAAAGGTAAAGGTAAAAGGTTAATAGACTCTTCTATTTCTCTAACCATTTAAGTGTTTATAACTGCGATACATACAAATCAAAATGTGTACCCTCATGGGGCCTCTTGCATTCCTTTGGGCAACTAACGCATTGTACAAATCCGCCCTTTGAAAATAATCCCATCGACAACTCTTCAAAATTTTAAAATATCAACGATTTGTATTCAATACAAATATAAAACAACTCTGACAATGAAATATTTTAAATAAAAAGTAAAATAAAACACATATGTGAAAAATAAATAAAGAAACGCTTTGTTTTAAAGACGTCAAGTGCAACGATATGATACGTCATCCTGATTGTTCAATTGTCGCATGAGGCAGTACCAACAAACTGGACAAGACAGAAAAATCTAGCACTAGTGTGCGCACGGGATTTTTCTGTCCGAGATACGAAAAAAAGCGCTCCAAACTGTACTATATGCTTCCATAATAAACTAGAACTGTCTCTTGAGAGCTAAATATCCCAGACTCCAACATTTAATGTTTTCCCGCAACCTTGGCCTGTCAGACCTTGGTTCAAAATCATGACACACCTTTGGACCATGAAGATTTTGCATGTCAAATTTTAAATGACAGTCGTTCAAAGGAATTATAAGATAATGCCCACTTTTGATTTTACATGGACAGACAGACTTACGGACCTTTATATCCCCCTAAAACTAGTTTGCTGGGGGGGGGGGGGGGGGGGGGGGGGGGGGGGGGTAAAAATACCTGATCTGCTGTTATTGGTATACCAGCTATATCTAATCTGTTGTAGGCCTGTAATACTCCATATAAAACTACAGTAACGCCATCTAAGAAATAAGATACAAAATATCTTAGGGAGATAACTAAACACTATCGCAAAATCATGTGGAAAAAATACAATACAAAATATAATGTACACTGCATGACAATGTAAGCAGTGAATTAATTTGATGACAAGCAAAATTGAATATTTTGTATTTTGTTGAAAAATATGACACTGGATTAGGCTATAAATAATTTATATCATTGGTTTTCTTGAAAAAATCAAATCCATTGTGCCTTGGTATCAAACACAAACATACTTATCCATGTCTGAATCACAATCCAGAAGCAAAGTAAAAACTTTGGAACTGACAAGTTAGGTTAGACACCTGAACTTCCACCAGGGAAGTGAAGCTGGGTGCTCCAGAAGAGTAAGCACTTCCTGTTTAGCTAGCTACACCCACCACGTGTGTAATTAAAATTGTGTGAAAGGAACATGGAACTATGGGACGTCAAATATATCCAGGGCAATCCTGGACAAAGAGACACCAAACTTATCAACAATACTGTGTTGACGGTCTCAAAACTTTTTGAGGACCTTGATAAGCCTAAGCTTGCAATATCCCCTAGTCAACAAATTATTTGCATCCGAGATGAGCTGTGAAACTGTTATCCTCAGCCTAACAGCCTTAAGAAAATATGTTACTAGTGCCCAAAATCAAAGAATAAAGTCACTCACTTTTGAACAACAGTCTATTATGATGGGTTACCATAAATAAATTTATCAGAATATATTTTTAGGAGAAATATCTAAATATTTTACAAACACAAAATTTTGTCAGATATGTTGTAAATACAAGAAATAAAGTATTTTTCCAATGTCTTTGTACAGCTATGAAGGACAATTGGTCAGCTAAAATAAAGTAAACTTTGATATCTCGAATGCCGCTGGTGATAACAGCCAATTTTCAAGTAATTTATCCAAGCTGGATTTTAATGACTGACACGTGGTTTGCACACTTAGGTTATAATTTCTATAAAAAGTGTGTGTTGTCTTGTGTATGTATTATTATGATTATTGCATCAATGTACATGAATATGTTTATCTGATTAAGTTCTTTGAATGCATTATGATCATGTATTGGTAAAATACATTTTGTGTTATGTATGCGTTTGTCATCACCATCAGTCCCTATAGAAACATAATTCTTACATTGTTACGTCATACTTCAACTTCAAAAACTCAAACACCCCCAAGTCATCATCAAAGTCCTCATGAACTTCGAGTTATCCAAGTTCTACTATATATACATTACCATTTAACAAAGACTCTCCAAATACCAGGAAATATAAAACTTTATTTACACCAACTTCATTGAAAACTGCTAAAACCTACAAAATAAATAAATTGTAAAAGCTAGAACAGTCCCTTAAATTACTGAGGCAACTTGTCTAAAACAAACTGTTCAAAAATAAGAGTGTACTTCTAAATCACTATAAAAAATTAGAGTAGTAATTTTTGGTACCAGTTCAAAGTTTGAAATAATAGTGTAATTTACTGAAATAAAATCTAAGAATTATCTCCCTTTAACACAAAAACTTTTTACTTTCTCTTTTTGATGCATTTCATAATGCAAGTGTCAAAAATTTAACCGATTAGTTACTTAATACAGTCAAACCTGTCTATGAAGGCTGCCCAAAAGCAACCAGTAAAATTGGTCTTTTGGGGCAGGTGGCCCTATATGTAGGTTCCAATTACACATGTTGAGCAATTCAGATAAAATTTTACTGGCCTTTAAAAGCAAGTGGCTCTTATATAGAGGTGGCTTTTAAAACAGATTTGATTGTATTATGAATATTCATATTATAATGACATACAACAACCATATGACACTAAACATGATCACATGATACATTGTGTGGTGATCACATGATTATCACATGATACATGATACTCACTGCTACTGGATCTACAGCTACAATAAGTGAACTAAACACAAGAATCTGTATAAATGATACATCAAATGATTCCATGGCACCAGCCAATAGTAATCCATATAAACTTGAAGCTGAAAAAATATACATGTACAGTGGATTAATTGAGTTTCATGCCCCAATCAAGGTTATTTTGAGTTGATCAGTTCTTGGGGGGGGGGGGGGGGGGGGGGGGGGGGGGGGGGTGGAGTGGATTAATAGATTGGAGGTTTATGCATCCTGCCAAGATTTTTTTTACTTATACCAAGGTGGCAGAGTGGAGTAATGGAGTTTTACTTCCATTCAAGATTCTTTTACTTATATCGAGGCAGTCAGTTGAGGAGTAATGAAGTTTTACTTCCATTCAAGATTCTTTTACTTATATCGAGGCAGTCAGTTGGGGGATGGTAGAGTGGAGTAATGAAGTTTTACTTCCATTCAAGATTCTTTTACTTATATCGAGGCAGTCAGTTGGGGGATGGTAGAGTGGAGTAATGAACATGATGAAGTTTTAAGGGCCAAGTCATAATTCTTTCACTTATACTAAGGCTGTCAGTTCTGAGAAGGTGGAGCAGAGTAGTGGAGTTTTGATTTCCCAGTCAAGATTCTTTCTCTTGTATTGAAGTAGTCAACTTTGGGCAGAGTCAATTGGGCTTTTAATTTGAAAGAGGAAACTAAAATGCCTGGAGAAAACCTATTACAGGGATTTATCAGGGTCTTTTGGGAAAAGGCCCTAAACTAAAAATTGGGAAAAACTATCAACTTTTTGGTCATTTTGGGAAAACTTCGACATCATTTTTGATGCCATTAATGATTAAATCACTGACCTCTTCATCCCCAGAACTGGAATCGTTACTTTCAGCCACCAGGAATTTATAATTCTCGTGTTCACTTGTTGAATTCGAATAATCTTTTTCTGCCGCTAAGTGTTTATCAGTGCTTAATTTACTTTCGTTTTCATTTAAAAACAACAAAATTTACTAACTGGGAATTTTCTCAACCAATTTTGGGAAAAAATCAATATTTTTCCATTGAGAAAGGGGCCGAATTTCGACCCTAAATAGACACTTGATAAATCCCTGTATTGACCTTTGTCAAGTAAACTGACAAACTTTCTCACACTTAAGGATCAGTCAAGGATAGGAATTGAACCCAAGCAATAAGAGGGGTTGTTATTATAAGCCAGTGCTTTAGACCATTTAGCTACTTTGAGAGTTGGGAGTTCAAACCCAGAGACAAAGTTATATTATACATACCAATTAAAAAACAGGCAAAAACTGTGCCCTAAAAATAAACAAATACACAATTTCAATTTTTAATTGAATAAATTTAATAAAAGAATACATATGATTTAGGGTCTATTCGGTTCCCAAAATTGCAATCATAAACAAATGGTCCAATGGGCCTGATATGCTCACCTGATAGTGGCTAGTCAGTTTGTTGTATCTTATAGATTGCAAAACTAGTAACATCAAATTCATAAAATTATCAAATGTTGTGACTATTATATCTTTCATACAATGTAAGAAAAAGTACTGTATAATGCTTATATTTTGCTGTGGTTTTATTTTCGCTATATTCAGGGTCAAGTGTATTCCCGCGAAAATAAAACCCCCGCGAATATATACAGGAATTACCAGCCCATTAATCTTCCTAGATTCATTTTTCCTTTAATCAGATAAGACCGCGGAAATTTGACACAGCGAATACACTAGTCATCGTTAAACCGCGAAAATTTGACACCATGAAAACAAAGCAATATACAATAATGTATAACTTGCAATAATTCTTCAATACCACAGAAGTCAATATCACAAGTCAAAAAAATGCTAAACATTACAAAAATTAAAAATTGCTTTAACATATTTTGATACAGAAGTCATATATGACCTTAGAATTTATTAGAAATTACTAAAACAGTTAAGTGAAATCACATGATCTCAGTATAACAGTAGCGAAGTCACATGATCTTGGTATAACATTAGCAAAGTCACCTGACCTCAGTATAACAGTAGCCAAGTCACATGAGCTTGGTATAACAGTAGTGATGTCACATGATGTCAGTATAACAGTAGTGATGTCAAATGATGTCAGTATAACAGTAGTGATGTCACATGATCTCAGTATAACATTAGTGATGTCACATGATGTCAATATAACAGCAGTGATGTCACATGATGTCAATATAACAATAGCAAAGTCACATGACCTCAGTATAACAGCAGTGATGTCACATGTCAGTATAACAGTAGTGATGTCACATGATGTCAGTATAACATTAGTGAAGTCACATGACCTCAGTAACCATGACTACTTACTATAACAGCAAAAATAAGTACACTTCCAATGTTATCAGTAAATGTTCTGTCATACAAACTAAATGCAGCTTCTAATATAATTCTGAAATTTAAAGAAAAAATAAAAATTAATATGGTTTAGTTTACAACATTTTCAATGAAGCCATGTTATGAGAACATAATTCAATTGATTTTTTTTAATGAGGTTTCAGGTCACATTCAAGAATATTTCACTTATATTGAGACATCACCAGCTATTCTTGAAAAAGTTTTGGCCTTTTTCTGTGTGCTTAGGGCAATGTGCAGAGAGGGTTATTTTGTAAGCCACATTTGCCATGACTTGGGACATGGGATTTTAAGGTCACATCTGAAGGATCCAGTGACTTTCACTGCTTTGCAAAACAACAGTCACTATTTTTAAGTCTTGGTCACACACCTGCTAAGGTTTGAACCCTCAACACCCCCACCCACCCACCCCCACCCCCCATATGGTGTAAGCACTCTGCCCTATTGTTGTGACTGTGACATTATTAATTTACATTTAAAAGTGTCTAGTACTTCTTTGAGTGCAGGAACATGATTATGCTTGACTTGTGTATATTTTGGTCAATCGGCTCTTTCTTATATAGAGAGAGTTATCATGAAAAAAAATTCTGGATTATATAATAAATGGGTTTTTTTAAATTTAAGTTGATAGTTTATGTAATATTAAATTTATTGAACTTGTTGAGTAATGAATAAAAATAAAATCAATCAACTCGTTCAAATTAATCAGTATTATAAAAAAAACATTCATGTAAGATCCTTTATATATCAAAATAATTCTTATTTCCTGGTAATAATTGAGCCTTTGTCTCAGGTGAGCTAATAATCTATATGGTTGTCAAGGTTCCTTGTTGTGTGAAACTCTTTTTGTTGGAAGTACATTTGTTGATTGGTTGAGATTGTAAAAAAAAAACGGATAAGATACCAACCCTTCATAGAACTGGCTATTAGACAATCTATTGAAGGGCATTTTATTGATCAAAGTTTCACTGACGAGCTGTGCATCCATTCATTATTAATCCCTAAGACCACAAAAAAATTTGTCTAGCAATTTACACTGTCTTTTTTAAAAGTGTCTCGACAAATTATCAATATCCTTTTTCTTCATAAACTTTACAAAAGTATAGCAATTGAACAGCAAGCTGATTAATCTTATTCCGTTCTGGGATAAAAGCCAAGATATGTTATATACTCAGTGTTCTGTGCAAGAATACACACTGAAATACAAGAAAAAATCAATACTTTCCAGCATCAAAAATTCAAAAAAACAGATTTTAATCAACTTTATCAAATATGAGCATATTGCCACTGAATCAAACTTTAATGAAATCTAGAGTGGAGTTTTACATCCCAGTCAAGTTTCTTTCACTTATATCAAGGTGGTCAGTTCTGGGATGATGGCATAGAGTGGAGTAATAGAGTTTTATGCCCTAGTCAACATTCTTTCACTTATATTTAGTTGGTCAGTTCTAGAATGGTGGAGGAGTTGAGCAGAGTAATGGATTATTTTATGCATCAGTCAAGATTCTTTCACTTATATCCATTTGGTCAGTTCTGTGATTATGGCATAGAGTGGAGTAATGGAATTTTACGCCCCAGCCAAGATTCTTCCATTTATATTGAGGTGGTCAGTTCTAGGATATTGTAGCAGATTGGAGCAATTGATTGTTGCATCCCAGTCAAGATTTTTCCACTTAAATTGAGGTGATCAGTTCATGAATGGTGGAGAAAACAGGAGTACCAACAAGAAAACCACTGACCTTCAGCAGGTGAACTGACAAATTGTCTCACACTAAAATCAACACTGAGTGGAACTTGAATCTAAGCTGTGAGAGGCACTATGGTCAATAAGCAAGAACTTTATACCGGTCAGCTACCTAGGCTCCTTTTTTTAAACGGGACAAACTAATTAGCTCAAATATCAGCCAAGACATATTATAAACTTTAACCGTTTTACTTGGAAAAAGGCAGGGTTCGTACAGACATTTGGACTCAAAATTTAAGGACTTTTTAGGGTCTTTTCAAGGCCTCATTTGCAAATTTAAGGCCTAATCAGAGGGACAATTTTATAACAAAAACATTGGTGCAAATACAATTAAATCAATAAAACAAATACTTACATGTCCATAGTAACGACACTTGAAGTGGGGTTGATTTTGGGTGTTCAGGAGGGCCAGCTACCTTTAAATCCCTCATTTCAATGTACCTTATTTATTTTAATCAGTCTATTTACAACCATTTCATATCAATACCTAATTGGCAAAATTCAAGGGCTTTTTAGGGCCTTCAGGATAAATTCAAGGGCTTTTTAGGGTCAGACTTGTTTTTAGGGTCTTTTTAGGGCAAACCTTAAAATTTAGGGACTTTTCCAGGCCTGTACGAACCCTGAAAGGCCTTAAAAACAAAAATCTGAGTGTACTTAAAATGGACTTACTCAATCCAAATTAGAAAAGGGCGCCCATGGGCCTTAACACTCATCTGAAGATAAATGTCCCCATTAATCATACAGTTGTTCAATAGTCAATTACAGTGCAACCTGCCTTAAAGGCCACCTTTATATAAAAGTCAAATGCTTATAAAGGCCAGTAGACTTGTATCCCAATTGTTCTTTATTCATATTTGTATATAGAGGCCACCTGCTCATAAAGGTCACTTTTACTGGTTCCCTTAAGTGGTCTTTATAGACAGGTTTGACTGTATATTATTTAAGCAGAACATTCAAATTTCCAACAGTAAGGACCAATATGAAAGGATATTTGCAAATCAATTATTTCTTGTCCTAAGAATACTAAATTTGAAATATCTAAGGTACAGGGGAGATAATCAAATTTAAAACCATGATACTTACGGAGGTAGGAGAAAGTCAAAAAATGCTCTTGGTGTAAAAAATGTCGGTAAATTTCCGGCAATATTGGAAAAGCTGAAAAAGAACAGATAGAATAAATATAAATTAACTTAAAACATGTCCATAACTAAAACCTGCAGAGGCTCAGTGTGGCTGAGCTTGTATCGCTCACCTGACTAAAATGCTTTTAAAGCAAATTTGTATTCCAGTGATGAACAAACGCACTGTTTATATCAGACAGAATGGCTACGGAAATCACTGTAGAACTATATGTACCAGTCACAGTTTTTAAATCTGATTAAAATCACATCTCTCACTTGCTCCCCCATTTTTGATATAGGTGCGGAGTGGGAGATCTGAGAAAACACCGTTTAGGGGCATATGTGAATGACCCATTGTTGTAACATTTATTGTCCAATGAAATTTCAGCTTCCGAGATTTTGAAAGTGTTATGCCTTTATTGTACATGAAACGTGCAATTTGAATGGTCAGTTTTAGTTAATTACCATAAGGTCATTCACATATGACCCTCAACAGGGTTTCCTCAGATCTCCCACGACGCAACTATATTAGAAAAGAGCAGCAAGTGAGAGATCTGATTTTAATCAGATTGCAGTTTTTTGGGTTTTTTTGCATTTGGTCCCATGTTCAACTATAAATAAATAAATAAGTTTTGTTTAGAGGCGGCATATATATAGATAAATTACAAACATAAGCTCTGATAAGCTTTTGATCGATCGACTATGATCAGCTTTTGACTGACTATGTACCCAACTGGAAGTTATATTTTTTGTTGATAAAAAAATTTGGTCAATGTTACAGTTCAGCTAGACTTTCCAAGATAAATCACTGTGATCGACATATCAAATGGAATGTAGCTTTTTTCCTGGTAGTGCTATGACAAGTTTCCTTTTGTGTTTAAAGTTGCACAATGCATCATTTTAAATGCAAAAGAAAGCTTTTTGATAGATTAAACAAGAGAAAGGATATACACATTTCACTAACCAGAGTGGTACGTCTATCACAGTGATTTATCATGGTACGTCTTTGGCTGTATTGTAGTAAAGGGTTTAATATATATAATTATTGTATAGAATGGATGAATTGCTTCAGTAGTTTCAAGAGATGGTTGAAATGTGGTTTTTTTATGTGTGGCCAATTGTTTAGTGGAGGCAAGGAGGCAATCTTGGTGAATTTTTTTCATACATCATTCCTGTTAAGTTTGGTTCAATTTGCTTCAGTAGCTTCAGAGGAAATAGCAAATATATATGCTTTTCCCATAGGGTCCAATGTTAAACTATGTTCTGTATTACGGCCATGTTTTAGGCGGATCTGAAAAATTTCGGCAATCTAAGTAAAGAACCATCCATACATCATTCCTGTAAAGTTTGATTCAATTTGCTTTAGTAGCTTCAAAGGAAATAGCAAATATATGCTTTTCCCATAGGGTCCAATGTGAAACAATGCTCTCCGCTGGCAGCCATGTTTTATGGCAGATCAGAAAAATTTTGGCAATCTATGTAAAGGACCTTCTATACATCATTCCTGTAAAGTTTGGTTCAATTTGCTTCAGTCATTTCTGAAGACATAGTCAAAAATGCGTTTTTCCCATAGGGTCCAATGTTAAACTATCTTTTGTGCTGGCAGCCATGTATTTTGGCAGATCAGAAACATTTTGGCAATCTATGTAAAGGACCTTCCATACATCATTCCTGTAAAGTTTGGTTCAATTTGCTTCACTAGCTTCAGAGGAGATAGCATATATACGCTTTTCCCATAGGGTCCAATGCGAAACTATGTTCTCAACTGGCAGCCATGTTTTTTGGCAGATCAGAAAAATTTTGGCAATCTATGTAAAGGACCTTCTATACATCATTCCTGTAAAGTTTGGTTCAACTTGCTTCAGTCATTTCTGAGGACATAGTCTTGGGGCCATGTTTTTCGGCGGATCAGAAAAACTCTGGCAACTAAGTAAAGGACCTTCTATACATCATTCCTGTGAAGTTTATTTAAATTTGCTTCAGTCATTTCTGAGGACATAGTCAAAAATGCGTTTTTCCCATAGGGTCCAATGTTAAACTATATTTTGCGCTGGCAGCCATGTTTTTTGGCTAATCAGAAAAATTTTGGCAATCTATGTAAAGGACCTTCTATACATCATTCCTGTAAAGTTTGGTTCAATTTGCTTCACTAGTTTCAGAGGAGATAGCATATATATGCTTTTCCCATAGGGTCCAATGTTAAAATATCTTCTGCGCTGGCGGCCATGTTTTTTGGCGGATCAGAAAAATTTTGGCAATCTAAGTAAAAGACCTTCTATACATCATTTCTGTAAAGTTTGTTAAATTCGCTTCTGTCATTTCTGAGGAGATAGCCAAAAATTCGTTTTTCCCATAGGGTCCAATGTTAAAATATCTTCTGCGCTGGCGGCCATGTTTTTTGGCGGATCAGAAAAATTTTGGCAATCTAAGTAAAAGACCTTCTATACATCATTTCTGTAAAGTTTGGTTAAATTCGCTTCTGTCATTTCTGAGGAGATAGCCAAAAATTCGTTTTTCCCATAGGGTCCAATGTTAAACTATCTTCTGCGCTGGCAGCCATGTTTTTTGGCCGATCAAAAAAATTTCGGCAATCTAAGTAAAGGACCTTCCATACATCATTCCTGTAAAGTTTGGTTAAAATTGCTCTAGTGGTGTCAGAGGAGATAGTCAAAATGTGAAAAGTTACGGACGGACGACAACGGATGCCAAGTGATGGCAAAAGCTCACATGGCCTTTGGCCAGGTGAGCTAAAAATTGGTCCAGATGTTGAGGTTAAATTTAAAAAATAATGAGTGACCAATTTTAAGTATATAGCAGAACCTGTTTAAAACAGAAAAAAAACTGAAAGCCTATTTACATGGTCTAATCTGAACTTATTTGTAGGCCAACCTAAGGAGGTATCTAACAGGGTCATTTTGGGAGTTGGCATTCTGCCCGTATTCACAATTAAATCTTATGGATTTGTCACAATCACCTTGTTCATTAAAACAGTTTTGAAAATTTCAGTTTTAAAAACAGGTAGTATTTCAGTGTTTTCTATCACCTTAATGGTATTAATTCTTTTTCACAATTTTGGTCATTATAATGCCTATTTTCCCAATTGCAAGAGCCTCTTAAGTCCCATTTGCACTATGATAGTTAACTTGGAAAAATGATCACATCAGTCATGGGTTCTAACCCAAACCAGGTCTGACCAAGATCTGGAATTATTTCTTGACTGTTCTTTCTCAAAGCTCTTGTAAGATTGGACTGGTAAATAATATATAAGTGTAATAATTTTGACTGTGTCATAAAACAACATTTTTTCACACCTGTGACATGGAAATCCCTTGTTTTTATCCATGTGGGATTTCCTTGTCTCACCCTAGGGTTGAGACAGGCTACACGCTGGATTTCCCGTATAGTTATACCTGCTCTAGATTTATCATTGAGAGGACTTAATAAGTTGAGAAAAGTTCTGAAATCTACCGACAATTTCTCAACTTTACAATCACTTACACACACTTAATTGATGACGTCATAATCATTTTACGTGAGGACGTCAACAAAAATTGACTACGTCATTTTCAGTAGGCACGGATGGTGACATGAAAACTGAAATTTTGATGCATTTTTTTTGTTTACAAATCATGTTTTATGATGCAAATGTGTGACAAAAAGAATCCTACACCAGTTGAAGCTAAAGCTCATTTAGGACAGGAAATTATTCATCCTCGTTTGAGATTTATTTCTCTGTTTTAACCTGTTACTGGTGCAAGATTCTATTAATCCTACTCTTCACTTTGTCAAATCACGCACAAAAACAGGAAACTGCTATATACAAATTGATAACATACATCAACTTCTGGAATGGAGTTCTCACCACTTTCGACATTTATGATTCCTACTGGAGTTCAAATTACTGGTATATCTTGGAATGGTAGCTGGCCACAGTTTAACAATCATTCCTAAGCTAAGATTATTCTAAACAAAAATCTGGCAAAATTCCAAATCTTTAATAATTAATTTTTATGATATTCAGGAATGTGACATGTCATATTTAAGATCACTTTCTAGATTTAAACAATTTTGTCAAAATATTTATCAGTATATATAGTTCCAAAAAAAGATTACCAAAATTTGCTAAATTTAAGTTAAGGAATGATTGTGAAACTTGGGCCAGACATAACAATAGTGATGAAGTTCTTAATTGACATATCAACAATGTTCCGACACTGGCCGCCATCACGTTACCAAAGCAGCATCACGGCAACTAATAATGTTCTAGTGTCAGTGACCTCATTAAACCGCACAGTTCAGGTCGAGTTTTCTTTCTTTTTGCATGTAATTCAAGCATGTGGGCCCTTTGTCGGAAAACTGTGGGCGTGGCCAGCAATACGTCAATTGTCTTAAGAGTATACATCAAAAACAACTAATATAAATACACCAGTCTATGTTTAAGACAGAAGCTAGTTTACATTTTTGCCAATTCACTGTGAGTAAAGACCCCTAAATATGATTAAAATTTCAAAGGAGCACAACTCTGAGGAATTTAAGGTCTCATTAAACATTTCCAGGTCACAAAAGGTCAATTGGCCCTGGTTCCAAATAGTACCTCTAAGACATTGAAATACTAATAATATGGGGTATGGCTGATAAAATATGGTATGCAAATCTTATTGGGATAAACAATATATTATTGGAAAGTAGAAGATACACCAAATTACTGTGCTATTAAAAAATTGATAAATTGCATAAGATACATTTGTATCAGCCGAAGTAAATAGGTGGACAGCATCCGACTAGGGTTCCAATAAACACAAGCCTTGAACACGTGTTTTCCACGTGGATTGCATTTAATCTCATTTAGCCAAAAAATCAAAGGTAATGGTACCATTTTTACAACTGATTATTTAAGTGTTTTTAATTCCCTTTCAAATGGTGTATAATTTAATGTACCTATTACATACAGAAACTTACAATGACGTCACAAAGTTAGGTAATTTAACATGGGACCCTATGGGAAAGGGCGAAGTGTTTAATGAGACCTAAAAAAGATGAACATGGTTAACATTTCTAAGGGGCATAACTCTGAGAAATTGCACAGAGTTACCTTCTCTTCTGGTGCACACAATGTCATATACTGGTTATCATGCATACCAAGTTCAGTAAAAAGTTAGTATACAGTGTTGAAGTATTACTTACTGAATAATGGCTCCAAAAACTGTTCCTAGGATAATGAGCAAGCTGAAAGAATGAGATAAAAAAATTATCATTAAACTATACACTATTACAACATTAAATTGTTGAAAAAATCAGTATTGATTTATGCCCAATGAAGATTTTTACTCTTATATCAAGGCATTCAGTTGTTGGATGTTGGAGAAAACCAGAGTGCCAGGAGAAAATCACCAACCTTCAGCAAGGGAACTTACAAACTTTAGCAAACTTTTGACAATTTTTTTTTTTTTTTTTTTTGGATACAGATCCTTCCAGCAGTGATTATCTAGCAAGACTTGTGATCTAGTGATCGGTTATATCAGCCTGGTTTTAACTTCCTTTTTTCTAAAAATTGCTAATTGTTATACTTAAAATAGGTATAGCTGTTAAATTGTTAAATATGTCTTGACAACAACAGTTGTGGGACTTGATATCATGTTAAATGTCAATTTAATATCAAAATAATGGCGTCAAAAGGAAATCTCCAAGGAGACAATAAAATCTGAAATCTAAGCTAGGAGCGTTAATCAAATGTGGCATTTCTCTGTAAAAACCTGACGGCCCAAACGTTTCCCAAAAGACTATAAATTACTTCTATTCTCCAACAAATTTAATTTTTATAAAAGGTATAACTGTTCCGGTTGCACAAATCAGGAAAATAAAGATTATGAGGTTTATGGATATTTCACACCTTGCAGAGGTAAAACTGTTCTGGTAGCACAAATGGGGAAAATAAAGATAAAGAGGTTTATGGATAATGAACACCTTGCAGGGTACACAAATACTAATCAACTTGTGGAATCTGTCATTTCAATATTTGAAATTGTGAAAGGTAAAACTGTTGGCACACATCAGAAAATGAAAGATTATCATTATCACTGCATCATTCTAAAGTCTATGCATAATAAACACCTTGCAAAGGTACACAGACACTTATCAACTTGTGGAATGTGTCATTTTAAATTATAAATATTAAAAGAGTACTGTTCCTGAAGCACACATCAGAAAAATAAAGATTCAGAGGCCTATGTACTGGGTATATTTTTTACACTTTGCAAAGTAGGGCTAGGAAAATACAGGCATGTCACGATTCAATTTGAATACAGTAATCAAATAATTTCCCATAATTTCCGTTGCTTTTCTAGGTGGCTGTATCTTCCGTTGCTTTTCTAGGTGGTAATATCCTGATCATGGTTGAGAATTTTAAGCCATTTTTTCAACAAATATACAACACTGGATCCCTGTCTTGTGCTTTTGAACAGTATTTAAACATTGGAATTTCCTCCAATTTCCGGAAATTAGAGAAAAAATTTTAAATCAAAAGTTTCAGCTGGCAATCATATATGGTTGTAATTTTGCCTTCAAAATCGTACAACTTATTGTCAAAATTGTTAGATTGTCAGGGAAGGCAAGTCTGAAACACGTGATCACTAAAGATGTTTTCTATGGGGTTCCCCGCTGTACCAAGTGATAGCCCCTAGTTGATGTTTGTGCAGAACACTTATTTGCTTTGGATATGGAATATCTTATCAGTTCACGTTTGCCTGTAAAAACAACATTATTCTGGGAATTAGCAATGTACACATTTTCAAAAACGCCCCACACAAATATTAACGGGTATTTTTCTTGTGGTAAAGTGGCAGACCGTTATGTATTGACACTCACCATGATTCTGGTACAATTGACGACAATCTGTCTGCGTAATGGAAACCTAAAAATAGACCAAAGTACAAATTACTTGTATGAGGAAACCCGAGTGGACTGGGTCCTCATTGAAGCCTAGTTGTCTAAAGCACATACTTACAGACTATAAATTGACAAACCTGTCTATTACCTTGATGCTTAGTCAGCCAGACTCTAGTTTCACAATTAGGCCTTAATACCAGATCATCTTTGTTATACATGTACAGTCAACCCTTTCTATAAAGGCCACCTAAGAGAACCAGTAAAGTGGCTCTTATACAGCAAAACCTCTTATTTGAATTTGTATATAAGAGCCACTTGCCAATACAAGCCACTTTACTGGTTCCCTTTGGTGGCTTTTATAGACAGGTTTGATTGCATAAGGGCCACATGCCCATAAAGGCAACTTTACTGGTTTGCTTGGGTGGCCTTTATGGACAGGTTTGATTGCATAAGGGCCACCTGCCCATAAAGGCCATTTTACTGGTTTGCTTAGGTGGCCTTTATAGACAGGTTTAATTGCATAAGGGCCACCTGCCCATAAAGGCCATTTTACTGGTTCCCTTTGGTGGCTTTTATAGACAGGTTGGATTGAATAAGGGCCACCTGCCCATAAAGGCCATTTTACTGGTTTGCTTGGGTGGCCTTTATAGACAGGTTTGATTGCATAAGGGCCACCTGCCCATAAAGGCCACTTTACTGGTTTGCTTGGGTGGCCTTTATAGACAGGTTTGATTGCATAAGGGCCACCTGCCCATAAAGGCCATTTTACTGGTTCTCTTGGATGGCTTTTATAACAGGTTTGATTGCATAAGGGCCGCCTGCCCATAAAGACCATTTTACTGGTTCCCTTTGGTGGCTTTTATAGACAGGTTGGATTGAATAAGGGCCACCTGCTCATATAGGCCATTTTATTGGTTTGCTTGGGTGGCCTTTATAGACAGGTTTGATTGCATAAGGGTCACCTGCCCATAAAGGCCATTTTACTGGTTCCTTTTGGTGGCTTTCATAGACAGGTTTGATTGCATAAGGGCCACCTGCCCATAAAGACCATTTTACTGGTTCCCTTTGGTGGCTTTTATAGACAGGTTTGATTGCATAAGAGCCACCTGCCCATAAAGGCAACTTTACTGGTTTGCTTGGGTGGCCTTTATAGACAGGTTTGATTGCATAAGGGTCACCTGCCCATAAAGGTCATTTTACTGGTTCCCTTGGGTGGCATTTATAGACAGGTTCGATTGCATAAGGGCCACCTGCCCATTAAGGCCATTTTACTGGTTCCCTTGGGTGGCCTTTATACACAGGTTTACTTGTATACAAGTTCAAATAACATGTATTTACAGTAATTGGGATACAGGGTCCAGTAAAAGGACCCATTCCTAATGCCAAAAAGCATACAATTTTCCCAAATTTGTAGTTGAAAATTCCTTATTGAATCTGAATATCGAGGGACAAAACTTTTGCAAAGTGACAAAAACCTCATATTCAGCTTAGCTTATTTTATAGTAACATATGTATATACATGTACACATTCAGTGATGTGTATTCAATGCACATCTGGCACAAGCGATACACGTGGTTGGAAGCAAATTGGTACACACAGTACAATGTAAGAGAATTATTATAAGATATCAAAATCTGTAAAACAGAATACAGTCCATCCTGCCTTAAATGCCATCTCTATATAAGAGCCACATGCTTATAAAGGCCAGTAGAATTGTATCCCAATTGTTCTTTATTCATATATTATTTGAACCTGTATATAAAAGCCACCTGCCCATTAAGGCCACTTTTACTGCTTCCCTTGGATGGCCTTTAAGAACAGGTTAGACTGTATCTTCTTTCTTATTTTTACCAAAATGTGGATTTTGTCGATTTATTTTTCCCAATTTGATTCATAGATCTCTTTCCTAGAATGGCAAGAAAAATCCCTGTTATACACCCTTCCGATAAATCGCGACACCTGGCGGGAGTGCCATGATTGATAGTAGAATGTGACGTCATACAGGGAGTTATGAAAAGGAATTACTAGCATTTCGTATTTTCCCTCAATATAATATTGTTTTAAAATTAAATATTAAATTTCAATTTTAATTACATATCGCTGGTATTTTATTCCATGACTTTAAAAAATAATTTGAAATCAATATATTTTTCATTAAAAATTTTAAGAGTTACATAATAATAACTGTTCCATGACATATTTGTTATTGTAATACCAAGTCATGGGCAGTCATTCGGAACTAATTAGGGCACTGATTTTGATTACCTGATTTACAGGAGAGAAAATGCTTCGGTCCAACCTAAGGACAATTTGCTTATGCATGAATGAATCCAGGTGTGTCAGAAGTAGTCTAAGCTTTTCGTTAATCTCAGAAGATTCTCAGTCGGTAGAATTATTTAAACGAGAGAGAGAGAGAGAGAGAGAGAAAGAGAGAGAGAGAGAGAGAGAGAGCTACAAACATTGCATTTTAGGTATTCTGTAACTCAGTGAATAATTATATAAACGAACAAATTATCTATCCGAAAAAATTATAACGAGTCATTGGATAATTATTTATCCGACATTTTGAAACTTAACATATTTGTGTTACAGTTTAAAGATGATAAATAATAATAAACACCGCATAATTAGTATTAAAAGTTATTTATTTATTTATTTTTATTTTTTATACTTTTTGATTTTTTGACAAATAAGTATAATATAGCCAAAGCAGTGACATGACACTACATGAGAATAAATCAGATATTTATCACTGTGTATTATAATCAGGTGTTGCCTTGTTCATCTCGTAATCAGATAATCTAGAGACTTGTGAATTGCAAATTGGATTAAGGAAACCAATTAAAAGTCCTATTTTTTAAGTCAACTTAGGTAAGGATGCCATCATTTCTACTTAGAATCAGTTGTTATTTATATAAATTTGACCGAAATTTTAACCATACAACTGAAATTTCAATGTTGTTTTTTTTTTTTTTTTTTAATATTTGTATTAATAATTTTGAAAATAAATTTTCAGAACCTTTAACATTTTTAGCAATAACGGATGTTTCTTTAATGAAAGTTTAATCCGTTGAACAATGATTTTTAAATACAACTTTAAGATGTCGCTAATTTGTAATCACAGGAAAATTTAAGTTTTCAAATTATTTTGACTATCAATTATGTATCTGAATTGTTTAATTTATATCAATATTTTGTAAATAAGTTTTATGAAAAATCGGATTTTATAAAATAAATAAAGATAAATAAGAAAAAAGTGGAAGGTGAACGTTTGTAGTAATTTGATTAAAAAATTAAAATATTTCCAGTCGGATAAAAATATGAATTTCAAATGTCCTTGAGGGTAATTAAATGGTCCAAGATATTAATAAATATACGTACATGTATTTTATATTTTTCAAATTTGAACATTTACAAATTGCAATTTTCTAGTAAAAATAAAACTGGTTATTTTGTTGAAGAAATTACAACAAATTCTACACAATCCTTTACAATGTTAAGTGTCTTTTCGGATGATCATCTATGTGTTTAAAATTTGTTTAATTAGCCCATTCATAATTTGTAATTTGTAATTTATTTAAAGTAATATTCGCTTTGTCGGTTTATCATCTCACCTGTAGCTTACATATGACACCTAACATATACTCGAACCGAGTGAATATACACCCTTTAAAGTAATATTCGCTTTGTCGGTTCATCATCTCACCTGTAGCTTACATATGACACCTAACATATACTCGAACTGAGTGAATATACTGTACATGATGATGGGATCGATAGATAGCCTTCCCAGTGTGACGTCATATTAAGAGCGATAACCAGTTTCCGGCTATTTCTGGAAGGGTGTATAGTGCTACTCCATTACTTAACGCATCTTTAAATGATTACGCAAAACACCAACGTCTGCTAACAAGTGTGGTAGCTAGGTCTGTGGTTGACCTTCATCAGGACACATCTTTGTCATACATACATGTCAATGCTCTCACTGGGTTATTTTTTAGGCCAATATTCTGTCCATTTCACAATTCAAAATCTTATGGTTTTTCCACAATCATTTTCACATTTTTGGAAATTTCAGTTTTAAAACCAGTATTGGTTGGAGTTTTCCTTTTCACATTTTTAGATATTTTTATGCTTATTTTCACAATTGCAAAGGCCACATAGGGGTGCAATTGAGAGCCCTGTATGTAAAAATGTGTAAAAGTTTGAAAACTATGGCTTTAAAGCCTGTCTGACACAGAACACACGGCTTATACGGTTGGCCACCCGTGTAAACCGTACATACAACCGAACCAACCGTGGCCTTATCCCACTTACATTTGGGCCATTCGAGTGTATCCGTAAAAGACGTGTATGATTTTTAAAACTTTTAAAAAACTGGCATGGGTGCCATGTCCGTGTATGATCATATTAGACCGTGTGAGACCGTACGAGACCGTATATACAACCGCACATGAAGTCCACTCCACTCGAATGTCACACGATCACCGTACGATTCACACGAGTGTACACACGGTTTTATACGACCAATACGGTTCAAGTACAAATTATACATTCGAGTCTAAATTGTACCAACTCATCCCCAGGCAGGGTTGGAGCTCAATACTCGTACCAGTCAACCCGTGTATAACTGAGTATACCGTATTGGAACCATGTGCTCAACCGTGTTCTGTGTGAGACAGGCTTAAAACAGTGGGACTTACAGATTACACAAAGTGGGTACCCTTAGCTGTGAAGAACTGATGAAGGAATGAACAGACAACTAACTAATTAATAAAATGGTTCTAACAATGGAGTTTGCCAGCATACCAAGTGATCAATTCCCCTTAACATTTGTGTGGAACATTTCGGAAAACCTTGACGTTCAAATTTCTCAGCTTAGCGTCATTTATGGGAAAATGTGAACTGAAGCGATTCCATTGCAATTGGTAATGCATGTAATTGTTACCCAGCAACTTTATAGGGCAACAAGTGGTACACTGGTGAGCCCCATTTCCTGACAGAATTTCGTTTTATCCCTTATGTTCTAATACACTTCAAAACAAAAATGCTGCTATGTGCAGCTAGATATATGCTAGTTTACATTTTTGCCATTTAAATGTTAATAAAGATGTCAATGATAGCAAATCTATTGCATTGCTTTTAAATTGTAGTTTGAAAATGGATTAGTATTTTTGTTTTTGATCATTATCTAACCATAATTTAACACTGCAAACTGTGCTACATACTAAAAACCCATTAATATAAGTTACTAGCACAGTAAAGGCCTGTCAAAAGTTTAACACTAAGCTAAGGATTGGCTGCTCATCTCCATCCCTTATTAGTAATATCTTACATATCTGCTCATGTAAGATAGGGTTTTTCCCCATGTGAGATATGCATTTCTTCCATATCTGCTCATGTAAGATAGGGTTTTTCCCTATGTGAGATACGCGTATCTCACATGACCATGTGATCTTTAGTGACGTCACAATCAAAAGACAATTACATGACGTCACCATATGGAGAACATGACGTCTGTTGCGGGAAAATGACATCCAATTCTTCACAATTTAGAAATTTTGAGTGCGTTTCAAATGATAAATATTGGATTTTTTAATGAACCACTTTGTTTTGTAGTTTATACACTTTGTATAAACCAAAATCCGGTACGATCTATCCAATGGTCATATTTATTTTAAAGGAAAATGTCGAATTACAAAGTTAGATTCTACAAACATGGCGTCGATGTCTATGTTCATCAGACCTGAAGCCAAATATTGGCACTAAAATGGTAGAAAAATAATCCATTATGAGTTGATCCATGTAGGATAGGGAAATCTCACCCTCGGGGTTGAACATTTCTGGTCAGAGACTCGGCAAGCCTCGTCTCTGACTGAAATGTTCAACCCCTCGGGTGAGATTTCCCTATCCTACATGGATACTCATAATGGATTCTTATAATCTCGCATGACCATGTGACCTTTAGTGACGTCACAATCAAAGACAATTACCTGACATCATCATGTGGGGAACATGACATCATCTTGCTGGAAAATGGCATTCAATTCTTCAAAATTTAGAAATTTTGAGCGAGCATGTTTCAAATGTTAAATATTGCATTTTTGAATGAATGAGTTTGTTTTATAGTTTATACATGTTGTATAAACCAAAATCCGGTACAATGTTTCCAATTGTCATATTCATTTTAAAGTAGAATGTTGATTACAAAATTTAATTTTACAAACATGGCATCAATGTCTGTGTTAATCGTACTTGAAGCTAAATATTGGCACTAAAATGGAAGAAAAATAATCCATTTTGAATATATCCATGTAGGATAGGGAAATCTCACCCTCGGGGTTGAACATTTCTGGTCAGAGAAAGCCTCTTCTCTGACTGAAATATTCAACCCCTCTGGTGAGATTTCCCTATCCTACATGTACATGGATACTCATAATGGATTCTTATAATCTCAGGAGCTTTTTGACAAGTGATATCTATCTCTTGGTATATTTTGTAAACAATTTCTCGAACAATCATATACAGTAACACCTTGTTATAATGCCCCTTGATAACTTTGCCACCTCGCTAATCGCCACACTATTTTCAAGTCCTAAAATCCAGTTTGATTATATTTTTCTTTATCCACCTCGCCTACTTTATCGCCAAACCCCTTTATAACGCCAAAATTTCATTGAACAAATGGTGGCGATAAATCCAGGTTTTTCTGTATAACTAATTGACAGCTAAATTCAGCCTCTCATGGCTATATGTCGACAGCAGCTGTAATCTATCTCTCGGCAGCTTTTCGGTCACTAGCTATCTTTGTCTCTGTCATTTGACAACTGAAACTGTGACTTCTTTTGATTAGTTTTTTCTTAAACTTTTGTCAGGTCTGTATTGAACTGCACTTTAAGTGAAATGAATATCAACTATATATAGTTCTTACCAATCCATTTGAAACTAATATGTAAAATAATATTGAATTTGTGTTTATCTAAAAAATAATCATTGAATTCTTGTTGAAATGATTCCATTTGGTTGCCTAGCAACAGGCACACCGATTGGATTTATAGATTTTATTTACTTTTTATTCCTAATCCCTTGGCATTTGAACCAGAGATGAAGAATTTTATTTTTAAATAGATAAAGAAAAATCAAATAAATTGTAAAAATTGGTATGGGAAAATTTACAGTGTCGATTGGAGCAATTGTGTTTTTTTTTTACTTATTGTCCTAATCATCATTTCTGTGGCTGTGAATTATGCTTTATGTCTTATCTTCTTGCTCAGTCTGTTACATTCGCTTCTAGTTGTAACAGGGTTCATACAGCCAATGCCTGACAAAATTCAAGGACTCTTTGACCATTTTTCAAGGACTCTGAAATAGGTATTTTTGACCACTGAAATCAAATTGTGCATCTTATTTTCTGTAGTTTCCTTCTTGTATTGGAACACCACCCAAAATTCTACAGTTACAAGTAGTAGACTCACAAATGTTATTGACCGAGACAAGAGGGATAACTCAGTGGTTTTTTTT